>JAHREE010000155.1:1881403-2488721 GCA_033628505.1 Tringa tobata | reverse complement strand
GGCCTGATACGGCCCTTGAATTTTTACCCCCTCTTGATTTTGCAGGTAGATAATAACCAGTAAGGAGAAGTCTCAGAACAATGAAGAAAGATTTCAGGGCTTTGGGACAGCTAGTCAAGGATTCAGGAGCACAAACTGTGATCCCCTCTGTCCCTCCATTTTTGGGGACGGATGACTGGATAAGCAAAAAGATCAGGCAGATCAATGCCTGGCTCTGAAACTGGTGCTACCAGCAGGGCTTTGGGTTCACAGACCATAGCTTGATTTATAGGACACTGGGTCTGCTCGAGTACGATGGAAAAACCCTATCCTGAAAGGGGAAAAGGGTATTAGGCCAAGAGTTAGCAAAGCTCATGGACAGGGCTTTAAACTAGAATTGAAGGGGGAAGGGGACAATACCAGGCCCACTGGTAATGAGCCTGGGGGTAAATGACCAAGGATGGGGGTGAAATTGTGTGCCCAGCTTAAGTACATCTACACTAATGGACTCTTGAAAGGAGGTTGTAGAGAGGCAGGGGTCAGTCTCTTCTCTCAAGTCACAGGTGATAAGACTGGAGGAAACAACCTCAAGTTACGCCAGGGGAGGTTCGGGCTGGATATTAGGAAAAATTTTTTAACTGAAAGGGTTATCAGACATTGGAATAGGCTGCCCAGGGAGGTGGTTGAGGCACCATCCCTGGAGGTGTTCAAAAGACAGGTTGATGTGGTGCTGGGAGACATGGTTTAGTGATGGTGTTGCATTTTGTTTGTTGTGTGGGTGTTTATTTTTTGTCAGAGTTAGGTTGATGGTTGGACAAGATGATCTTGAATGTCCCTTCCAACCTAGAAGATTCTATGATTGGAAATGTGGCACCCTCAGCTTCACACAGGTGACAGCTGAAACACCTGACTGAAAATGAGCACTGATGTGCTGCAGTCTGACCTGAGGTGTAGTACAGCCAACATAAGCTAATCTGGAGATGCTCCAGTTCAGAATCTGAGAGAATAGGCAGGACAAAGATAATGTGGGAAGGTGGCCACTCTGGTGGCACAGAAATGTTATTTGGAATTAGTAAAAAAAGACAATACACATTTCCTAGTTTGGTGATTCTAAGCCTTTCTGCAGCTCTGTGCTCTCCAATATTTGTCTCAGCCACACAATAGAAAAAAACAGATATTGCAAAAGCTTACTAAAACAGAGCTTTTTTTTTTTTTTCTGCAAGTGGGGGCTATGTACTTTTGCAGAAATGTTATTTCAATCATGTGACTGTCAATTTCTAAGGGTTATTCAATCTTTATTAAACAGCAAAGTAAATATTTATTGAAGGCTTGGAGTAATTCTTTGGTACACAGTGCTGGTCCTATCCAATGTACTGTAACATGTATAGAGCTTCTTTGCTTCAGAAACTATATGCTCTTTATTTGCCTAGAGTTCTATGCACAGATTGCTTTTACAAATGGGAAGTCCCTCTATTTTCGTAATGCCAAATTCCTTCTTACCTGAATCAACCTTTAGTTAACCCTGAGGGAAGAATCCTCAAAGAGTGTGAATTTGTGTAGTGCAGCATGCAACCTGCCCTATTGTTTCTTCATTCTTCTTGGAACAGCTGTGACTCTGGTAACAATAATAAAAGAATCCCTTACTTTTTCATCCTACTAGTTCCTTCAGGTTTGATAGATTACAATGAATTAATCATACAGGATTTTGATAACATATTTTATTATGTTGATTGAAGGGATTCACTTGAGATGACAGCTAACATGGCTCAATAGCCAAAAGCTTTTTAGCACAAGTATAAGTCTATTCACTGTAGCTGCCATTCTTGAATCACCCAAAAGAAGGAGCTAGAATGAGTGATATATCACTGGTGATGTGTTTCACTCTATAACTATGTAATATACCAGTAATTGCAATTAAGCAAGCACAGTTTCAGGAAAAAAAAAAAATATTTAATTTGAGACTTAAACCCCCCCCCCCCCCAAACCAATCAGATTAAAAACTAGTATATGGTAGTTAATTTCTTTCAGACATACTTTATTTAATTGTTTCATGTGAAGTAAGCCTTTCTTCTTCTTGAGTAGAACAGTACTCTTCAGGTTGTGGTCTGAAGCCAGAATATTAGATCCAGTTTTACATACTATACTTCATAAAAATGTGGACCAATTAGAGCTAGTCTGAGGATTATAACAAGAAGTCTCAGATGTTTATAAAACATGACCTTGGGGAACACAGGGAATGAACTGGATTGCTTGACCTAAGGAGGAGAAGACTGAATGTGACAAGGTAACAGTCTCCAGATACATAGAAAGCTGCTGCAAAGAGGCAGAGAACAGTCTGTCGTCCATATTTGTGATGGATAAAAAAGGAAATAAGGAATCTAAATTGCATTAAGGATTATTCAAGTTATATATTAGGAAGAATTTTTGAACAGTGTGGATAGTGAGGGAGATGTTAGGATAGATTGCCTGAGGAGGAATGTCCATCACTGAAAGCCTTTAAGAAACAGTTAGACAAATATCTGTCAGGAGTGACACAGATAGAATCGATCCTGCTTTGACATAGAAAGAGATCTATGTTATGCTTTAAAAATTTTGTATGTTATTAGTCATTACAGCTGTGTATAGTCTGCAATGTGTTTGCATCACTTTTGTATATACATTTCATTATGTTAAAAGCATGCTGAGTTCAAAATCTCATCCTTAAATGATTATGCAGCAGAATTAAAGCCAGCTGTTTAACCCTTATTTATTTCCCTGGTATGTTTGCACTAAATTTTGCAGTCTTTACCCTGTCACATGTTGTTTTATTTCCACAGCTCTCTTACATAAGTCTGTTGGATAAATTCTATTCAGGGAAAGCATGATATTTTACATATTGTCTAATGTTCAGTGGGTATTTTCATATTTTATCACTGCATGTTGTCCAGACATATTCTGAAGACAAAATTGCTGCATTTTTAGGAAGATTTATACAGTTATCTTCAGTGCAGTGTTTGAGTGATACTTTAACATTAACTTACCCTCCCAGCACTGCTTTGACATCTGTACAGTCAGTTGGGAGCTCAGTCTGACACTGATTTTTCAGTGTAATCACTATTACATAGCACCACAGATGTTCAGAATAGAATTATAATACAAATTATTTAAGGTTCAGCAGTTTTAATAGACCAATTCCTAACTTCTCAATGGTGATATCACAATCTCATTGTTCTTGATAACAACTTGTGTATATGTACTGTCCCTAATGATGAGATATGGAATCTAGGTTTTTTTAATAGCTAACAAACTCAATTATGCAATATCATTTTGACAACAAGCAGGGTTCCTCAACAAAACTAAAACTTTCGGATTTACAATATTTGCACAAAATGACGGATTTCTACAAAATTGTCATTTTCTATGTGTATCATCATTAGTATGGAATGAGATACGTGCTCAGTTATTTAGGCTTCACCTGCACTTCTTACAGCAGACTACAGGAATCCTATCCTACAATCCTTGTAGACTTGGCAAGAAAGTATATTCTAACAGGTGTAGGCAAGAGATAGCCTAACAACCCGGTTCAAACTTCATCATCTGCTGATAAGATCTCTTATGACAACAGTGGTTCTTTTCAAATGTAACTGGAAAATAAGAATAGTAATAAATAGAGCTGAGCTCTGCTAGTGGCAGGAAGGAACTAGAAGGAGTGGCGGGATATAGATCTGGGATTGAAGAGAAGATGGCAGGGTAGTTCTGAGAAGAGATGACCCCATGTCAGAAATTTCTGCCTCCGCAGAAATTGTAACTTCTAGTTGTGTTAATTTTCTTGTCCTGGGGACCGTGAAAGGCTGATCAGCCCTAAAGTAGAATCATTCCTCCTCCATCTGTTAAATTTTGACGCTTTTTGTAGCTCTGTTACTGGTGCCATTGACTCTTATTTTTTACTTTCTTTTCTGTTTTTCCCAATACATAATCCCACACTTTCAGTCTATCTGCAATCTCTTTTTCAAGACTGTTCTACACTTTGGAGTCTTTATGTATCTTCCTCCTACTTAAATCTATAGTCTCCTTGCCTGGCCATGTTCCCTGTTCTCCTTCAATAGCTCTTCATCAGACACTACTCTTTCACCTATCTGGCCTCCTGGTGATTTGCTGTATTTTCCAGATGAAGCCACCAAATGTAAATCTTTTAAACATAAATATTTGAAGTTTAGTTGTTACAAGAAATGAAAACATGAACACTACCTGCAGGCAGCACTATAAGTCTCACTTGTGCTGTACAGTTTTTACAAAGTTGAGTATATGCATCATTTTCACATGAGTGAACTGCTATTGACTTCAAGTGATCATTCATTTAACCTTAAATACACACCATATTGCTTCTGTATAGGTAGGCAGAAGAAAGGAATTTCAATTAGCTTCAGTGGGTCCAGCTCTTGTGTATCTGAGGTCATGATCCTGAGAAATTTTATCCATGTAGTCTATATGTTAAAAATTCAGTTGAGTTGTTCAAAGGTCTTTTGTAGTTGCCTGAAAGCTCATTGCTTTCTCAGAGCACATCCTTGGAATAATCAGTTGTGTTGTATGATTTTTGTTGCCTAGAATTGAAATGTTTTATTTATAGAAGGCATTCTGTGCAGTTGCATTGCCCTTTTTTTTTGAATATATCATACTTAATTTTATATGTTCTAGACCTGCATATGCAAACCTAATTTGTATATTTAATGGTCCTTCATGAAACAAATGTTTAAACCCTTAGCCTAATAGATACACTTGATTTATTAAACTATGTATGTGCTGACTGCAATATGGAAAAAAAAAATGTAGTCAAACACTGTGGTTTTGCAATATAAAATTGCAACCAATTTCCTTGTATGTAATTTAAAGAAAATGTAGCAAATAAAAATGAATAAAAGGCCAATTTCAGGGTGTTTTATAGTTGTAAACATATGACATACAGGTAAATCTGAGGTGTCATTAATTCAACATTTATAAATGTGAAAGTCATAATCTTGACTTTATATATACATAAGATATGTTTTTGTTTTCTTTGAGTCATATTTGTTGTACCTTTTAATGTCCAGAGAGCAGAGGGTCTTCTGCATTTTCTGACACGGGAAAAGTAATTAGTTTGAAAATGTCTCTCAAAACCACCTTGATTTAGAATTAAACACGTGTACTTGTTGCAATCTTTTCTTTCTCAGACTTTCGCTGTCCTCTTGGCCTGTAGAGGAAATATTAATACAGGAGCTGGAGCAAATTTCTAGCATTCCCAATAGATAACCATCACCTACCACTAGTTATGAAATGTTCAAGAGGTCAAGGAATCTGTACCTTGAGACATAGATGGATGGTTTTCTTTGCCTCTATTCTACTTCTTGGTATGTTATATGATTCTTCCTTTTCCTACAGCATATACTCTAGACATTTCAAAGTAGTACGGTACAGATTAGCTACATTATGATGCAATTCAGGAGAACAACATTCATAACTATTAACAGAGTCGTGAACTGACTTTTATGCTATTTATTCACAATCTCATTTTATAGATTTAGTTTGTTTTCTGTTTGAGCAGCTGTGAAGAGGACAATTGTTCTGACAGAAATATTTTTGAGCTCTCAGATGTCACTTGTCATATCAAGTGGATAGGATCTGTAACATGTTAGTTACTCCCAGAAATTTAGTGATACCATTTGTGGTTAAAACTATTTCTTTAGTTGACGAAAGATCACAAAAGGAAATTCTTAGCAAGAAAGCCATAAAAGTATTACCCTGAAAGTGCCTTCTTTTATCCTGCAGAACCACTCATCATTCAAGTGTATATTTATTAGAAATGCCATATGTTAGAGGAAGAATAGAAGAAAATACAAAAGAGAAAATGACCCACACCAGGATTTCGCTACTAAACCTTTAAGTGTAAAGTGAAATGAAGATACCAGGCTACAAGCTCCTAAGGGAAAGATGTAAGCAAGTAGGAACCAGTGAATAATATGGCACAAATGCAAGACAGAAAATGTGGGTCATGGGAACTGGTAGAAAAAAATCCAAAAAGAAAGAGACTTTTGTTGATTTCTTGCAGTTATTATTCTGCTCATATTTTGTTATCTCATAAAAAAAGTTCAAAAACTCTTCTGTTTCTAGAATGTAAGTGAAAAGTGATGGAGATAGAAAACTAGAAACACATGATATGCATTTGTCATCAGTCTCATTTCCATCAAAAAATAACAACTCCCAAACCTCTGTATGTGTACCTCTTCCTTCCGTTGTTTTCCTATTTTTAAACATAGTCAATGATAAGATGTCTGGTTGTAGTGATAACCTTCATAAAAAAAATCTTAAGCATTTGATTTGGAGTGTTCTTTGGTTGCAAGAACTGGAATTCATATAAAACCCTTAAAAATGTTTTGCATGGGATTCTGAAAACTATCCTGCACTGTCCTAAATCTGCTGCCACTGAAATAATTAACAAAACTTCACAGCTTCTCTTAAAACTTAGTTAAACTGTCATGAGGGCTGTCAAAAAACCCACTCTCTATTAATGAGAAAAATAGAATATATGCTCTGTAAAATTCAATTGTGCAGGTCTACATATATTATTAATGACTAATGAGTACTGGTTTTGCATTTTGGACAAAGATCTATGAATAACCTGGTGCCACAATTAAAAATGGATGTAGCTATGTCAACACTTAAGAAATATCATCTTTGATATCACAGCAATAGGCTTTCATTTGTAATAGTACCATCCTTCCCACTTCCAATTTTGTTTAAAGCCATGTATCTTCAGAGAACCTTCAGAAAATGTGGGTAAGTAGTTGTGATGTTGCAGATTTCAGGGTGCAATTTTCTACCTTGCCTTTTATTTTAGGGAGTTGCAGGTTCTATTTTTGGTAGAGTCTTTTGCAGTGATTTCCCTATACGTAATACTTTTTCAATTCTAAAGTTTAATGTCAGGTTATTGTACAGTCCCTCCCACAAGGATCTGAATGTAATTGTGTTTTGGGCACTATTATTTAGTGGCTCAGTTATAGTTCTTGAAATAATTCTCTGTGTGTTACTTAGGGCCGTAACCTCTCCCCTTGTGTGCTCTAGAACAAGCTGTTCCAAGAAACAATTGCTTAAAATGTCAAGAAATTGCTTCCTAAACCTTGTCCCAATATGACATATGACCAGTTTATATGCTGACAGTTGAAGTCCCCCATTACTACTGTTTTATTAGATTTAGTTGCCTCTATGGTCTTAGCATTGCACACAGTATTGTTTTCCTGATCTGGAAGTGAGTAGTTACAAGCATATGTGTTCTCTCTGCCCAGACAGCAGCACAAAATTATTCATCATTTAATTCTATACATGTCTTTTTTTAAGAATGAAGTGGAACGTGAGCTGTTTCTAGCTTTTTTTACAAATATTCTGAATAAATGTGTACTTTAATTTGTATGGATATACAAATCAAATTATAAAACATACTTGCATGTCAATGACTAATTTGGGGTGATTTTAATGCATTAATTATACTTTAAGCCTTTCATTTTCCTGGGGCTAATCTACTCCGATGAGCCTTGCCAAACTAAGGACAGAGACTAAATCTGATATTACAGATTTATAAATGCCAATATGAGTCCTTTCCAAAGCAAATACACTTCTGTTCCTTCAATTTTCTGCTTCTACAGCTTGGATAAAGAAGAATAGAGATATTACATCCTTATTAGAGTTATTAACATTGAAGTTTCACAGTCTTAGGATTACAGTTCCCCATTCACCACACTAGAAATTATAGTTTAGGTCACAACTTAATTGTTGTTCAGCTCATTGAAATGTCTTACTGGGTTAACTAGCCATACTACAAGCCAATGGCAGATTTGGGAAGACTACCAAGTTGTTAAATTACCTCATTGCAAAAACTCTT
This sequence comes from Tringa tobata, assembly GCA_033628505.1. Lineage (NCBI taxonomy): Eukaryota > Metazoa > Chordata > Aves > Charadriiformes > Scolopacidae > Tringa > Tringa tobata. Next base: position 2,480,854 of record JAHREE010000155.1, on the reverse strand, counting down.
GTTGGCTCTGTAAGAGGCAGATTTCCACTGTGATCTTCAGAATGTTAGACTTGTATTGCATTCCTTGGAGTATGTCAACTGGATATTTGGGACCAGAGTTGCTCATCAGACTAATTTTCAATCATCATGTCAGCTATTTACATGACTGAACTTTTTTTCATTACTTCTATCTTTGTACCGTAAGGAACTTCCTCATCCAATGCAGTTGCCTTCACATTTTCTCTCAGCACATCTCTGTTCTGGCACTTCCTTTTCAGTAGCTGAACACCTGAGGCCAAATTTGTAGTTCTATCCTATATTTAACCAGCTCTTTAGTAACAGCAGTGTTGATGTCTCTGAACAAATAGTACAGGCAGTTAATTTTCTATTATCAAAACATTTATTAAGAATCCTAAAGGATCTGTGAAAATTTATAACATGGATGCTTTCAAAACAAAACCCTCTATTTTTTTTCTGTAGAAGTTATGCCAAGAATAAGGACATAGCTCCTTCTAGAAAATATTCCCAATCTCTACTGATACTAACTAATTTAGAATAGTTAATTCTCAGCAAAATAGTGGAACATTTCTTTGAAAACAAGGGGAAAAGTAAGGATGAATAAAATTGATTTTGTTCTGTTGGAAGTAAAAGATGTATACTACAATAATGAAAGAATAGTAGCTATTCATTTTTATAAATAACAAAAAGTTACTGAATTGTTTTCCTTAGTCTTATGAAACAATTTCAAACGTTGGTTTTCCTTTTTTACTACTAGAACTCAGGAAATATATATTTTTTTTCAGGTATTAGCCAATGTTACATTAATAAGCACAGAAATTATCCAAGGAATCTAACTTCAATCTTTTCAGTACCTTATAATTCATCAAAAGGAAGTACCTGTCTTTCTGAAATGTGAAAAATTACTTGTGGTTTTCTGTTACACTCATTTTCCATATTCTGAGATTGTATACTTCATTTTTTATGTAGTTATGACATCCTATTTGTAGATGATTGTGTTTTCTCTGGCTAGCTCTTGCACTAAAGGATGTTTTAGTTTTTATTTTACTCAATGAGCTATGCATCCTAGTTGTCACAGGCCATGGATTTGAGTTTCTATTAATAAAAAAAGGTATTTTCAATATATATTGATAATTAAGCTACATAATGTGATTTAAGAATCATATTTTAAAGTTCAAAAATGCTTTCAGTTCCAAAAATGGTCATGAATTTATTGTTTTTTTTAATCATGACTGAATTGAGGAACTGTTTATCTCTGAGCATATATAGCATATTTTAAGTTTAATGAAGAATCCCTTTAATTAAAAACAAAATTAAAAGATTTTAAACCATTATGAAATTGTAAACAAAAGCACAGACTGAAACTAGTCTTGGTTAACAGCAAAAACAGATCTGAGAATGAGACACAACAGGAAGCTTTTGCAAACACTTCCTTGCATCGTGATTTTGTGAAAATAAAACTCTGCCAGTGTGTGCTCTACATTGTACCAGGGCAATCACATTGACAGGAGCAACCAATATACTTGCCCTGTCGTGGGAATAAGAGGTAAGAAACCATTTTGTCTGTGCCTGTGTCTGATGCTACAAAAATGTAGAGGTTTTTTTGAGGCAAGAGAGTGAAACTATAGTCTAAGGTACAGTGTTCTCCATAGGAGATGACCCCAAAAAAGAATGGAGTGCTACATATTTGACTTATGGTTGATTCAATTTAAACACTGGGCTATTCTTTATTAGAGCTCAAATTAATGAGTCCCAGTAGTCCAGTGTTATTCAGCCTCAGACTAAAGGAAATCAGGAACTCTCAAGGGCAGCGGACTAGGGAAAAACTCAGGTTTGCAAGCCAATTTTCTGAAGACCTACACCATATGCACCATGGAAAGAATGGTCATACCAAATTTATTAAGGAATCTCCCAAGGATATGAAAAGAACATATTTAATGTACTTGGCCATCTTAAGTCTGTTTAGGCTAACTCTTCTACTTTTGGGACTTGCTTTTGTTCCTGAGAGCTTTTGTCTTAGCTTCAGTAAACTGTAAATGCTGTGCTATTTCCCTTGTTCTTTTTCTTTTTGGTGTGTTCAGTACTGTTCAATAACCTCCTAAGGTTTAGAACAAACTTCTCTTTAACACTTGTACTTGAAAATGAAGACCCTTGAGTCTTGTCGACCTACAAGGAACAGCAATCACCAGCTAAGAACCAGAGATACAACTGCTTCACCGAGTTTAAAATTTGAGTTATTTAAAATAGCTTAGGGAGGATTAAGTTTATGTGATTTAGATGCACGGGCCAGGTATGTAGAAAAACACTACTTGGTAGTGCTGATGTCTGTGAACACTGTGGGCTTAAGCTGCTGTGTCCCAAGAACAGATCTCAACCTCTCACATAATTATTGCCTCATGTATCTACTGTTTTCATAGTGCCACTATGGCATTGTAGTAACATTTTAGGAGGAGGACGTTGAGAGGGCTTTAAGACTATGAGAGTCTAATCTGGAAACAAAAAAAAAAACAACTTGTGATTTGCAGAAGCATTTCAAATCCCTAATGAGCAATACTACTATAATGCTAGGCAATGGAAGAAAGTGGAGATCAGAGTCCACGTACACCACCACCTTAGTACTCTCAGTAAATCTGCTGCTAAAATAAGTCAGATTTTTCAATTGTATTCCCATAGACGTATGAACACTTTATCCTGGCTCAATATCTGACTTCAGATTACAGTATGTAACAGTGAGGGTGATAAGACACGAATGCCAGTTTTCAAATATTGATCCTTGCATGGAACCACACTAATAAAAATTATCTTTTCAAGGCATTTCTCCATGCTGAAATTCAAAGTGGGAATGTGAAACTCTCTCAAAAGAGTTTACCAAAAAAAAATAAATCTCATCTAAAAATTGGAAGGTTTTAATTTTTTGCAGAGTTTGTTTCCAAAGCAAAAGAAACAGAAGTTCCTGATGTTTTTTTAAAAGTTTCCTATATTTAGGCAGGAAAAATTCCAAAAATTGGCTTGGAAGAATACCTCAGAAAAGTTCCATAAATGTTTGTTATAATAATAATGGCAATGATAATAAGTAAGCTGCTTTGTTTGTTTGATAAGTACTGACAATATGTTCACAGAGAACTTGACTCCGCTGTGTTTACTGCTTTTGTGTTTACATTTTGCAAATGTTCTTTTGGATTATTATTCTCAGAGGAATGTTTGCTGAAATGTTCATTTTAACGAGGATATTAGAGGACATTTTCAAATTGTAAATTTTGAACTCATAAATATTAGAGCCATTCCAGGGGATTGATTTACCTATGAATTATGTTTATTTTTTTAAGACACAAAAGGAATTTTTTATCCAATCATAATTAACACAAGTAAAAATACCAGATTATGTTAGCAATAAGCTACTTGAATGTAATCAAACAAGATATTTTCTTAATACTCAGGTAATGGATTCCTATCAACTAATAGACATATGTGATAGATATAAGTATTTCACTACTGATCTCTTAAGGTTCCTGATGGTCTCTCTCTACAGGGTATATGATTCTGTTGCTTAACTAAAGAGAAGTTAATTTCAGGAACTGATTTTTTTTTTCCTTTTGTGTTTATGGTGCTCATAAAAAGAAATCCTTAATAAGCACGATCAGTGGCCATAATACATCATTCTTAATCTCCTTGTGCAAAACATGGCTCAGTCACATAGCAAGCAGCAGTAACTTGCAGGTTTTTTCTTCCTGGAGCCCTGTGTTCTGACAGCAAAAAAAAAAGACTCCTCTTTCTTCTATCCATCATGAAAAGTTGGGTGGTCTTATCCCTTCTATATTTACTTCTGTGCTATCCCTGCACTGTGCCTCTTGTGCTCAGTGGTTGCTCCATGCTGATCAGCAACCTGTGCCTTGTATCTAGTTCTAACCAACTTTGGTGAACAAGAGCTTCGCAGGAGTTTCAGTGTTACAGCCCTTAACAGGGAGATATAAGCACAGGGTGTGAGCTCATGGATTGCTCTGGAAAAGACATATAACAGTTCCTTTTCCACCCAAAAATGTGGGAGATAAAAACAAACAAAATACCTGCAGAGCTAAGCAACTGAAAATTTTCAAATATTTAGGAAAAAAAAAAAGAGAGGAAAAAAAGGCTTCCTAAGTTCTTTTCCATTTTTAGATTGTGGTAATTTGTTATGATGTTTATTTAAATGCATTTTAAAGAACCAAAATGAAGCAAAGCTTAAAAGCATAAATAAAATAACCTGCCCACAAATATGAACAAGAACATTTATCAGAAAACAGATGGTCTCTTATACGCAGAACTAAACACCTCTAGAAACATAACAATCCATTTATCTTGATGAATGCATCCTCTAACAGATATCTCAAATAGCAGCAGGAACAGTTTACCTGCGGGTCTGGAAAACACATTTCCATGAAGATACATGACGTAGGAATAAGTTCTGGATTTCAATTATTTACATTCAGAACAGGAATATTATGGTAAGTCTTCCCTTCTCCTGATCTGATCTTCAGGGAGAAAAACTTTCTCTCCTAGTCCTGAATCTTAATGGCACCAAATTTAACTCCAGAGCGTAATTTAAGCAACTGCAGAACTCTTTTAATTAATATATATTTGCATTAGCTTCCACTGATTCATCTGGAAATTAGACATGAGTCCTGCACAGGCCTTCTGTAACAAAGAATCTCTGGGAAATCGAATTATCAGTCTTTCCATCTTCCTTTCTATCACTGAAGAAATTTAATAACAAAGTTTTAGTAATGGCCAAAAGTGAACAATTTAAGAAAAAAACGCACCATTCTGAACACACTGAAAATTGTTTACAGCATAGTATTCATATACAAAATATCCTATGCTATCTCCACTGAGAAATTATTACCCAGGGAAAAGTCTAGTCAAAGATTTCTCAAAGACATAGACAATTCCTCTTGGCCAGAAAATTCTGAAAAATAACAGCAATATATAAATTGACAATTTTAACATATTCTTCCTGGGAATTCACTGCAGCACTATAAACTATAAACATTAGTGCCATAAATTGTCTCTGGCTTGACTTTTGCAGCATTTACAACCACTTTTAAATTAAAATACTTCTAATAGCCTTCTGTAGTAACTTGTATTACCATTGAGCATACCTAAGCTCTTAACAATGTTCTTGTAACATTGAAGGGGTCTCATAAATAGATATATAGCAACCTGTCTATTTATATCTAGTCCTCTGAATGTAGAAGGAAATGATCATAGAAATAAGACAAGAAAGCTTTCTTGTTACAGGGAAAAATATTTCCAGAGAAGTCAATAAAATAGTATTTGTTGCATACTGGATTTATAGTATTTCTAGCATACTGGATCCCAAAATAGTTTCTCAGGATTTCCTTGTCAATGTGTACCATGGCTTTCATAGGAGGAAGTTACACTGCAATGTAAACAATGCATAGGCAAGGTCTAATCAAGTTATCTTCCTAAGCGCTTATACTAGCTAATGAATTAAGTTGGTGAAAACTTGGTCTGGCTTTTTAAAGATATGATAATTCAGGTTTGTCACAGGATAATCTGCTTCTGTTGTCAGAAACAGTGATGTTACTTTTCTGTCGTCAGATTACTGATATGGCAAGACTCGCTTTTCCCCAGGCAGTTAGAAAATGGGAAGAACTGTGAGGGCTGGAATGTAGGTGGGAACTCTGGGGATTTGTAATGCATTATGATAAATTGCTTTGCTATTTATGTACATTTAAATAATAAAATATATCCATAAGCCTTCTTATCAGCTGCATTAAATACGTTTTCAAAGAAAGAACTAAGCCAACCTGCATTTAAAAATCCTCTCTACCTTTGCATCCTATCATCACTGTGGGATTTGCATTTCTCCATACACTTTCCACAAGCTCTGTCTAACAGTGTATGCAGAGGGACCCAAAATGGGTTATTTTGAGCCAAGGAAGGGTGTCCGTTGTAGGAGCTTGAGACCTTACCCCAGACAGGGCAAGACTTGCCGGCTGTGTGTGTTTTATTATGAGCAATTCATCTTGAGTGACTTTTTCTACTATCACCAAGGCAGAGCAGGACAGGAAAAGAGGCAATACATCAGGTATAGGGTCCCAGGATACCAATGATTTTTGAGGATGCTAACACCTTAAATTCTATCCTAAGACCAGTAAGCAAATCATGCACATCCATTTAAGATAATTTTCAGGTATGTGAAAGGAACATGCAGGAAAAGGAGAGATGTTTTTGGTACATACTGACCAATTCATTAATTACCTTTCATAATGCATTATCTTTAGCCATGTGGCTTAATCAAGTGTGACTTCAAAATGAAATGCTTTCTCAGCTTATATTTGCATGTGTCTCTCATACATGCAAGACACTGTCCAGAGGATGAGTCTTCATTGCTAGCTCACGACTAGGTAGAAGTGCTAAAAAAATGGTCTCTGATACAGTACACAATGTCTGTGTGAATAAATTCCATAAGATTTCTACCATCTTCCACTGGTAAGTTGAAACATCATGTAAGAAAGGAGAAAAAGAACAAAAGAACAAAATCCTTAGGGACAATTGCAAAATATCTGGGGACCTGTTTTCAATCAGTTCTATCAAAAATATCTTTATCTTATTATTTTAAAATAGCTGGGATAACAAATACTGAATAGCATTGCCCATTTTCTTGCCAAAACAGGTTCTTTTCTACAAAACTTTGATTTATGCTCTTCTTAATCATTCTTTTCTTTCTGAGCTGTACTTAGAGTTAATCATTCCATTTACCTTGGATGTGGCCTGACTTTCACAGCCATCTCTCTTAAGCAGACAAGACATAAGAAAGAAATCTCTCTATCCCTCACATGCAAAATCTTGTTTTGGAAAGAAGCTTTAAGAAGTTTTTAAAAGGTCAATTAATCAATCAGGGAAAAGTAAAAATGTTATTTGACTCAGAAGCCTCACCACACCACTCAAATAATGAATGATGAATTCCAAGCCTTTGAGTGAATTCTTGCAATCAACAGTCCATGACTAATCGATAGGCTGACATTTTCACACAGTTGCACAAAGTGATCAAATTTCATAAATATCACATATTGTTTTTGGAAAAAATCATGCATGGTGAAAAATAAAACTAAAAAAACCCCAAACAAACAAAAAGGGATCAAAATTTGCCTGAAAGCAGTTCTTTGCCAGTTGTGTGCCCAAGTGTGGGTGCAGCCATACATAGGGAGAAGGCGCCACCTATAGATCTGCCAACCTTGCTCTTGTCCTGAGATCCAAGGTTACCAGTTTGACTGATTAAAGCTGACTGGGACTGTGGAAGGATTGTGCTCGCAACCGCGCAACACTGTTGGTCAAACGTTAGCTGTGTATGCTATCAGCAGCATACACATTACATGAATTAAGACCTGGTTGATATCTCAGAAAGCAGGTTATTCCTGATTATTCATCTGGTTATAGAGGTCGTTTCTGAATCACTACTAAACAAACATACAAAGGACAGCTTAGTTAGCAGAGTGGTAAATAATTAAGAGAGCAGTTAAACAGTGATCAGTATTGCTTGGTGACCTAGGCTACATAGAAAAACTGTAATTTAAGGCTGTGCAAAAGTTCTTAATCAAGAACAAAGGGTGAAAAGCATAAGTGTGCTAGAAAGCAGAGGCCCTATAAAAATTAACATGAAATTCAAAACAATGATGTGGCAAAAGTAGTTGATATTGCCTGTGGTTAAACAGGAGCATGTCAACAGGAATGGGTTATTTATCCATGTAGCCAGGCTGACAGAGGAAACTATGGAAGTTTAAGGATGTTTAGAAAATGGAGAATGTGAAGAAAAAAAAAAGTCTCAGAAATTATTCAAGTCTTTGAGTAAATGCTCAACCTGGTCTGTTTAATTTATCAAAAAGAAGTTTGAAAGCTGATTTGATTGCAGCATGCATGTACTTTCCAGAGCTAAAAAAGCTCTTTTGAGTGAGAAGAGTAAAGAGAGAACTAGTGGTGGAAATCTTATGTGAGGAAAATTCAGATTATAAATTACAGACATTTTATTTTTTCATTTCTTCTTTTCCTTTTCTTTCTTTTTTTTTTTTTTTTGACTGTGTTGGTAATTATCCACTGGAAATGGACAACAGAGGAAGGGGTTTATTCTCCAGTTTCTGACGTCGTCAAATAAGGATATTTTACTGAAGACAAGATTTAGTGACATACAACTGTTTTTTAAGGAGCCAGAATGTGGCATACAAAATGTTGCTTGATAATCTTGCTAGTTACTTAAAATTTTGAGATGCGTCGACCAAAATACTGAGTTTCAACCCTGAGCTCTGTTCCTACGTGCCCATTTTCATCATCAGTTGAAAATCTAGGTAGCAATCAGTAAGTCAGACTTATGTGTGCCCTTATTAGACACAAGGTAGATTAATGTACTATGGAAGCAGCTATATCCTGATGTCCTGTTACATTTGCAGATTACTGCAAATACTTCTGTTTGGTTCACCATCTTGGGCAGGCCTGTTCCCAGAGGTGGCTTCAGATATGACTCACCATTCACTTTCTGATTTAATATACTGAACCATTTTCGGTCTTAAAATCAGGCAACTTTGTTGAGCATGTTTAACATGACCTTATCTGAGCTATGACATATGTCATCAAATTTGAGGCATCAAAAACCTTTTTCTCTCTAAAAGATCATTTGCAAATTCAAAGGCAATCACTGTAGAGCCTCTGGAGACCATCAGCCAGTGAGACTGGCATAGCCTACATCCTGTCCAAGATAAAAAAGGAAAAACAACATGTAAGTTTCTAAGTGACGTCTCCTTCATTTTGGTTTAATGTGCTTACTGTATCACCCCAAAAATGGTTAGAGTGAGCAAAATTTTTAAAAATGTTTCTAGTACTGGGAGAGTTATTTGAACATAAAGGTAGTGATTCTAAGTTTGGAAGGATGCTGGCACTGTGCCCTCCTAGGGAAAATGTCAGTGAAATGAGGCCATAACAGACCCAGCATGCATTGTTGTCTTTTGTTTGCTTTGCGTTTTTTGCAAACCAGGACTGAAACCTTCTGAACACATCCTCAGCCAATGTAAAGAAAGAAAGAAGTTACTGATAATTAACGACATAAGTTCTTTTATTTCCCTCTTGAATTGGTTTGGGTACCTTAAAGGCAGTCAGTTTGGTGTAAATGAAATTGATATTCTTCTGATCAATAACTAAAATGTATTACTTAGAAATTAAATATTTTGCATAAATATTGTTGCTTTTACTGTAGAGAAAAAAGAAAATATTTTTAAAAAATAAAGTTTATTATTTGAAGAGGAGAGGGGAGCTTTGGGCAAATAGAAATCTGAACTCTTTAATCCAAAACCATTATGGTTTTCTATATTTTTTTTTTCATAATCTTTTCATTAGCATTTCTCTCAGTTTCTAGGCAATCAAGAAGGATTATTTTTTTTTTTAATTAATTCCTTTTTGTGTTGAAATAGCGGTTGAGTATGTAGCAATACTTAACACTGTATTCCTAGTCCAATTTTTCAACAAGCATATTGTCTGTGGAATAAAAGTTGTATATGGGAAGAACAAAAATATATTTTAAAAGCAAAGTGGTATGCAATCATACACTTTTATAACTCCAGGAGAAACCTTTAATTTCTGTTTGTACTTGCCATTTTTTTCATTGTAAAGTTTGTCACCCCACTGCAGTATCTCTAGTGCTTAACTTGTCTCCAAACACATTAATATCTTCTTTGTGTTGTAGCTTTCCTTCAGTCATTCGTATCCCCCAGCTACAGGGGATATGTTATCAAAAATCCTAAGGCTTGGAGTTATACTGAGCCTCAGATGTGGAAAATAATCAAATATTAACCTGTTACTTTCTTGAAGAACAGCTTCCAATTTCAAAACTGTATCTGAATCACTATGATTAAAAAAATACACAAACTCTGTCACTAACATCATTCCCGTAATCAATGTGACAATCTCCTGGAAAGGGCTATATTCTTGTATTTTTTGCAAGGTATCTCATCTCAGTTTTATTGAAATATAATTATTGATTTCGTATTTTTACTCTTTCTCTTGGAGTTTACAGGTGTATACTTTTGCCTTTTTAATCCCTGGCTAGCTTCCGGAGACCAATTTGCAGTATCAGATTTTGTTTGGAAAATGTGTATGAAGAACAGTTTATTTTTGAAATGCCATCTGAATTTCATCTTATAATATGCTTCAGAAAAAGACAATATGAGTTAAGAATTAATTACTCTTAGAAATGAAAAAAAAGCTTGGTGTTAAGTAGCAATTTTGAAACAAGAGAGCTAGGTCTTAAAAAATCAAGCAGAAAAAAAATATAAAAAAACAGAGTGCACCCAGAGTTTGCAAGTAGGATCACTTTCTAGAAATCTTTCATTATCTGGGGTACTGTTTTAAAGTATTGATCCACAGCATTAGATGACTGGTTAGAACTGAGAACTTCTATCGTTAAATAGCTGTAACTCTCTGCATTCCTGAAAGCTACTACAGTAGTTGAATACAACAGTTATTTCCCTTTTGACATCTACTAATTTCAGAATTATTTTCCATTTTATATACATATAAGGAATTTCTCCCTAAGCAGTAGCATCTCTGTATAAAATGAAAGAAGAAAAAATCCCAGAAGCTTCACCTTTGTCTACTGGAGGGTCATACTCATTTTTTCCTTTGTAGCAAAAGAAAACTAAATCAATCTGCTAAATATCTATAGGCAGCCATCAAAAAGAAAACTGGCTCCTCTGTTCTAAGAGAAAAGGGAAATAAATTCAAGTCTGACAAAGTTGTCACTAGCCAGAACCTGCCAGTCCTGCTTATTTTTAAATCAAACAGGCAGTGGTAATGAGGTGATGTGAGTCTCAGGAAGCAAAATCAAACAGCAGAAGCTACGTCTTAGGAAACATTCTTACTTAGCCTGGTGGTCTATAAGGGTGCAGAAAAGTAGACCTTTCTGTTTTCAAGACCTTGAAAAGCTTATCTCTTACCATGAGTAAAAATCTTTGTCAGATCCCATTGAAGTCAGTGGAAGGATTCATGCTGTTTAATGTGGGAAATAGCATGCCCGTGAGAAGAGTAAATATCCTGGGTAGGTCTTTCAGAAATGCTCGCTAGGGATATACCTGTTATCACATTCAAATTGATGAACATCCTGAAATTCCCTTTTGTTTTTCTTTTCAGAACATTTTACTGAAAGCAAAATGTTTTTAAACTCTGTAATTTTGTGCCTCTCTATTTTCCTGGGTTTTCTTGATGTGTGAACATTCATATGTAAAATTTCTTCTACCTATGCATATACTGTAAATTTCATTTGAACAGTACTATTTTCATAATATTTTTGAAAGAAACTATAGCACTAATAATAACAACTTTAAAAACATAACTTTAAAGGAAAAAAAAGTCCTGAATTAATCTGCTTCATTTCTGTAAATGAAAATAACTTGGTATTACATCAGTACCTGCCCAAGTCTACTGCACAGCATGTTTTACAAATCTTGCACACATTTTTTAAGCAATGGGTATTTGTTACACTTTGCTCACCTCAAGACACCTTCGTTCACACTCAGGTGATATTCCTCATGGGACCAGTCCCACTGAGCAAGGGCACACTTGGATGTATGTTAAGCTGATCATGCCATGGTTATGTGATCTATTTTCATAGTATGTTTGCTGTGATTACTCTCCTGATTTGAACTGAGTTGTACTAGACAGAGCAGCAAAAGCCTCCAAGGAGTTGTCTAGACACCTGAAGCAATAACTGGAAGGCAAGGGCACATGAGCTTTTATTTACTGAAAGATACTGATTAAAGATTTTTGAGAAAAGCAGTTTTAAAAACCCTGAGAGGTAATATTCCAGAAAGCAAGACGGCTTGGAGGCTTAATTCTGCTCCCACTTGCACACAGCATAACTCTGAATTAAATGGTGTTATGTTAGTGAAAAAGATAGGTTTAATATCATAATCAGGGAAAAGTCATATGAGAACAAGTGGAGTATTTTTTCTTAAATTTCTAGATTTCTAGATGAACATTAAAGTAAAGAACACATGAATAATTTGAGAACTTTTTTGAAGCTTTGAGATTATTTAATACTTTGTTTATATAATTCTTGTAAAGTTAATTAGTTTGTAGTTAAATAAAACATTATCTCATAGGCATTGAAATGTATCTTTTCCTGGAGCACAATCATTTGATATAAAATAGAGCTTAAAAAACTGCAGTAAAATCAAAGGGCTCACTTCTGGTTAGGCACTTTATACTGTTTGTGATAGGTTCTTTTTGAAGTGATTTTGTTTTGGTATTTGTGCTTAAGCATAAAAATAGCCTCTCATCAAAAAGGGTTAAAATTTCTGTATTAAAAATCTCTGCATGAAAATCACAGCCTAGTCACCGTCACAAAATTAGTTACAAAGGGGCACTGAGCATTGTCTTCATACTGAGGGGTGGGTGAGTAATGCCAAACTTCCCTCTTTTTTCCTTGACCCAAACTCCTCAAAAGTCTTTAGAGTGTTTAAATACATGCAGAAGGAATCGGTAACCCAGAGACAGACCAGGCAGCACTTCTTGCCTTCCACAGGATTTCTCTTCCTTGAAAGCATCCAAAGACATATAATACTAGCCCTCAACCATGAATGTTACTTCTAAAGCATGATTTGGAATTGGTCATATGATTGCATACAGCATGAATGCCACTTCAAGTAAGAATTGTTGCTTACCCTGGAAGCTTTCATGCTGGTCTTACACCAGTTGAAAATATTTCAAAATGAGCAAACAGGTTAGTCATTTCATTATTTTTCCTTTCCCCAGTGAAATTTGGTGGGTAGATATGACTACTTTAAGTAGTGCTTTAGACTTACACCTGCTTGCTGAAGTGTAATGCAATACTCAACTGTGATTAGTAAATAATAATAAAAATGCTATTTTTCAATGAGTTCAATAAAAAGGAACATATTAAAGAATATATCAAACAGGAAAATGATAAAAGGAACAGATTTATCAGATGAAAACAGTCTGCCAATGTAGTTTAGTATTCATACCCTGCCAAGATGTCAGTAGTTGGAAGGAGAAAGACTCATCAGTTTTCAGAACATGTGTGAGTAGGGTTGTTCAGGTGAATAAGATTTGATTCAAAATCTTTCAGGTGACAAAGATGACCTTTACACCCCCTGGAAATCACAACAGTTTTGTGGGAAATAATAAGCTGTTCAAGAAATTGTGTGCTTGAGGAACTGATCCCAGTTTTATTTATACAAGTAATATAATGCCCAACTTTTTTTACTTGATGGAATTTGCACTTCCTGCTGTAAATGGAGGCCAGCCCAAGACTCTCTATTATGGACAAGATGAGGATAAATAAGCCAGGCTGTGAAAAGGGTAGCCTCAATACAGTACAGAATTTTAGTATATTCCTCGAATAACAAAGCCAGAACCAATGTATGCAGTAAAGGAAATTTCCTCCAACTCTGCAGCCTGCAAAATATTTTACTTTTATGCAGAAGAACATAGCAAGTTCAAAACCAAAACAGTATAAAGGGACACATACTAAGTAATGCATGTTAGAAATAATCTCTGTGTACCCCATGAGACCTAATGAGGCAAGGCAGAACAGGTTCAAAGAAGAAAAACTATGCTTTTTTTTCTAACTGATGATGAGAACTTATATGGAGTATCCCATTACCTTGTGCCAATTTTGTCAGAATTTTATATCATTTTATATATAATTTATAGCAATAATTGAACTGTTCAAACTTGCATGCATATCAAGACCAAAATTTGTATGGGGATTGCTTTCTAGTGGGATTTTTACAACCAAGGTAGGTGTCAAACCTTTATTATAATATGCCTGGCGGGAACTGAAACCTTAAAGATATAACTGAAAGGAGGTAGCTAAACGAGGTGAGCCACTCAGAGAATAGTAAAGGAAAGTTAGTAAATCAAAAATTTGGGTAATGAAGGAAGAGGTTTAGATGTAGAAGTATCTGCTGTTATTCCTTCTGATGATGAACCAGAGCAAGATACCTCTCATTTGAGATCTGTGTTGACAAGCAGGCTTTGGGAGCTAGAAATCAAAGCCACATTGACTATCTAAGACATCAAAGCTATAACCCCCCTTTTTTTTTTTCCCTCTCACACACAAGATTCTCCTGCATTTATGCCAATGTGTGTGTCCCCACCCGTTCTGTTACCTATTGCTACTACCCCACCATGTCCTCATTCTTAGTTTGGGGATATATAACATATGTAGGATGTGCTTTGAGTATACTTTCATGACCCTGGTTTGGAGGAGGGTACTCCTAAGCTTAACCTAACAATCTCATTTCACAAGGTTTAAATGGATTTTCACTAGGGGCTTAAGCACCTTGCTAGTGGGGGACAACATCAATTCTTTTAAAATGTTGGTCTAAATCTTAATGATATTTTCTCATTGGAATTATCCAAAATTTGCTTTGCATTTTCGTTTCGTGATACAGTTTAAGATTCAATGGATTTTCTTGGCTTAAAGGCATGAAGAGAGGTCAACATCTGATAGTTTCTTGTCAGTGCTACTTAAGAATTCATCTCGCGTTAGTATAGATCCTTATGGCCTTGAGCCAGGGAACATTTATGAGTAAGGAAGGATCTCATGTTTAACCCACAAATATCTCATACAGAATCAATTTATCTAATTCAGATTATTTCACCTCTCTAGTTCTTAAATATATTTTATATTATTTTGCCAATTGCACCCTAAAATGAGTTAAACACTGGCATTTTTATTATTTCTTTTACCTATGAACTTTTCTGCAGCATTCTTCAACTAGTTGGAGCATCGTTTTTCTCCACACCACACTTGTAATTTTAGGTAGAGTACTTATTATTCAGATTCTTTGTGTTATGAACATAGTCTTAAATGAGGGCAAGGGGAGAGCAGGTGACCTTCGCAAGGTCATATGCAGAGGTTTATATGCACCAGCTAGTAAAGCATCTAGAATTCCCACTTCATTACCTTATAAGAACACTACCCTTTTATTCCTCAAAAAATAATTCCACAATTTATTAAAATCTTGGAGGAGACAATTTGTCTAACTCATAGCTCATCTTTTCACTCAAGGCTTACTTATGTATATTACATTACGCAATAATATCAATGATGATAATAATAATGTATGTTACGTAATGAGCAAGCACATTAAGAGATCTGATACCAAGGCAAGTGCAAGGAAAGAGTTAAGGTAGTTCTTCAACTGCTCCACTTAACGAAGGTACTATTTTAATGGTCCCAACTAGGATTAGAAGTTAACACCCCATTAAGATGAATGGAGGATATAGTTTGCACCTTTACTGTTGCTTCTATGCTATGTGGCTTGCAGGCTCCTTCTGCTGTTTCTGGAGAGCAGGCTTAAAGAGTACAAGACTGCATCATTAATTTATATAGGGAAGTCTCTTTGTAAAAGAAATGACTAGTGACTGTATTTTTAATGAAATTCTGGTTCTACAGAAAACCTTTTGCTAGTGTAAAGACCAAAACATCAAGGGATTCATGCTCTTTTTGTACCCACTCTTTTCCACTGTTAGATTTCATGACATAAGAGAAATGTTATTACTCAAAATACGTATTTTATACAGGTGCAGTCCTGAAAAAGTGCACTCAGTGAGACCTAAGCCTTTCCTGTATAGGGAGGAAAACCAGATGTTTCCCTCGTGGCCATATTTACATTCAGTATTAAAATGAATAAAGATCTAAAGCCCACCTAGAGGCGGAATCACAGTTGTGGTTTTAATAACAAAATCTAGTGCAAATGAGATTGATTCCTTTTCCTCTGTCTCCTGCATAAAAAAATATATTTTGTATACAGATAAATGATTTGCCTTCAGTGGACCTTACACATATTTTTCCAAGGAGGCTGGTACCATGATCCAAATTAAGCTGATGAAGGAAGATAGAGAATGGTCTGATAATCTCCCAATATTTGTCAAACGATACAATTGCAGGCAGTAATACAGTATGCTATAAATCCAGTATTTAAGAGCCCACTGCATCTTTTTTCATTCAAAAAACAAAATTCCCATAGATGCAGTAAATTCTGTAACAGACTTAGAGACCAATGGGATATAGCCTGCAGTGATTAATGTTAATTGGTAGCCAAGGTTTTGGAAGGGATTAGTGATTTTAGAGATCCAACTTCGAAAAAATGTCTAAGAGAATGGTTTTCAGAAGACGAACAATCTCTTCATCCTGCAAATTGGACCGCTTTAAATTATCTCTGCTGTGGAACCCCACAATGAAGAAATGTAAAATTACCAGTTATGTGTTCAAATCTTGTCCAAAATTTAGCAATGCTATTACCCATACAATATGTATTTTATTTTCTGATTTCTTAAAAGTCCATTTCACTTCTTCCCTTTTTGAATTTATTATATTTCGAATCACAAACTTCTCCAGGCTGCTGAAGAGATAAAATCAATAGGCAATGTTTTAATCCAGACATATTTCCTAAGCATCTAAGGAAGACATTTTCAATCTAAAGGGCTTGATGCCTACAATACATTTATGTGAAAGTTCACTATGCACTATATCAGACTACTCATTTTCCAAACCAGCTGAAGGCTTGGTTTGTTTCTAAGTAATTTAAGTGTACATTTCTGGTTTAGGTGATATATTTTGTGACTTTCTTGCATCCAAGGATGAGTTAAGAGCAGACATGACAATGGTTAGATTGTTTCTAAATAATACTAAATATGTATTTAAGCAAAAAAAGTTTCATAATACTTTCACTCTATGCTATTAGGAATTTTGAAACAACTAATTACTGCTGGTATGCAAATTTAGTGAAACCCAATTAAATAAATATCAGATATATGGATAAATCTGCTAGTGAAGACATGTGCTTTATATCAGTTTGTACACGTCCTGTGTTTGCTATGAAACCTGTTTAAACAAATAAGTGATAAAAGACTAAATGAGTCAATGAAAAAAATCCCCTAAGTACCAAGTTATGAATTGTATGCTATTAGATGTCTCCATGGGTAAATGTGTTGCCTGCTCTACAGTAACGGACAAGCTCCCTCTTAAGTAAATACTGCCTCTTTTAAAAAACCAGATCTAATAAAGGCCTAGATTTTCTGTATATCAAGGAAATACATTTTAAAGCTGCTTTTATTGTTTCGCAACAAAGCCAAAAGACATTCAGCTGTCAAAACAATAATGGTATTTGCATACAATTTTTTTTTTTTCATCTGGCAAAATATTGTATGAATGGAATAGGGAAAACCAAACTGATTATGTCCAAGCTCGTGATTGTAAAATCTCTGCTACCAAAGATATTTTAACTAGCTAGACTCCATTGATCTACAGCAAAGCTTTGTCAACTAAAGCTTTTTTCTTAAATTGATTCTCCATCTTGTCTTCTCATTCTTTCGACAGCACACAGCAGGAAGCTCTGTCTACATACAGAAAACAGGATCTTGCTGTAGGCATGGGTATAAAACAAAAAGACAGTGATTAAAGAAAAAAACAGACTGCTGCTAGTATTTGATCTTAAAATTATTGATCTTGTCAATCAGTTACAGACACAGAGTACCCATTTAAATCTGTAATATCTATTAATGTTACCACAAAAATGCTGACCACTTGAAAGAACAAAGAAATCTATATGATAATGCAATGCGATGCTTATTTGGCTGTATAGCAATTTGTAGTATGTGAGAGTAAGTGCAACATTGCACTTGACAAAGATCACATCTCTAAAATTTCTTTTAAAAATAATATAAGAATATGATAGACTTACATTTTGAAGACTTTGTTAACTAAGAACTTTGAATTCTTTGACTGCCAATATTATGCATATATTAATAAAGAAACATCTTTTCCTATAACTGACCCAAACTCAAGCATTACATTAGTATACTGATCAAAAACTACCGAGGTCAGCCAGCACCATGCTATCTTTGTCCTTTATGTGAAATTGTATGTTTGTTCTGTTTGCATTCCTATTGTAGTTGTACTGATAGTGCTTCTAAACATATTTATGTGTACATACGATCGAAAATTAATTTTAAAAAATAATATCTTATTTCAAAACTAAGTGCACTTCAGTTGCTGGCCATATTAAAAGCAAAAACCATTTTACCATTTGGAACAAAACAAAACCCCAAAGATCTTGAATCAATCTCCATATCTGCTTTAACTTGCAATCAAGTGTCAATCACTAAAGCTTGTCACCTTAAAATAGGGTAGATGTTTTTGAGGGCAACAGTTGTTGCACACAAAGTCCCACAATGAACCAGATTACAAATACTTAGCAGAAATGTTAATGTAATTTATAATACTATCATTCTCTCAGTCTCTATAAAGTGGGCAAGGCATTTACTAACAATTTTATAATGTCTCTGGGACAGGAAAAAGATACAAATAGCACAGATAGTTGCATCTAATCTGTAACTAGTAAAAACGTATAGAAAGATTCATTTACATAACAGACAAGTAGGAATGTATTGTAGTTTTTTGCCAGCCAAAAGTTTTATGGGAAGCCTTTGCCCGTCTTTAATATATGTGTAAATTAAATTTTATGAAATGCATTTTAAATGTACTCCATTGATCTTCTGAATTTATCATAAGCCTCTAGTTCATATTTTGGTGCCAGTCTGGTGTGTCACATGGTTTTGAAACCAATAGAGGCTCATACGGCAGGGTTTTTCTTTGTTTGAATTACTTTATTGGTTGAGTGGAAGGATTAAAGACAGACTAAAAAGTCATTATGATGATGTAATAAAACACACATTGGTTGTTCCTTCACTTTAAAATCTGCTTTTTAAGCACATTCTTCCGTTAGAAGCCAGAATGAAATGTCATTAAGCATCTGGACATAACAATAACTATTTAAAATTTTTTATTTGTTTTTCTTTCAATCTAGGCATCACTGAAGTAAAAAAAAAAAAATCAAACAGAAATTATTGTGAATTGTTCATCTTTTCTTATTATAGATAAAATATAGCTCTCTCAATTGCTTTTAAAGTGACAGTTGGATAGAAAATGCAATAACTTCCTAACCCTACTTTTTGTCATCACATGTGAGACTTGATTCACATTAAAAAATAAAAACCTCAAGCATGCTTTTTCATGCTTTTATATAATGTATTAAGCATTGCGCTTTCAATGTATGAGAAGATACATGTGGAACTGTAGAATAATAAAAAAATGCTTAAATAATATATCAATGAAAAAAAGAGTAAAAGAATACACATCATATTATGCCACGGAACCTAAAAATGCTTGTTTTCCTGCTACAGGAAAAATTAACGTGGAAGCTTTTCCCCTTACTCCCAAAGAGAGACATTTTTGTTCCTTTGTATTTTTGCCTAAGTATTTTTTTATAAGCAGGAAGGAACCTTTCAATGCTGGAACGTACTTCATAACACTAAAGACAAATATACAAAAATTTCTTCCACGTTCTTGTGAGTTAAATTATTTATCAAGTGATCATGCTTTCTTTGTGCTTTTCTTTTAAGACAGTAGGACTTCACCCTTCACTCCTGCAGTATTCTCCAAGCCCTTGAAATAACTCTTCCTTTGAATTACTGGTTATTGGCATTAAAGTATTTCTCTGCTCTTCTCCAGGACTTTGAAGCATGTCAGAAATTAACATTTGGGTTTGGCATAGAGGAACTCCTTCTGGGTGGGAGGGAAGGGCTCTGTCCCTCCTAAAAGAAGTGCAAGAGTGTATGTATGGCTGTGGACCACACCAGTGCTGGGACTTCTCCCAGCCACTCTATTTCCAGGACCATGAGAAAGCTACTTGCGCAAATACATGGAGATAAGAGGTTTTCACAAATATACCCAAAAGAAACATGTACCTTTCCTTCCTCCTGAGATGAAGCCCTGCCTGCTCTGGAAGACACATGCCACTGTAGCTGAAGAACAAAAATTTTCCTTTGGAGTCAGGGCTACTTTTTGTGGGGGAGGCTGGAAACTCAAACAGGGGAGTCAAGGCCTCAGTGAAGTTTATGTTTTCCTACACAGGGAAAATTGTTGTTAATTCAGGTGTGGAGACCTTTATGCTTCTACTACCCTATAGAATTGCAGAGGTGTCTGAGTACAGGTTATCACTATGTCTCGGGGTAGACTGCATATCAAGGACAGGAAAAGCAGAATGTGAACAGGGTACAAAATCGCATCTCCCTCCCCATATGAAATGCTGATTACTTGCTGATTAATATCACTGGCAAGAATACAAAAATAAATACTATGTTTTCCTCTGCAAGTGTTACCTCCCACCCTTTCCTAATCCAACAATTTTAACATTCATTTTCAATATGATGTACTCCACTAGTTTTTCTGTCTGAGTGAAAAAGGAAAACCAACACACGGGATGATAGTCTTTGTGAGGATTTTCCTTTTACATATATATGTATGTGTATACGATATGCTAATTTTCTCCTTTCACTTCAGCCTTCTTTACTGATTTTAAATGGGCTTGTCACAAGATCTGAAAATTTCAGGCTGAGTTTATTACTGGATATAAAAAGTGATATATATATTAGATTTTCAGAAGTTTATCTTAATGAGAGTTTCAAGCAGATTTTTGGATTACCCACGTTCCATTCTGATCTGAGACAGACTTAATTTTGGTCTCTGATGTGCAGGCATGTATCACTATTTATCTTGTCAAGTCCTCTGTTGTTCATGCACATACTTGTGCATCTGGGATGGAGTATGAGCAGCTTGGCACAGCAGTTAGCAGTAAAACTATTTAATACCTTGCAAAATGATTATAATGCAAAAAATTGTCCATAGTGCAAATCAAGAGAGCTACAAGTATAGATATCCAATAAAAGAGCTTTTTTTAATCCTTATTTATATATTCACATCAGATACGTGAAATACTAAGGATTGTTTTGTCACAGATACACTGAAGGAAATGTAGAATTTGAAAAGAAGTAAGAAGGCTATGAGAACCCTCTGCTAGTTATACAGGATTTTTGCATTGGTCAAACCTCAAAAGCTGGCCACAGTCAGTGTGAAGCTTTGGGTAAGAGAAAAGGCTGGATGCTTGCTTGGTTACAGAGCTTTGTTCACCTAGTCACCAATTCTTCATTGAGGGGCAGAATGAATCTCTGTTCTGATGACAGATAGCAGAGAGGGTGTGAGTGTTTTGGAGTTGAACTTCATCACTTCTCTGCCTCACTCATCAATTTATACCTACTCATGGTCAGCAAAAGGCACTTATCAGCAGACAGAGCAACACACACGCTGTTCTCTGTTTGTCCATCATGCAGGAGACATAAGACAGGATTGGGCTTCCAGTAGCACTGTGGCCACATTTAATGCTGCCATTTCATCAGCCTGCTCTGAAATTTCCTTCACTGGAAAATTTGGGAAGGTTTTTTGGCTCTGTAGCATCTCTAAGCTCCAAATCTTGGTTCTTAAAGTCGTTGGTCAGTCCACACTGACAAGTCTTTGTACTCTGCCTTTAAAACGGCCAGCCATAATTTGATCCCTAGATAAAAACCCAGAATGCTGCTAATTATTTCTATTGAAAATTAGTACAGCTGAGACACAGCCCACTGATCCAGAATCATGTCCTCTGTGACTACAGTCAGAACTTGATTTCCGTGACAAGCTCTCTTGGCTCTGCAGAAGATGATGGCTGCCCTCTAGTGACAAAGATATTTCTGCTGACACATTGCAGTAGATGCAAACATGTTAATAAATAGTGTCTTGTCTTGTAGATCAATATATAACAAGAGGTTTGGATCTAAGAAAGATAAAGAGTCTTAAGATCATGAGCAAAAGCACTGGACTCGAAAGCATTAGAAAAAGAAGCATTAGGAAAAAAAACAATTCCAGGTTGACATGCCATCCTTAGTTGCAGCTATTTTTTTAAGGTAAATGTAAATCAGAAGTTCCTGGATTTTTTTAATTTCTGACACTTCTGTTATCAGCTGAACAATCTATCATTATTATAAAAAGACCAGAATAAGAGCTCTGCATTGCAGAGAGCTTCACTTTCTGCTAAAAGCATCCATGTGAATCCCATGCATTCAGTGACACAAAATATATATTTTACAATACTTTTATGTGTCTATGTGCATGTGTGTGTGTGCATCTATAAGTGGTAAAAGAATCATGTTTTTGTAATTTCCTAGGTGAAATCACAAGTTGAATTAAAGGGCCAGTTATGAAATTTGATTTTGGGATAGTGCAGACAATATAAAACGCTAGAAATATTACTGGAAATCATGAAGGACCATATTGAGAATGCATAAAGAACTATATTGAATGTTTACATTGGTGTGTTATTTCATGTTAACTATGAAATAGCTTATAGAATATAATGATGTGATTCATAACAAATATATTAAAGAATATTCTGTGTAAACTCTGTGGTTCAAATTGTTCCAGGAGAAGTTAAGATTTCATCTACAGGAAAACCATGGGGAAAAATTATCCCATTTTTATGCAATGATGCATCTCAGAACAAGAGATTTGGGGATAAAACATATAAGTAGTTTTCTCCTCTGTCCTGCTGTCTGTCAGAATGCAAGTTTTTATTTCTGAAGTGCTGTGCATCTCATTTTTTGCACTGGTAATTTCATTTCTAGACTCTTTTTTTAACTTTTTTTATTTTATTTTTATTTCAGTTGTGGTCTTCTTAGGATCTGAAAACTTGTCATACTTAACTGATGCTCTAAACTCTCTGGTACTGAGAGAATACTGCCACTTCACCTACCTGACACTCAGTTATCCACACTAAATATTTACCTCTTTCCTGTTCAGCAAGCACGTTCCTCTGTGCTGTCATTACTTTTGTTGTGATTCTACTATGAAGAGTGATATCATAGACTTTTAAAATCTGTACAACTTTCCATCCTGAATCTTCTCAAATCCTGATACCAACCCTGAAGTCCAAATCTGCAATCCAAGTTGTCATTTTGTACCTCAAAAGTAGTGAAGTCTTACTCCTGGCTTGGGCAAACACAAACTGGAAATCATATTGACTCTCACTCAGGATAAATGATGTTTAGGAAATCCATTAAGCACATGCTTAATTCACATTGCAATGTCATATTTCCAAAGAATATAGCTTTTTATAACAAATATAGCAATCTTTATATCCAAATTGAATAATAAGACATACTGGCTCTGCCAAATTTACTGTCCTTAGTTAGGAAAATGCACAGGCAAAACATTTCCTTGTTGACAAAAGCACTTAATATATGCTGAAGAGTTCCATTGACTTCAGTTGGATTTAAACAAATTAGAAATGTCTTCCCAAATTGTAGTTGTTTCCTGAAGTAGAGCTTCAGAGAGGATAAATGTAAAATCTTTCCCTCTCTCCTGGTCTATGTATTTTTTCTTCATACTTACATGGCAGTTTAAGTTTCAAATGCCTTACTACTGAAAAGTTTAGCTTCAGCACAGCAAAATATTTCCAAGAAGTGAGCTTCTACATTTGGCAAAGTCATAATACTGAATTATTTCTTTTTGTACATAGGAAGAATATAACAACTTTTTATTGTAAGAAACCATATGAACTGTCTGAAATGTAACATTTTAACATAGATAATATTCATGCTAGACTAGTCTAGCATTGCACGTGAACAAATGGAAAGTTGATTATTTTACACATCTTTGTATAATAATGAACCCTTCACAGGAAGAAAGCTTGCTCTTGAGAGACTTCCCCAGCTATTGTCTTCTACCTAGAAACAGGTGCTTCCCATTTTTATACAGTGACCGCTTGTCATGGCCTTTCCCACTTTTTTATCTCATCAGTCACCCTACTTACTTACTTTATAAAATAGTCCAATCTATCACCCTACGTACTTTATAAAATGGAATTATATATATTTGTAACATAATTCTAGTGGTAAAAGTGATGGGTTTTCTTACATAGGGGATGCCTGTCCCTCTAAATGTAACTTCTCCCTTTGCTATTAGGATTGTCCAAAGGACCCACGTGGCCTCAGTGCACAAAGGCACTGTCACTGTTGTAGATCTGATCTACTTTAGACAGGTATTGACGATAATACTTCTGAGAGTGTGGTGTTTCGGTTATGTGCAGTGCCCATCTGGAGAGAACTGAACGCCCCCTTTCATCCGTGACAGAAAATCCTGGTTTGATACTGCACTTCTGGCTAACATTCAGTGCTAATCCAACTATATCTTATATCCTTGCCTTTCTAGTCTTCTCTAAGCCTCTTCTCTTGCCATGCTTTTGCTTTGCTGAAGTCATGCAAGAGAACCTTATAAAAGGAAACCAAACCCAAGCTACCATATATATATGCTCACAGGATACATCCTTCATGAACAAACACAATAATTGCTTGAAATGCATCTAAAGGATGGTGGAGAACACATTCCTCTGACTTTCATTCCCTTCCAGAAATTAATGACCCTGTACATCAGTTTCTCATGAAAATACTTCCATGAAAACATTTTGAGATTTAAGCATCTTAGTTCTGTTCATTTTGTTGAACTTATATATTATTTTGCTTTATTTTATATGCTCTGGATCAGGAAGCATTACTTCTCTGGCCAGCTGACTCTCTCAGCCTTAGATCTGTCTTATATTTTTCCCTGATAATGTTTCCAAGTGATAAAATTTGGATCCAGATGCCGAGTTCTTTAAATAGGTGCATTTTATCATCTTAAGCCTTACCAAATCAAACTATGGAAAAATGCCTCATATAAGAGATCAGTGTACTTCACTTATAGCTGTATCAGAATCTGCCTGTGGAAACCATAGTGATCTCAGGTATGGGTCAAGTTGTGCAGTAACTTTCTGCCACTGAAGCAGGGATGTCCTGTCCGCTCTGGTGTTCCTCTTCTGCACTCCTCAGTGAGATTTTGTCTGGCCCTCCCTGCAGTGACTCTGTTCTGCTACTTGTCCTTCGAATAAAGGACAAACAGGCAGGTTTCCACTGATTGGAATGGTCTGTATTTCATTGAGCTGAACAGTGAGCTCATTCTGAAGTGTCTGACAGGCACCAGAACCGCCACAAAGCAAGGCAGCTCTCAGTGCAAAGGCAATGGGAGCCAGGGAAGGGGAACAAGGCTTTTCCCATTAAGGGGCTGTAAGGTATTTGCCAGCTAATGTAACTTAACTTTAAAGTTTCTTCATGTTAAGTCAGATTATTTTGCTGTGGTCTGGTTGTTTTGTGTTGGGGTTTTGTTTGTTTGTTTTTCTTTTTTCATCCACCTCTGATAAAGTGGGCTGCTATGCTTAAGTTTTAGAAAAGTGTGCCAGTATCAAAATGTTTCCTTTAGATAAGTCACTTTTGGTGAATATCTATAGAAGTGGAGGGGGTGTATGGAACATCACTCTGGTATATCCAAAACTAGGCAGTAGCAGAAAAAGGGAGAGAGGATCACTGTACTAGTGAGGAGTATGGCAATAACACCACATCTAGGACCCTCACATCCCCTGCAGTAACTCCACACATATTCAGTGGACATTTTGATGTTGTGCCATTCTCTTGATCTCACTTTGTTCCCATGCATAGTGAAAGCAAAATATGAAATCTCAGAAAAGGCTATGAAACAGCTCTTAAGTTAGGTCTTTGTCAAGGGACTGTCACTTAGTTTGTACCACAACTAGAACTGTAACCCAGCTGATCTCTAGGTGCTACAGAGATATGAACATTCAATCATGATGATCAGCATTGATGAAAACATAACGTTTTGAAATATTAGGTGTTTTGTATATAGACTGTCTTTCTAATGGAGTGCCTAAATTTCATTCTTTGTCTTGGACCTTGATTTTATGGGGTTATGTGGTTTTTTGGTAATCAAGTAAATTTCTAGCAATTTCTTCTGATGTTGTCATCATCATCAGTTAGTAACACCTGTCTGGATGTGTCACATATCTCTTTCAACCAAGTAAACCTATCTACAGAGCAATTTATCAATAGAATTTCCTTGAGTTATGTCCCAGAGATTTTACTTTTGACCAATCCTGCCCTTTCAGAAGTGTCTCATAAAGTTTGTTGATGCATTATATCTACTTTTGATTGGTCTGTATATCTTAGCACTTTGGCAAGCAGGGAGACTTCTGCTGACATCAGGATGAGCAGTTATATCTTGTCCCATGCTGGAAAGCCATTTGGAAGAATTTAACACTGAAAAAAACAGTAGATGAATCATTGAAGAATGCACTCACAAAAATGGTGCCAGTAGTAGAGAGGAACTAATATTAAACATTTCTATGGAGGAAAAAAACAGGGATAGAGAAATTTGAGGTATGCAGCTTGGAGAAGGGCAAAGAAGATCAATGTGTTTATTATCAATAAACCAATTTGCTAATCCAGGTGGAATTTTGCAGCTGTAGGATGTAGAGGGTAAAAGGAGGTGAGTGGGTTGATTTTTATTTTTTTTTAATAAGAGGAAATCGATATCCTAATCAAATATCAGATGGGAGATGATGAGTATAGAAGAGAGTCTACATAATGTATGGTTCTAAATTGGTTTCCTAAAATACCCATGTTAATGATGAAGGAACTCATTCTAAATTAGTGTGTATTTGCTTTGTTTAATATAACTGCCACAATTTAACTTGCACCAGCTGGGAAATTGGCTTAGCATATCCAAAGATAACACTAGGGTAGAGTTGCCCATTTTCCTCAGTGATGTTTGTTCCATATAGAAAACAGTAAATTTATACAGGTTTTAAGTAAAATCAAGATCATAGTGAGGATAGTTTAAAATGGCAGGCAAGTCTGATGAAGCTTTTCTTAGCCTGGGCTCCAAAAAAAGGCCTCCCTCTGTCTCTCTGTTCAAGAACAGAGATTCCTCACTAGCAAGGTACCTCTAAGTTATTGCAGCTGAAGACCTCACATTAACATCAACTAATAAATGTCCACCTCAACGTATCATGATGGTCATATTGCTATGTTGTTTAAAGTATCCAATCCACTCACATCATATACATGTTTTTGAGTCATTTGAGTTTAATAAGGCTTCTTGTGCAAGAGAGTTTACAACATGGTTCTTACATTTTGCAGAAAACATTTTGGAACAGGCCACAACAATAATCATTAAATACATGCCACATTTTTTGTGTTCTATATATAACTCAAATATTCTTATTAGTTTATTGAAACATCATGTTTATTAAAGATGCAATTTTATGTTTAATGTGGAACTCATTGCCCATATATAATATTTTTAAAAAAATCAAAACCTTTAAAGAATCTTTATAGAGGTTCTCTTTTTTTCATCATGAATGTTCCCAGACTTGTACATAAAGATAAGACTTTGATAACATATGGGGTAGTGGAATAAGGACGGCAGAAATAAAAATACTCCTTCTTTGGTATATAGAGAACTAAATAAAATTATGTCTAGATGCAGGAAAAATAAAGTAAAACAGCAGATTTAATGGACATAATGTCTTCATTTTTTTTGTTATTCTCAAATTAACTATTCATTCTTAAGGAAACCTTTTGAACATTCTCAAATGACTGGAGTTATCTGTGAATATATCAGTCCAAAAAATTCCGTGGACTAGAAAGACAGTTATTTCTTGATGCACTGGGCAATTTAAATTTGTTTTCCAAAACTGGTTAGTTCAATCCATGTTCATGTGTAATTTGTGTAAAATAAACTGCTTTGCATCTGCCATATGAATTACATTTTTAGAGGGTCTCCCTCTTCAGCTGTCATCCTCTAAATATCTACCGGTACACTATGGTCATAAAAGAATGAATTTTTAATTTAGCAAAGGATAAACCAGACAATTTTACATAGCAGGAAAAAGCAACAAAATGACTTGTCAGATCCATTTCCTGAAATGTACAATCGTAGCATATCTGGAAAAATATATTAATATTTATTACATCAGACCTACCCAGTCTTTAAAGAAAATAGTTTCTGTAGTGTAATTACTAAGTTCTCATTTTTATCATTTTCACATTTCAAAATAAAATGATCATAGATAATCTGGAGATCACCACTGCTGAAAAATTTAAGTTCAAAAGACACAAAAAATAAATAAATCAAGTTGTCTGTTCATTTCATTCAGGTTAACAGCTAAATAAGTGGATTATTTGGATGTATTTGCATTCAGTTATACAATGTAACCTAAAAGCTGAATCCATGACTTTTTTCCCTGAGTCTGCAAAAATTTATCAAGGTTCTTGCATTCTCTTGCATAAAAGTGGTTGCTTTTAACACGTTTCAGCATTGGTTAAAATGAAAGATATTCTGATTTCTGCATCCTATTGTTCAGTTATTTAAAACATTTTCTTAAGTACCAGAATTCAGTATTTATTTTTTTTTAATTTCAAGATGAAATTACTAGTCATGAAAGATTCCAGATGGTTACTACAGGAAAACTAATACTTCCCCACACTAAATGTATCCCAGTCAGTATTTTCCACCTCACAATGGATTGCCTTTCACAGTCTGGGCAGTCTGGGTGAACAAAATACCAAGTTCCCAGCTACTTTGACTTCTCACAAATACAGGTAATAACAGTGATCCTTTCAGCTCGGATACTCTTGATCAGATCAAGTACCCAAGCATTATCAAAAGTTGTACTTGTTTGCTTTTCAGTGTCATCCCAATATCTCTTATCCCTTCCAAGTAATTGCAGATAGCACTTTATATTAATTTGGCCTCTTTGCTGGGGTAGCACTTTTTTTATACGTTTGTGGGGGAAGAACAGAAAGAGACAATTATTGTAATGCTCTCATGGCTACAGTGGAAAATATTTTGCTTTTTATATAGGCTAGGTGTTGACCATAGTAGTGGAGGGTCTGTATCACCTTGCTGTTTCTACTGAGCTTTATAATGTCTAAATCATAATATGTGTGTTGTTTTCACCATATTAAATTTAACACTTTCTTTCTTAAAGTCTGGTTGCATTTGTCTAAAATTTGTAATTTAAAAGTTGTAGCCCTGGGCCAAGTTCTCAGACACTAGGAAATGTTACTGACATCAGCAAAGCTATGACAATTTATATTGAATAAGCATCTATTTTCTTAAAATTACTTGAAAGTAGAGTACAACAATTAAAATTTAGATATGAAGGAATTAAATTATCTTTGGAATCATTTGCTGCTAGCCGATATGGGCAAAAGCAGATAGAGAGTCCTCTCTTGTGTGCAATCAGAATACAGAACACCAAAGGAAGTTGCTGATGGCTTGAATAGATGAGTGATATTGTTGTTAATAGGGAACCTGAAGTCTTAATTGGTTTGCTGTAAACATTACAAACACGTTTGCATGCTTCCATTCACTTTGTGTGCAGTGTATTAGATAGATGGTATTCACACTGATAGCTGCAATTTAATTACAAGAAGTCTGTTCCTTATTCAATTTCAGTTGTGTCATCCCATTATGTTGGCTATGAAGCATTGCAATGTTCAATACAGCATGTATCAT
This sequence comes from Tringa tobata, assembly GCA_033628505.1. NCBI lineage: Eukaryota > Metazoa > Chordata > Aves > Charadriiformes > Scolopacidae > Tringa > Tringa tobata. Next base: position 2,451,504 of record JAHREE010000155.1, on the reverse strand, counting down.
GATGTCGGAGAGATAATGCCACACAATGGCTCAATTTTGGTTGTAAGGATTCTCATCCAGATTGGAATCAATGTTGTAAATGGTTATCCAATCCACACATTCTGGCTAACTGAAACAAAGTGAAAGATCTGAGGAAGCACATTATTTTTTATTACAAAGAACAATTGCAATGAATAGTAAAATTGCTCACCATTGGTGAATACATCAATATGAATAAACATGTCAAACCTCACAGGACTGAGGACCCTGCCCACAGGCCGTCTTCTGAGGCTTAATGAATTCACAGTATGAACAAATTGATTCAGCTATTCCAGTTACTCAATTTACTACTGCTGCCAAATAAGTGATTGGAGCAATACTCTAAGCTGTAGAGTGCAGGTTTTCTTCCTCCTCATCTACTACTAGGGCTTGTCCACAGACTTTGGAAATGTCATTGCACTTTCTTTTTTGATGCTTTTGTGGAATACACTTTCCAGCCAACAAAACCTACTTGAATGAGGACCATAATTATCACTTTCACAAGGGTTAGATAAGTATAAGGCATTTGGACACTGCCTTGTGAGGGTGGATTTGCCAAAAGATATTAAAGAAAAGGGGTTTTAGATTGATGTAAAGGTCTGTGAGACAGGTTTGAGGATATGCCTTGTCCAAATATTTTGCCATCTTATATGGTTCCTAAGACTTTCTAAGATAAAGGTTTTGAAAAGGGAGGAGGACTTTCTAAAGCACATTCATATGAGCTTCCTTACTTAAAGGGAACAACACTCCTTACTGAAACCTCAGAAGGAATTCATGGATTCTAGGATAGGAAACTTGATACAGCAGATGTTGGGGTGAATGTTTTCGGTATGAGGTAGATTAGAAACTCCTGACATATAAAATAAATCCGCAATACAACCGAGGGTTACAGGAAACTAAATCTCTTGGACAAAGTTATGAGTAGCATCAGCCTCATTGGATGGGAAAGTGCTATAAGTTGGTGAAATAAAATGAAGTGAGTGAGGTAAGACATGAACAAGCACTAAAATCTATTTTGTCTAGCTGTGGTTATTCTGGATTTGTATTCCTTCTAATTTGTACTGCTGATTTCATAGCTAGAAATGGATATGAAACATTACTTCTTGAATAGTCAACTGGTTTACAACAAATGGTTCTTCAGTTTGATAGGTAGTCTCCCATCCCTATAACCTTACAGAAGGAAAAGAAAAAAAAAAAGCAAATCTTAAAACCTGCATTATTATAAATGTCCCCTCAAGATCTCAAGAGTATTTACTACTCTTCATTCACCTCTCCATAGTGGCATGTAATTAAATGGTACTTCTGACTTTCAATATCGTACTGAATTTAGAAAAGAAATCTCTTACTAAAATGCAGATTGTTCATGCTGCGAGTTTTAGGGACCCTAATTTCAATGAAATGCTTTATAAAATGTGGATTTTAGATGAGCAGGATAAAACAACTGGGGAATCCTGCTATTTGGGAAATTACTTTTTTTTATTTTAAATGGGAGAAAATGGCAAACCTAATAAAGTAAAAAGGAAGGGGACTATCAATGACTCCCTTCAAGGCAGTTTGCCAGGCAGCCTTGGCCAGATTTCCACAGTACTACCTTCAGATTTTATTAAATTAAAATAAAACTTGTCATCTTGGCTTTCACTGGCACAGTCAAATGCAGTTTTTTTACTTAGTTCCAACATCAGCCTTGCACTTCCAGCCAGCATTAATATTTCAAAATGTAATAGACATAGTTCTGTGGCATTTTTTACATATCTGGCAAACAGTTACTGAAAAATATTCTGCTAAAAGTTAAAAAAGTAGTGTTACTAACTATTTGATCATGTCAACTCCTTTTCACTGTTCTCCCTCAGGGACCAAAGCATTTGGAAATGTAAATTGAAGAATCAAAGAAATCAGAAATGGAAATGTCCCATTCAGTCATCTAATCCAATCCTCTAGTAGCACATAATTGTTCCCCATAATACATTTCCACAGTTTTGTTCACTCTTGTTTCAGATACTTGGGAACATTGCTCCCTGATATGCTTTTTGAAAGCTGGATGGGTAGAGTTCAGACAGATCCAGCATCACCTCTGAGGTCACCTCTTGCCTATTCTAATTTGTCCTGGCAGTCACAGCTCTGCAGAGGCTCATATAGGGACTGAGGATTGCCAAAATGGAAAGGGAAAGCTCCAGCTTTGTGCTCTCCCTCATCTTCCCCTGGGATTTTCATATGTAGGAGGATAAAGTAATGCAAACCAGACCTACTTCACATGTTGATGGGAGCAGCTTTATCATCTAGTTCAACTGCTGCTGTCAGAGACTTCAGTCATGAATTTGGCCTAGAGGACTCCTGTCTGGGTCCTGAAGGATGAAAGCTCCTACTAGGTAGATTCCACTATTAGTCACAGTGCAGTCTGACACAGATCTTAACAGCATGAGGATGCAGCAGCTGTCAATGATTTATATTATTCCATGTTTCTGCCTCTCAAGGCCTTGGACAGCCACTGGTAAGAATTGGAGCATCAGAGGGACATGGTTTGCCTGGAGGAACAGTGGTTCACAAAGTGTAGCAGTGACTTAGAGTCTTTCCCAAGGGAACATCTGAGACATTCCAATTTTTTTTCAGTAATGCTAGATAACCTAAATTATTGGGCTACTATCAAATATCTGCAGAAAGCTCTTCCTCCCACTTCTTGTGCATTCAGAAAGATAGAGACAAGCCTGCTGTCTGAAAGACAGAGGACCATACAGCCAAATTTGTGAGGACATAAAGAAACATCTTTCTCTCAGGTGGATCAGGCAAACAGGAAACACAGCAGATAGAGTAGCTTGAAGATCTGGAGGTGCTATTGTTATTGCTCTCTGCTTGTCCTGAATATCTGTCTGGCTAATTGTTCTTGAGTGTCAGCTGGTCATGAGACACCTATGATACACTTTTGCCTGTGTGGCTAAAATATTAGCATGGCCATTTTCTGATCAGGAATTGCTTGCACAATTTTACACATTTTCCATCAATTTAACCAATAGGTGTACTTCCACCAGTCACAGTGGATAGCTCTTTCACCAAGTTCCAAGGTGATTTGTTACATTCTTTGAGAAAAGCCCAAAGGAGACATGAACATATACTTCAACAAAAGTCAATCAGCTTCCCTCTATATTTTTGTTAGGTGGTAGTATTCAAAATAGATAAGAAAGACTTTCTGGGCATCTCTAGAGAAGCCCTGTTTAGGATCATTGCCTGGCCCTGACCTGTTCTGCATCGTTCGAGGCACATCATAGAATGAGCATGAAAGTTTGTGCAAGATTGTGCTTGGATAAGTTTTTCTAACAGGTCTCAGAAACCTCTGCTATCACCATTCTTGTGTATTTGAGGTGAACTAGGTTTCACAGGTAAAAGAAGATAATATTTTAGTTCACACTTGCACACTTTCTGTGCAAATTGAAAATTAATCAAATCCTGGGGATGACCCCTGATAGAGACAATAAACATACTTACCCTGTGTTTGTCTTTTGGCATCTTTTGAGCACCTTTTCCCCCAAAAATCATGAGTTCTAACATCATTCTATACTTTTGATCTCAGTTACTGACCTTGGAAAAAAATGCCTGTTAAGTGGGCTAGTGACAGGTATCTTGGGAGTTACAAGGGACTAGTTCACAGTCCTAAAGACCTTGGGTATTGTCCCTGGAGATACATTATCCCTGTCAGTGGTTCATTCCGGCTTGCAGTCTCCTTTAACACCATAAATTCAGAATACTACCAAACAAATAAATCAAGATACATGTTACTTTTAATACAAAATAATATAGCTATTACACTTATTCTCTACATTTAGATATATCTAGATATACAGTAGATAAGTATAAACAAAATGTCACTAGTCAGAAATCACTGTACTACAGAAAAAATATCAGCGTTCTTTTCAATGTGTATGTGCTGCATCTGTTACAAAAGAAGTTGACTTATATATGCACTTGAAAATACATGTGTTTTCATTTTGTGGTAGAGATCCTATTCATTTCATTTCAGTTTCACTGCAGAAACTTGACATGCAAGTGAATAACAGCATCATTGGGGAGATTTTAAGATTCTCAAGATGTGGAGATTTATGAAAACTGTTTATGAAAATATGGAAAAGAATTTTTTACCACTAAAGATCTACATATATATGTTCCTAAAAAAGATGACCTGGACTTTGTTTATTTACAGGTATGATGTGAAATCTCTATATGAAGCGTTGAATTTTTAAATTATGTCCAATAAACAAATTAACACTGAGAAATCTTTCGTCTCTAACAGCTGACATTGTTTCTGAATTTCTAAACAATGGCTACAGTTTTGTTCAGAGCTCATTTTACTGTTCCTGGGGGGGAAAACAGAATTCACAAGATGTAGCCAGCACAGATTCTCCCTCGTGCAAAGAATTCACCTCAAGAATGAGAAACAAGGCTGCAAGCATATTATCATCCAATTATTCCACAAACAACTATTTTGCACTTTTGAATTCCCATTGACATCAGTAATTACTTGAAGTTTTATTTTGAAAGCAGGACTTTGAACTGTAAGAATTCAAAATACAGTCCACTCCATGCAAAGTTTATTAAAAAAAGTATTCACATGAAAGCACTTTCAAAATACTAAGCTAAATGATGAGTAGGGCTGCCAAAACAGCTTGATAAATCCTTCAATCATCCTGTATCTTTTCCAGCAGTTTTCAAGTCATACTTGAATTTCTTGCCTTTCAGCAGAAAGGCACATACCTTTTTTTTTTTTTTTTTCTGTGAACAACACAATTAGCAGCTGCATCTTAACAAGAAATGTTCACTAAATCTCATTCTCATATATGAAGGCATTTGCAGAGAAAACTCATTTCTATAGCATTTTAGGCTGGCATGTGAGAAAGGAGGCATCCCAATATTTTCTAAGGAAACAAAATTCTATCATCTTCCCTCAATTGTTTTGAAAACAATTGTATGAGTCAGTGTATCAATCACATTATTTTTGTGGCTGGTTCTTTTGTTTTCTTTTGTTTTTAAAGAAGTATGGCTTGAATTTTTGGTTCTTCTTGCACACATGGTTACTGCCTTTTTATTCAAACTAATAGAGCTCAGATGCATTGCTGGTATTTTGGGGTATAAACTTTGAAGGACAGTTGCTCAGATTCCTGTCACTGAGTAAATTCTAGAAAAAAACTGTTCTTTCTTTGAGGCTGCTGACTTAAAGAGTCCATCAGAAAGGAGTTAAGTACCATGCAGACAAAAAGGATCTTGCTAGATTGAAAGAATTAGAATTTCTTTCTGAATTTGGAGCTTGGCCAAGCAAAAGTGAAAAAAAACCACAAGCAGGTTAAGATGTTTGCTTATTTTATGTTAATAAATAAGCTTCTCCAGGATTAAATCTCTTCTGCCTAGATTATATCTGCTTGCTAATATATTCTCAAGCCAAATGGAAGCAAATACGGTCTTGTTTATTCAATTTTTAAAAGGCAAAAGGTAGGATAGTCTGTATAACTTTTATGCCTTATTTCCTGAACAATGATTTCCTGATGATGAAAAGAATACATAACTAATATCCCAAATTGTTTAGAGTTTGAATGTTCTTTCATTAAATCTCCTCATCTCCGTGTTCATTCAGAAGAAGGGAATTGGCCTCAACTGAAAAAACAATATTGTAAATATACAAGTCCATAAAAGGGCTGGAATAATAATGAGAATGTACTGTTGTCTCATGACACTTTCTGCACTGTTTGATCATTTTAATTTAAAATTCATATAGAAACAAACATACTACAGGTTCCCTGCATCATCACAACCAATTACAAACTTTGGGTGAGTGTTCAGTGTCTACAAGGATGGAAGTAATTTGTCTCATGGTTCCCTGTTAACTTTAGCATATTTATGTGAGGATGTAAGACTCCATCTGTGCAGTCTTAGGGTCTATAGTGCTTTATATTCCTCATTCACTCATTTCACATAATCCATTCACTTCAATGTGATGACCACACGGATTTGATTCCCTAAGGCAGGCCACCTACTGAATCATACTATTACTTCAGAATATGCCTATTGCCTCTGTTTAGGATGACCTAAAAGAATAACTGCCAGAGAAAAAGAAGCGATTTTCCAGTTTTCTTCTTGCAAATGAGTGTCTTTTCTGTAGGTAAGCAGAAAATGTAAAATAACACCAATTTTTCTTCTAATTTACTAGTCAATCGTGTTCAGTTTGGGGAACATTCATTTAGTACATACCATTTAAGACAAAGCAAATCTATGTTTGTCGTGTTCCCTTCACACTGCTACATTTTTATTGATTGCTTAGTGACAAATAAATTATTGTGCTTTAAGCCACAGTAGGCACATTTATTTCCCCTTTTCCTCTTTCCTCCTCCTCTGCCTCCCTCTCTCTCTCCCCCCTGCCCCTATTTCCTCTGCCCCCTCTCCCCCATCCTTTTTCAATAGACTTCTTTGATTACTGCCAGATATAGGCATTAGGCTGTTCTAAACGTCTGCATTTCCTGGCCTGATTGAGTGCACGACTATTCCTTGAAGAAAGCCATTTGAAGAAGCTGCAGCATTTTTCTGAACTTCAAAAATGCCAGTAAACCTTGATCATTTCACCTGTCCAGGAGCAGAGTTAGAGGGCATAAAATGTCTTATGAATTTATACAGAAGTTATCCTCACAACCCATAAACAATGCCTCAATCAACGTGTGTGTGTGTGTGTGTAGGTAACTGCTCAAGGGCATGATCCTAAACTTGGTGAAGTCAATGAAAGCCTTTCAGCTGAATTCATTGGACTTTGATTAGCATCTCATGTACCAGATTTACTGACTAAATAGATGCAGTTGAAAAGTCGTCTCTAATGTCTGCAGGTACTGTATTATTATTTAATGGGGAGCTGTGCAGTGGCAATGAAATAACTTCTACAAACTGAGTAGTATTACTTGAGAGAGTATGATTTTAAGATTCAAAATGTGCAGAATAAATTAAGGTAAATATAGAAAAACTTATGAACAGCCTTCAAATTTCTATTCTCAGTCCTCTACTGGCTTCTGCCCTTAAATTTACAGTTTTCCTCAATCTCCACGAGGAGACCTAGGGTGACAGCCTCTTTGCTCTGAGACACTGGTCCCACACAATCATCTGGAGGATACTGGCACTACTGCACTTGTTTGATGGACAAACAAGATTTCACTTTTTGGGGCTGTCAGTCCAGTCACATTCCCAGTGATTTTAAGTTCATAGTTTAAGGTATCCTTCCTTTCTGTAGTCAGAAAAGTATGCACAGAACTTTTCTTCAAAGCCAGAGGTCTCTTCAAATTCAAATTGCCATAGCTGTTTAAAAATCTTTTAAGCCATTAGTCTGGATTTAGATGTTTATGAGCCAGCTCAAACATGTCATTACAATAAACCTTCGACCTGTAATCACCTTTCGGGGTGTGATAATAAAATTAGACAGCATATCATCTTTCTACATTCCCAACTCTCCAAAAGAACGTCGCAAAGATGATGCTATGGTTTAGGGTTGGGTTTTTTTTCCCACAGAATATTTATCTGGAAAGAAAAAGTGCCAAGTAAAATAAATTTCAAGCTATTCAAATAATCCATTAAGTTCTGATAAAGGTTAAGAGAGGTTGGATATAAATTAATCATCCGAATCTCCAAAAAGCTATCAAATATTCCTTTATAGTTATTCTTTATTTCCAAGTAAAATGTTTCAGATTAATTAGTTGCTTCCATTTTGACTTGGAACCTAAAAAACCAAAAAGGAATATTTTGTTGTGCTTCCTGTAAATTGTCAGGCTTAACTTTTGCAACCTCAGAAAGAAATGAACTCCTGGCATAAATAAATTAACAGGTACAGTGACTCATAGATTATTCAATGAACAAAGTACAGTAGCTTTTTAAAAAACAATGCTGTTCTTTTTCCACTGCATCTTTTCGTTCTCCTTGCACAATAAAGGTAAAGACCACCGAGCCTATTTTCTTCTATGAGACAAGATAGTCATGTCATCGGTGTGACAAAGTGTTAAAATGCACTTGTTTTAACTACACATAAAAGATTTGTCACTGAGCCTGAATGGACAATAATAACCCTGTTGTCATGAGCTTAGGTTCATTTTTCTCTTATGGAAATGAAACATAATTATACCTAAGGAGAAATCCGTTTCTGGGAGCTTAATTTCTGATAGAATTTCACAGAGGCAGCAGCTCATAACTGCCTTGGGTTAAGTGCTTTGAGATCCAAGGTAGAACTATAAACTTTCAGATCTGTAGAAGTATATTATTATCATATCAGTCACCCAATCTAGTATAAAAAACTGGAAGTAAACACCGATGCCAATTAGGGAATGAAGGAAAGAGCAAAGCAGTGTGCCTGTTCTTTCAGTGAGAAATAAAGTATGTGATTATTGCCCTACAAACTATGGTTTAGAGACAGTGGAGGACATTTGGTTCCTGGTGGAAAAGAATATAACATGACAGCTGCTATTTTTAGTTCTGTTTAAGAACATTAGTTGAAATCTAAACTAGGAATAGGAACTCTAGGCTTTAACAGAGTAAGACAAATATAAGATGTAGTGTCAAAGTATAAAGGCTAGACTACCATAAAGTGGAGGAAGAGAAAGTGACAGTGTATAATTATTATTCCCAAAGGATAAAAAGAAAACCCACTTTTTCAATATATATTTCTGTAATGAACACTAAGAACAGGAGTGAGGAAGAAAAAATCTACCTTATCTTTGCTATTGAAGCAGACAATGGTTTATAATGCATGTATCTCTGGATTCATAGTGTAAAAATCAAAACAGGGCACTGTTATCCAGAAGTCCCAAGTTATTTCTGGTTCTACCCCCATTTTGACATGTGAATTTCATTAAGCAACCGAAGCCTAGATCCAAAGAAAAACCTTGGATACTGAGAAAGTAGGTACCTGACCCTAAATTAGAATAAAAGAAAACCATTTCCAGAAAGACACATCAGTAACATGCAGAGAGAGAGGGACAGAAGGTGAGGAGATAACCAAAACCAGCAGCCCACAGAGAAGGATGTGAGCGCAGCTGAACAGAGAGGAGCTGCTGAACACAGGGTAAATCATTAATCCTCCCTCCTTTGTGGTTATTTCAAATCTGGGTATCCAGCACTCTCTCCTGATTTCTTGCTTTCTACGATTGCTTAGGTCCACTATTTTATTTTTAAAGGACTGCTAGAGGAATGTAGGATGGTGATAATGGTTGCAACTCGGGTAGCAGCCAGATGATTACAGTGATCGTGAAAAGTGTCCCATTTCAATGCCTTCCACAGCCTGAGACTATACAGTTTGCTGTGCTGGTTTTGGCTGGGACAGAGTTAATTTTCTTCATAGGAAGCTAGTAAGGGGCTATGTTTTGGATTTGTGCTGGAAACAGTGTTTATAACCCAGGGATGTTTCAGTTATTGCTGAGCAGTGGTTACACAGAGTCAGGGCCTTTTCTGCTCCTCACACCGCCCCACCAGTAAGTAGGCTGGGGGTGCAGAAGAAGTTGGGAGGGGATACAGCCAGGATAGCTGACCCCAACTGACCAAAGGGATATTCCATACCACATGACATCACGCTGAGCAATAAAACTAGGGAGAAGGTTGGTGGGGGAACCACTGCTCAGAGACTGGCTGGGCATCGGTCCATTGGTGGTGAGAAATTGTTTTCATTTGCATCGCATTTTTGGGTTTTATTTCTCTCCCTTTGTTATTGTCCTTTTCATTACAAAATAATAATAATATAAAAATAAAACCAGTAATTATTATTATTATATTTTATTCTAATTATTACACTGTTTTCATCTCAACCCATGAGTTTTCTCACTTTTATACTTCCAGTTCTCTTCCCCTATCCTGCTGGGGGGAAGTGAGTAAACGGCTGTGTGGTGCTTAGTTGCTAGCTCGGTTAAATCACAACACTTGCATATCTGGTCTCCCCTCTTTTTGTCTCTTCAAAAAAACCACTAATATATAGTTGAGGTTAGCAGCCATTCATCTTGTTTAAATTGGCCAGTCTCTAGAAAAGACTGCAAAATTAATTGTACCAGTAAGATAGAAGAAAAATAAGTACCACTCTGTGGACCAGTGATGAATAGCATTTATCCAGGAAGCAGTAGTCTGGCTTTTGGTTTTTGAGTACACCATTTTATATACTAAAATATAAATTATCTTGTGTGCTGTAATTTCTTAGCTGGTATTTCATTTAGCACTTAGATTTTGTAGGGTCTTTACACCATGTGTTTTTTAATGCTAAGAGCCTTCTTCCTGCCTCTGGCAATTAACGTTGATGTTCACCAGGGACAAGCTCAGGCCTGGAAGGTTTGTTTCTGAGTGAGGGGAGAGTAAACTATTAGTTGTAGAAATTTAAGACTAGTGTTAGCTTCTGTTGATACCAGGCTGAGCTCAAGGGAACCTGAAAAAAAGTTTTCAACCCAAATGTAGTCTTCCACAAAATGCTGAACATCAGATCTCTGTACTTTTGTCTAGTTGTTTATCACATAATGATATAACACCAACAGCATTTTAAATAAACTGCTCTAATTCACATTAAAAAACTTTGTGGCCATTTCTCTTTAAAGCAAATGAGAGGTTTATACATACAAATATAAATATCATTTAACTCAAGCAATACGATGTCTAGTATTTTAAACAAGAGCCAGAAACCATATTCTAAATGTAATTATCTCAAAAACAGCTGATCACCTTAAGATGTTTTAATGCTAAGGTTTCTCAAGGAGACTTATACTCCGGTGAAGTGGAATCTGAAGTGAAATTTAGGTTGCAGACAGGTTGGTCCACTGAGAAAAATTGCACAACAAAACTACCATATAGATTACCAGTTTCTGAGCTTTGTTGGCATTTTCATCTTAAGGGAGATTTAAGATTACTAATACAACATTGAACTAACAAAGTGGGGTGTTTATAAAATATATAGATGACTTTTTAAAATTGGCATCTCAGTTTTGGTGTTGCCTTGCAAAACTTCTGTATTATCAGTTTATAGGGCTGCCCAAAAATTTCATAGTACAAAGCAATCACAGAAAATGGTAGATTTCTTGTTAAATGTTTTTTTTCAAAAATAAAGAAAAAAAAGGTTTTCTTTGTTATGGACAAAATAAAGGCGAAGAGTGAGAGTAGTTTAGTTCTACAGATTATATCAGATTATTTTTTACTAGTGGTTTTGCTACATAGTAATATGTAGGCTAGGGAATAAAACCATGAGTCAAATCTGTTCTGTTTCACCCCACAGATTCCTGTTGCTGAAATGGGAATCTGTTTTTTTCTTTAAAATTTAAGTGCACTGCATATTCTCCTGCTTCTGCAAGGAGACAAAGAACAAAACAGTTGTTGCTCTGTGATAGTCTCTTATTTCTTTTAACTCATGATGATGGATATTATCACAAAAATCAGGCATCAGGTTAGCTATCTGACTTCCTAAGCATGTATATATAAAAATATATACCCACACAGCTGCATTAAATATTCAAAAGTGCATAAAGACAAATATAATAAAAATTGTAACAGTATTATATAGTAAATACACACTATTTTTATTGCATGTAAGCATTTCTGCTATTTCAGAAGTTATATTCTCTAAGAAGACATTGAATTACATAATGCAGTAGTGGGATTTTCGGAATTAGTGTATTTAAATGTATTGTCATTGGAACTAGGTGAAAGCAGCCATAATAGCTGCAGTCACTGATGTGATAGTTTCTAGTGCTTTGCAGTGATTATTAGTAGTATTATGTTAGCACTGGAAGGCCCTAACCAGGAGCAGGCCTTATTATGCTAGTCAGTATTCAGACAAAAAATAAGAGACAGTCCTTACCCTGAGAGGCACAGAGTAAACACATAGGTTAGAAAGAAAAAGAGGTAACAGAGGTAGTAAATTATTTGCCTAAGGGATCAAAGACGGGAAGGGGAGAAATTCCAAGGTTCACAATGTATGGTATCCTGCCCTTCAGAGCAACAATACCCCTTTGAATAATGTGTTTTTCCACACTTTTTAGCATGTCTGCCAGCACAGGTAGCATTCGTGGATAGAAATGAACATGGAGGCAGCAGCTATGCACAAGATGGGCTGGCTAAAAAATTAGAAATTTTGATTAACTCAAAATTTCAAGGATTTTAAGGAGGTGTGAAACCAATGCAAAATATTCAAAAAGTATATTGAAATTACCAGAACAATTTCATAGTGCTTAAGGAAATCATGCACAATTAAAGGATGAGGAGGTATCAGGTGAATACTTGGTTTGAAGCTGTCTAGCCATCTGATTTGGAGCCTTAACTAGTAGGCTGTGGCCTTTGTCTGAGACTTATGAGTAAAACAAGTGCTGTAGGAGAGATCAAGAGTGCTTTTTAGGCAAACTTATGTCCCTGTTCTAAATCAGGTAGAGCAAGATCTGGAATACAATTGCCCCAGGGAAACACCATGTACTTTAAGGGCTAGTCTGTGTTTCTATGGTATTTTAACTTCCATCCTTGAGCCAAATAAAATGTCATCAAAATGTAGTATGCTTATGAAAATGTTAAGACATTTTCCTTTTTTTCCTATATTTTCCTTCCTTTCCTCTATTTTCCTATGCAGAAAACCCTCTTCATAAATCATATTGTCTCAATGTATCTCTATGGAGGTTTATTTTCAGATACTGGTCTGTCTTGACCTCCCCAACACCAACCCACTGACAATTTGACCGGCACAGTATTTTTTTAATCTTATCACTTCTGTGAGTGTTTTTATACTAAAGACAAATGAAATACGGTATTTCTGATCTCCTATTCTTTATACTCAATCACTCTCCCCAGTTTATGCGAGTTAACTTTAAAATGAGATTTGAAAAAAATCTAGCATATAATCAGAAAGATGGTGCTTATGATAGCAGAGGTGTAGAAAAATGAACAGATTCTCTAAGCAGTGACAGAGACGTAGTATATCCCACTTCAAACAAAGGTGAAAAGTTCAAGCATTTCCTGAAATGATGCAAAAAATATATGCTTCAAATGAATGAGAAATTTCTTATCCATTTGCACATTGGTTGGGTAACAACGCTATTGTTGACATGAAAGAAAGCTCAGATCTCTCCCCCCTCACACTGGGGTTATGAGAACTATTTTGTGAGTAAGTGCCAGTCACTAGGCTTATTTCTCCAAAAGCTCTTCTAATATAGGTTGGGAGCAACATACAGTCATCTCCAGAAGTTTATGTACTATGGGTGTTTTGTGGACTGTTGAAAAGAGAAAATCTATCGACTAGATACAAAATATGCTAAAAAAACATTTTTAGTTCAAGAGCCAATTTGAAGAGTTTTTTTTGCCCTGTCATTATCCTAATCCAGATCTCCTTATCAAGAATTTTATTTGTGTTAGGAAAATAGCATGATGAAGGATGAAAAGGCCCTTATTTATAAAAGTTACAAGTATTAGCAAGATATAGGCAGTATGTGGTAGGCTAATAAATGAGTATTTATGTCATTTTTTCTCTAACCCAGTATAGAAAATAGATGCATTTTGGCTTTAGTATTCTTGATGGCAATATAGGACAGTGAAATGAATAAAATATTTTAATATAAAACAAGTTCCTAAAAAGATCAACAGGGTGGGGAATAAGAGCTCTTTAGATTACTTAGGCAACTGTATATTATCTCCTCAAGAATATTATGATAACCCTGCACCTTTGCAATGCAGTTTTTTACCCAGAATATGAGCAAAAATTCAGTCAAATATTGCATGCACTGACTCAAACCATTAAAAATGCTCAAACCAGCCCAAAAACTGGCAGGTCACAAAAACCTTTAGTAACCATAGGCACACAATGCCTATCTTTCTGAATATCACAACACTCCAAATATTTTGACTTTTGTTGGGTACGTACCTAACCTTATCTGGATGATCAGAGAATCTCATGTTTACAAATGGAAATAACAAATTACAAGGGCAGCCACTCAGGACATAGAATCCCATGAGAACCAGGAAATGCATGAAAGTAGAATAAAAGCACACAGGAGAAATAGTCCAGTTTTATTTGGCTGGGTTTTTCTAATGGGAATGATGTGAATCTATGACAAATATTCTCATTTGCTCTTCTGTTAATCCAAGTAATTTACCTACCTTGCTAAGAGATTTTACTAAAATCTTGGGTTGTTTACTGTGATCAACAAAAAGAAGAAATTTGTTTGAATTATTTCATTATAGATTTATAAGTTTATCATACTTTCCGAAGTTGTTGTCATGATTTATATGCCCATCAGTTTAACTGCTGCCTAATACATATTTTCTTTGCATCTGTGTTTGTTTCTGCACTTTCTTATCGCATTTATTGTCCAATAGGAGAGTTGATGTAATGTGACGTGCTCCGAGTGAAACGCAGTGAACAGCAAAGCTGCTGAAGCCATTTTCTATAACTGCATGCTTGCTATCATTTCAAAAATGACAATGATTTGATCTGAATTGTTTCCCATTGCTATACAAAACAGATATTTTGTAAAGATAGGCTGCGTTGAAAGATCTGTGGAAGCTTTCTGAACGTGGATATTCTAATGATTAGGAAGATCCTTTACTCTTCCTTTGATTTTTCTGCTAAACAGGTTTTGAGAGCTCCGTAGTCCCTAAATATTATAAACATGCAGTTAACACAAGCAGACATCTTTGAAAAAGTGTTTAATTGACTTTTACTGACTCTGTTGCTTTGATAAAGACAGTATAACTTCACAAAAGCTATAGTTGTAGCCAGAAATTACATAAAAATATTTAATTTTATTATTACTAGGAAAATAAATTTAAAAATACAGGGAGAAAATTCTATTTTTCATGAAGTATTATTCCATATTTTCACTTTTAAATGTCTGATACTGCTTACATGAATAGCTGAAATTTGAAGAGCACCCAAACCTTCAGGAAACTTCAAGCATCGACCTTAAATACTTTTAATTCTTTATCAGTCCCTAAGTACAAAATTCTGCTGTCTTCTGCTTATGTAATTTTGGACAGAGTGTTGTTGGACCTGATATGTGTATGTATGCACCACTTTTTTTTATTCCACAACCTCATATTTTAGGAACGTTTAGAAAAAGGTGGTCGTTGACTAATGCCATTTGCAAAATCCCAGAAGCAATGTGTGACATTTTCCCCCAGAACTCCCTTCCTCATCTCTCCCTGGGTCTTCTGTCACAAAACAAACAAAGATAAGATGGTGCAGAATGGGTTTTATCTGGCTGCAGACGTTGCCCTTGATATGCCAGTCTCAAACTTGCCTGTTAGGCAAGATATTATATTCTAAACAGAGTCTTTTGAGGTTAAAATTAATGTAAAATTGTTTAGAAGTTATTAGAAGGTATCACAGTTGCTGGAAATAACACTCCATTTTTGGGATAAGATCCAGATTTAAACAAGTATCTACAGTACACATCTGTCACCATTACATTGTAAGTCCTCTCTTGCAGTTTATTACAGTGGTTGACAGAACTGAGACATACTGTAGTAGTTATCTTTTAAAACATTAATACCAGAGAAGACTGTGTGTTTTGCTCTACAGACATACAAGAGGGAGGGAAGGAATATTTCTCTATTCTACAGTCCAGCTGGGCAGTTAGCAGAAAGCAGAAAGAGTGCAGGAGTGTTTCTAGAGCATTTAAGTGTTTATATTCTCTCAGTGGCTTGTGATGGGTCAGTATAATTAGATATGTCAATGTGCAATAAAGGACATTAAAACCCACAGCACTTGCCACCCCAACATCTAGGGTCCTTGGGTAATTTAGTCCTTGGGGTTTTTCCAAATCAGAAGGTAGAGAATTCATTCTCTAAAAGAGAATGTAAATGGGACTGCTTCCTTGTTAGCTCTTCTTCTCAGTAAATCCATACTTGTGATACAAGAGTGTTCTTAAAATGGATTATCAGGGGACCTAAAAAGTGATCCACTCAGGTAAATGATGCTGAAAATTTCGCTATCATTTTGAAGGGCATATAAAAATCTCTTCTGGGGATAAGAAAAGCTCACCTTGTGAAATATGCAAGAGGGTTAAATATTTGGACTGTCTCTGTATTCCTTTACATGCAAAGTGAGCAGTTTTCTGTTTGGGCACGTCAATACTAAAACTTTACCAGTTTCTTCAGCAATCTTGGAGCCTAGTCCCGGTGGACAGCTGAAGGGCAAAACTTCTGATGCAGCTTTAGAAAATACATTTTTAAAAAGGGTTTCTGGTTTGCGATTTCATTTGTGGTGAATGGGCAAAAAAACCCACCTGCACTAATCTGTATGCACTCGAAGGAAAACATAATGGTAATTCTGCTAATGTCAGCTTACAGCAGTCTTCTTCTTTCCAAGAAAACTAAGGGGTCTTCCTCTCCACCAGGAGCTGTCTAATTATGTAAAGGAAAAGTGATTAACTGATTATGATGAATAAATTAATCTCTGAGGACTTGTATGTATTCAGACATTTCTAATTAGTATGGTTTTCATGAAGAAATTCAAGGCAGTCCTCTGTTCCTATTAGTAACGATTAACAGAACAATAAGTAATTTTTGGCAGCTCCTTGCAAAATTATTAGAATTAACATGGGAGAGCTGGATTAAGGATTTGTGAAAAAATTTGTCACTGATTAATGATGTGAGACTGACAAGTACCACAGACCTCCCTGCAAAAGCACCCACATCTAATGATTTCAGTAAGCAACAATGGAGCAGGTAAGATACAGGGGTTTCCTGTCAACTGTGCCAGCAATGTTGATTCCCTTTTCAAGTTCCCCACTACCTACTTTTTCCTAATGAGGATCATCAGTTATTGCATGCAAGAACGGTATGATTCTGTTCCTCCATCTCGGGGCATTTCACATTGCTCTTTTCAAGTTCATTTTATAAACACATTAGCTACCAAATATTTTTGCAGTTCATTGTTTCTCTCTTCTTTGAGATGTCCTTTGTTAGATTTGCCAGAATTGTGCCTTCATTGATGAGTGATCTTTGCATGCAGCCTTTTAAAACAAAAATCATTGTTTAACAACAATAATTTGAATTTTTAATACTTTATCATGGTCATAAGGAGACAAGTCTGAGCAGATTAGTTGAGATAGCTGTCTGATGGCTGTGAAAAAATGTGTAATTCCAGGATACATCAAGAAAGCTATTTCTACCAAACAAATACATGTCTCTGCACAAAGCATTCATTCATAGTATTCTGAAAGTATTCATAATATCAGTGAAGAAACATGGATTTAAACTAAAACAGGCATAAAGAAGAAATAATAGTTGCCTGGGGAAAAAGAGAACCCATGAGAGGAGATTGATGGCATGTCTATCCAGAAAAATGAAGTACAATGAAGACAGTCTCTATCTACCTGTAGCCAGGCTGATACTTTTACATATCGCGATGCAGTTCCATCAAAGGGTAATAACTTGGATGTTAAAAAGCAATATAACATGGTATTTTATCTGAGATAGGTAGCCTGCCTCTGAAAAGGCTTCATTAACCGACGCAGAGCACTGTGTGGCTACACTGGTTCCAGTTTGTGGGAGGATGGAAACTGTCTGCTCAGGGGCTCCACAGTACCCTGCAAGTGATGCACCAGCTTGTGGGATCATACCTGGCTTTGTGAAAGGAATGGGGAATTTGTGGTGCTATTGCTCTGAATGAGTACATGAGAAAGGCAGATGTTAAGAAAGGAGGTATTTCCACTAAATGATGTTAGCAACAGAGAAATAAGGAGGCCTATAGCCTTCTCATTTTGAATCTGTTTCCTACTAGAGGTAGTAAAGGACAAATAGCTGCATTTCAGAGGGAAGATGATCCATTTACAAATGACATTAAATTACATTAATGACTGAAATGACAGGCTGCATAGGATATCCTAGGGTATTTCTTTTAAGTCCTTCACTGACCACATAGTATGTGCCATTAATAGAAGTGAGTTACAGGCAGAAACCTATAATATATGCCTTGCCAAACCCTCAAAACAGACAAAAATGTACATTGTATGTTAGTCTTTTGCTATCAATTGTAGTCCCATGAATGCATTTTGAGTAATGTGAACATGCTGGACATGATGAAACAATATCTGTGTTTCCAAATCATTAAAGATGCCATGAGAATAGACAGACAGTTCATGACAAACGCGGGTTTTAAAAACGTTGCAACCAATCTGAAACATTTGGAAGCTTGAAAAAATCTAAATTAAGAAGAGAATTAAAAGGGCAACACTAATCGGGTACCTTAATTGCCATGAAAGTGTTGGTCAACTCTAGTTTAGGGCATACCTCATCAATATCTGGGTGACATCCAGAATTAGAGCAAAATTCATCACTATGTTCAATACTTGATCTGCGTTCTCTTTGTCTGTCTCTTTCTGTCTCATTTTGCCCTGGATGAAAAATGAACAAATTGTGTCTATATATTTATTTATTTTAATAAATAATGGGGAGAGAGTTGTGAACACCTGGTTTTCCTTATACATAACTTTCCTTCCTCGCTTCCCACCTACACATCCAAAAGATTTTCATTTAAAAGAGGCTGAATATAATCCTGTGGAAGATGACGTCAAAGCAAAAGCTGCACAGAAACGCTAGAAAGTGAAAAATCATACCTACTCAAAGTTACATCTCCTTCCCCCACGCTCCCCACAGTCAGCAGGACTGCAGTTAATCCCTCTATTTCCTCAGTAATAGCCATTTTCACTGTAACCAACCATGACGTCACAAAACGGGGATTATGACTTCAAGTGGGGAATAAACAGCGGGAGTAGCTGGATTCTTCTAAAACAAAGACTTTGTTCTCATGCAAATGTCTTTAGTTATGAAGAAAAAGAAAACATCATATGCAAAGGGATTTGTTTCTAAAGAGGTTATTTTTCAAAGTTTTCTGTGAGGCAAGAGCTGCATTACAAAGTGTACCAGAATATGACAGCTCTGTAGTAGTGAGTGGCATGGTTTCAACATCCATTGCTGGAAATCCACAGTCCAGGCAGAAATTTGACTTGCACGAATGATTGGTGCTGAATAAGTGGTCAACACAGAGGGCCCCTCTATTTGGAAGTGAAATGTTTTTGTTCAGAGCCTTTCATTTCGAGAATTTGTTATTTTCCAGAATAAACTATTCTTTCTGTTGAAATTGCTCATACATATTCTTACGCTGAAGGTGATTGTGTGTGCTTGCATGGGTATGTATATGTAAATGTTGGCAAAATTTGTATTCAGTCATTTATAAATTTATTGAAGCAGGATGAAGTAGTGTTCTCATTTGCTGTCATTTTGCAGACACTTAATTTGCACTCAAATGCCTCAAAAATGTCTTCACTTGAAATCTACAAGGCTGGAATGAATTCAGCTTGAAAACAATGTACTAAGAGAAAAATAAGTATCTGAACATTTAAGCACACAGTGACAAAGCATCGTTAGTGAGGAAATTGTAGTATTTCCCCAAATTAGGCTTGCTGCAATATTTATAAATGTCCTACTTTTAAATTTGGCTATACAAGAGTGTTGTTCCTCTTTAATTAAGAAGTGTATTTACTGTAAACTATGCAGGTTTATATACTTCTCATTCGCACTTACCTTGGTATGACCTAACTCCAATAGTTGTAAAGCACCTTTATCTTATTGAAGTAGGGCATGGGGGTCTTGAGCATAATGCAGCATATCAGCAGCTCAAGCTAAAGCACTGGCTGATTTCCCTTCTTCCTTACGGATCATCTTAACAAAGTGAAAACAAAAACCCATCAAACAAACAAAGTTTCACTCCTTCGTAGCTTCAGTGTTGCATTTTGACGAGCTCTGGGGCTCAGAAAATGACATCCCCTTTAAGCCATTGACTCCACTGATTTCAACAAACATTGGATGAGACATTAAGACTGAAAAAAAATGCAAATAAACACTGAGGTGATGTCTATAGTAGCACTGACAGTACAGAACAAGAGACAGCCTGCTCCCTTGTGATGTCTTCAGAAAGCTTACTGGGCGAGCATTGTGGGAAATGGCAGAGTTCTATAGGATTCTGCTTTTATTTTAATATTGGTATACACTGAAGACCGAAAAATGAGCAGTCCTTTCTGTCAAACAGTGAACTTACAACCTGTCCTTGCTATCGTAAGATACCTTTTGTCCCTGGCTTCAGTGGAATCTCGGGCCAAGTTAGAAAAGCTAGAGAGTGATCCATATTTTTTTTAAAAGGAGGATTTAACTAAAAGATGAAGTTTATAGACAAAAAGCTTCATATTTTGACTCTGAGTGAATAGTATGCAGGCTGCATAGAGAAATGTCTCTGAGTGAGAAACACTAAACTGCATCACCTCAGGATGGACTTCATATCACTGATTCAGGATTTTTTACTATTTTGTTTTGCAATAATAATAGAAAAATATTTTAAGATTATAATTAAACTATATTTTGTTTTTTCTAGACAAAACAGCTACATCATTTACAATGAGAATAAATTGACCATTTCCGTCAGTAATAAATATTGTTAGGAATGCAATGTTTACTGATGAAAAAAAATATGGGGAGTCCATTTAATGTTATCTTGGAACCCATAACATTATGTTCTTTCACAGGGAACTGTCATGCCCAGTATATAAACTAGCCTGCAAAAATAGGTGTTCTGTGCTTAATACCAACAAGGTGTATCTTTGTCAGCATCAGCGAGGACAAGAGCAAACAGAGTGCTGACATTCCACTTCTTATCAGTTATTGAAAATAGACATTTTAATGGGTATAGCACTCAGCAGACCTCAAGACTTTCTTTTTATAGCTTTGAATTGCCACCCTATAATTCAGTACTATTAGCCTCCACCTCTTTCATTTTATCATCCACAGGTGAATACATTTGTTGAAAACATGATTTCTAGATGCTTTATGCAAGTTAAAACTGTCAAAAATACAAAGGAAGAAAGAAATATATGACAGTTAGGCAAGTGAAAGGACATTTGTAAAAGTGATTTATACTTCCACTAAATAACAAAGAAGTCCTACCTAAAGGGCAAATCCTGCAGTCTTTAGGAAAAGAAAGGTTTTTTTAATGTATTGCAAATTTTGTCTAACTCCTAAAGCCCTGATTCAGCAAAGTGATAAAGCATATGCCTAAATTTAAACATAATAATAGCCTGTATTCCTTGGAAGAACCTGCACATATCTTTAAATATCGTATTAAAACCAGACTTAGATGAAAGTATCTGTTTTTACATTATTTCTGGGGTTTCAACACATCTATTTATAGGAAAGATTTGGTAATATGAGTTCACTGTTACCAACAATAAATAGCAACGAACCAGCTGAGGGCTGACAACAGCTGAGTGCCAGACCCACCAAAGTCTGCCTTCTGTAGTCTGTTCATGGGTGACTGTGGGATGAGTACTGTCGAAGAAACGGTTTGCTGTTTGTTCAAATAATACAAGAATGTGTAAGCCAGTGTCTTACATAGCAGCTAGCCTCAGACTTCAAATTTGGCTCAGGTGATCAGACACAACTGAGATATACTGAAGAGACTAAAATGAAACATCTATGCCATGTCAAGTATCACGTGAAATTTCAACAAACATTGTTATCACGTTGGAGCTCTTGATACTAGTATTGATATTTTTGAATTATCTGTTCACAGCCACTACAGAACACAAGTCCTGCCTTACCTACAGTAAAAAATCAGAAAAAAAGCAACAAATTGTGAGAAAATATATGGGAGGGAACCCATAAAGGACAAGATGAAAGATGAAAGAGCTAAGCAGTGGTGTGCTTGGTTTAACTTCTGGCTTTTAAGTATATGTGCTTATTTATACACACAAGTGCCTGTACATATTTAAGCACACATTCTCCTTTTTTAAAATAAAATACTTATTAAAGTTATCTTTGCACCGTGATCCAAGCACTGAAAGTAGTTTCTATATCTGTGTTTTTCTAATGGTTTGAAAATAACTTTAAAAAAGCATAATAAACGCTCCCAACAGGTAGCACATTACTGAAGTGTTTGCGACTTGATGCTCAACCAGTGAAGGTACAGTACAATGGGTTATTGATGGACACACATGTGGGAACCACAGGAGTGCCAAGAGAACTCATTGTTATCAGCACTGCATAATATAATGCTGAATGAATTAACTGTGGTGATTGCTTAAAATGTACCTTTTTGTGTAATAGCCCTAATTATCAGCAACCCTTTACAATGAGTGGATAATCGTTTTTAATTCCTTCAGCATTCATTGTAGTAACATTAATCATGATGAGCTCATTTGGTTTTAATGTGAATATAATATGTGATACCACAGGAATTCTGTTGATATTTAGCAGTATATAATGCCTGCTTACTATACAGGGTTATCACAGATTCCCTTCATACACAATGAATGCTGGCTGGTATACAGCCCGGGGTATTGCTCACTTCAGCTGTCTTTGGAAATACCTAGCCAATGAAGTACAAGTCACCAACAAAGCCATGTTGGACCAAACTGAAACCTGAGGCTTTCCAGAGCTCCCTTCTGCAGTGGCTCAATAGGGACATTGATACACTCAGTGAGATGATCTGGGGGGAAAACATAAGTCAGATCAGTTGTGACTCCGTAAACTAAGTCAGCCCTGTATGTATATAGTCTGTGCATCTCTTTCTGCCTCAATTTACACTTGTAATGCATCTAGACAAAAATCCTCACTGGCAGGTAAACTGAGTCAGTAGTTTCTAGGTGAGTCTTTTGTAATTACTAATCCACTGGATACCCAGCATACGCTGTTTTCTAAGACAGTATATCCATAAGGAGTCTGGCTTGATACAATTCTTATAAATTCTTTAGTTCTGTGTATTGATAGAAACTGGCAATGACAGATTAATTGCTTTACCTATTGTAAGTGGTGACTGGCTTGGCGAGTGTCTTTGTTTAAAGCACTAGACTATATGCTTCTACACAGAATAAAAAAAAAAAAAAAAAAAAAAAAGTGGTGCCAAACTTTACAGTTCTTGCTTTTCCCACTCAAGATATTTCTCTGGGGCCCAACTGACTTCTGGTTTTGTATTATCTGGAACTTGGGGAAGAAGCAGTCATTTGTTGTTGACCTGTGCTAGTGGTACTAACTAGTATTCTGCGAAGAGTCAAATTTCCACCTGTACTCTTAAGGCATTACTCATTTCTTGTGGCTCTTGGAGACATAAAGTTCCAATTGCAACTCAGTTGTGCATAAGCATGCAAACAGGCACAAATATAGACTTGTGTGAATATAGAATGAGTTTGATATGATTATTTCTATGCACAGACTAAAAATAAGCTTGCATGAGCATTCAAGAAATTCAAGTCAATTTTAGTCAATCCTAAGAGAACAGAAATTTAAAGCTCCTTTTTTGAAAGTCATAAGTTATACTCTGCAAATTCTCTAAAGTAACAGTGCTGGCTCCGATTTTCCTGAACTGTGACAGTGCAAACCGCTGACACCATTTTTTTCTTTTAATTGTTTATTTTTCAAGCTGTTTCTGGTGAGTGGGCATCAAACCCGCGGTGCTGTGACAATTTATTCTGAGGATGTCGTTGCTGATAGGTTTAGAAGCTCTACAAAAATCTATACAGCCATACTATTTACCCATTTATAAATAGCTTGTGTTAGCAGTAATGAATTTAGAGGTTTCTGCAACTGCTTTTCCATTATGAGACACTTCTGCAATGTTTGCAAATAACTTGACACAAAAATTCAGAGGTAATTCTATTTCTAAGCTTCCTTATCTTTTCTATTTTATCTTTTAAGGAACTTAGGACCAGGATTATCTTCATATTATACCTTGTACAAAGCTGAAAACTTTATTGATGTTAAAAATAAAACTCAAGGAGAAACTAGATGTTTAAGGGCTTTGCTGTTCTCTTTGCTTCTACTTGTGAGATTAAATGAAAGTTCATTCTCTTTTAGTGCTTTTTTTAAGGAATCACATTATGCCAAGGTATGCAGCAGTGCCATAATGGAATTTCAAAAGAAAAGTAGAGCACTATGTGTTTGATTAGATCTGCCAGATATTCAGGATTGACCTGGAGGGTGCAAGATACACGTGAAGTGTTTGGTTCAGACTTCCTCTCAGACCAAGAAAAATCCAAGTTGGCTTGTGAACAATAAATATATGAGTGGATCTTCATAGCAGCTCTAAGAGCATCTGAACTCTAAGACAACTGTGGCAGGAGAATGGCTGATTGCAATAAAATATTCACTGGTAAAGTCACAGTTGCTTTTAAAATGGAGTACTGAAATTGACCTTTTTGATACAAATCAGCTCTTTACCTTGTCCCAAAGTTAAACCTCTCTTCACTGATAGTACTAAATATGAAGGTACTATTAATAAAGTATGTTTTGTTTTCCACACACCTTTGAAAGTTATGTTGTTAAAACACAGTATACAGCTGTATCTTTCAAAAAACAACTATACATTCTATTTATTTGATAAAGTCTTCCTATTGAATTTCAGAAAGTATTAAAAAGTCTCTCAAGTTCTTCCAGTCCCCCAGAAAATTTATTGACATTTAAGTAAAACCATTACCATACCAACTCCAGTAATATTGGTAAAAAAATTAAGCATTTTTCCACAAGGGAAGTATAACGTATACAATTATTTTACCCCTGATAAAGCTAGTGCTCTATCAGATTGTAGAATGCAGAATAAAATAATAATAATAATAAAAAAAGATGAAAATATAGTCTGGGAATGGGAAATAAGATTAGAGGTGACATATTGTTATCAGCCATGAGGTCTTCTCCAGGCTGTAAGGAGGAAAAAAACAGCTATTCTGTGTTAGCCATCATATCAGGCCTCTATTTGTTATGGAATTCAAAAATAATTGTCACCTTAGGGCTGCATACAGCAGTATGAATTAGACATGGGTAGCTATGAACTCTGTTTTTTTGGGCAACTTACAGCTTGTATAGCTTGTTGCCCAAAAGGAAGCTCATGGTCAAACAAATTCACATCAGACATTCTTGCTTTTAAGCTCAATAAAAAGATTTTTAAGAAATCTGTTGCCATTACAACCCCTGCTAAATGAATCACGCAAGCATTCACTTATTTGAACTCCTGCTTAACTTAGTGCACATTAAAAGCTTTTTTTTTCTTTTTTTTTTTTTTTTCTGTCACCAACTGTAACCAAATCAGGACTGTAGCTTTCAATTATGCTTGTCCAAGATTTGAGCTCTTGAGTCTTTTGTGAAGACTTACTGCTGAGTGCAAAATGTGAGATAAGTTGCAAATGTTTAGACATGACGACAGCTCACAGGTCTGATTGATTACTAAAAAAGGATAAATATAAGGTTGTTTTAGAGGCTTTTTTGGACAGCTGCCCAAAGAACATTTTAAGAATGTTTTGAGCCATTTCTTAGTGAGGAAATCACCAAATTAACAAGATTCTTTTAGTACTTGAAGGAGAGATAGAAAAGCCTATTTAAACAACTCAGCTAATGTTTTATGCTTTTTTAATTCGTGATTTATCCTGAAATGGCCAAATTTAGCTCTATCATAACTGGCAGCTGTATGAGGAACACAAAGTTCTCTTCTTCCAGATGAAAAAAAATTACTGAGGTTAAGAGGGTCCAAACACAGTTTTACCCTTTGATCATGCCTAGTTTCAAAAGGTTTCATTATTTATTCCCTTTATTTGGATCACATATTATTGTACTTTTAAAGCAGCCTAAACTGCTTTATATAAAGCAGGTTATAATTAGTATCTCATTGAAAATACCATAAAATTTTAATTTACACTTAAGTGACCAGGAACAAGGCCTAAATCCTCAAGTTCTGATCTTGTTGAATTCAATGATAAAATCGTCAAGGATATAAAAAGAGCAGGTTCATGCCTTATGAATTTGTCAGTTACATGTCTTCAAAAGAGAAGCTTGCAGGGCTGTAGATATTTTTCCATGATACAATTTAAAAAAATCAGATAGTGGCTATACAGGAGACTAATAGGACTTTGACACTTTTGAAAATCTTCCTAGGCTACAGTAGAGATGCATGGGTACCCCTGGTCATAAAAGCAGCAGGTCAGGGTAATGTTCTATTTCTGGGGGGAAGGGGGGGGAAAGCAGCACTAAGAAGCCACATCAGAAATTTATGGCAGGTAGGCACCTGATAAAATGACTCTATTAAAAAGTCTGTCAGGAGTCTAAAATAAGGAGTAATTATGCAGACATTCAGATCTGCTTTTTCTAAAGCACCCCAAAAACTGTCGAGGAAGTTAATCATGCCTTCATACTAAATCTGTCATGAACCAGAGAATATGTTAATAGCACCCATGCTTGTCACAACAGGTACTGACGCAGACACCTCCTGAACTAAAACAGTCTGAGTTCCAACAGCTTCAGTTTAAGAGCCATGTCTCTGTAGTCAGAGATAAATGGGCATTTTTAAGTACGCACACAGACTGGGGGTGGCGGAATCATTTTCATTCAGAGGACAGAATTTTAATTAGCAGTGGAAACAGGAATGTTGACATAAAGATATGAACCAAGGTTAGGTGTAGAACTGGGCCTTACTTTGATATTGACAGAATGCAATTATTTGAGACTGAAAGATGTTTGAATTTTTTGTATCCTCTGAAGCAGAGTGAAAGTCTACAAATACGGAACTAAACCACTTCTGAAAGTGTTGTATCAGTCAGATACCATACTTCCCAAAAATATCCTGGAACTATTGTAGTAACGTAAATATGATCTGTAGCTACAGACTAAAATCCAACACAGTTTTCCAGTTTGGAAACTGATTTTTTCACCTCTCCTTTTTTCAAAAAGCTCTGAGTCTTGAAGTACTACCCTCTTTAATACTAGCTCTTTCTCAATCCTCATATGCAGATAATACTCAAACCTACAGTTTTTCTGTACACCATCTCTTTCACATGGTCTATGGATCTACCACATAGATAAAAACAAAATCTCATTATATTTTCATCATCCTATATCTCAGTCACTAAAATATACCTTTTTAATTGCATATCTTCTTGTAATACCACTGGAATGGATAATCTGTTACTTTGATAATATTTTTTTTCTTTGAATGATTATGATTGTTTCATTTCCGTTCTATCAGACATAATCTGTTCATCTTCCTTTTCAGTATCATCCTTAGCTCACTGTCAGTCTGGTCTGGGCATATACCTATGATGGCCAACAATGGGCCTTTATCATCTTTCCGTTATGAAATGTAGTTCTAGGCATGTAGCTGCATTGCCTTCCCCCTCTGGCTCATCACTGTGTCAGTCCCTAAGGTACAAACTAGGATTCAGTTAATTGGCTATTAAAATGCAATCTTATTTCTCCTATTGGCCAGTAACGTAAATCTTTATCAACAATAAAAAAATAGTAAAAAAAAATTTTTTGTCATTTTGCTGCTTATAGTTAGGTCAGTTGGAACTGTGTAAACATCCACAAAGGTACAATTCCCATTTCATGTAAGCATGGTAAATACTTTCTTAAGACTCTAATCATTGGTAGAAGTAAGCGGAGGGTGGAGTTTTGGGTTGGGAACCAGACACTGAAATTTTGGAGAAATAAAAAAGGTTGTTAAAGTTTTAGGAAGTTTATAACGAAAAGGGGGAAAAAACAAGAAAACTTGGTTATTGGAATTATTCTATTAATCTCAAAACAAAATGCTTATTTTTTCTTTAATTTCTGCAGATTTTTTTCATTCGTATCAATTTTTAAACAAATGACAATATAAAACAAGTTTTAAAAGGTTTGCTTTGTAAATGTAAAACTGAACCCTTTTGTTACTTTCTTACCCTCATGCATATTTTATATGGCAGAAGGAATCTACTCAATTCAACCTAGAAATTCTCTTTTCAGGTAAGTATCATATTCAGTGAAAAAAGTTACCTGGCTACAAAATGTTTGACTAAAATTCAGTTGCTGTCTTGCAAGAACCACAGCTGATAACTGTGAGAAAAATCAGACCTCCTTTGCCCTGTTTGTCTGCTATCTCCTTGTAATCAAATTTTTTGTATTTTTTATTTTTCCATTTCCTCCCATCATAGTGGAGTCCAAGGTCAGTACTGAGATTCCCAAATGTTTTCATAACATAAACCGTAAGAAGACAAGATGATAGTTTTTGTTTTCAAAATTGGAAGAAATGTATTTTGTAATTTTAGATATATGAGTTGCATGGTCATCAAGAAGGAAATGATTAAAGAACACTCATTACACTGAGCTTTATAAGGAGCATATGCCTAGACTGATAAAAAAGAGCCAATCCCTTTATCTCTGTACTTCTTTTCTGTAAAAGTAGAACTGAAATAATATTCCAAAGTGTAATCTGGACAATGGGCTGTAGGAGACAGTTGACAATTTATAAATCAACATAAGGCTGTTGGGCATCCGAATTTTGTCTCTTCAAAAAGATTTTTGTATGTGTATATTTATATGTACACAAGGTTGGGAGTCTTTTGTATTCTTAGGTTGTTTTGGGGGTGGGTTTTTTATTTAGTTTTGTTTTGTTTGTTTGTTTGCTTGTTTGTTTTTTTAATATAGTACTTAAAGTTAAGTGTGGAGTCTCAGTTTCTGGACCTCAGGGAAATAATTTTTAATATGCAGACCTTCACTCACTTCTTCTTCCTTTTGCTAAAGTAAAGGAAATATAAACCACCTTAAGAGGGCACCTGAAGCTCCTTCATAGTATGGGTTAAACATAATGTGATGCCTGGCACCAGCACCTTGAAGTAAAAACCATGATGGTGTCACAAAAAATGTCTCAAAAGTTTTCAAACAGTTGTCCAAGCTCAGGCAAATTAGAAACACAATTTCTGAAAATGGTTTGCTAGTATTTTTAAGTATCTTCTTGAAAAACACTGAAAACAAAAAGCACCTGCCAGAACCAAAAGAAAAAAGATCTGAAGTACTGTGCAAATGAGTGAAACATAACTAATTCATGCTACTTATTTTTAGATAGTTTTTCACTTTTCCCAGAGAAAGTTTAAAGAAAATCTTGAACTCACTCTGTGGTTTAAAAGGGAGTGATACGCTGGTAACTCCGTTAGACCTTTGGCATTCACACATCTTTTTATAAAGCTACAGTACAAAATACACTCGCTTATCTTAAAATTGTAGAAATATCTGGCATTAACAGCAACCACTATGTAAACTCCACAATTTTTTTTTCTCACTACTGAATTTATTAGCTGACTATCATATGTGACTACACGTGTAGCTAAATATGCTCAGAAGAGTTACCAAGTTATTGTCACTTTCATTTAGGTGTGGAAGAATAATTTCTGTGATTTCTTTGGGGAATGCTTTCTTTTAAAAAAAGTGTATTGAGTCACAATGAATGTCAAATGCTTCAAAAAGTAAAAGACAGTGTTTAGTGAGAAACTTTCAGCCTTTCAGTTTCCGAGTACAGCAGTCAAAGGGAGACTTTTCTTCTACACTCTATCATTACCCCTTCAACCCCTCTGACATTTTGACATATCATCATTTCCATGATCTCAAGCATGTATACATTGATTTTTCAATCATTCTCTATTAAACCCAACAAAAGAAATTTAATAATCCAATTGAATCAATCCAGGGGAAATAACTGCTAGTTTCAATGCTATTAAAAGATTCATGCTGTTCTTAAAGTTTTCTTTTTTGTTATTTTCTCAACTGAAATAAACAAAAAGTAGTTTGTTCCATTGGGAAAAAAAAATATCGTATTTGAGTGAGGGGGTATTGAAGGGTTTGCAGGCCATGAAATCATCTGAGTCATAGTGACTCAGGATCCTGCCAGGTTTGGGGAGGAGCACACAGCTGAGAGGGACATGCTACCTCCTGAAAGGACATTTGGGATTTCCTTCTGTCCGCTCGGCTGAGCTGAGCTCTGACACTGCTTCTTTGACGTGGTCTCCAGGTCAGTGCAGGAAGGAGGCAGGATCACAGCTTACCTTCTGTTAGGGAAGCTACTTCTGTACGGATGACAAAGTTCACAACGTATTTGAGAAATACAGATGAGGCTGATCTTTTCGCTATGCCACATACAGATAAGATGCTGCTTGTGCACTAACACAGAAACGGTTACTTTGTAACACAGATATCTGCTAATGATTTTTCATGCATTGCCTGTATATTGTTGAGTGTATCTCTGAATGTGCTGTCTATTGGCGTCTTCCCAAAAGATAAGAACTAATATAAAGTTTGAAGGATCTGTACTATATAAAGAGGTTAGAAAAGTCATTACGTCAGCTCTGCAGGGATGAAAGCCTGATATCCTGGTTCCCATATTGGAAGATTACCAGTCCTGTTGGTTCCCACTGAAGATTTCCTCTTTTATCAGCAGAAACCATTCTGGCTTAGTCATGTGTATTGGAACAGAGAGTTCTGGCATTTGGTGAAAACTTGATGGGCAGATGTAAGTGTTGGCAGAGTATTTCTGGGGAATACTGAGTAACTGATGGAAAATCTACGACACTACCTCTTTAAAGGCTGAAATAGGAAACATTTTTTGTTCCTGTTTGGTTGGAGAAAACAACTGTATATAACTTATCTTTTTCCCTTACTAAGAAAAGATGCATCTGTATGGAAACAAAGCACTTAATCTTTCTTTGTGTCCAATTAGGTAAGGTGTAAGGCCACAGCTGCCCCAAATTCCATTGTCAAAGATGAGAAGCTTGTGGGCATTTTTATACTGACTTTTTTGACCCCGGACATTCAGTGAAGTTCAAATTCATCTAGCATAAGCTCTGGACAAAATTATTGACCTTACATAAGTGGATGGTCCCACAGAGTCAGGAGCTGAAACCCCAGGCATATATGTAGAATATGGTTTGTCTTGGGCATTTATTCTGCCTGTCACTGTCCCAGCTGCCCATGGACCTTTGCCACACCAGATGCATAAGCTGAATGCATGTGTTTTGAGAGATTTCCTCCATCATGTAAAAAAAAGCACATAAATCTTGTAGACAACTGTTTGACTCCCTTTTTAATTTAGTGACCTCTCCATGTTATGAGAGTGATGAACAAAGCTAGACTGAGGATCAAGTTTGATTTTAGCCATCTTCCTCTGGCCAAACTCTAAGGTAAGGTATAGATGCAGCCTACTTGATTTCGTATAGAGGAAAAGAATAGGCTCCTGAGCCAAAGAATATATCTGAATAAAATGAAGGTTTTAGATATTTTTGTAGATTTCCATTAACTACAAGCAGTTGGAGAAGACTGCAGTTTCACAGTCCTATAACATCCTTCGCTTAGGTCAAACCTGCAGAAATGTTTAATTTTCTTGGGGATATGATTGTGTTAATGCAGTTACACTCATTCAGGATGTGGGGTAATAAGTCTACTTCAGGAAGTACCAGACTCTCTCCTGTCAGATGATGCACAATTTCAGCAATGAGAGAATGAAGAGGAATTTCAAAACACAAAAGACGGGATGACATTTGGGGGTTTTGAAAATTAGAAGACAACAGTTGGGCCTAAAGGATTAGGAAAAAAAAATATCTGTATTTGGAAAAGTTATAAGAAAGAATTGAGTCTCCCAAGCTCTCCTGGTTTTCTTAGGTATTTTCCAAGCACTGAGTCAAACACTTGTCAGGGTGTTTGCTTTCAGCCACAGATGCCTATGGAGACTGTCAAGCAAATATAATGTCCCTTTCAATATTAATGTTGGAAATAAATAATACGATATAATTATTTGTTAGTTTACAAGAACTTTCCTTTCCTAATCTTATTTTGCATATATTTGCAATACGTTGAGTAATTTCGGAAGCTAGCTGGATAGTATTTCCTTCATGGAAGTAGATGCAATCTTTTATTATATCAATCAATTTATTATATCAATCTCAATTCTCAATATATTCAGAATTTCTCTGTGTTTCATACAAATCAGTCTAAAATAATCAGCAACCTGCCGTGCAATGATTGCAATTAGAGTTGTGCAAATCTTGTCCATTTCGGTTATAGGGCTTTCACAAGAATATTTTCTTTTAATTTTCTTTTTAACTGATTCACTGTTTGAGCTTGTGGGCCAATGTAAAAATGAAATTGCCCAACGACTTTCCATAACATAATTGAAAAGTAACCTTACATGAATGTTAGACACATTTATCAACACTCACTGGAACATCTATGAAACAGCTGGTATTCACAAGCTTTTTATTTTCCTCTCAGTTCTTGCAGCAGCTTCCCCTACACTCACTAGGTAATTTTCATATCATCCCAGTGATCTAAGGATCAAGTTGGTTTTTTTTTACCTCAGGAAATTTAGTTTGCTTGATCCCACTTCAAAGCATTTTGGAAATAAAATAAATTAATGTTATTTCTTCACTGCTACTTTATGCTTGTCCAGAATCCATAAACAATGTTTTTAGCACATAAACCATGATCTGTACAAGTATTCATAACACAATTTTTGAAGATTACAGAAAGCATAAAGCAACAAAATTTGGTACCTTCACATTCCTGTAGCTTTAAGAAATGTCTGAGTTAAACATAATGGTGCCTCTGAGATGCTCCTATTATAGCTGACAGATGTCAAGGTCTGTACATGATAATGTGTTTATATCATGGAGAAAAACAAAGCTGTATCATACAGAGATTAAGCAGCTCCACAGCTGGACTAGCCAGGCCTGTCTGAAAGCAGAACAATAGATACCTTCAATCCACCATGACATTAAGTTGACAGTCTTTATCTGCCATTGTTACTTAAAACATGGGAAAAGTGTTTCTTTGAAAATTCCAAAAGGTACCGGATGTGCTGCAATTCCCAGCCTACCATTTGTTTGTAAGGCAGGGCTGAAGCAAACTATAGTTCTGGACTACTTAGTTATACACCAGTGACCAGAGAATTGCATACATGTCTCCCAACCCACTGTGTTCCCTGAAGCATGTCCTTTAGACTATTATGTAGGATATGGACAATGAATCTTTCCCACCCCTAAAATAAAGGGAAATTCTGAATAGACAATGTTTCAATCTAGTATTGTTCCACTTTCCACTGTGCAAAGAATAATATTTTTTTTAAGTATAAATACAATGGGGTCATTCAGCACGTTAAGGAATGACAGACTGTGAAGACTTTAAAGAAAATACATGTACCTTCTTTTCTGGGATGAGAATAAAACCGTTACTTCTTAGTGTTTGTAATCTCTGAAAAACAATTTTCTGTCCAGTGGGAATGAAACTTTAATGCTGCAGACAGTATAGGGGTATTATTCTCAATCATAATATGTTGCAGAATTCTGCAGTTCTTTGTAGAACAGTTGTACTTTAATAAGGAAGGATGGAATAAAAAAGGTTTTTATGAAGTCCTGTTTCTTGCACTATGAAAGTAGGGTTTATTATTCAGACTATTCAGATTTTAAAGGGGAATTCTTGGAATTATTGCTGTTATTTACTGTAATTTGGACACATGTTTATGCATCTGTATACGTTCACATACATAGAACACCTCTGGTATTAATTTTACAGTGTGTCCATATTTCAAAGTGAGGTGTTTTTGGACTGTAATGAACTAAAAAATAAATAAATAAGGACTTCAAATAGAATTTACAAGAACAAAATACATTCTAAGAATGCTTGATCACCTTGTAGTGAAAGCAAAAAAACCCACCAAAACCAACAACCACAAAAAAAACCCACAAACAAAAAAAAAAAGAACTTCACAATCTCTTGTTATTCATTTGTTTCTTTTAAAATGCTAGCTGTACTTTGTCTCTTTTATTTTGCATAATAATAAAATGTGAGAGCAATCACAGTATTGGGAGTCCAATTAAGCTTCAGCACAAAAGAAGGTGGAGTTTCAAAATACAATGGAGGTGCTGAAGTAGTGTTGTAGATTTCAGATGAAAGGATAATTGAGTAGACCTAATAACACTCTAAGTAGTAAGCATCCAAATTTTTAGTCTTTGGAACTACTGCACAGAGTACTTTTAAGACAAGTAACTTATAAGACATTGTCGTGGTTTCAGCTGAAATCACTGCAACCGAACCGACAGATGGTCCTTCACCCCCCGCAAAAGAGGAGAGGAAGAGATAAGGCGATTTAGAAGTTCAGAATGAACTAAACTACTTTAATGAAGAACTAACATTAAAATAAAAAAGAAGAAAATAATGAAATAGATACAATATATACAAAACCGTATCAAGGTCCCAGGATGACAGTCACATCACCGGCAGGCACTGGGGAAGTCCCAGACTGGACTTAGCAATGGATGGGTACTGGATTCCAGCTCTGGAGTCAGGAACACAGGGATTGGGATCAAAGGCAGCTGAAAAGACAGGGTCCTCTTTGGACGTCAGCCATCGCAGGAAGACACTTGACCCTCTAATCCCTCAGCTTTTATACTGAGCATGGGGCAGATGGGATGGAATACCCCAGTTGGTCAGGTTTGGGTCACCTGTCCTGTCTACTCCTCCCCACAGATATGACCCCTCTATGTTTTTTCCGTTTCCGACTCTCTAAGGGGCAAATAACAAAAATTGGCTGACCTTGGTTGTTATAGCAATAGGTATAAGCAAGGGCCTCTCTGCATACTATTCCTTGGCATTTAGCACAAACATTGGTCTTATTCTGGGAACGAGCAGTTTTCTCCACAATATACCGTTAATTTCAGAGAGTTAGAGGAGGCCTAGCTAAAATGTAAAATTACATAACACAAAATTGGTTCAGTTTTACTTCAAACCCAGACAGACATTTCCTCAGTTATGCATTACTTATGCATATCCCAATACATGTAAAGTTAGGAAAAATGTAGCACCAGTTCAGAGAAAACTCAGCATTTGTACTGAATAAGATTTATCTTAAAGAATAAACAACATGTAGCCATACTATAATATTTTCCAAATGATCATTCAATTTATAGAATAACTTAAACCTAGTTAGAACAATTCACCAAATTATGAACCAACTGCTCCCTATTTAGGAGTGGACATTGCAAGGCAAAAGAAAAATCATTCCTGGCAGTAGATAAACAAATGACATCTAATGCTTAAGTTTGGATCCTGTAACAAAGCACTTTGCTTTAAAAACCTCGAGAATGGTAATTAATTATACTGACAGATGTATAGTTTTTATTACAGAAACAGTACGGTTACCAGTGGTTACTAGTCATGAGTGGTTTCGGGTCCCATGTAAGAGTCTCATAATTACACCATCTCTCTTTCATCATTGAATTTCAGCACAACTTTTCATTATTATGAGAGATCCATACTTTCTGAAGTATCATTCTGTATGGCCAAACTTAATACATGAGGAGCTTCCCACAATGTTAGACTGGGAACAACAAATAATACCTATCTGTGAGTTTATTTGTCATATAACTATATGTAAATAAGGTATTTTTTGATCTGCTGAGAAATAACACTTCCTACTCAAGAGATGTTGTCAAAGGTCCATGTGTGACATTGTTCAAAATACAGCAGCCACCATTCAGCCAAGAATTTGGAATATAGCTCTTTTAAGGAAATGAGTTATATGTTCTACACTCAAGAAAGCATTTAAGCTTAAATTTTAAGCACATGGTTTTACTTTGTCCCATTTATTTAACATTAATCATATAGTTACTGCTTAGTTGAATAGAGATGGTATTACACATATGCTTAAAGTTAAGGACTTGATTAAGCGTTTTGTTACAACACTTTGCACTGTGCCCTGTAGCATATCTAAAAGAAGTTTTAGCAGATTCAGAAAGCTGTAGAGAGACTAGTGCTGCAATGTAGCTGTCGTTTTACACTGACACCAACAGAATTTTCCTAATTTAAACCGTTGCAATTGAAAGCCATATTGGACCTCAAGGTAAGGCAGACACACCAGAGCATCATCATTATCATCTTCTTCTTCATCATCATCATCATCACCAATTCTTTAAGTGAATAATCAAGGCAGGTCACAAAGTTGTTCCAGTTACTAAATGATTCTTGTCTATTGTAGGTAACTTTAGTTTTTGCTACATCACAGCAGCAGAAAGCAGCTGCTGGCATGTCCTATGAGGTAATTGCAAAAGTTATCATTAGGAATCAAATTGTTTTACATCTCAGTCCAAAGGTATGGAAATGGAAATGTGAAAAATACAGTTATAATAGGTAGTGGCAGATACCAGCTATTTTGATCCCTACATTTTTGAAAATGTATTATGTAAAGTGATTTGGATTTTTGTTGTTATTTATTATCAAAATAACACATGAAATTTCAGTTCTTATTTAAAATTCATATTAATAATGTATCTTACATAGCTAAATTAGTCATGGTAGGTTTGAACTCAGTATGCTTCTTTTCCTGCCTGACAATTGTTGCCTTCTTTCCTCCCTCATATTCTTCTTTTTTGCATTTACTTTGGTTTTTGAGAGATTCAGTTATGCATTCATTATTGTTTAAATAAAAAATTTGCAGAGAGATTTGGTGGGGAGGGACACGGACACTTTGTACTACATCTATTTCATTGTCTTGTTGTCTTTCCTTAATAACCTACAGCACACATTCTTTGAGATCAGATTTGCTTTTCCACATATTAAAAGATCGTTCCCCAAACTGACTGGAAGGTCATACGCCTCGTTACCTTTTCTCACTCTTTCTTTTTGCTATCCCCAGAAGATCGCTGATGTATTTCACCCTTACCAAAATCCATTCTGTCCTGGAATAAACCTGCTAAAGTCTCCTTTATTTTGTTCCAAATGTCTTGCCTCAAACTGCTTGCCACCAGCCTAGCAAGTCCTTTTTAGCAGCTCTGCAATTCCAGGTCACTATCCATCTTTGTTCTTACTTGTCTCCACTGTTGCATCTCCTTTCACTTTTATTTTTGGGGTATTTTGGGGTGTTTTTTTGTGGGAGGCTCGAAGGCATGGGGAGGGGAGAGAAAAACATTACAATGGCAAATTTTTCACCAAAATATTAAAAAAAGTACATGTTTTATTTTCTCTTTATTTCTACCAATTTTCAACCACACAGATGAGGAGTTGCTCCGCTGTATAGTCACTGAAGTGAGCAGAGGAGTGCAGAAAGGCAGAATCTCCCAGTAACACCTGAGAAAAGAATGGGTTTGGGTATGTCTCCACCAGTTTTTCTGGTTTGGAAGAGTTTTTTGTTTCTTGAGTGTTGGCTTATCTCAAACTTTCACTTCAGAGTTCATTGCACTCTTGTTGCTGAAGTATCTCAGGAAAAAAGAGAAAACAGCGAGTCCCTTGGGCAGCAAAGCTTCATGTGTGCGTGAATCATCGTGCTTGTGCTAATGTCAGGCTGCTTTCCAGGCTCAGCCTGACATTGAGAGAATTTTGTTTCTCCATAGTTAGCAAAACACCTTACTGTGGAGATAAAGAAAGGTGCATAAACAGAACATTGAATAACAGCTCTCCATTAAATAGAGATATGTTTTTCAATTTTTAACCTAAGCATGTAGTTTGAAAAAAACCAGCAACAAATCAAACACCAAAAACAAGAGAAGGTCATGAAAACAAAAGGCCCTTTCTGCCTCCAGTGTGAAATCATTCGTATCAAAAATTCATGTATGTCACTTAATGGCCAGCTTAAAAGCAGCGTCTGCTTATCAATTGGCTTTTGCTCTTTATGCAATATTCCAGCTGGGCTGGCTGAAGCACAAACAGGTGAAAATTACTTTTCCAAGGTCATTCTGTATGAACTCAGCTCATACTAACACTTAGGGCTTGCTTATTCCCAGTCCTTTCTATAAACCAGTGCATCACATATGCATTCCTATGTGGTTAAATCTTTGAAATGATGTATTATCTTTTGATGATGTATTCTTTAAGAAAACCAGTTGTTATGAACTGAAATTATATTTACTGCAAAGGCAATGATCTTGTGACTTTATTTGATATGCACGTGGGTGTCCACATTTCCATAGGACTTTCATTGTAATTCAGGATCACTCAAATACTAATTAAGTTGTCTCTTCAAGGTTACTTTATTATAATGCTCATATAGTTCGTGGATTTTTGAGGGGTTTTTTTTTTGCTTCAAAGTAAAATTTAAACTGAACTGTCAAACTCAAATTAAGGTCCTAAACCTTACAGTCTAAGGACTATATAAGAAAAATGGTGCAAGCAGCTTTAACTGCTTCAGGGATGGAAGAAGTTAGTATGTCAGTTGAAAATCTTGTGAATTGCCCAAGAATCTATTGAGATGAAAGAATGCAAAATAAACCCCAAATAAAAAACTGTGCTAGCTAACTTCATATTCCTTTCAAGAAGAGCTCAGGATACCAAGACTAAGTCCAGAAGTAAGCAAAAACTTTATATAGAGAATCAGTATCTTTAGGCTGACATAGCATCCTAAAGAAAGTAGTGATGGACAGCTTGAAATTAGGAGAGTCAGGACAGAAAAGGCAGCACAGGATTAAGGCTGTCTTCCTTTACAGAAGTATTGCAGAGTACTGAGACCCACTTCAGGAAAGTCAGGAGGAACTCTAACTCTTGGGTACACCAGAAATCTTTTGTGCCTTTTCCACAGCTTTTGACCAACTACAAAATGGGATTTGATGGCATTACTTAAATATCTAATTTTAATTAGCTGATTCATATTTACTATAGGAGGATGTTGCTTATGGTATGTTGAACATTCTTGCAAATACTAGCTGGGCATTTAGAAAAGTATTTCATGCCAGAAGTTTCTTTCCCTAGCCAACTAAGAGTCCATCTATGTATAATCCTTGTAACAGAAGTATGCTGCTTGCAACATTCCTGAGGAATGGCTTGCGCTTTAGAGGAAGGTGAATTAAATGAAATGCAAAATTTGCATGAATTTTTGAACTGATTACTTTTTTTCTCATAGGCAAAACATGGGAGATAGATCAGAGGAGGGAAAAACACAGCCCTGCAAGCAACTTCCTTCCTTTTCATCATCCACAGAATGCTTTGGTTTGTGATCAGTCTTTTCAGGGTCCTAGGTTCCTCCTGTGGTCTTCTCTGTTCAGCCCTCAGGCTCAGGTCTTTCTCTCTGATATAAATCTGTTCAAGTCCAGTAGTCAATTTGCTTATTGACCATGCTTGCCCCTTTTTAACAGTTCTTAAATCCTCTTCCATTATTTCTTCTTTGCTGATGATTTTACACTGATCAAACCTTGTGCCCTGCAGACAACTAGCTTTCTGTGATCATTAGGACTCCATTCTTATTTAACTTCCAAGGGTAAAAATCTGCTGGATAAAGGATGAAAACCCATCTTTATTAATATATTTTCAAACTCAGTTCTTCTGAACTCTCTTTCCTGGATTTAATTAACTTGTAAAACCACAAGAATACATGGAAAATGGCAACACAAATTCTACCCAATTGGTAGAAAAAGTGGCTTTCAAGCATAGCTGTCCTCCAAAAGTAGCATACCAGAAATTAATAGCAGGTCTTTTCTACTGCAAAAGTATATAACTAACTATAGATCACGAAATAAGAAAATATTTTTTTCAAAATAAGGATGGTCAAGTACTGGAATAGGTTGCCCTGAGAGGTTGTGGAATCTCTGTCCTTGGAGATAGTCAAAACTCTACTGAATATGACCTTGAGCAACCTGGTCTAACTTTGAGCTGGCTCTGACTTCAAAGCTGGCTCTGCTTTGAGAGAGAGGTTGGACCATATGATCTCCAGAGGTCTCTTACAACTTAAATTATTCTGTTTCTGTGTCAAATGCAGCATTACCTTGTGCAGTCCAAGAAGAGCTTTGTGTAACATGAAAGCACAAAATACGTGATATGTTCACAGCTTCTTAATAGAAAGAACATCATTTTATAGTGAATTCCTTAGCAGACCAGAAATTCAAGTGCTTAAATTTCTCTTTGACTCATTTTTGTCCATAAAATGGGAATATTGTACTTCTGCAAGTGCTTAAATTAAACAGCAAATCAGTTTTTTGTTTTCCTTCTGAAAAAAAAAGAAACAAAATGTCAAACTTTGTCCTTAAATTCTGTCTATTATAGCTATGATTGTATTCACTACATTTTTTAGGAAGATTATTTGTATTACCTGTTAAAATCTCCAAATGGAATAAAGACATCACAGATGTATTTGCAAGCATGCAAGTTTTAGCATTCCACTGTTTTGTCTCTGTCTTTATGTATTGAGGAGTGGTTGGAACAATTTTGAACTTTATCCAGCTACTACAAAAATATCACAAACACTTCAGATTATAGTATTTTCTGAAACCGTAGTTCCAGGATATAAGTGAGATCTATGTGACTGAAGACTTTTAAGTAGACTCATGAGATTAGTAGCAAACATTTTCAAAATTAGAAACAGCAACTGGCACTTCTTGATATCTGGTCGTTTACTAATATATTTTCATTTAATTTTGTTTCAAGCACATACCTGTAGTATAATATCTATGGTTTATTTCATTTTTTAAAAGGAAA
This sequence comes from Tringa tobata, assembly GCA_033628505.1. Classification (NCBI taxonomy): domain Eukaryota; kingdom Metazoa; phylum Chordata; class Aves; order Charadriiformes; family Scolopacidae; genus Tringa; species Tringa tobata. The sequence goes on along the minus strand of JAHREE010000155.1, from coordinate 2,411,253 downwards.
TTTTATTTTGGAAAGTCTGCCTAAGTTATTATTTCAAGTGGTCAACAAGTATTCAATCTGTGACTCTTCAAATTACCATTCTGATTTGATATTAATTTTTTCAGCTTCCACATTAAAAAGCTAACAGTATGTAATAACAGTAGGCAACATAAAATGTCTCTGTCAAACTCAGTCAATAATTGCATAGCATTTCCAGCTATAATTAAAATCTTTCACAGTCTATATTCATATAGCATTCTTCGAGGTTAATTGGGTTTAGATCACTGCAAAATCATTTTCATGTGATATATTTCACTTGTTACAAATTGCACATTAGTTCACTGAAAATGTACAGCATGTCTCTTAATTTGAGAGTATTTAGAATTTTAAGTTACAGTATTAAAACAGCTAATTCCTAGTTTCTAATAACATTTAAAAGAAATCCTTTCCATTTTGAAGATAATGATATTAATGAGTGCTAGCAAGACTGAAGGACAGGGTTTTGCAGGTACTGGGATTACCTTATCTAGCTATTTATGAAGCTGCAGGACTTGCATCCAATTGAACAAGATGAGAGGTCCTAATTTTAGGAGAAGTAAACACTCAGCACCAGCTGAGTGACTGTTGGGATAGTCCTTCTTGGAGCACCTATTTCAATACATTTCTTGGTGTATGGAGGCAGGATCCAGTGAAGGGGAGCATGGATACAAAAAAGAGGTGCTTAAGGAAGAAGAATCTGCATTTTTTCGTTAAAACTCTAGTTTGACATGTATGCTAGAGTTCAGGCCTTTCAAGCATTGAATACTGGGAATCTAAAGATTTTAAATTATTGGAGCCTTTTAGAAACACAGCTGAGATTTCATTCTACGTGAAATATGACTGCTATTATGATTTGGAAATCATAATATTGAAACTACTGAAATGTGTTTGCACAAAATTTGAGTCATAATGGGAGTGAGTCACTCTGACTGAAGTGTCTAATTTGCAAAACTAGTCTCCCATAGACTCTCTTCTGAGCCACCACAGACTCTCCAGAGGAAGGCTCTGGGATCCCCAGACCTGATTATCAGGAGTTGCCCATGTCCTGCCACTGGCTGTAGAAGCATTACAATAAAATTTCTATTTAAGTCCGTAATTTCAGGAATATCAGATCTCATTCCTCTCAACATTCCTTAACAGTATGGAGGAATAGACATGTATGTGGGACAATATGACATACAAAACTGAATTGTATCAGATTTATCAGATTGTTAGTATTTCTTAAAAATAAATGAATTGTTTGAAAAACATTTTTAGCTCCCCAAGTAAGAGTAAACATAGCACGAAAATACCATATATTCATACTTTACCCTATACTTCTTTTATTCTCTATAATTTTGGTAAAATCTGAGAAATTGTAATAAATCACATGCTCCCTCACCTTCCTTTTTAGTCGTTAATTTTGAATTTCTAGTCACCTTATAAAAATAATATTTAAAATGCTTCACCAACAGGGGACCATAGCACATATATGGAGGAAAATGTTAATGAAATGTAATGTATGCCTGTAAGAGGGCACAAAAAAATCTTCTTGGAAAAGGTTTTAGGCAAAGTTGGACTGTCCAGAAATGTTCTTTGTTGACAGTTGTCAGACTTAGAATATATAATGTACAATAATCCTCTCTCTTATTGCAGCCTCTCACTGTTTCATGTTTTATTTGTTCAATTCCAATACAAATTTTATAAGGGAAGACCTTATATTCTAATATAAATGTAAAGTACTCTGGGAATTTTTTTGCCTTATGAAAAATAAAATGTCAAAACAATTTATGTCATCTTTTGTTTTTATGAGCTCAAAGGACACTTTTTGGTTTAAAAAGACAATCTAAACTCCTAGAGTCTTATCAGAGCCCTAAATATTGATCCAAAGACTCCTCCTTATCCACAGTTCTGCATGAAAGGTTCACAAACAACATGTGTACCTATTTGTACATATGAATAATTATACATGCAAATGCTTTTACTTATGCATTCATTTTCCTAGACTTGGCTAAACCACTTTGGAGATTGATTCTGTGACTATTTGTTGCAAATTAGTGCATTAATTAAAATCCTACTGAAGAAACAATTTAGTTAACATTGAGTGTATAAAGGCATTTGTTTTCCTTCTTCTGAGAGCTTGGTCCACCAACACGGTTCATACTTCTTAAAACAGCTGCTGAAACTCAGGCAAACTCTGCACATATTGTAAGTGCAACTTGTTTTATTTAAGCGTATAAACCAGGCTGAAAACAAAACGGTCACTTAGCATGCAGAGTAATCCTTTCTTTCAGGACTTTTATCCCAGTGTCAATAACTAAGTCCCTAGAACCAGTTCCCTTTCAAAACCTAATTCTGACTAAAGCATTACAAAAAATCCTTGCAATCTTATACTGCTTTCTCTATAACATCTGCTTCCACACAGAACTTGTGCTGAAAAAAACATAATATGTAGGTCTACCAGAAACTAATAATTTTTACTTTATTCTGAAAAGAATACTTTGAAGATTATACTTAACAACATTGTTTTGTTATACAGGTAATAATCCAAATATTTTTACCTTGAAGCCTAATAAATTATAGATTTATGATTATTCAATTCAGGAACAGAAAGCCGGTGCCATATATCAAATGAAATCAGTTGTCATTGATGTGAGAATCTCTAGGAGAACTATTACAGAGAGCACACTTTTTCTTTTGTTTAGTTTACTAGAGGCCTTCAGCTGTTAGTAGGTACAAGTATATCACACAAACAATCTTTAAATATTCCTATGGAAATACACGTATAACGGAAGATCAGGGATTTTTCACTGGAAAATATTAACACCAAATTAATTCCAGAAAGCTGCAGATTTCTTCACCACTGTACCAATATGAGAGTAAATAATTTGTCTTCTAATTATCTCTTAGAAGAACTAAACATATTACTGTAACAAAAAATTCTGAAGCAGTTCCATTATAGCTCCTATTTTTCAACTGAAATAGGTAAAATGCCTTCACTGAATAATTCACTGGTGTAAACATAGACCAATTTAACCTTTTTTTGGCATGGCTAGATAAATATACCAAAATAACTGAAAACAAGCTAAATTCCCAAATATGCATGTTGCCTCATCAGAAAATTGCATAAAAATAATCTGCTTACAACTAGTAGGTATAATTTTTTTTAAATATTCTTTTCAACAAATTATTAGTGTTTTGTTTCTTCTCTTATTATTGCTATTAAGTAAAAGATTTATGGATAGGTAGAATTTAGGCGATACAGCTATAACCACGGTGGAAAGAAAAGACCAAAGATATTACCAATACAAGATGTAGAACACTTTCTTAGCCAGAGTCCCTCGGTGGACTCCTGTCTATAGAAGAGAAGTTTTATGTCAGACCAAACATATTCCCTTCCCACCCTCACACTTGCAGCCTGGCTAAGATAAAACGAGCTGAACAGAAAAAAAAAGAAGGGAAGCAAATGAAAGTGGGAGGGGGACTGACAACAAAGAAAATGTTTTCTCCCTCTGTTCTGCTAGTCTCACAGCACCTGTGGATTTCTAAATAGGAAGTTTGAGGGGTTATTGTGTGGGATGGGGTGTTGTGGTCTTGCAGATTACAGCAGGAAGACTGATGGCTGCCCACTCCAGGAGACAAAGCGTCCACCCGAGCAGCTGGGCAGTGCCAGACCCTCCTGCCCCCATGGGGTGACAGGTCCTGTACCCCTGTGCTCTCTGCTTGAGGTCCTATAGCACTTGGGCAGCCCAGAAAGTGGAGCAGTCACCAGGGACCACCAGGTACTTTGTTGTTTGCTGATGAATTGACTGTAGCTGAGAGCATGCCCTGCCTCATGAATACTTTTTGTAACCTGGAAGAGTCACCCCTTGCAGATTTTCTTGCCTCCCGTCCAGTGCAGTTGACACCACCAACATCTGCAGCAGAGGAGATTTTTTGCATTTTCTTTTCCCTGTTTCATCAAAATGGTTCTTGTGCACCGAGACTGAAGTCAACCTCAAACAGTAGCTTGTTTGGCTACTCTGTGCAACAGCATTGTGCCATCCTGAGAAACTTTGCCAGCTGGTAATGAGGGACTACAGGGATTAAGATCCATGAAGTACACGGTTTCATTAGAAAAATGTCCTTTCTAGTGCAGAGAAGCTGAATGGGATGCTGAAGACGAGGCTGAGAGTTTTATAAATATTCAGAGGCACTGGATGTGTACCAGTGCACAGGGGATCGTTACGTGAGCAGAGGATGTCGGCACCCTCAGGCTGCAGCTATTGCTGAGCTGTGCTTCTGCATCAGCCAGCCCCTCTGATGCCCTGTGACAAGGTTGGTCTTGGGAAGGGGGTGATGGATTTTTCTCTGGCTTAATTATTTTATTAATGTAATTGCTGTCTCACATCAGATTCTTATTATCTCTTTTGTTGTGAGAACTGGTGAGTGTGTCATCTGACCAACCTGCCACTACTTTGCTTTACTTAGTGAACTGTTGGCTGACTACTGCTCATGGCATTAAAGAAAATATTTATTTTTAAAAATATGAACCTATATATTGAAAGAATTAATGATGTGGGCAATTCTACATAGGTCACATAGAGACAATACCTTGAGCTTTACCTGCGCGTTTTGCAGCATTTGGCCTTGTACAATGTAGTAGTTCTGCAAACCCCAGAGTCTGAGACAATTGTTTTCAATAGTTCAACTTGTCTTTGTATCCAGTTCAAAGGTTATTTCAAATGCCCAGCATTCCTTGTTTCTGATATGACATATGAGCAAGTTTTCAAACACTTTTTTCTTAAAGTGATTTTTCTATTTAGTAACTGTGACGCAGTTTGATGCTGAAGTTACTTCACGTCAAGGCAGCCTGTCTGAAACAGCTGGATCAGAGGAATAACCGAGTGTGTCTGAATGAGTGTATGTGTGCATGCTGGAAAAAAATACATGAGTACAGTAACACCTATAGGTTGCACAGTGGTTTCGTTCCATCGCTAAAATCACCCAGGCTAATAAAATGAAATGCATACAGAAAGAGGTTAATACCAATTATAAACTCACGGCTCATTATATACTTCTCAAACTAATACAGATACAACATGATTTAAGATTGGAAACTGTGGTTAAAGGAATTAGTTGGCTCGGCATGAAACTAGGTTTATTTAATCAATGTTGCTTCCACTAGAAAAGCGGATTAGTTTTTCTTTAAGACAGAGTTAAAAGTTTTGCAGCTAATTTATTTTAATAAGCATTCAGCCACTGACTGCTGCAGAAAAAGGCTAAACTGTAATGAAGAGCCAAGAAAGAAAGCATGACTTAATTATTTTTCTGGGGTGGATAATGAATAAATTAGCTACGCTGTAGGCTTGCCGTTTGTATAGAATTTATTACTTTTGCTTTAAGAACCATATCATGACAAAGTCAATTTTTCTCCTGACTGCAAACTGATTGATGGGGTAATGTCTGGTTGCGAAAGACTTCCTCTTCATCATTGTGTTGCCAATGTTGGTATCACAAAGTGAGTTTGAAGTTTTCCTGAGTGGATGTTCTCCTACATAATTACAGATGACAATTATTTTAATTCCTTTTTTTAACAAGCTTTCTAATCATGTAAACTACAGAATGAATAACTTAGATGAGACCAAAGATGCACGTAGCTCAAAAACTACTTCCTTGGTTCTGAATTAGTTGCCACAATGTCTTCTATGTGAAGAGCTAAGTACTGTATTTTGAATGACAGCAGGTGTTTTCATGGGAAGATGTGTATGAACAAAAATGCTTTGCCAAGGAGCAACTAAGCAGTGGTCTTGCAAGTGTCAGAAGGATGGAAATTTTAAGGAGAAAGATTAATAATTTGACATGGCATTAGGAATATAGGTTTGATTCAATTCCCTCTAAAGTCAGTGGGAGAGTGATTTAAATGGGAGTTGGATTTGGCCTGCTAAGTGTAAGAAAAATGGTGACTTTAAAATGAAGAAAAATGTAGAATAAATATCAGGAGGAAAAACAAAAATGAGCTCTGTGATTTACTGCAGTGTGGATCCTCCCAGCAAAATAAAGAAGCACACTCAGTTAAGATCATGAAAATGAGATTAAATAAAGTATTAGAAAAACTATTGTAGAAAACTTTACTACGGTGAGCAAACTGTTTTACAGGCTCTTGGGACTTTTCCATTTTTTTTTCTCTTGAGATGCACATACAAGATTCAAAGTCTTCAGATATATTGCTTAGGATATATTTTATTCTCTGCTCCTCCTCAGTCCAAGATATTAAAAAAACATATTGGACCTTTATTATCTCCTCACTAAGGAACTTTCCACTGTATAATTTCAGATGCACCCTGAGAAAAAGCATTTCTCGGTTGGTAGTCAAGTTAGCAAATGTATCATGTTTTAATTAAAGAAGGGAAAACATTATATTAAACAGACGTTCCTTGTTTTGAATTACTTTCTCAGAGGGTTTGTTGCGAGTTTTTTGTTTTGTTTTGTTTTGTTTTGTTTTGAGGGAAACAGTTACCTTGAACTTGCAAAGCAAAACCAGAAAAGATCAAAGTAGCAGATTTGGCTCTGAAAGATACATTACTAAGCTGCTCCCTATATTGCAGTCAAAGGTCCTTGCTAGTTAAGGGTCAGTAAAGAAAGTACAAGGAAAGAGGCTGAAACAGATAATGCTTTTTTTTACAGTCCCCGGAGTGCTATACAGTTTTGGGGGTTGTTCATCAGCTGCAGAGGACAATGAGTGCTTATCTATCTGCTTATTTCCACAGGAAGTAATCATCTTTTACTCCTTTATGAATACAAAGCTAAAATCATTATAACTTATTCCATCAAATGCTATGCAGTCAATGGGAAAAGCTTTGAGAAAGGTCAGCTGTTTGACTCTTAAGCTGCAGCATTTACCAAGCAGTGTTTGTAGCTTATGATATTTTCTATATAACAGGCTAAAAGACACAGTCAGATATCTATGTAATTATTTCTCTGTGTTTGGATATTCAATTTAATGACCATTAGAATCATTCTAATGAGCATTCTATTGTTAAAGTTATAAACTTTACAAGCTCAGTAAAAAACAAGAAACAATAGATTCTGTACGTTACAAACATGTTAGCTTTCTCGTCTTTTATTGAATTTGTTGCTACTTTGAAGGCCCCTCCAGTGCATATATCGTCTTTATTAAAATTAATGTAAAATGACTCACAGAATCTAAATTAATTACAGTGATACATAGAGTTTTATTCTGTTCTAAACAGAAACTAGACCTATTCATAGTTGTTCATAGTCATAATAAAACAAAGTAAAATCAAAAAAGTGCCCCCCATGTTCTCCAAAGATGGCACTACCTACTGCAGGTTAGAAGTAATGAAAAATAATGGCATAATTCTGTCCCCAAACACTAAAATTCAAACAATCATTTGCAGGGTTTGCATCTACAGTTTAGAAAATCCATTATTATATGACACATTTTGACTGGGAAGAAAAATCTGTTCTGAATATAGTATATAAAGGCTTATGTTTTCCTAGGTCTTCAGTAAGGAAAGATCCTATTATTATTTATTCAACATTTAAGGGTATAGCCAAAACAATGGGGTTTTTTTGTGCAGATGGGAGTATGAAAAGAGCACAGGCTACCTAAAATTCTTCAACTATTTTCTTTCTCACTATGGGGTACGTCCACTTTGCTGCTGAAGCAATATAAACATACAGAGACTAGCTTTAATCTGAGTGTCCTATGAATCATTGCACTAAGCTGTAGACTCCAGGTAGGCGAATTGGCAAGTTCACACCTAGACTGTGCAGGGAAATCTGTGTCCCCCAGCCAGCAGGCATTCCACTTCTTTAAACACCCCAGCTTCTCAAATTTATTTAGATGTCCCTTGTATTTATAAATACAAAGAGTATACACAAAGATAGGGGCAACTGATTGGAAAATGAAGTAATAGGGTACATATAGGTTGCCAGTCACCTTCAACAGAGTCATTCATGAACAACGAAAACTTTCCAACAATACAGGAGCAAATATTTCTTCATGTATATCATCACAGAATTGTATTAAGGATAAAAAAAAATAATCAACTGCTTTGCAAATAAATTGCAAACATAAAGCCCAAATATGCCAAAACCATTATATCTTGCACATTTTTGTCTTGCTGTATGCAGCAATGTCATTACCTGTGAGGCCTTGTAAGAGCTTAGAGTGAGTAGAGATAAAGAAGGCAAATGGACAGTGACAGCCATGTAATCCAGTGTCTGATTGCTTTTCCACATGTCACTGGTGAAACACACAACTCTCCCTTCAGCCTGTATGAGAGCCTACAGTAGTCAGACTCATTCAGTCTAATGTAGTCCATGCAGAGAAACAATGTCTTGAAGGAATACTTTGCTGAAACTATGCTCTCTGGATATGTTTTGACACCACTATTCCTCATCATTAAAAATACATCTGCAAGCCTGAGCTACAGATACAAGCTGAAAAAACAGAAATATTTTTGTTAGCATTTTTCAAAAATATTTGATCCAAATGCTTGGTTACTTTTGATCACACCCTAGCAACTGATCCTGTAAAACTGTAGTTAAAAATATTTCAAGAGAAGCTGCCACCAGTTCTGTTTATAGTCTTTCAATTGAGCCTCATTTAATTTTCCCTTTTATTGACAAACTTTATTTTAAATTCCAGTAATGTTAGTCTATTCTTCTTTTAAAATTCATTCAGTACAGTCTTGATGTTTGGGAACAAACTCTCCTTTTGCCATTAGCCTTTATCATCACCTATGAGAACTTCATGACTAGCCAGTTTCTGTTCTTACAATTGCTCTTAAGTCTCTGCATTCTGCATCTTCTCAAAAGCAAATAGAAGAGGTGAGACAAAATCTATGTAAACTAGTCCTGCGTATAATAATATTAAAAGTGCAATATTAGATATGAAAACTGCCTTTGTTGCAGCAAAAAAGATCAATTTGTGAACTCCTGGTGCAGTTTTGTGCAGAAAAACATATTTTTCCTTTGTGAATCATTGCGAATAAGGACAAATCACTGGCTGGTAGCAGGCTGAACATTCAGCATGTCTCCAGTTTGCCTCCATCCACTTAAAGGATTTTAACTGAATCATCCACCAGGTGTTTGCTGGGAATGAACACTTGCCAATATGAGAACAGAGGCCACCAGAGCAGCTGAGCCATCCATTGCCCCAGGGCAAGTGGTGCCACTAGGGTAACAGAGGTCATGGTCTTTGCACCTCCACTCTCACTGGTCACACATACCAACACCAAGCCATGGGCAGTGTGTTCACAGTGGGGGCCCCTTATAAATGCCCAGCTGTCCCTGAGCTGTGGCGCCACCACCCTTGACCAACTTCCCAGACTGGCAGTGCTGCCCCATCCCACTCTTGCCCCCGTGAAGCCTCCAGAGGAAGCTCAGAGGGAAGACGGGCACACTGTGTGTTTTAACCTACAGTCAAAAAATCGCTTTTTCTGTTCGTCTTTTATTCCTGTCCTGGCCACAGCTGCCCAAGCCTTGGAGCAGCAAGAGCTCAGAACTCAAGGGGTTTCTTGGGTTCAGGAAAACTCCTACTCTGGTACCTCCTCTGATTTAAATAATGGCAGCTGCATTTCTTTGCACAGGATCTTTAAACATCTTCAAGCTCAAGTTCTCCTTTCCTGGAACAATTTCATCAGGATTACCATTAGCCACTGTTATAAATGTAAAATAAAACAAAAAGTATTGTTTCATCCTATTTCCTATTTAAGGAAAACTAAAAAACAACACAAACCAACCATCAACTGTTATTTTAAAGTTTTTGCAATATGGCCCTTACTTTCGACCTTGGTGACTAGATTAAGAAAGCTAAATTTTAGACCTGTATTTGTGTGTATATTGTTTTTCTTTTCTTGATAGTATAACACTCCTAGCAGTAATAGGGTTTGTGGTTACGTTTTGAGATCCTTCGTCTATTATACTTGCTTGCATTTCTATTAAAAAATATATTTTGGGTGGGTTTTACAGCTTGGTGATGAAATAGTCTCATAACAGCCTGCTTTTTTTTTTTCTTTTTACAAAATGTCTCAGCTTAAGAATTGCAGTGGTCTTAACCATATTTAAAAAAATCATATTATAATCATTTAACATATTGCATGTAGCAAAATTACTATTGTTCTAAATACTAGATTTTTATGAAACAAATCTAGACTCAAACAACAGGTTCAATTTTCAAATAAATATGGTTATTTTCAGTACTCTTCACATCTGGCAGTGTGTTCGGTGCTGAGTGTTTAATATTTTACATCAATGTCCACGGTGCCAAAAATACGGAATACTTCAATATTAGATGTAATTCCACAAATGCTTGTCACATTACTCTAACAGAAACATTTCCACTGAGTAAAATAAGATTACTAACATGAAAATTTACTTGTTTACATATAAACAATTCTGACTCTCAGACATTCATTTTTAATAAAAGAAAATTAAAAAAAACCAAACCGGAAATATTTCATTTTCAGTAAGGTCAGGTCTTGAAGTTTGCACAATTGACTTGATTTCTAAATTTTATGTATTTGATTAATTTAAATAAAATTCAATAATTTTTGAAAAGGAGATGGATGAAAACATGAGTTAAGTTCCTTGACCATAAATTACTTTAACAAGTGCTTAAATTTAAGCACATGGGCTTAATTTTCTGCAGGATATCACCACAAATTGAAAATACATTTGTGTTGATGCAGTGACTGTTTTAATATTAATTTGTGTTTAATTTTATTTTATATTATTGATTGACTGTGAATTTCTGCTTGCAGTTAAGCATTTTAAGACCAGGTAGTCATATTATAGATATATGCATACACATATATAGAAATGTATGTAGGTAAATAGACATATATATATAAATATACAAATATACATCTACACAGAAATCGGTAATTAATACTCAGTCTGTTAATTCCAAGAGATTTAAATATGCATTTTTAATTTGAATACGCATTTTATTCTCTGAGTTGCTCAGGGACAGATGACTGAAATAGTTCAAATTAATTCACAATTAAGCCAAAAACCCAAAAATGTGCAAGAGGAGAAAAGTGATGAATAGTTGAGCAAAAAAAAACCTTCAGGTGTTTATTGGAGAGAGCTGACAGAAAGGTAAAATCGGATGTGGTCTTGTTTTACGGTATGGTGAGTACGATATTTGGGAAAACAATAATTTGCATTTAGTTAGCATTTGAGATAAATGTAATCATTATTCTAATTTTTTCAGATGAGCAAATATAGAATTTAGGTCACTGGCCAGTTCCAAGGAAGAAATGTCTGACGTAGTTGGCAGCGCACACTATGTTGCCTGATCTTAGAACCTAGCAGCAGGACAACTGCTGCTCCTGCTGCAGCTCACTGCTCTCTAGATGAGTGAGGCTGTTGTGTACAGGCTCTGCAGCCGATAGTGAGGAAAGGTGTTTTTTTATTTATCTACCACACTCTTTGTACAAAGAGGAGCAGTGAGAGGCTCTCAAGCAGGTGTCATGCCAGTCCATTCTGTGTCTGAAGATTTACAGATGTGCTCCACCCTCCCTGCCACGTTCATTATCCATTACTCCATTAGGATCTCCCTGATCTCAGAGAAGGACCCGGGCTGAGATTCATTTTTCTGTCCCCAGCAATTTCTCACCACTAATGTTAGCCTATTCCCCTCAGCAGTCAACCCATTATGAACCTCGCTCCAAAAGGTCCAACTGCCTTCATAAAATCCAGCAGGAGCCTGGACATCTTGCTCAGGGCATGGAACAACTACAGGGACCAGATGCCTAACTGTTATGTGCTGCAGTTTTCAGTGTTGTTGCACATAAGTGCGTTGGTGGATCTAACTGCTCATGATTAATTTAGCTTTATTCCAGTGTTCCTTTAATAAAGATTTTATTATGAACAGAAGGAATCAGATTTGAAAATTAAGCTTCTTCCTACAACTATCTTTGTGTGCATAGAAAAAACCTTGGAGACAAAACTAGGCAAAGAATGAAAGTAATGTCCTTACACTTAGCACATCTAGACTCTACAGCCCATTTTCCTATTTCTCTTTGACCATTAAAACATTTCAATGAATTATATGTACAGTAGTTAAATCATTTTAGCATCTTCACTGGAACTAACCCTCCAGCAAAGAGTAGCAATGGAGCTTCCCTCACTTTGTATTGCATACAAACAATCCAGACAGGAATGCTTAGTAATGTGGTTACAATATATAGTATTTAGCTCAATATACATTCAGTTCCAATTTTCAGAACAGAAGATGCAAAATGAAAAGGAGTGTGTTTGCAAATAACCTCTATTCAGCATGAAAATAATCTAATAGCATGGATGAATTTTTAGTCATTACTGCCAAATGAGGATACCTTTAAATCCATAGATTCAACCCATCCACATAGATCAAGAACCATGGAAGTTAATTGTTAATATAAAACAAGCAGAAGCTCCCAACAGCTTTTCTCTTTTACCTCATTAAGCCCTGAGTAGACTGCACAGTCATTAAGCAAAACTGTGGGAAACACATTTTTTGTGTTGTCTGATACAGCGATCCTCAGGTGCAGGTAATTGCCCACATGTTTAGATGAACTCCATCCTTGCAGCTGTGCTGACAGAGGCACCAGGCAGGAAGGCAGAAAGGAGCTGAGTGGTGGGAGAAATGTCTGTTTGTCTGATGTGTTTGTTCATGAAGGTATTTTTGCACCAAATAACACTTAAGCACGTGCTTAAGTTCTAGTGGGACATAATAAGGAGCAGGAAACATGTGCTTAAGTGTTTTCCTGAATAGGGTCCAAAACTGAGTCGGTCATAGGTGAAATCTTTTCCTGCTCTGCTGTTCTGCCCGCATCATTACTTGCAGCTGCCTTTCCAAGGCAGTGAAGTATCCTTCTACGTCTTCAACCTTGGGCTGGCTTATCTCCAGCTGAGCAGGAATAAAAATGCTATCATTTCCAGTTTTCCACTGAGACTTGAAGGAAAACTGAGCTTCATCTGGAAAAGTGGCTGAGGGAAGTTGCAACCAAGGAAAATAATTTGTAGTGTTAAATAATGTTAATCCTTTTTCATAATCTTAGTGGTGTTATCCACTTACTTAAGTGGCTATAATTTGAGCACAAGCTATGATGAGGGTAAGTGTTCACTTACATGCTATATTATATAATGAAATATATGAGGTAGGAATCTTATCTTTTATAGGTTAAATATTTTTGTTGAAATACGATAACACTAAATGGGATGCTCTTACAGATTGCATTTTGCTAATGACTGCCTTTTTTAGTCCAACACAAATTTATTTCCATTTGTAAAAATTGTTTGGGATATTTAAACTAATGGATTTTTTGTTGTCTAGAATGAACAAGCAGTTCTGAAAAACTTGATTTACAAGATCTCTTAACCTGACTATATGTCACAATTCACATAATGCACTGTGGCCATGAGACTCCTATGTCACAGACCAGTTAGGGAACAGCAGGTCTCTGCGGAAAACATAGTCCAAGGGTCACTGACCCAGCTTTTTAAAGTCTTTCATTAATTTTTCCATCTAGGAATAAAAGTAAAGAATCAAAGGGAGGACATCTTTAAAAAATAGCAGTAGACTTCTATGTACATACCAGTGTAAAACTAATTATGTTTTATTTAAAGGGTTCATAATTATTGTCATGTTTGCTCCTACTGTATTTGAAGAAAGGAAAGATGAAACTGTTTCATCTTCTGATCCCCCATCTCCCAAATAATCTTAAAGAAACTCTCTCAGAGTATTTTTTACTGCACTTGTCATGGAATAAACAGAACTGAAAAATGGCTATTTATCACAGCATGTATGCTTCCATTTACTGCAGCATTTGTAGTATTTCTCATTCTCAAAATGGAAACAATGAGCACTGCCATATATTTAACTACTATCAGTGATTTAATGCCCAGTTTTTAGTGTTCTTCATTGACTATGCTCTTCAGTGTTTCACCACCCTAATCTCTGCTGGAATTAAACATACAACACAAAAGTTCAAAATGTATCGGTGTGTTAGGGCTACATTAGATCATTGTACTATAACTATCACTTGTCTTACATTGTAAGCAAGAGAGAAAATAGAAAGGATTAAACAAGTATTTTCTTGAAAGATCCGGCAATGTTTTCTGTAAAAACTGGCAAAATTACCCATGCCTGTAATGATCGAATGCTATACTTATTTGATCAAAATAATTATAGGAAAACATGACATTTAAAGTTGAAATTGTTTCAAGCACCACTTTCAAAAAGTATTATATTAAAGACAAATCAATACTCTTTCTGCTGTCTTCAGGCAAGATCTTCAAAACCTGAGATAATTGAGTATTTGAAGAACCACAAATCACATATTGATCTGAAGAATTTAGATACAGCACTGAAGAGAATGTGTTCCCATAACAAACTGCCGTGTGTTGACACTGCTGCTGCCTATTTCTATGTTTCCAGCAATTTTAGGGCTCATCTACTAGCTACAGAAATATGTAGCCAGTGGCACTGGTAATACTGTGAAAGTCAGAACATTCCTAAACCTATTTTCCATATATTGTTGTTGATGTAGAAACACAGTAAAAATGAAGACTGACTGATATGTTATCCACTGAATTAAGGCAGAACAGAACAAGACATATGGTAGAAACGTGTGGCAGCTTCTGTTACCGCTCTCTAAAGGTGAGAGGAAGAAAACAAAACAAAAAGATAACTGCACCGCAGTAAAGGCCTTTTTCTTGGTGTTCTATTGCACAGCACTTATTTTTTCAGTATGTGAATTTACTTCTAAACACAAGCACCTAAAACCCTGTTACTCCATTCATCAATTTACTTCCACTTTTCTTTCCTGTCATATGATATCTGAGTTTCAAATTATTCATTAAGTTTAGTAAACACATATTGAGTGGTTAAGGATGGCTTAACGGTTTATTTTATATTTTAGATAAATTATGTACACTATACAATAGATATTTTAGATATTTTATAATAGATATTTAAAACTTAACAAAACAAAACTCACAAAACACAATGTATTCTCTCTACAAAGGCAAGAACACAACCCAACAAAATGTAAAACAGACCTTAGGGATGCACAAGAAAACTTTGAAGAAATGTTAGGCAGACACAGAAAATGTAATGAAAAACCACAAATGAAGTCTGGTTATAGAATGATAGAATGGTTGGAGTTGGAAGCGACCTTAAAGATCATCAGGTTTCAACCCCCCTGCCATGGGCTGGGACACGTCCCACCAGAGCAGGTTGCTCAAAGCCCCATCCAGCCTGGCCTTAAACACTTCCATGGACGGGGCATCCACAACTTCCCTGGGCAACCTGTTCCAGTGCCTCACCACCCTCACAGTAAAGAATTTCTTCCTAATATCTAATCTAAATCTCCCCTCTTCCAATTTAAAACCATTACCCCTTGTCCTGTCACTACACTTTCTGACAAAGAATCCCTCTCCAGCTCTCCTGTAGGCTCCCTTCAGATATTGGAAGGCTGCTATAAGGTCTCCCCGGAGCCTTCTCTTCTCGAGGCTGAACAACCCCAGCTTTCTCAGCCTGTCCTCAAAGGGGAGGTACTCCATCCCTCTGATCATCTTCGTGGCCCTCCGCTGGACCTGTTCCAACAGGTCCATGTCATTTTTATGTTGGGGACTCCAAAGCTGGACACAAGTACTCCAGGTGGGGTCTCACGAGCACAGAGTAGAGGGGTAGAATCACCTCCCATGACCTGCTGGCCACACTTCTCTTGATGCAGCCCAGGATGTGGCTGGCTTTCTGGAAACTATTAAAAAGGCAAACACTTTTGTTCAATGTCATTAAATGTTCATTCTACTGAAAATGACAAGCCTATCCAGTTTTTATAAAATATTTCCCTTACATGGATAATTGTCTAATACAAACTCAAAGTTATTCAAATTTATAGTCAGCAGTTTTAAGAAACCGTCCCTCAGTGTATTCTTTTGCCTCAAATGTATTGTCCACTCTCATCAGACTGATCTTATTGAACAAAGACTGACTAATTCAAAGACATCTTGTGTAGCCATAGAGACATTATTAGATGACATGATAAAATTTTAGAAGGTTATCTCTTGGAAATACTTAGCTCATTAATTTTAAAGGCAAGTCTGATACAATATCATAAACTTGTGCAGGAGAATGCAAATATATTTGTGAATTAACTACCATGGCACAAGTACTCTGGAGGATCAAACATGCTCGTTAAATAAGGTTTATTTTTCTCTTGGGTGCAAAGTTGCAGATAAAACAGGGTATTGTGGAAATTCCATTAATTCATGGTAAAATAAGTAAACTTGGCAAAATTTAGATGACATTTTGAATGCCTGTAAGGAACACCTATAATCAGTATTTCAGTTAGATTTATTATCCTTTTCATATGTGCTGGAGCTTGGATAGAAAAACATGTCTTAGTAAAAGTCTAGCAAAAGTTGTTTTAACAAAATTTGGTAACATTTCAATCACTCAGAACTCTCCCGTTTTCCTTAAATACCTTATGCTTCTATAATATCAGGTACTAGTTTGCAATTACTAAAAAAAATTAAAGAAGAAACATAAATGGCAGTTTTTCATAGTAAATCAAAAAGTTAGTGTTTCAGGAGAAATCTTTTCTTGCAGTAATTACTAGCTGAGTTATTAGGAACGGAAACAGATGCTTAATTTTTCTACAAAAATAGATACTATTTTTGGAGAGGATTGAAGTCACAGAATTCAGTCAACAGGCTAAAGACTAGGGCTCTGATTTCATCACAAACAATATCAAATTCCTGTGTCTTAGGTCCAGCCTCGCTTCCCCAGCAGAGACCCTTCATTCAGTTTCTACTAGTCAGTCCTATGTGCTTGGATGCATGAGGTTTTAAGCTCCTGAGCCTGTGCAGAGCCTATACAGTAGCTTATAAGCTCTGTCAAAAATTTTTTCACCCCCCAAAAGGTATTCTTTGATCATCATTCTGAGTTTACTAATATTAGATTTATGCACTCCAAGATCTCTTAGAACTACATATTGGTGAACACAGGAAGGCTACGGTGTTTAGACCATTAGAGACAGCACTGACACAACCCAGCTTGCATTCTGCCACTCTCTGTTCACCTATTTAATACAGAATAGGATGAGAACTTAAGGGATATTTTCCTATGGGATGTCAATTCTCTTTTTCATAACAACCATTGCTACCAGGTACATTTTATCTCTGTCATTTTCAGCTCTCCAGTTTCTGAATGCCTTTTGGATGTAATGCTGAGCAACTGTATGAATCTGCACCTGACAATCCTGCAATGTAGATACATGCAGGATCCCTGAACCAGGATAATTGATTCCTGCCCTCCATGGACCACATTAAGCAAGAAAACTGATTTGGGAACAGTTGTAGCAACTGGAAACATCATACAGTTCAAAAGAAGCTGAGGTGCCAACAATGGATAATTGTGGCAATGTCTAACTGTTGAGGGAAATATCATCTGACAAGAGGTAGGTGATGTTTGGAATTGTATTATTCCATAGGAAGACAGGAATTCTTATTTCTGGAAGAACAGGAAATAATACTGGGTGCAGAACATGTGCTTTCACTAGAACATGATTCAAAATGGTCTGAAATAAAAATGAAAAGAAACAGTAATTCTACAGCAGAGTGAATTTACTTATTTTTTGGCAAATAGATCATGCCTATACGATTTTTGTTAAATTTGAATATGGATGAATGTTTTAAAGAGTTAAATATTTTTTTTTTAGTTAAATACTGTGTTTCCATCAAACCCACTGAAATATTTTAGGCCTCTGTTTAAATTAATCTAGATTTAAAAAATTTCCATTTCTGCTTGATTCAAACTTGATTTTCCCCCTAATTTTTTTTGTTCAGTCACTGTTATTTACACAGCTGTAGGTAATTTATTTTGCTTTCATAACCAAGCTGTTAGCAATTATAGCTCTATATGTAGTAAATCTTAGAAAAAAACAGAAAACAAAAAATAATTGAAGAAAAGGCTTCATCTTTTTGTAAAGAGCATTGCTGTGACGCTCTACCTCTGGCTAATTTTGGCATTATAATTGTCGCAGTTATTCCAAAAAGAATAATTTCAGATTTAAGGTGATCTCTTCCCCTGTGTCATATAGTTGATACCAGGTCTGTTGTCCACATAAGAGAAAAATTATCACTATATCAGTATGTGTGGCTATGTGGCTATGCTTTTGCACAGCTTTTCAAATGATATTAACATTAGTAGAAAATGACATACAAAATTTTCCTGTCAAAAACTGGACTAATCACTTTTCTTATTATTTTTTTTTCTTCAAGTGTTCTTACCACAGGTTCTTTTCATTATTTGTATGAACATCCAAGTAGTTATCCTCCAAAAAAAAAAAGTTAAAAAGATTGAAGGCAATGCTTATGCTTTGCCCTTTAATTCTTACTCAATTTTCCATTATCTGTAATATTTTGCCTAATGCTTCAGACTATAGTAAAAAAAGTACTCATAGAAAAACTATTTTATAAAAAAGAATCCAAGAATTCCTGATCTGAAAGCTTTTTGAAATTTTGTGTTATTTTCAATATATGTATGTTTTTCCTGTTGGTAAGCAATAAATGGTTTCTGACTAAATTTCAGTTAGAGGCCAGTATCAGCAAGCAATCACCCACCACCAGGTGTAAGAGGGCTTAGATTTTTGTTTCTTCCTGCACAAAACCCATCCATACACTTTCAGTCTAAAATTGCTTTTATTTTAGACCAAGAATGATAACAATAAGAAAAAAACAAGAGAACAGAGTATGTGTCTTTCAGGTAACAGGCTGTAACAACTAATGGAAGGTTTTCAAAAATAGTCATAGTGACTTGGGGAACAAAATGGTTATGTCTGTTCTTGGTTCAAATTAAACCAATGGTGCTGGTCAATGAAAGAAAAAGTCCTGACAGTCAGGTTCCCATAGAAACAAGTTTCAGTTGACGAATACGGTATCATTAACAGTGAGAAGATAACTTCTGGAAGTTTAATGGTAAACTAAGGATTTCAAAAAAATTATTTTCCACTTCATCCTGTGTAAAAATGGCAAGCAGACAGGCAGAGACCACAAAAAGGTATCGTTTGCCACTACTGGAACTTTTTTTTTTCATGAAAATATACATCAGCTTTACTGAAATCACCAATGCTACACTTAACAATGTGTGTGTGCAGGGTAAATGAAAAGCATGCAGCTTCACAATGCAAATATGAACAAATCTTAAAATCTTATACAAATCTAATTAGCAGGTTGGTCTGGACCATCCATATCTGAAAGATATAAAACAAAACACACAGAGAAAAAAACCCCAAAAAAACCCCAAAACACCTCCTCTAAATATCTTTGCATCAATAATGCTTAGGATTAACTGTTTATACTACTTCCAGATAACTGAATAATCTTCATTTGATGTACATTGATATCATTCGGTGTATGCTTTTTCAATTGTAAAGGAAACATATTGGACTGTTGTTGTCGCTATTTTAAAACTACACAAAAAATAAAATTAAAGACAATAAATACTATGGAATTCCATTTAAGCTCCTACTTGAGTTTATGAGTTCTGAAAGGTAAACATTGGCTTGCTGGGCCAATAGTTAACCATACAAAACCTGCAGAACACCAAATAATTCTGAAGAAAGATAAAACTCAGAGAAGATACCAATAAATACAGAACATGATTGAATTAAAAAATGTTCTTCATTATCTTCTCTGCAACTGCAATCTCTCCAACTGTGACTGTATATCAGAAAATTACAGCAAAGATCTCCTGAGTTAAATTACTTTTTAAAAAGATGTTATGGTCTAGGTTCATAATTTCTTACAGCCCCTGTATATCAGCTGAACACAGGATACTTCTATGCCAAACTAGAAAAAAACTTTCTTTGCACAATATCAGCATCAGTTAGGCTGATTTTCCTTGGGATGTCTGGTAAAGAAGAAACTTGTTTTGCAGGAATAGAAGGGGTAACATAGAAGAACATAATTTTAAAAATGTATTCTGGAATGAATAGGAATATGCTCTGATCCTCAAACTTGTCTTAAGGCAGGCTGGCTACAACAATATAAAAGTTAATGGAGAGATGATTTTGTCTGGTGTCTCTATCTTTTAAGAGTTCCTGGAAAACATTTCCATCCATTCTCATATCTTTGCACCAATGTTCTGAAGAAAATTTGTTCAGATATCTGTCATGTTTGAATCTTGGTTTTCTTCTCTGACTCAATTCATAGTTGTACTTCTCAAAGATATTCTGCTCTCTTTGAAATCACTCTTTGAGTTCAATGAGAAATCTATGTAAGCCAGAAGAACAGCATCAGAATCAAGGGCTAATTTCCCTTTTCCGACTGATGCTTGGCCCTTGCTGGTGCCACAGAATTTTACTTCATGTACATTAGTTTAGCGCAGGGAGGAAGATCAGACTTGCTTTGAAAAGAGATACTATGTGACCCAGAAAAAAAGCTTAAAAGTCAGTATTCTGAACAAATGAGTGTAAGCATAGAAAAACAAATGCTTCCAATGGCTTTCTTTGCAACAGAACCTGCAAAGGAGGAGAGCAGTTTACACAGGACATCCTTCTTTCAAAATCTTAGTTTATGTTCAATTAAAAATAAAATGAATTGGAAGAATATTCTTTGTATCATCTCTGGTGTGAACTAAATTCTTCATTCCTCTTTAGAAAGGGAGCAAAGGCACACATTTTCAGTAATATTTACAGCTTTTTTTCCACAGCTATCTTTGTGAGTCAAAACCTAATACTTTCACACAGCACAAGAAAGTGCTAGTCAGCATACTCTGTATTGTAAATAACTTAAAATGAGGAGTGAATCAAATGGGATTATTTTTCACTGACTTCTATAAGCATTCAATTGGTCGTGAATACTAGAAATCAGAGAGACCAAATGTATGTTTTCTGGTTCAGTGACTTCCCTTTACAGAATTACTTTCATATCAAAAGGGGAAATGGTCAAGTTGACTCAGAAAATATTGCTGGAAATAAAGTTGAAAAGACGCAATTGTTTTGTCAGCTGGACTTTTGAATGGCAGAAAAGACAAAGTCATTTTATCTGATGTTTGTATGCTAATCTTTGTAAAACCTTGACAGTTCATCCTACAGAACAAGGGCCAACTCAGAAACAGTAGTGACTTCTTTACTGTCAGGTTTTCAATAGCTTATCAATGATGGCTTAAGACTAGACCAAGAATTTCATCCCAGTCATAAAGCACAGGGATTTGGACTGCACCATCATAGAAGCAGCCCCAAGAAGAGCTGTGGATATGAATCATCCCTATCTCTTTCTGAGTTCTGGGAAACAGTGATTTGTAGCTTGGTTATACCACCAGTAAATTACTGTTTTTTTCCACCTTTTCCTTCTCTGGGTTAGATGCTGTGGTCAGCTAGCAGTAAGAATGGAACTACACATATATCCACTCACTCTCAACTTCTTTCCTTTCCCAACCGTTATTTAATGACTATACTCCAAGAAGTTGTCACAGGAATAGAAAGGAAAATCTTCCCTCTTATGATGCCCTTTAAAAGGATGCTTAATTAAAGTCACAGACCAGCCTCTGTGAGGCCTCTTTCAATTCCATTATTGGCAAGGAGGTGAGAGAATCTCTCTGTTCCACACTTTTTAACCTCCTGTTTCTTCCCAGTGCCAAAATGCAAAGTATAAACTGGTGTGCAGTGGCATGCAGCTGTGAAAATAGAATGATTTTTGGACATGATTACATTGAGAACAAAATCTGCTACCTACTCTCAAAGGTGAATATTCAGTGCATTTTTTCCCTTACCCACTTAACCTCTGAAATGTAATACATTTGCAGAAAAAAATCTAATCATTTAGCATCTACTGCCTGTATTCCTTTGTGTGCTTTTCAATATCCCCAGTGATCAATGCTAAGTATTTTATCAGATTCAAGACTGTAATAAACAAGGGAAATAGAGTGGGTTCATCTTATCTTATCCTAGTCTCATTTACACTGAGTGGGATAAGTTAAACTGTGCCTAATGTAATGAAACTATCCTCATCAAAATATTTAGACTTAAATTTTTGAGTCATTATAAGGGCACTTCTATGCAGTTCTGAAACAAAATCAATTTGGCAGGAGTTCCTGCATCATGATTTTGAATCATGGTGTCTAGGTGGGAAGTACAATATACAGCAGAGCCTTGTGGCCCAGTCCATTCTTTGTTTGTGTTCTATGTAGATATGTTTTCATCAAAACTCCCTCAAGAATTTTGTTCATTTTTGTCATTCTTTTTATATTTTAGCAGAACCAGAAAAAATGAGGGATATGTACCTGAGAAAGATGTTTAAATATCCATAAGATAAACAAGTTCAATTTTCAAATTGTAATTCAATGTTCAAAACAGATGATGACTAAACACTTTTACTAATTGCATAACTAGGTATCATTTAAATAATCATATAAATACAGTTGATTAAGAATGACTGATCTTTAAGAAAGCAATCAAAGTAACACAAAGTAACAACAGCATTGAAAGAAAGGTGGCAAAATGTTGCATTGCCACAAGGAGCTTCCAAATGTGCTTACATGCACAGATTTAAGCAGTACAAATCTAAATGTAATAATAAGCACATAAGTAATTCCTGCTGATTGCAGCAGAAGCGTTCTCCTAGGCAAGGAGGATTTTACCTTGTGTCAGCTATCCAAATCAGTGGCCACATGCTTCACTTATACCAGCTCCACTAATAAACCGCTTTTACTCCTGATTTACACTGAGCTCAGCCTCCAGGAATTTCTTCCAAATCACACAAGGGAAAGTTTTGTATCTCTTTCATGTCCAAGGAAGTTCACTGAAGCCTTCCAGAGGTAAAAACCTAAATGTTCCCGAATAATCAAATTTAGTTTGAATGGAAAGTAAAATCAGCATACTGGAGTCAGGTAAGCACGTGTAGCCAGGACTGCTCAGTGCTTTCCTCTGTCCACTGTAGTCTACTTCAGAGATATTTACTTAGACAGTGAAAAGGGTCCAGACACAGGAAGACCTGACTCTACAAGAAATAATATTTCATGAATATATTTCAGGTCCCAGAACTCTGCAGCCTTTTCATTATCATTTTTTAAAGATTTCCCAACTGTTATAATAATATATAAATATTATAAATGTTTTTCTAGAGCTATATATGCACAATGTCATTAAACAATGGCCTTTCAAAATCTTCTGTTGTTTGCATTGCACAAGAATAAATGATAAGTGGATGAAGTGAACACCAAGTAGAAGCTGCAGTCATTTTAAAAAGTATTTTGCACAAAATATAGCTTCAACACTAAAGACAAAGAAATAAGGGAGAGAAGGGAATGATGTATTTCCATTTTCCAGAAGTTGTTTCATTTCTTGAGTAGTAATTGGGATACATTTTATTAATCAGTGTTGTAAAAATAACAATGTGTCATAAAAGCTGACTAATTGCAGACAACTTTGCTTTTGCTATAGATCTATGAGAGAATTTTCAAAAGCCTGTACATGAGGAACGAGCTTACAGAGGTTATTTTAAAAAGTGGTGCCAATGTCTGCAGCAAAACCCTGCTGCTAAAATTAGGAATCCTGTCTACATGTCAATGCTTTTCAAAGTCTCTTTCAGGTTTTCCCATATACTGATTGACAAGACAACTCATGAATGCTGTGGCAGAGCTTTCTCTCAGCCTCTTCTCCAGTAGCCAAACTTTGGGACTGCGATTTTGACCCGAAGTGATGTGTGGGACACTAAATTCCTGTATAGGTCCCACATCCTCTCTTCCCAGTGTTCAGAACTGTTCAACCTGGGTGCTGTGGCCCTTTATATTTGGATAGATGTACTTGCTGAGTGCCTGGACACAGATGCAGCTAACAAAGCAACCAATATGCTGTATATAGTTCTATAGATTTCCCACATGAAGACGAGATTTTATTTAGGTGCAACCATATCTGTATTTTGAAAACTTTAAACTTTTTAGAAGCCATCTTTCCTACTGTATTATCCTTTCAAAAGGAATTGGTCCTATTACATTACAGAGTAGAATTTAAAACAGTACTGGCAATAATAAAAATGTAGTACATGAGTAAATATAGTAATAACACAAATGCTTTCTTTTTATATGGAAAGTACTCAGACAAACTACTGTTTTTGTTCTCAGAAACACGTATCTTCCAAATAATTTCTTTATCTAAATTCTTCATAATTACATTTAATGACTCTATTCTTTTATCATATTGCAAGATTTAAATAATAAAAGAATCTTAATAGACTGTAATTATTGTAATCTATCTGTAGATATTAAAAACATTTTTGAGAGGAAAGCGTGTTTTAGTTACTGGTAATATAGTGTTACTGCTGAGCTGCATTCATATTCCTCCTCCCTAATCAGGATTATGGTGTTCAACAGTTTCTGCTTAGCTTCAGCAGCTAAAGATTTAGGATGACAATAACGTGCACACAAAGTGCAGCAGAACCTCTAGTGTTGCTACAATCCCCATGCCTGATGTTGGGCTCTGTTTAGCTAACTTTGAGATTTTGAGGGACAGAACTAAAGAACAAAAGATTTAAAACACTCCAGAAAGCAAATCCTTGCTTGGCTTGCCAAACTATACATACTTGCTTTACAATTTATCACACCTGGTATTCCTGACCTGACTTCAGGCATTAGAAATCAAGAGCAGCCGTCGTCTTACCTTAGCATACTAGCCCATAGAGGTGTTTTAATGTTTCCTTTGAAATGGTATCTTATCCAAAAATAATAAGAAGCACCAATGTGTTCTGTCTTTTTCTCTTAACATTTTAAGTGCTGAATGTTATTCTTTTTCATCTCAGGTAATCTGCTTTTCTATCCAAACTGATTCTGTCCCCTAAACTCCAGTGTTTTTAAATAAATTAAATTAGCATAAATATAAATTATACTTTACTGTCTATGCTATTTTGCAATTTAGATCAATGTTAATCTAAACAAAATATGTGACAGCACATTTCACATTAAAATTTTATAAGATACAGCCTCAATGATTTTTGAAATATTTTAAGCCTTGTGGAAAGTATATTCCATTGGTAAGACATTGTTTGAGGGTTAAAACAACCCAACTGATAATTTGAACTGCATCAGGGGCAATACAATACTTTTATTTTACTTAAGTATGTCTGCTGGAAAGTTTAGTGTCAAAGTAGCACAAGGGACTGATAGTAATGAACAGTGCTGTTTTGTTAGCATTAGATTCAGTGATCAAAGCTGGCCACTAAATGCATGACCTATAAACACCACAGACGGCCACTAGAGCCTATTCTTAAACAAGAGTCTGAATTACAGCCCTGGTAAGATTTTTCATTTTTAGAGCAAGATAACACCATTATTTTTCTACAGTTATTTACAAGGAAATATATCTACAAAAACGTGTGCATAACTATATATGTTGCATGTTGTGCTAAAATTTTAAAAATTGCCAGTCTTTGCTATAGCCCGCTTTTGAGGGTCAGAAATCAAAACATTACACTCAGTAATCAACATAAAATAATTCACTTGACTTGTTAAATTTTTTTCCTGAGTTTAAAAGAGCATAATTTTTGCTTCTTTTTCATTTTTTTTTTCCCTTGACACCTGGAAAATACGGATTACCTCTCTGGCCAGGGGTCATATTTCTTAAATGCCTGGTCTATCTCAGGTGACTGTGGATTACAGCACCTCGCTGCTGCAGTTCTTCTCTTTTCAGGCATTTTAAAGACCAACAGAGCTCTGAGATTGTGTTGAAGTGTATTCACAAAAACTACGTATACATACAGTCATGAGTAAGCCTACCTGCTTGTAGGTGCCGATGGTTACCCTCTGCTCTTTTCCCACTGTCTTCAGGTCTATGTATTGAATCTGGAAGGTAGATGACAGGCCATTAAGCTGCAACAGTCTAATCATGGAAGACACAAAAAAAAAGAGATAAAAAAGTTATTAGCTTCCTTATTTCACTCTGCATCATAAACACAATGTCTACAGCTGTGCCCCATTTTGTACATATAGTGATGTTTTCGTCATTAATATCACTTTGGCTAAGGCATTAAGACTTTACGCAAAGTTTTATGCTTACATTTTGGTCATGTGCATGGTAAAGTAGATAACATATGAACACCAAGAAGGTCACTGTTCCAAAGTATGGCAAAGTCTAAAAATCCAACAAACAGACGAAAGATATAGGAAGAAAACAGCACAACCTAGATGAAGGCTTCTTTCAACTCATCTGTCTATCTCTTTTTTCTCATGATGTGTATGGATATGACTTTCTAATTTTTTTCTTTTCTCACCTGCAGTTGCATGTAAGAAGACCCAAAAAATTTAATAAGAACTTATGCTAATGCATGGGTCTAAACAAGAAGATAAATCTATACTGGCTAATTTTCTATTATAGTTTACTTTTCATAATGCTCTAATTACTATCACTTTCAATAAACTTTCATCAGAACATGAATTGGTATGACTAACATCTGCCATGCATGTTTTGATCTTCCTCTTACTCTCAAGTGAGATTTGTGTATGCAGTATTGTATTGGGTGTCTATGTCAAGGTTTTGGTAGTGGGATGGGGAGGCTGCAGGAGTGGTCTCCGTGAGAATAGGCAGAAGTTTATATTTTGGAAGCATTCATCATTAAGAAACACTTTTTGTTTTCAGTGCACCCACTATCCTCATTCTTGTAATGCTAGCTCATGTTCTCATAGGATCTTCTGTGTTTACACACATATGATTACTTCAAATTCAGCTGGTCCAAGAAAAAGCAGAGTGAACTAGATGGCCAAATGCACATATGCAGCTTAGTTCAAAAGCAATACTTAAAAGAAAACATAAAATAATCAGAAATCAACTAAGCTGTCCAGTAAAGAGAAATATTGAGTTGTGTATTTTTGCAAACTCAGCCTTTTTCATGACAATAATTCATTTCTTTCAGGTCACAGGTGAAGAATAGAGACAACTTAAAAATACTGACTACCCTCCTCCCCAGATAAACCTCAGTATGTAGCCTCAACCTAGAATTCCGCCATCAGGATACAATTACAGAAATACGTATTGCATATTATCTATATAAAAGATGTATAAAATACATAGAGAAGATATAGACTATATCATAATGTGAAATAAACACACCTTTCAGAAGTTATGAGAAAGGACCATCTTTGGCTTGGTACTTGAATTAGTCTCCACAGTTATTTGTTTACCAATCACTGTTACTGTTTACTGTTCACTCTAATCCAACCATTTATTGTTAGGGAAGCAGATACAAAATGTTTTTATATTTAATATTTAAGCCATATCCTTTAAATCAATTTTTCCCTGACAAGTCTGGTTTTTTTAAAAGAATTCTACCATGGAACAACACCAGCTAGTGCATAGCTTTATGAGTATCACTGGTGCATTTCCTATGGATACACAGACAAAAGAGAGTTTCCATTTTTGTTTTTTTCTTTTATAAGGAAGTCATCCTACTGATGGATTTATTAATTAGCCAGGACAGCATTTATTTAAGGTCAAATATTTTAGGACTTATTTACCTAACAAAAATGGCAAACTTGATATTAAAATGTAGGGCATTATCAAAGAATCACATACCCTACACAGCAACGTTTCACTTCTAGAAATTCACAGTATAATGACAATAAAACAGCATACTGTTTGGTACTGTCATATTTTAGGACTGGGTGGTATTATGGAAGCAGAAGTAGCAATGCTGATAATAGCACAAGTGGGTACAATCAGTATAAAGTTAATATTTTACCAGAATTTTCATTGTTCCAGACCTATATAAATGAGACACTTGTGTTTAGTGATTTTTTTTAAATAACAAATGATTTAATTTTGAATTACATAAATAAGGGAACAAAAAGGTAATCCATGCAGTACCAGATTTCATTTCAATGGAAATAATCAGGATTACTGTGATTCAAATATTTAACTAAGTAAAAATTCTTCATCATTAGTAGCTCAGAAATGAAACTCAGT
Source organism: Tringa tobata (assembly GCA_033628505.1). NCBI lineage: Eukaryota > Metazoa > Chordata > Aves > Charadriiformes > Scolopacidae > Tringa > Tringa tobata. Next base: position 2,383,297 of record JAHREE010000155.1, on the reverse strand, counting down.
GTCTCCATCCCTTCAATTTCTTCTTGATACCTACTGTAAACAGATTTGTGCTACAAATGACAAAGGGCAAAGAAAGGCTTCTTCCTTAGCAAACTTGATTTTTCAACCTGCCTTCAACACTTAAACTGTCTCTTAAACAACCTCCCTTCAACACTTCTGTTAAATTCTGTTAAACTGGCCTTCTGGAAAGTCTGTCCTTTTTCACATTACCTTCCAGTCAGTGCCCAACAGAGTGATGGCCACCACCTCGAAGAGCAGGAGAAAGAGATTAGTCAGGAAGATCTTTTCAAGAAAAAAAAAAAAAAAAAGGCAGGAAAAACCTGTAGAAATGTTACGTATTTCAAAAAACTACACAAATCTTGTCACTACCCACAATGCTGAAATGAAGTTTTGATTACACATCTGACTCAGGCTGTTTTCTGAATAACTAGTAATAGAGCTTTAATTCAGTTTCACCAGCTATATCTTTTCAAATGCAATCTTCCTTAGAATTAATGACTACAGCTTCAGACATCTTCAAACACACAGTGCCAGTCTTTAAACAGAGAGCTCTGAGACATCAAATTGATGTTCCAGAATTACTCTATAGACAAACCCAGGTTAAATGACACACGCTTCCCTCAAAAAGCAAGCAACAAAAAAACTCCTCTAATTTCATTTTTCTCATGATGTATTTCCTCCTTCATGCAAACCCTTCATTTGATACCCTACGATTCAGGCACCGGCTGCTGCTCGAGCCGTTACTGACCTCTGTGCTGTTCATTTTCAGACAAGAAAGCTGCTGAGACAAAATTTCCTAAAATGGTTGGTATGGGGATTAAAATAAATTATCATGCCTGAATGTGCACTCTGCTGTAGATTTCCGCTATTCCTAAATGAAGTGTTAACATAAAGAGTTAATGTGAAACTTTCCCACAAAATAATTTAGGTCAGTAATAAATATTCAGCATACTATGTTATAAAATAGTTCCATCTCAGGGGAGCAAGCTGGCCTATACTTTTGCATCAATATACTAGTTGGCAGCCATAAAGTGAAGATGATAGTCCACTTCAAAAGTTGTTTGTGCTTCAGAGAAAACCTGAGCTCCTCAACAGAGAAAAGAGAATAGAGAAGATCCTAAGAATCATAGGTAGAAATAGCTAGTTTGCCAATACTGTACCAACATTCTTACTCTACCAGTATTTTCCATTCTTACTAATTCCTTTCATCTGATTTAGACCCTATGAATTTGCAGATAAAGCAGCCTCAATAGTTTTCCATTTTTATACAAAATCTAGGAAAACACTGGGAGTTTAATGTTGCCTTCCTCAATCTTCCAGGGACTCTTCCAACCAAAATACCATGCCATCCAATGTTTGTCTACATTCTTCAGGAAAGCATGTAAAACATGTCCATGAGAATGCCTATCATCACCTGAAGATTAATTTGGAAGTGAAATGCTATAAATGTGTTAATTATTCTCCATTATACCATGTTTGTGCATTGGATGGTGGCTGTAAATGAAATAAGAAAGCCAGCTATGGAAGCAGTGGAAGCAGTAATCACATCCCTCATACAAAGGAATCCATGATAGTTTTGGTCCTTAAAGATCTACTTTTGCAGAAAATACTCTTCAAAAACTTTTATTGCAAATGAATGGTTGATTAAAAAGATACCTGTTAGGAAATAACCAGAAATAAACATTACAGAGAATTAGATCATGTACAACCAGCTCCTCACACAAATTAATCTATCTGCTTTAAAGTCTAGAGGTTTTTTTAATTTGTTTTATATGAAATTACAAAGTTCAGGTTTCTTCTTACAAGAGGTCATGAAGCTGTACCTAGGACTTACTGTATGAAGAGACTTTTAAAAGCAAACATAAATTTTTACATTTATTGAAAGATGTTGATGAATCATTTTAAAGGAGCTCAAAAACACTTCTTTTAAAAACTGGTTATTACGGCTCAGAAAATAACAATTTGATTTGAATTTAAAGGGCTGATCAGGAGCCTTAGTGCTTGGCAAGAAACACTTCTTGTTGAAGGAAGGAAAAATAGACTAAGAAGTTACATACGCTTGTCACATTTGCAGTTTGGGATTTGGGGAAATATGTAGCTATGCATCAGTTGTTTAATTGTTATCAACAAACACTAGAACATGGAAAAGACAGGAATGAAGGCTACGCATCTTTGAGTTTGATTTGTAGAGAAAACTTACCATAGTAATTAAGACTACATACACAAAGAGAAAAGCTGCTGTGTTTGTAGCATTCCATTGCTGATGGTAACAAATAATAAATAATCATAAATAATCTGAAGATGCTCCTCAAGGCAAATTAGTATCACTGGCCAAAGAGTGAAGAGTTTAATTGTGACTGTTACAGTTGTCTGAACTATAAGAAGACAGCAGTGAAATGGAAAGCCTTTTATGACCTCAATTATCATCACCCATCATCTTCATACTCATGTTCATGAAAACAAAACTGCTTAATACACTTAATTATATAAGATAGATAAACAAAACATGGAGTTACTCTGTTTGAATATGTTTTGAAGTGGCATTGCCTCCCTAGGTTAAGAAATACCTCCCCCAACCGCAGTTCAATTCCGTTTTCATTCAGTTGTATGATTTGAGGATTTAGGGCTGCTTGCACTGTAAATAAACCAATCACCAGTCCGTTATGGTGACAACAGCAGAGAATGCTTTAATTACAAAAAAATGGAAGTCAAGTTTTAGATTATATCCCATGATTCATGCAGTTTGAAAAAAGGCCTTTATAATGAGGAACAGAGGAACTTGCAAAAAAAATATTGTACTATTTGTACGATACCACACAGTGGGTTATTTTTATTCATAAAACATAATATTTTACAATATTGTTTTAAATATAATTGGACTCCCTGATATGATTTTTAAAATTAAAATTAATTTTTAATTAAATTAAAATTAAAGGATAAAAAAAAATCTAGTTATATTTGCTTATATGATGTTTTCATGTATGTGCTACAAGAAAAGAAAATAATTTAAATGTATGTTATCCTCATCTATAAATCTGGACTGCATCAGACCTGTGTGAGGTATCATGTTTTTAAACCTTCTTAAAATGCAAAGTCTCAGAATAATTCTTTTGATTACTATATTCTTCTTGAAATTGGATTGCCATGTTTTTCATTGTATCATTTCTTTGGTTTAGGAATAGGCATGTCTGATGAAAAATAACATATATTTAAGAGTCTTTTTATCTAATTTTCCCTCTTTTTCATTCTTGATGTTAATTACTGGTCTAATAATGTAAATATTATTACTGATCATTTCCATTATGTCATCTGTTTTAGATATCTAATACCATGTGTTGGAGCTTCTCTGAAATTACAAAACATTTTATGCCATGTATTTGTGTAATAATCTGTATGTCCTGGTCTCCCAAATAGAAAAGAAGTCTTCAAGCACAATCTAAAGAGATAAACCCCTGTCTATGAATAATAAAAATATTCCCATATTTTCAAATATTTTCTTTTTTTAATGTTTCCTTTAAAATTTTCAATCACTGAAACATTTACAAGTATTTCATTAGTTGTCTGCCCATATTGAAATACCAGGATTATTTTTTATTTTACATTCGTTAGACATATGTTAAGCATAACTATTTAAATCAACAAGCCCACTGATCTGCAGTCTCCTTCACTAGGGTAGATCTTTGCAACTATTCAACATCACAATAAATGCAATGGGGCATTACTTCAGATTTATATGTAGAATTGTGATCTGGAATATTAATTATCGCAGTTTACTGCATATGGGTTAACAAAAGTATAAGGTGCTCATAATATTCCTACTGGCTAGCAGTTCTTTGGAAGAAAAAAAAAGGTGCATTAAGGAACTTAGGACTTTTATCATTTCTGTGCTTGATAAGTTTTCTGAAGTTAATTGGGTGTAAAGGCCTGATCTAAATTTTATTATGTTTAACACAAGTCTGAGTCAATGCAAACAAACTTTGGATCTGGCTCCTCACATTTTAATATAGGGTCTACTGTTTTGCAAACTGGTTACAAGAATTTAGCTACTATTGCCCTTTGAAAACTTCCTTCTACTTCTGATTTAGGTGATATTGATAATACACAGGTCCTGCTGATTTTAACGTTCAAAAAACCCCTGAAAATTAGAGATGTAAGCACATGCTAAATAAATCCATGTGGGCATTAGTGATACCATTAAAATGCTATGCTCATTATCTAAATGTCATGCTGGACATTGAAACTGTTCAGACAATTGAGTGAAAGATAATTAAGGGATTTTTAATATAATTAATAAGTAGGAGGTTCTGACCCTATATCGATAAATAGGAATTGTTTTAAAATAACTGAAGACATACTTTTAGCTAAGAGTATTTCAACAATTCTAAAATTACACTGGTCTTCTCCCTTGTTGTTGTTTCATTGTTTTATCATTTATACTTTTTAAATGACAGAAATACCTGTTTTTTAATCTTTTATATTGATTTAGGCAAGAAACTTCTGAAATAATTCACTGTGAATTTTATTATTAGGCATTTATTACTTCTTAGTAAGTGAGGTATATTAAGTTTAAAATTCAGCAACCACCTAATGTAGTCACTTTTTTGGGTATCACAGAAATTAACTGCTGAATTGCAATCAGGATATTAATGTTTAAAGGGAAATAATCTATTTTACGTCATTATTATCATTATAGCAGGCAAGTTCATATTTGAGTTCAGTTAAATTATATAAAGATTAGTTTGGGCTATTTTTTAAGAAAAACTAGCAGCTTAGTGAATAGATTTAATAAATATGTCCCCCATTGTATATTTACATATAGATGCAGTGAATGGTATTTCTTGACTGAATTCAGCAATGCATCTCTTGCTATTAGATTGAAAAAGGTATTTAGGCAACTGCCCATATTGTCCTCTATTCTTATTGTGACCATTGTTCTCAGTAGTGGACCCATGATTGCTTCTGCACCCTGCCTGCTGTCTGCTCTTGAAGGTGTTCTTAGCAGCCTATGTGCATTCTTAACTGCCTACATAACTTTGGAAATTTGGCCTTAGCAGGTACTCGTGTCCCCTTGCTGAAAAGAACATGCTTAAAGATAGCATCTGGTCTAAAACTAGCACTGTATTTGGACTTCTATGAGATTATTTTGAGTAGGAAAGTCATGTGGGAACGGTATGTACTTTAAAGTTCTTTCATTTGACCAGAATTTATTTAAAAATTGCAGGTAAAGAGATTAGCAATAGCTTTCATAATAAATGAGAGAAAATTTTTATTTTTCCTATGTTTAGGCTCTTATCAAAGTAAATACATTAACATAAAAAACATAAATATTAAAAATGAAAAAAAAATTCATATATAAGAGCTCTGACTATTGGCTGACATCATACTGACCTCTCCTTTTAAAGCAGTAAAATAGATTTTTCCATACCTAAAGTAATTTAAAGTCAGTTAACCAAAAAGTGTGTGAAGAGCAACTCTGGCAGCCTTCATACACAGCTGCTTGGCTCAAATGCAGACTCATTACTGAATAAGAAAAACAACTTTTATAACTGGAAATTTGAAGAACACTCAAATTTAGATGTTGAAATTATGCCATATTTGGTACTGTGTAGTTAAATTAAAAATAAACATAGTTAGGCATTTGAGATTGGAAATGGCAGGTTAAAAAATATTTAGATTAAAACTATTTTAAAATACAATTATACTCAGGGCTGGTGATCATGAAATTTGTGGAATGTAAAATAATACTTCATCTGAATGAAAAATACCATTTGCTACAGACCATTCATATCTAAACATACAGATTAATTCCTTTTAATGGAAGCTAAAATCCTCAGTTCTCCAGCTTTTGTTGTGTTTTGATGGACTCTATATGTTCTGATAAAATTTTGTTTATGAAAGTAGTCATAGGTTAGGGACCTACCTTCTAATTTTCTATCTGTTTTTCTCTAATATTTATGATTTTAACAACAAACATGTCAAATATTTTTTATGCTACTCAATATACTACTGGTGATTCTCAGATACTGCTCTGAAAAGTATTATGTACCAACCAAAATAGAATCAGAAAGAATTAAAGCAATCACTAAGGTTCAAAATAAAATTATTTAGTGTCACAGGAATTCATTGTGAGGATCAAGCCCATTAACTAAAGATGCCAATGAACATCTTATGGTTACAACAAGAGCATTGATAGAGACGTATGACCAGCTGATGAACTAGTTCACTGATTTAAAAAAGGATCTCTATATAAATAATTTATTTTTATACTATTTCATACTTTTTTATGGTTCACAGCCCCTCTATTCTTCTGTTAAGACATTTATGAGTTAAATAGGCTCAGTTTCCAGATTATTAAACACACATTTTTGTAAACTCTCTTTTCAATGTGCCTTCATTAACCATGAAAAATTAGGGTACAGAATCTTAATGATGTATCATAATTTCAGGAATACTAATTTATTTTTAAGGAAGCTGACTGCTAAGGAAATTTGAAGTTCATCCTCAAAATATAAAAATCCTCAGTGTTACAAACCAGTTAGATTCTGTTTTAATTAACCCACTGCTGTAGGGTGTTACTGTTAAATTTTATACTGATCTCCTGACACATTAGTCCTGGAGGAAAGTGAGCAACAAAATATTCTCCTACAAGAAGCCATAGGGGGTGGAGGGGGGGAAGGGGAAGATGTTTGGTTTGATTTGTTGGTTTTGTTGGTTGGTTGTTTTCTTTTCCAAGCGGGAACAGATGCATTTTCCTTTCAATTGAAAAAACTTTTGGAGAATTATACTTTACTTTAGGCAGATCTGAAGTAGCTTTTATGTTATACACACAAAATAACATTTCAGTTTCTCAGTAAACTGGGCAAAGGGACATCCAGGCAAGAATTCAGAATCTTAGGAGCCAATAGAGAAGAGCTTTATTCTGAGTACCAGTTGTTTAAGTTATAAATTTCATACTCTATCACTTTTGGAAGAAAACTGTTGACTACCTTACCCTGACATTGAAGGCAAAAGCTGAAGTGGTATCTTTAAAAAGAACAGTAAATTAGTTTCTTTTGTGCATGTGTGTATATATTCTGATCAGTTTAGAAATGGTATTTTTCCTGGAGTAGTTTTTCTAATCTCAGATTGCCAGACAAGATATTCTTTGGTGAGATTTTCTTTGACCTGAAGTTGTGTGGAAAAATGAACAAACTCAGAAATCGTTCCATTAGCCCTGAACACGTCCCTAACAAAGGCAATTGTTACTTCTGCTTTACCGACTGCAAAACTGAGGTTAACCCTTCACCAAGCTCAGAAATACAACTGAAATACAGATAGTGAAAAGTTGCTTGGGTATGGAGGAAAACAGAGCCATGGCAAGTTGTTCCAGTTGGTCCCTGGGAGAAGGCAACCCTTTGCAGCAAGCCCTGATTCCTGCTGGTGTCTGCTGGGGCTCTCCAGACCAGCTGGAGCAAAGCTGACTGATGCATATCTGCAGTCATGCTTCCCAGCTACAACGTGGACTTAGAGATGGTGGGTAAGAAACCAAACAAAGCCATTTGGCACATTTGCAATGAGAACTCACCAGTTTTTGATAGCTAGCATGGGGCTTTTACCCTACTAAAACACGGTGTTCTGTAAAGCCCCATACCTAGTTTCTATTATTGTTTCGAAAGAGCTCTTACTGTCTATGGTAGTTCTGTTGTGACACATTACATATGACAGATGGTGTAAGGAAGAGTTCCGAAGGCCAGAAAGATTGTCCTGTCGCTATAACAAAAGCACAATTTTGTGTCTTGAATCAGGAATATCCTCTGTGAGAGAAAACTTATTTTGTGGTACACACAGCCCTAAACTATTATGTAATTGGCATCATTTACTCTATATTTATGGCATTATGAGTTTACTGTATTTGGGTTTGTTCAAATAATTTTACATATCTTGGAGAAATTGTATTTTATATGATGATTTCATCTAACCACAGCTGCAGCAATATAAATTACACTTAAGACTATGCTGATTGATTATAATCAGTTGTAATCACATCTTATAATTACATTGCATTCTGGAAGCAAAGGACTTTTAAGCCTACTCAGCACCCCGCTACATAAAGAAGATTAGCTGTTACTTCTGACAGTCTCAGCCAACACTGAAATATGCATATAAACACCAAGTTTTATAAATTTATTGTTCAAGAATCAAATTAAATTCTTTGTGTGTCGATAAAAGGCGAAATAGAAATAAAATATCTGAAATTTATTGAAAGCCACACTTGTATAAAATATCCTCATTAAAATATTTACAGTCTATTTAGTTTCAGCATGCTAATAAATACAAGAAAAATCAATTTTCTTGATACCCATCTGATCATTATTTATTGGGATCCCACTGTTCAAGCACCAACAGAGTAGTACAGGATGCATTGAAGATATAGCATGTAAAAGTGGCATCCAAGTACCATGTATAAATCAGTATTTCAATACAACAGTAAATTTGAAAGTCTTTATAGGTGTGTGTAATATTCAAGTTTCATTCTAGCAGTTTAATAGATCTCCTTTTCAAACAAGTCAGTTATCTTATTTCACCCAAGCACAAGGCAGTTAAGTACTTTTACTCATATGGCAAGTGCAGGGGGGAGAAAGGAGCTGCCTGGTTGTCTGAGATCCAGCTGCTGGCAGACTAGACCCTCTAGGCCCCCTTGGAAAAACAGAAGTCTCCTATGTTTGTTCAATAAACTCAGGATGGAAAATTGGCCTAACAGTTCTGGTTGTCTGTAAGTTTCCTGGTCCAGTTTCATCATTGTGTTGTTCCATAACACTAGTCATCCTCCTGCATGTACACTTGGGCAGACAGAGGTAACAAGTTTACTCCAGCCTTCTTCAGGGCTTGTCTATTCCTGCCTTCCCAGAAATCCTGGGAGTTACTCCATTTTGTAACTGTGAGATGGAAAATGCCAAGCCAGCACAAAAGCATAAACACCTGACTGGTATTTCATTTGGTTTTCAGAATAGTTTCATTAGGCGTTTCATTTCAACTTTGCCTCCAATCATTTCAACTTTTAGTAAGTTGCCCTAAAGGCATTCAGTCCATAGGATTACAGTCCGTAACCTAATATCTGACACCGTTGTCCCTTACAGTAATCTTAGTTCTAAAAAGAGGGACTCTTTTAAAAAGTCCCTCATATAATAAGAATATATAATATTTTGTCATTCTTTCAATTTTTTTCTTTCAGAAAATGTTAAGAGTGCTCATAGCCATCCAAGTTTGAAGTTGAAAATTCATTATTACAAGCCCCCAAAAAACTATTGCCACTATCACAAATGTGACATTTCTGTATAAATGAGTAAGGATATTGTAATGTCTGCATGATCTCATATAACTTTTGGGTGTATTAGACAGTAAATGAAAAGAGAACCTCCCCCTAGATGTGTGCTGTAGAAATATTCTGAAGTATTCTGAAGAGTGAGCTTACACAAAATGTCAGGGATATTCCAAATGTTTGTAAGAAGTATACTATTCCCTAATAAAACTTCTAAAAGATCACCATCAACATGGTGATACAAATTCTGATAAGGCATTTCTGTAAATAAAGATACTTTTTCAGAGTCACGCTTTGGTTACATAGACCTTCAGTCCAAGAGAGAGTTCTCAACCAGGGAGTCATTCATATAGCTGAATTAGCACAGAACACACCTCTAGAGGAACCAGCAGAAAGCATCTATAGAGATAAAGAGATTCAAACTTGAAATGTTAACTATACTGTAAGTCATATATACATTAATTTAGAATATATGAACTTTTAGAGTGTTAGATATTGTACTTTTCTAGCCATGTAATTTTGCTAACTATGTTATACTTGTTAACTGTCAATACTCCCTAGTTGGAAAGGTCTGAGTGAACTGAACAAAAGTTAGCCACCTTTTACACATGGTGAAGAAGCCTATTGCATGCATAAGCCTAAAAAGCCTGTTCTTCTTTGAAAGCCTGATAAGAGCTCAACAGTCTGTAACAGGTAAAGGGAAGAGTTGAAAGAGGACATCAGACTTAAGTGTTCGGTTTACACTGCATGCATAGAAAATTTGAGTCAATTTGTTAAAAATATAGTTGTGTTAGGAAGTGGAGGGAAGTATGGTGCTTATATAGTGAAACGTTAGGTCTTTAGTATCTTCTGGTTCAGAAATTCAGGGGCAACAAGACTGTTTAGAAAATCTTCTCTAGCAATGACTGTGTTTTCCGGTTAGAGAACTGAAGTTAAGGAGGTGATAGTAGTGGCTTATACAGAAGAACCTAGTAGCCAAGGGGGCTCAAAGAATTAGGGTAACCTGTGAAGCTGGTGAGGGCTCCTATCTATCATCAGCCTAGCATAGACTGACATCTATACAGATCAGCTAGTTAAAAATAGGTGTGATGATACAGTGCTGTTGGGTTAATGTGTTTGTTTGATTTATTTCTTGCCCATGGGAAATATTTTTAACTGAGTGTTCAGGAAGATTAAGTTAATTTTCTAATATTTAGGGAAGAAATGATCAGGCATTCCCATGAACTGGTGATAAAGCAGCTGTTAAATGTTATACTTTAACTGACAATCAAGATCTGATGGAAAGGAGGCAAATAGAATAAAGAATTACAACCTTCCTGCAGGTTAGGTTAACTTTATCTGTTGGATATTTTATTACTTAAATTTGAAGATTATAAATTAGTTTATGTAGATTACCCCTGCTATAAACTGATATACATATTTTCCTCTGTAATTGAGACACTGTTTAGACAATCCCTAGACGTTAATAGTATATAAATAAGCAAATACTGGGGTGCTGTCATCTCAAGATTCTTGAGGTAGAGCAGCATCTCACAGTGTTATACGCTTCCAGCACTAATCACACTGTTGATATTTAACAAAGTATCCATGTTAAATAGTTGAAAGAAGCTCAGTAAATCTATTTTGTGTGAATATTTTCTTAGAATATTTAATAATGTCTCTCATGAGATTTTTGCTTGAAAACATTCATTCAAGTTAATTTGCATGGGATAATATCACGAATTCAATTTTTTCAAGTAAAAACTTTTCAATTTTTCAAGAATTGAAAAATATTAACAGAAACAGGATAACATGGACAAAATTGCAGTCTCTTAGCCTGTATCTATATTGAGACATGGGTGCCCAACATGTTTCTCCATTGCCTAGGATGGTGTCTAAGCAGGATTCCCACTGCAACTGCATTCAGGCCTAGTTTGCTCATTATCCTTTCCAGCATAATCTGAACATGGTGGTGGTGTATATCTCAAAGGGTAATTTTAATATCAAGATCAGGACCTGAAATCTCCCTTCTGAGTTTATACATGGCCTCAGCAAATTACAGCCTTTTCTCCTATTTTTTTAATCCTCTTGTTTCTATCCTTGTCATTCACCTATGGATCATATCTTGACACCATTTAGACGTAATGATTCAGAGTAAAGACTGTAATTTCTATACATTTTTGTTTTATTGATATGTTCTTTTTATGTCTTTTAGACATAATTTTACTAAAACATAATCTTTCAAAGTTATCACTACTGTTTTCCCTGATCCAGATTGTGTACAATCAAAGTTAAACAATTCAAGTAAAACCAGCATATCATCATAGGTTTCCCCGCAATCTTTAACTGTTTTATGCTCACACCTATGCACTACTTAAGAAGTGTCTTTCATTTGTCCTGATACACGTCATTTCTATCACATACAGTTCTACTTGAGGCATATTCCTATCGCTTTAGTGGGAATAACTGTGCTGCTTTGTAAATACCTCTGCAAAGTTTGTAACGTACCTCTGTCCCTGATGTGAAACTCTCAACATTTTAGTGAATGTCTTAATATTTAATTTTTTAAAATAGAAAATACTTTTGTGTACACTTCATATTTAATCAAATATCCTGATTATTCAAAGTAATTATGCAAATTACTTGTTTGACAGTTGTTCTGCCTGTGATCTACATTGCTTAAATTGTATGGCATGTATGTAGTGGGTTAACTGTTTTAGGGGCTGCCAGTACACATCTCAACATTCTGAGAACACCAGTAATTACAGTCCCTTGTACTTCCTTCTCTTAAATCATGGTTGAGCAGAATGCTGTTCAGTCAGGTCTGATGGGGACAAGTCATGATGATGATGAGGACAAGATTCAAGAATTAGAAAACAGTATTTAGAGGAGGCAGTCTAGAGAAGAGGAAGCCCTGGAGTAAAAGAGAAAATGTGTGTTAAAGAGAAATAATTGGGAATCAAATGAGAGACCTGGGAGCAACTAGGTATTCAGAGCCAAAAAAGAGAATTAAGCACTGAGGGCCAAATTTTGAATTAAGTTACACCTTCAGTTAAGGTTTATATAAGTGCAGCTGAGAGATTTCTTTTTTCCTAGTGATAAAGATCTGGTAGCAAGAAAGAGTCAAGGAGGATTCTGGTAGAAGAACTTTGGATTAAGCATCAATAAAGGAAAGGACATTTTTATAATGAACACCCTCTACACAGCTTCATGCAGCTGAATAAACTTTCAAAATACTGCAAAGCACACTAATAAAAATATGAACACTGAATATGCGAGTGTGCATATGGATAGGTATATGTTAGTGGTGTTTTGAGTTGCTGTATTTTTAAGAGGATGAATGATGGCACATTTAGAAGCCACTTAAAAAAATTAAATATGATAAACTATAATGTCTAAAGAAGAGGTGGCACTTTTGACTACGAGACCCATAAACTGCTATAAAACCGGTTGACGAACATGATGCCTGAATGGGCTCAAATCCAGCTGGATGAGACCCAGCATTATGAAAAAAAACTGACTGAGCTGTAAGAAGTGAGTTCCAAAGGAGACGAAATAAGACTATGCTCCTCATTAAGCTAATAAGAAGAACAACAAAAAAAGTCTGTCTGCCTGGAAGAAATGTAGATTCCAGTTAGAGCAATCCATAAATTACGTTTTGTAATTCTTTTTGTGACTTCAATCCACATTGTTCCCTCCAATGCAGAAATAAATAGCATCTAGTAAGGCAATCTTGCAAACATCAGTACTACCCGTCTCCAAGTTAAAAGGATTCACTCACAGAAAATTATTTAAATTAATGTCTTTGGTATAGAGATTTTGTGTCACCAGCACTCTGAGTGCCTGAGAGCTGAGAGTGTGCACGCTGTGGGGCAGTGATGTTGTGTGCTCTGGCCCAAAGTGCTGGTTCCAGTGCAGACAGCCTAGTCATGCCCTGAACACAGGAAGGTGGCTCTCCACAATACACCCTGGTCCCTGGCTGCCTCAGCAGTGACCACAGAGTCCAGCATGCTTCCAAGGGATGGTACCAGCCAAAAGGGCTGAAGTGTAGACAAATAGGATCACAATGTGGGGCATGCTGTGCATAACAGCTGCTCCTCAGTGGAATGAGCTGAAAGGTTCACTGAAAAGCAGACACAGGAGCACACATTTCAAAAATCTGTACAGATCTCCACTTTTTATCTTTTGCTTGCCATCCCCTGAGTTTCTCACTTGTCCTGAAAACATGGCTAGATAAACAGCTATGTTTCTATTAAGTCTGGTTAACATTCACATTTTATCTGGTGTGTAAAATTTACAATAATTTTTTGCAAGCTGCAAATCTGCAGTGCAAGTAGTATTGTGAGAAACTTTCACCTACCACAATTTAATTGAGGAGCATACCAACGGTGTGTATTTGATTCTCCACAGGCCCTAAGTATCCAAACTAGCCATGCTGCACAAGCATTGTTTCACTTTAAAAATTAATGAAGTTTTTCACCTCATGCTACATCATTATTCAGATGTTTAGCCAAATGTCAAAAAATTAACTTTTTTGCCCTCCTCACAGCAAAAGGGAGGGGAAAGGTCACTAGCAGCAGTCCTGGTGCAGTGAGCAGTGGTCTTCTCTGGAAGAGATGCTGTGACAGGTAGTAATTTTGATCTATGGCAGATCATAATATTTACACACTAAATACTTACTACTGTGTGATTATTGCAATTATTATTGTAATATTTCTTAAGAACAGGGGTGACACTATAGAATTGAAGCGACAAAAGAGGTTAGAAAAGAAAACAGTGAGGCAGGTAATGGCCTTACCAAAGAGTTGCCTGTTTATAATTTTCAGTGAGCAGCAACACACACACACACACACACAAATTAGGGAAATTTATGTATTTGTATTGTAAATATTTCTAATTAATTATATCTAAATATACATGGTTGCATCAGAAAAGGAATAAAGGTGCTTGTTTGTATATATCTGGTCTGATCAGAGGGAGATTATAGTATTCCAATACCAAGAAAACTCATCTGAAAATGTGGACTGACGATCACAGAGTAAGTTGCCACTTGAGAATATATACAATGCAGGCAGACAGTAACAGCTGGGAAATTTGAACTAATTCATATGCAAAAAAGGAGCAAAGAGAGTAAGTAAACGCTTGAGTAAATAAAGTAACAGTCTTCTGGTTGCTGATGAATGGTCATGGTTGCATTCATCAACACTGGAAATAAAGATATTGCTGCTGAAACATGAAACAGTGAGAGTGGGTGAACTTTCTTGTAAAAGCATAGGAAAAACCACATTGTTAGCAATGTAGTGCATTATCCACTGGGCTATGAACCTCTTATGAACTCACTTTATAAAGTGTTTGAGAAATGGGTTGTGGTAGGGAAAGGAATCAAATAAAACAAGAGAGGAGACTCGGAAAGACAGAAAAAAGAAAGAGAAACAAACCGATCTCCTCCTGCCTTCTTCCCCTCTGCCCCCCATATCCTCTTTCAAGACAGACACCCAAGTCATGTATATGATTAGGAACCACTGAGCAAATACTAAACAATGGTTTACTAATATGTAAAGACTGCTTTCTACTCAATGCTCATCTATTCTGCTGATGCATTTCCTATTTCACTGCGTATTATGAGAGGTAAATTTACATCCTGATCTATGTACTGTATTCAAGGCTTCAATTTTGAATGAGATTGATACCCTTGCTTTTGCTTTTGTACTTGATATATGATGGTGCTACCACTGAAAGTGATAAAAATGTTATTGAAATTATAATGATGCACTAAAAATATCTATACATTTCCAACTCTGCCTGACTCCTTTTATATATATGTGTTACAATATTTCTAAATCTAGATAAAATTCTGTTTCAGAAAGTAAAGCTCTCAATACAAATTTCACAGCTTTAATTTGATTATTCTTATATGGACCTGTCGTCCTGCTAGCCATGTAAATTGTCTGAAAAGCACATCCGCATTATTCTGTTTTGAAACCGAAAAATAAAATCGAAAGATTTTTCTTCAAAAATTGGGAAAGTATGTCTATTTTAAGAGTACTCTTAGGAAACACATTCTTGGAGTGCAAATATCTTAGAGACACAGGCAACGTGAAATATCATAATGAAGGAATAAAACTATTCAGTTTAGAATTACAAGATTGAAATAATGCAATAAATAACCCTTACGCAATTCTCCTCCTCAATTGTCTTTACACTGGCAAATAAAAATGTGGTCTTCCCTTTTAGAGAAATGTTAACAAAATTGCATAATGAAATACCACAGCACAATAGGGAAACTGTCGCTTGTCTCATGTAGTTAATCTGACATCCTAGAAAGTGAGTGCTATGTTACACATCTAGTGCATTACCTGATATAATTTGCTTTTGAATTAATACTTAGTCTCTTTTTAAATCTTAATGAGCTCTCACCCTCAAAATAATACCTGATTCGCAAGCCATTTTTGAAAAGTGCTTTCTTGAAAGGTATATCTTTATATATATCTATCTCCTTTATACACATACATATACATTCACTGGCTAACCTTTTTTTTTTAAAAAAAAGGAGGAAATATTTTTTTAAAAAAGGAAGGAATATATTTTTAATATATCTCTACATTACATTTTTTGACAGAAAAGCTGGTGGCCAGTGCATTAAAAAAACCTACAAAAATGAAGCAGGTGTTTGATTACCAAACTAATTGCCTTCACTCGTTCCCTGGTTTCTTCTTCCGCAAAATAAAGAAAATTCCTGCTCTAGTTTATGTTGCCAAGAGTTTGCCAAGAGTTCATAAGGATGGTGCTGGATGAGTAAGGTTATCTAATTTTTTTACTGCACGCATAGGACAGAGCAATCTTTTTCAAGTATATTTTTGTTGTAATTGTTGAGTAAATCCTGTCAGTAAAAAACCCCATGATATTACTCTGCTTTACAATGACTACTATGCTTTTATGTCTTTAATAGGACAATATAACGGCACCAGTAATATTGTTGTAGGCTATCATATAAACCATTCCATCACCTTAAGATGCTCTTAGAACAACTGTTCAGCCCTATTTCCTGTTCTTAACCTCCATATCTTTGATTTGTACTAACCCTGTAACGTATCAAAGTGATACCACTGGAGACACATTCCACCAAGGGTTGCTATATTATCTCAGCTGAAGCCTGTGTATTACTTATGCAGTTTTCAAAATGTATATATAGGTATATATGATATATACATACGTGTATATCTACACATACCCTGGCAGTGATGAATTTCAGTTCTTATTCTCATGCATGGGACATACATGTGTATAACATAATGCCAGCAATCTAGGGAAATATTATATAGCTAATTAGGGACAGTACTATATACCCTACAACTCATAAAACATTTCCTTTGTAAGAATACCACAATGCTAAGCATCACATTCATCAATAAGCATTTGCACTAATACATTAAAAGTCCAGTCTGGTGGCAGAACAGGATGGTGTTATTCAGGTTTCAAATTCTTGACCAGTGAATCACCTCCTACCAATTTGTATATGAAAAGGTAGAAATGGTGCTTTCAGTTAGGGCCTTGTTAGAGGAAAAGTCTTGTATATTTCTTCAGTGATTTCTTTCAGAAAACCAGCCAACTGATTTTCTTTCCAATTAAAAATGAATACTGTTACTCGCCAAGGTTCCAAATCGGGAAACTATTGCCATGAGTTTCCCTGCTAACACAGAGTTGAATAATGTCCATCATCTGATGAGGCTGGAAAGCATTAAGAACTTTATTTTTACTTAGCTTTTGAGAAGAGTTCCCATTCAAGCACTACATTCTGTGATACAAGTGAAACTCTGAAGCGTACGTCTTCATTCTAGGGCATTACAGTGTTGGAGGTGGAATTGCTGCTGTTAGAACATGAATATTAAATTTACAGATTGCAAATCAAGGAGGATATCTGTACTCCAGGCAGCAGTGGAAGAAAGGTAGTGTAACAAGAGCTACACAATTAGAGAACCTTATGATAGATGGATTCTCAACTCACAAAGATGGTGTTATTGCTTTTAGGGGAGAAAGATTTCTCACATCTTAGTACGTAAAATTATAAATTGTCCATAGAAAGAGATTCAGTTTACCATTTTTTCTTAAAACATTTACTATGAACTCTTACTTTATAATGGTGCATTACTTCTGTGACCAGACCTCAACATTCAAAGTGATATTGCAGCATATATACTCTGCAGTTAGTTATTCTATTCAGAATAATTTCTCTAAGTGTATAGCACAGAAGACTTCTAACTTTTACAGATAAAATGAAGAATATAGTATTTAAGTAACTTAGTCTATGAACAGGATTAATTTCCTTCCAACCATAAGCATCTGCAGAAGAGGAATATTTGTTTCTGTGTTGAGTCTATAAGGTTGATACAGGGTCTGGTTATCAGCCCCTGACGTACACACAGCTCAACTCGACAGTAGGCTTCAAAGTTAGCTGTGTGTCACCTTCACACTTCCAGTCCTTCTCCAGATACATGCTGGGCCAGATTCTTGGCATCAGACAGAGAAGTCTGAATGCTCCTCTAAATTACTCTGGCTACAAATTGTGCCAAACAGCCATTAAGGTATCCAGTAATCTCAGGGCAGAGTGCAGGTTTGGCCACATTTCCTATGCCAGTCCCAGGCAAGCAGGTGGTTGGAGAATTATGCTGGCATTTGCCCCTTTAGTAAGTCTACATGCTCTGGGCGATGCTTCCACTGGTAAATGCAGGCATTAGCGACACTTGGCACTGACAGCAGAAGACAAAGGAGCCTAGAAAAGAGAGACATTTTGTGCCTAAAACACAAAATGATTAAGAGTTATGTTACATACGCCATACACTGTCTGAGTGCTTTTCTCAGACAAAGAGATTATTAAAAGAGTATATTCTTGAAGTATTTTCCGTTTCAGTTGAATTATTTAAAAATGCAGCTAAGACTTAATGACAAACTTTCATGTTTATAATTGTTTTTCTTTCACCAAGGTCTGTAGTGAGGAGACAGCACGTGTGACCTTGCAGTGGGTGCCTGACAGCTTCCACTGGCTATAGAAGTTTTTATTTGCTACAAGGGTCATGTAACTTTTAGTTCATTTTAGGTAGACTCTTTAACTGCATGTGCATCAATGATCAGTTGCCATTGTTCTGGCATGAAAAAATAACGTCCCCACGAGGAACTCTTATGGGTGCATGAACTTGTTCTGCTTGAAGATAAGGCAGACTGGTATTAGTGAATGTCAAAGAATGCCTTGATTTTGCAAAGACAAAACTGCAATTTTCATGCTAATGAACAAACTCCTGTTGTCATTAAATCCTTCAAAAAGTTATAAAAGAATGTATTCAGTTAGCAGGCAGATCAAATGTATCAAACAAGGCTGAGGTAACCCTAGCCTACAATTAAATGTCATTTCCTCTTGGGAACAATTCTTCAACAAGAGAGCAGAAACAGTGCCAAGAACGTGTCAGCAGCTGCAACTGCAATTGGAAAACAGCAGGTTATATTTCAGTGTCTTAATTTGTTGTCTTAAACACAACCCTAAGAACTTCAGGTCTAAAAAGGTGTCTAAGACATGAGGTTGGGTATGTTGGTGATATGAGGCTGACATTCAAGAATTAGAAGCTGTTTTCTGACAGTGCATCCACAAAATCTGCTCCTTCTCAGCTCACTGCCTCTTTGCTTTTTATACCTTCACCAAAATATACAGAGAATTAAATATGTAGATTTCTTTCATTGTTCAAGTTTCCAGAAAATTTAAATGACAGAAAATACATCTATTTAAAGTTCAATATCTGACAAATAAAAATCAAATGTCAGTCTTCCATTCTCAGATGCAGAATTCAGAAGTCAGAAGATATTGCTCTCTTGCAATTTGATTTCAAGAGAAGTCTAGATCAATGTTATTGATTTAACAAGAACCTTAATTATTCATTTTATATCTAGTTTATTACAAAAGTTTGCCACATGTTGACTAATTATTTTGCTAGGAAATTGTAACTGTCTAAATTAATAATTGAAACTGCAGAGTTTACCCTGAGGCTGCAAAAATTGGGAACAAGCAGAAAAAAAAAAACTGTTTTAAGGAAGCTAGAAACGTCCATGTGATTAAAAGCTTCAACCTTGCACTAAAATAAAGCATAAGGAAAACTGCAGTTATTATTTCCCACTGGAGGATAATTAAATAGAAATAATAAAGACTGCATGATCTGTGAGGTTATACATCTCTTTGTCAGAAAGCGTATTCCTGAATGACAGCTGTCACATGCCTTGGCTTGATGTGACACAAGCTATTTAAAGCCCTAATTGTGCAAAGAAACGCACAATTCTCAGAAGACATGCCATTGCTGACTGTGAAAAGAGTCCTTTGGCTGTGGCCGGAGGGTTGTGTGACCACAACACAACTGACTTCAGATGCGGGGTGGGGGAAGAGTTAAATAAATACGGCCTTAACACAAAGGTCACAATCAGAACAAACCCACTTTTCATAAAGACAAAATCTAAGAAAGTGACTTTCATCACCACTAGGGCAAAATCAGCAGAAGACCAAAACACATCCTTTGAAAATTAGCTGAGAGTGCTGGCATGTCACATAATGATAATCAGTCAAAAAATTTCTATGACAGAAACCTTCATCAGTAAAATATGCCACTGACACTTAAGAAAGTAAAGAAACCTTTCTTTTAGATCTATGAGGCAAGGCCTCTTATTTCCGTTTTGAGCCAAAAAGTTGAATATAATTTAGAACATGTGCAAAAGCAACAGAAAAGTGATTACCTCTGAAGTATTAACCATCATTAAAATCGCACACCTTAGGTTTTCTTTTGAACAAGCCAGAAAATATTAGAACATTTCTCTGAGAGAAAACCAAATTGCATATTTTTCTTAGAAGGAAACTAAATTGAGTAGTTTTAGTGTGAAAATTAGAAATGGGGGGAGAAACTACTCTAAATCTGAAGCACAGGTGTAAATATAGCATTCTTCACATGATCTTCAGGGTCTGGGTGCACACAACAAGCAAATGTACAAATAAACAAACAACTCCTTCCACCCACACAGAAGTGAAAGACATTGGGAACTCTGCACGAGACCCAAATTCCTGCAGCCTATGAAGTATATTTATTCAGGTGGAGAGAATGGTCCTTGAAAGCTTTGTAAAAAAGAACTTGGAAGCTAGGCTATACTATGTTTTGTTCTGAGTATATGATAATTAATAACATAGGACAAACGTTCCCGTGATTCTTTTTTTCTTTTTTAGCAAGGAATAGCATAAATGCCATCAAGGTGATACCGAGCATGGTGAAGACTCACACAGAATGTAGAAAAATAATCTTTTGAAAAGTGTTAGCAACCTCTTTCTTTCCAATCCTGTGGTATTTCAGGGTGTTTAGAATGTAGTTAATAGAGTGTTCATGCTCTGGAATACTACAGGCATTTTTTCTGATGCATAAAAACAAGTAGATATTAATGCTTTTAAACCTTTGCCAAATAAACATATAAGTAAACATTTTTTGCCTACTGGTCTAATGCAAATGCCTTGGTTGTTGGACTTGAAGAAAGGATACTAAAGTGCTTCTTTTTTTTTTTTTTTAGAAATCTAACTTTTCCCAAGACTGTGCTCACATTATTCATTTATTTTTGTTTTACTAGGTTTTTGTTCATAAGAATAGAAACTTCACAGCTTGATAAATTACATGTCAGAACCTGTTCCTGTTTATTGTTTGGGGGCTTAAGGGATTATCCAAAAGGTTTTGGCTTTCTGTTCTCAGGTTTTTTATAGCCCCTTGAATCGAATAGGTAGACACACAAATGTACACAGAGTACTTTAGACAGTTGATGGCTGTATTTTTTTTTATTATTATTGCTATTTGTAATACATTTAGCCATTTCTCCTTGATTTTCTAAGGATGCTTTAGGCACATCTGTTTATCTTACCTTTTTCAAAAAGCACCATTTTACCTGCAGAAATAATTGTTCCTTTGTATTATAAATCACAGAGACGCAGGCCCCTAAAGCTCTACTGTGTGTGATTTAAAAACTGAAATAAGCTAAAAGGCTTAACAGAGGATGAATACAAAACCTGAAATTGCTTTGACAGTAAGGATGCAATAATTTATTTCTACTCACTATTAGAAGTTCATTGATTCTAAGTCCAGTAAATATTTCTGTAAATGAATGAAATGTTCAATTATGCTTAGATATTAATTGAATTATCTTTTAAAAATATTTTTGGTGACATAGTTCCCAGAATACATTTTTATGGTATGTTACATTGTTCCAAATTTTTTTTTAAAAAATAAAATTAATAAAAAAACCCCCTGTGTCTGGAGGGGGTTTTGTTTTTGTTTTTGATTTTTGAATAACTATAAGTACTGTATCTTTACGTCAGATGTAATTATTTAGATAGGTCATCAACATTATTTTAATAGCTGTACCTGAATAAAATCAGAATGTAACTGCATTATTAAGAAAGATATTTTACCTAAGTTGAAGTATGTGATATTGAATTATATTTCAGTTATAAAATGTATCAGTATGCTTGTTAAGGCATTTGAAAAATACACAAGAGCTCTGACCATACAAACTTTTCCAATTCTGTGTAAAAAAATTGCATTGGTGGATCTTTAAGGCTATTTCCATTCTCTTCATGTCTATTCACAGGTTCTGTTGCAGGAAGATGAAATATAGTAGCTCATAGGTTCTACATCCATTAGTGGTGTGTTGCTCAATTGCTGCTTTGAGAAATCTTTAGAATTTTGATGGGATTTGTTTACCACTCAGTCAGTGGTTCACAAAAGCAAAGCAGAGATCTCTTCAGGCAGTTGTGCCACATAGAGATTCAGTCAGCAGTCAATGCAGCTTTACAGATTGCAGTGCAGACTTGAGCCCAAAATTCTACCCTAACTTTCAGTCTGCAATTTGAAATGTTTGAGGACCTTCTGATTCAGCTTTCCATCATACCAATTCTCAGATATGGCTTCAACATTTGGTTTAATTATACTGTAAATGAAATATGCTGCTGTGCAGTGAAATTATTATCCTTTGGCTCTCAGAGAGCTGCCTTAAGGCCTGTTCCTGAAGCTCTATGACAAAGAAAACTCTCAATAGCTCTGTTTAAATACATTAATTGCAATGAAATCTTTGCCAGGGGTAAGACTGGAGGCCCTTAAATGGAATAGCATTGATTTGGACTGGTGAAACACAATTTCCCTGTTATTTCATGAGTTTTACAGAGTTTAGCAGAATAAACATTTTAATTTCTTGTATTATTTGCAAGACATATTATCTCTGGTTTGGCTACTGGTTCATCCCTGAGTGACAGAGTCAGATGCTACTGAAACTAGCACCCCCTTACTTTAGCATAATAATTTCATATCATGCCTCTATCTAACATCTATCTAACTAACCTGTTATTTCCCTCCAAGACATATTGCTCTGTATCTGTGTTTTCAAATACAATTTTTTTACAGTTACATTATAATAAATCAGCTATATTGACACAGGACTTACAACAGCTAAACAGGAGTGAAACAGCACATATGTATAACAGAGAAGTCAAAAACAGAAAGAGGATAAAATACAATATGTAAGAACATAAGTAGTAATGAGTAAGATAATACGTTATTTAGAAACTGCTTCAATTATTCTGGAAATCTAACATTAGCGTGCAAAAACATAAAATCAAAACCTGGAAATTTAATTGGAAAAAGAGAATGAAAAGGCTTGGGGCTGTGCCAGTCAATTTTCTACTATTATAAGCAAAAATTGAGAGCTGAGAAAAAAATTCCATCTAAACCTTCCGAGTTTAGGAAACATTTTGCAAATACAAGTTGATTTTAAAAAGATTCAGCTATGAAAAGAATTTAAAAATGCAAGAATTAACAAAGTATTTTTTATAGTTTCTACATGAGATATTTAATTTTTCAAATACAAAACATTAATGAAAAAGTACTTTTATTATGTCTATTTTTATGTTTATTTTTAGATGAACTATTGTGTTAAAAGACTCATTTATTCAAGCAGTTTTTAAACTTGCTTCACTGAAAATGAAAATAATATGTACTTTGGTTCAAGCCAAGCAACATTTTTTACAGCAAAGAAAATGGCATTGTTTGTACAGCACGTTAGTGAAGTCTGATATTCCATAGACCTAAAGGATTATGTCACATGCAATAATTTCAGTGATTGAATGAGTAAGTAGAACAGCCGTTCTCATTCCTCAGGTCTTTTTTTGTTTGACCCTATGGGTAACGATGAATTTTATGTCTGGAATTTTGAGGAAATGACCTATAGCAAAGGGATTTCAAATAGAAAAACTAAGCAGCATCACCCTTCTAAACTGCAAGACTCATAAAGTCTTCTCTCTTTTTTCAAGCTTGCAAGAGTGAGACCTAAAAATACAGAGTTAGTGAAACACAGATAGAAAAAGCTGTATCTACAGCCCTCTCTCCAGGTTTTAAGATCTGCATAAAAGCTGCTGCAGCTGCTGAAGCCACAGGCACAGCCATGCAATCCATGTGGGGGATCTTGCCTGTGTCTGGCCCTGGACTTCAGATTATTTTTCTGTAATATTAATACAGGAGGAAACATGAAAGCAGCCAGGACTGTTAAATCTAAAATTTGTACTGCTACCAAAATACAGCAGCTGCAGCAGTATCTCTCAGCAATGCCTACGATGAGACACTCTGCCGTAGGCACCGTCAGGGAACAACCGGCTGGTGGCTGGGACTGGAGCCCAGGATGCCCCAGTGTGGTGCTGTACATCCCATGAGAACTGCATCCCCCAGGAGTCCAGGAGCAAAGTGTTGGGGACAAGCCCCATAGCTGCAGAAGCAGCAGCAGGTCTAGTAGAGCTGAAGAAAATGGAGCGGTGTGAGTCTGACATTACAGATTAGCTGAAAACTGTGTGAAAAAAATGATTCTGTCATATTTGCCAGGCCATCATTACAGACCATCTCCACTGTGCTGCCTGCCTTAGGCAGTGGGGAGGGACCACAGTCATACATATATCAACAGCGCACTGTTCCATTTTTACCTGAAAAGATTATGCTCATTTCAAATTATTGCATGCAGTGCCAGTCAATCAACATTTTTTCATTCTTCAGATCACACTGTGCTGGTTTCAAAGGGGGCTCAGGTCGTCTTTTATTGCAGTGGGAAGAAAGGGATAAAAGAGCTTAGTTTATTTCAGTTAATGAAAGCAAAACCCCATCTTTGTTTTTGATTTTTAAACTAGTTTTGCTGGTACATAATTTATTTTTGGCTTTTAAATATTAAAACATAGGGGTTCGATGATTAAATACTACAATTAACCATGGCAACATTCTCTAAATTTAAAATATAATTATAAGGTAATGATCAAGGCAAGTGGGCATTTTTGCCTGATAAAAGTGGAAGAACTGCTGACCTGATATATGACAACCTCCATTATCTTTGTTGGTAGCTAACCTCCAGGTATTGCATTAATCTGAAGCTATTATTACAATTGCTATATATATTTCAGTGCAGATGTCATTGTTATAGATGGTATTATAAATTCTTTATCTTTGTGAGAAACACACAGTCTTTGAAGATACTCTGATAATGCAATAATTTTGGGAGTATCCACAGAAAATTGCACTTAAGTTTTCTTTAATCAATCTATTGTCAATTCTTAATGAAGAATTGTACTAATATAGCAGGCACTTGTGTTTGGGTTGAGGTTTCTAACCCTGTATCAGTGAGCATAGTGTAGATTAACGTTGCACTAAAACACTTGAATCCTCATCATTGATTTTTTTCAATGGGAAATTGTAGGCATGTCTGATCACATAGTTAGACAAAGCGATAATTTTTTTTTCCCTGAATCATGCAATAGCGATGCCTACTTCATCCACCACCCAGTTGCTTAGAATAACCATACTTGTGACTACTTGGTGCTTATAAGAGTATATAAAAAAGCCAACTGATTACTTTTAAAACATTGCTAAGTCTTTGAGTAATCTGTTACTATTGGGTAAATTCGCTCTAGACACTTCATTCAGTCTGTATTCATTGATATGAGAATAATTTGCTGCCCTTCAAAGACAGGTAAACAACAATTAAGATCACTACTAATTAAAGATAATTAGCCTTTCCATTACCATTAGTCTTCCAAAAGAATCTGCTAAAATATGTTAGTATTTTGGAATTTTAGTGAGAAAATACTGAGAAAGCTGTCTGCATTTTTAATTTCAACTTGTTTAGTTCAATGCACTCCATTCTGGTGAGCTGCAAATCTGTTTTTAATATCTGAAATCCATTTTAAGTATCCAAAATGGAAATATCTTTCAGAAATCCTTGAAAAGGCATGTAGCTTTTAGAGGGCTCAATTTGGGCAGTTATTAACTTGTGAAAGCACTCTCCTGAAATCGCATGGGCCATTCAGCATCTGTAGCCTTTGACTCCATCCCATTGTCACTTGAAGGTGTCTTTGACTGGTGGGCAGGTGGTTTGCTACTAGTCTTTCACCTCGTGTTTTGAATAACAAAGAAGTCCTCCAGACTATTTAATGGAATCTGCTAGATGTCAGAGTCCCGTATCTTCTGGTCATGGGCATCTGCATGATTCACAAGACCAAATGATAGCTGTGAAGAGAAATACACTCAGTAACAGAAGGACCCCTCACAAAAGATCCCTTTATGGCTTTGTCAGATCCAAAAGAATTCTTTTGTTCTTCCTCATCCTGACCTGCCCCTGATGTTTAGTAACCTGCAACTTGAGGATACACAATACACCTAATCTTGTGATTAGCAGCCAAGTAAAACTAAAAAATAATGTAAAAGAGTAAGAAGTGATGCAAAATAAAGCAGAATATAGTTACGTGGTGGTCTTGTTTCTGTGCATACTTCTAAGTAGGCTGAAACACTGGGAGCAGTAAGAAGACAGGGAAGACTGTACAAAATAATTCTAGATGTGTGACATGATGTAGATAGAAAATGATCAATAAATTTCAGGCAGTAGGACAACTGAGAAAAACATTTTTAAAATATGATAATAATAGTAGCTTTAGACGAGGGCATCACTGAATTTATCTCAGGCTTAAGAGGCAAAGCCTCTGATGTTATAGCTTGTCATTGTAACAGTGATGTCAATGGAACTATGACAATTTATGCAAGCTGAAGATCTGCCCCTCAGGAGCTCAAATGTAGTTTCTGTGCACTGCTGAGCCATTACACTGGCAAAGTGTTCTTGGCTCTCCTTGCCACAGTATCTATGCTCACCTCTCTCAAAAGACAGTCTGCAATTGAAGAGCTTTAAAAAGAAAAAAAAAACAAACACATGAAAATCAATGAAATTAATAAAAGGAGTCTGCTTAGGGCAAAAACATGTTGAAATTGGAGGATTTTTTCTTTTTTAAAAAAGAGCAAAAAGATAATATCCACAAAACATGGTGGATATGTTATCATCATGAAAAATATTGATTTTTGTCCCTGATTAGATAAGCTAAACAGTTGATGGGTTAAAAAAAAAATGCAAGAAAAAAATACATAGTTCCCTCTTCTCATTTGATAGGAGGCATGAACTGAGAAAGTTCCAAAACTGACTGCCTCTTCTGTGATTCTGAAATGTGTCAAGTAATGCTTGAAATGGATCAAGACTATTCCCTTTAGCTCTGTGCAAAAATTGTCCTGTTCTCAGTTGCATCATTTAATGTACTGCATTGACAGAGGCTCGTCTTAAAAGATCATTAGATAATGTGGCAGAGAATTCCAGCATTAGTGAACAGAATATTGTATTTTTTTAAGAAAAAACAATTATTAATATAGCTGTGACCCAAGAGCTGCAATATGTCCTTCTTTAAGCATTGATTTAATCATGGATTCAGTATCAAAAGATAATTTAAAAGTTTTCCTATCATACCATGTGTTGTAGACTATATTTCTTTAAAAATACTTATCTGCTGCAGGTAGGTATGTTTTATAAGATACTGGATCATTGCATATGGGCCAGACCTACACTACTACGGTGTCTTTATAAAAATATTTTCTTCCTAAGAAAGTAAATTGACTGAAATGAGTGTCAGAATTTTTTGTTCCATTTTTTTTCTTCACACGTGGATTCTTCTTTTAAATTCATGGGTTCAATATTTCTTTCACTATAACGGAAGACTCCAAAGTTGATCTGAAATTAAATCTGAATTTTTGAGTTTTCATAATTCTATTTATTAGACTAGTCTCAAGAACAACAATAACTAGGTCTCACTGAGCTGGGACAAGAATGAAAAATAGCATCCAGGCCCTGCCACATACTTTGAAACAGAATGTTTTGAACTTCATTTCTTCAAATTCTGAAAGTAAAATCGTAAGCCCCACTCAGGTATGACTTAAGCAATGATGCTGAATTATCCCTATTTAGGCTTCTTGTATGTAAAGGTAGTGATAAAACACGTCTCCAACATTATAACTGTATTAGAAATTTTCTCTCTCTACCTTCTTATTCTCTACCCTCTGTAATATCTCTACTGATGGTCTTACATCAACAAGCTTCAGGAAACTCTAATCGGTGGAGCTCAGTTTCCACAGCTATTGAGACAGTGTTGCTATAGCATTAGAACCTGGGAAGACACAATCTGAACACTGGGCTCTATAGCAGTATCAAGGTCCAAGAAAAAACACCTTAAATGTGAAAAAGTACAGAGCAAGGCTGCTAGGATGATCAAGGGACTGGGGAGCCTGTTTTACAAGAAGTATTTAAAGAGTGTGAATTGTTTAGCTGAGCAAAACAACTGAAGTCTGTGAGCACGTATGATTGCTGTCTAAAAAACACATTGCAGGAGTAAATATTGAGCAGTGATATCGTAAGCTAAAGGACAATGCTGTCATGAGGAAAAAATGGTGATGACTGTAAATGTATTTATCTGGAAATGAGACAGTTCTAAACTATTAGAATAATGTGTTTCTGGAACTGCTTTTCAAAAGGAGCACAGAAGCTAGAACTTAGAAATGAGTTGTCTTAATAGTTACGGAGTTATTTATTCTTTCAGTATTCACAAATATCATTATTAGTTCTTGCAGATACATGTGTGCTTTGAATGCAGAATCTACACTCATCACAGAAATGACATAGAAATGAGAAGAAGATATCTGTCTTGTCTCGGAACCCTAGATATACACAGGGCTCTGAAAACTCAGAACCAAAATATGGTCCATATCCAGATATACTCTGAATCTTTTTGCCTGTCTGTATTATAGCACTTTCTGATAGACTCGGTAGCTTCTTCATCATTCCAAGCCCAATTGTTCCACAACTTGCTTGCTTGCTTCATATTTTCATATCTTTAGACAAAAGTGTATGCATGTTATATAATAGCATTATGTATTTTAAAAGAAGGCCAACAGAACAGCTCAGGATGAGGGCAGTGATGTAAATTAATTACTATGATTAGTAGTATTGAATTACTACATCTGATTTTGAATGATCTTTTATTTCCATCATTAGCTCTAAATAGCCTTCAGAAACTATCAAAAAATATATATATTCTTACATCAGCTCTTCAGAACAGAAATGTGTCTGCACCTGGACTTTTCTTCTATTGAATTTCTATTGATGAAAAAAAAAAGATTGGGACTTAGCTCTCAGCTGCAGCTGGCAGAGGAAATCCACTAGAAATCAGTATTTAGAACTTTCCTTTTTAATTTGCTATTGCAAGTAGCCAACCATCACCAACATTCTTTTCCATTCCTTAGAGCTTAGTCTACGGGTAAATACACTCCACTTTCTCTCCTAAAGCAAGCTTCACATTTACAGAGTTGGAGCTTCACAGACTAAAAGAAATCTTTTGCAATTGATTAGCGAATATGCCCCTTCAGGAATACAAGACTGCATTTTAATTGTATGCACATCTTTAGATAGCAATCATCAGTCTCTGTTATGTGAAAATCTCAGATTTATAAAGGAACAGGAAATAGTTGCAGGTGAGCTGTAAGTTTAAAAATGTAATTCCAACAGAGTCTGTCCTTTGGGCAGGCAGCTATATGCTAGCTATGGCCTTTAAATCCTGACTAGACAGAGAACTTAAATCATTACACTTATTTAATCCTAACCCCATTTAGCAAAGCTTTTAAGCACATGCTTTGCTCAAGAAAGGCCTGGACTTTGATAGAAATTGAACAGAAAGCATATCACAAACGAAAACACATTAAAATATAAAAACTTGAAAGAATTAGAGCATTGCATTTGAAAGACACCCATTCAGATAGGATTAATGGAAGAAATACAAACTTTATGAATTTTGCAAAGGTTTTCAAAGATATAATCTCTGGAGTTTTAAAAAGTTCCATAATTCTGGGTCTATGTTCTCTTATCCCTAGCTGTAAATAAACTTTAATAAAAAAGTAAGTGTCAATAATCTAAAAGCCATTTTTAACCTGTCTCCTGCACTACCCTGACGTCTACAGTAATGATCTTCCTCAGATGGAACACAGCTGATCAGGGTCATTCACTGATAAACGTATTTCAGAGGATTTTCCCCCCTCTATCTCAGTTTGAAATTCTTATCCTATAATGGTGTGTCCTTGCAGAAAATGCTTTTGACTCCCAACTTCTTATTTTTTTGTGCCTAGTCTTACAGTTTGACTGGTAACTTTCAATTTCAGACATATATGACTAACTTCTTTCATTTACACACCTACAGTTGCATAGGCATTAGTGTTCATAAAGAATTTTAAAGGGTTTTGAAAGAGAGTTTGCTTCAAAGTTACTTTTTTCCCAGTTTTGTTTTAGTGACAGGAATCAAGTTCTATCAGAATTGCTACCTTTTCCCAAAGAAATGAGGCAGACATGTATAAGATCTGAAAGGTTTTGTCTGCATCCCTATCCACTTCCAGTCCATGTTCACCCAGGCATCGGTCTGCCATTGTGCAGGCTCTGTTACTAGTTCTGCACTCAACTCTGGCAAAATGCATTGCATATAGTCACTGCCGTTTTAAAAATATCACATTGTAAGTTGGAATAGATAGCTTTTCCTGTTTCACTTGCTTTATATGCTTGTTATTAATGCATTTATTTTTTTTCTTTTTCTTAAAAAAGCTCTAGTCTTTCAGTTGGAATAAAGTTCTCTCAAACAAAGCAGCCATTGTTTTTTTCATAGCAAGGGCTTTGATTTTGCAAAGTTGCAGTGATCCTCTAGAAAGACATGGCCAACCTTTTCTACAGTATTGTGATGGAGCAAGAGAAGCTCTGAATGTTGCTGTTTCCCATAAGACAATCAATAAGACAGGAGATGTCACAGACGACATCTTGGATTTCCTACAACTGCATTTTGCAGCTTTTAAATTTTCATTTTCTCTTTAAAATGCTTCTTTGAACATTACCTATGCCCAGAGGAACAGCTTAAAAATGAAAAACAGGCTTTTAGAGCTTCAATTGCAGCCACAGGGGACTCTATATTCCTCCACTGTTGCTTTGCTATAGTATTATGCTTCTATTATCTCAAAATATAAAGACCTGATAATGCAGGCCCCTTTGGAATGCCTAAGATTGAAAATGGGAGTTCCAGCTTGGAGGACCTGTAGTACTATTTATTTGCCATCACATTAGATCAGCTGTACATAATTCCTCTTTTCTTGAAGGAAAAATAGTCCTAATCAAAACTATTAATATTGTTTTTATTGAATTTAGACAATAAGAAACAGTCCAATGAAGTTTTTAACCATTTGCTTGTAATCAGGGATGCCTGTTATTGCTACCAACTAGCCTTTTCTTAGTTGAAACTTATCCCTTTTTCATTTCTGTCTCTTTTGAGTTTTACAAGAGATGAGAGAGGCCCTCAGCAACTATTTCCAGATCAGTCCCTTGTCAAATAATTCAGGTTACAAAGACTTTATCACTGCATGTGCAATCTGCTAGAAAGAAATATCCTAACAAGAAATACAGTCTATTAAATAACTTTTCTGTATAACTCAAACACACTGAGTTATTACAATAGCACTGCTCATGTTTGTATGGTGTGCTGGATAATTACCATAACACGTTAATGGCTTAGTGTTTAAATGCATTACTATGAGTGGGTAATATATGTACAAAAGGATGTCAGATTGTGAAAGGTGAAAGGTGTTTATGTGATGAATTCACACTCCTTGTTACAGACAGAAAATGGCCAGTAAAAAGACAGTACACCAATAAGAATTCTAGCATATCAATCTATATATTGAATTCTGCATTTTCTGAGAAATTTTATAAACTTATTTCAAGAGATGGAGATAATAAGCATCCAAAATATTCCGGGCCTTCAGTACAAATATCAAATGCCCAACAGAATTTTATAGAAAATTATATTTAGGTTTTCATAATATGTCTGTCACTCTCTGTTCTCCAACAGAAATATGTTCACTGCTTGTGTTACATTTTTCTGGCCTGGATGTTTCATTCATCAGCCAAAGTATTTTCTGCTTTTCAAGGTCTCAAGGGGAAAAAAAAGCTAATTTAGGATACCCCTAAAGCTTAAGTATTTGTTGGTAGAAATATAGGCTTGTCATTGTGGATGCATAATAACCTTGCTGGTAATTATAGCTGACTATGCCAGTGGCTCAGAGTTAGGGAGAATATCTGTAATGTTAGCTTCTAGAAAGTCTCTGACCTCAGATCTACCCATTTGATAAATTATTTTTCTTTATATTAAAAAATAGAGGAGACAGCTCCAACTCAGACTTGCTCAAAAGCTTTCTTTGCCTTTATCTTTGTCCTGAGACAGTCCACAGGGGAGCACTTTGAAAAAGTGAGAGCTAAATTGGAACATGTGTATCATATACATTATGATGCTAAAGAAAGACTTAGGGATCACAGATTCATTTTCTGTAAAGCCAGAAGGAACCCCTTCAATCACCTAATTTGACCTCTTATTTAAAGGAAACCATAGGATTTCCCTGAATTCATTTGCATTTGAATAACAGGACATCCTTAGAAAAAAATCTAATCTTTATTTAAAGATTTCCATTAATGGGGTTCTCCACCACAACTTTTGTTCTAGTAGTTAATTATCTGTGCTGTTAAAAATGTGCATGTTGTATCTACACTGAATATCTAGCTCCAGCTTCCAGAAGCCAGATCTTTCCTCATATCCACAATCTGGATCTTCCCTCAGATCAAGCATTTTCAATTGTCAACATTTGGTTTCTTGTGTAAGTATTTATATATTGGGGTAATTCTGAGATACAGGGCCTCATAGAGTCAGTTCTTTGAGAAACTGTAATGTCTGTTTTCCAGTCCTGAAATAATTTCATAGCATAATCTAAAATCTAAGTTGTAAATGACCTATGGGAGTTATTTGGCCTGATCTCCCAGCTCAAAGTAGAGGCAACCTATATGAGGATCTGCAGGGATGGAGATTCCACAACTAATCTGAACACTTATTTCAGGTTTTGACAGTCTTCTCCTGAATTTTTTTCCTAATATCTTCTCAAAATTTACCATGTTGTAATTTGTGTCCATCCTTCTCATCCTATCATTGTGCACTTCTGAGATAAATCTGGCTTCATCTTCTCTATGGCCTCCTGTGATGTAGCCAAAGACAGTAATAAGATTCTTCCTTTACCATCCCAGTTGGACTATGGTCTCTCAAGCTCTCCTCGACTTAACATGTGCTCCAGTATTTTAACCACCTTTGTGGCACTCTGCCAGAGCTCAAATTTTGACATGATACTTTAGATGCAGTCTTACAAGTGTTGAGAAGGGGGATACGTTCACTTCCCTCTACCTGCTGGCAATGCTTTGGCTAAAACATGACAATATGTGGTTGGATTTCTTTGCCACAAGGACACACTACAGATTCACATTCATCTTCTTGTCTACTGGGATCTTCCATCCCTCCAAAGCCACTTTCTATCCATTTGGCATCCAGCCTGTACTGCTGCATGGCTTATTTGACTCCTGGTTCAAGACTTCACATCTACCTTTATAAGGCTTGTGTCAGCCCATTTCTTCAGTCTCTTCTTAGCAGCCCTGCCCTCCAGTGTATTGTCAGCTCTTCACTGCTTGGTAAGTTTGTGTACTTGCTGAGGGTGCATTTTGTCTCATCTTCAATAAAGACATTAAACAGTATCTACCTCGTCTATTTACCACAGTAAAACAGCATTTATGTGTGTTTTCTCTGCACCACTTGCAAACTACATCATCCTTCTTTAACTAAGGATGCTGACAATAAAAATATTGTTTCTGAACTTGTAAGGCTAGTGTGAAAAACCTGCTGATGCTGACCCAAGGATCTCCTTTACATATGTACTGCATTTGCCTTTTGTTATGTAAAATCAAGTACAGCTGCTTATCTCTCATAATGCCAATCCTCTTTTATTGTTACTACTACTATTGTTACTACTTCTTGGTTACTCTTTCTGTAAAATATGTTTCTTTGTTAATATGTGGCATTACTAAAATGTATATTATCTATTTATACTCGGTTTCCAAAGCAAACAGGATCATGCAGTATCAGTGACCTCTCTTTTTCATTATGTAAAATTTCTCTCAGCCTTTGGATAATTTGTAGATATTTTTGTAATTTTTTTCTATTTCATTGATCAAATGTTTTAATAACAGTGCTGAGGATCTTACTAGAAGTATTTGATGATGCTTTC
Organism: Tringa tobata; assembly: GCA_033628505.1. Taxonomy (NCBI): domain Eukaryota; kingdom Metazoa; phylum Chordata; class Aves; order Charadriiformes; family Scolopacidae; genus Tringa; species Tringa tobata. Next base: position 2,349,442 of record JAHREE010000155.1, on the reverse strand, counting down.
AGTCTAACAGACATATTTAAATGTGTTTATTCTGTACCTCTTAATCAAAGTGACAGAACCAAGGCTTATAAATGACCACATGCATTACATCAGCAATGCTTCTTTATTTCAAACATTTCTCATTTCATCAGACCCTTCTGCTTTTCTTCATTCACAAGAGTGTCTCTTAGAAGATACTTTCCAATTATATTATTCAGTGGTTTCCCAAGATAGGAAAAGGAAGTTTTCAGTTAGTTTAGGAAAATAAAATTATACAGTCTACAGATAGATACAGTCAGTAATTTTCCCAATATGGAGAGAGCACACAGTGACTAAGCACTTGTGACACTGGAAGATAACAGAACTACCATCCCTTTCCTTGTGATCCTCATGCTCATCACATTTTACACCTTCATTGTGTTATTATGAATAAGCAATGAAGTGAGGACAACCTGGGAAAAAGCTCAGCTCAGTTTCTGATGAACTATTAAACTTTCAGTGAATATAATTTTGATTATCACTGTGTACTCTCTCACAACCTGGGTGGTTTTTTTTTTGAAAAGCAAGGACTCTACCTCCACGGAGGATTTTGTATGGGTAAAGCAAAACATTAGCACAACTTCATGCTGAATTAGCACATTATTTTTGGTGACCAGTATATTGCAATATCTTGTTTTGATAAGACTTCTTCAATCACTTTGAATCAGCAACATACATGAAATGCAGTCGATAACTACGAAATACTTTTACACATGATAGGAACAGGCCCTTTAGAGGAAATTTCTGATGGCAATCCCACTTTTTCATTATTGAGGAGCACTATTAAAATACACAGAATCATATACCGGATTCAGTGAAAGAATGTCAAAACAACAATCATTTAGCTATTTACCAACTATTGCTTATGCTGATTTTCAGTGTGCTGCATATCATGCTTTTATGCTGCAGCATAAAGTGTGCTAGATGCCATCATGAAGGATTTCTTTAATTCATCATACCAGATACCTGTGTAAGCACATAAATATTTTCTTCCTGGAGGCAAATAATCTTGTTCATATGAAAAAAACTTTTCCACATACCACTCATTTCAACCACATACAGCCTACATATATAACATTAAGAATAATCCAAGAATAGTAGAACTAGCAATCAGGAGTAAAGAGCTTTGTAGTTGTTTCTTTATTGACGTTTGTTTTGCAGTTGGTGCAGCTACTGTGGCTTTGTCAAACAAAGAATTTGTTCACTGAGGCATATTCAATTCTATGTAGAGCACTGTGAGTGACTATAAATGCGGGTATTTGTGTAATGTTTTGGTGATTAAAAAATCATATAAAATTATTTTGTATATGTAGTGTTCTAAAATATTTTTAATTGGAAAATGATTTTACAGATTCAGAGGGTATTGCCATATTCCAGTTTCATAATTAACTTGAATACTGGAGTCCTTATGGCAGATGAGCAATGTTTAATAAAAATAGCTGACTTTCTCTTGCCAGAGAAAGAAGTGATGTTATTGTGGAGAGATTTGTGCATTACATAATTCATGATTTTTATAGAAGACATAGAGTTATGCCTAGAAACTGTTTTGTGTTTAGATTCTACCCAAGGTATGCCACAGTTCCAGTAATGAATAATGCAGATAACATGGTGCCCTCAGTGAACTATAGAGCAGAAAAAGCAGCTGACTATCAGAAACAGCTCATTAGGACAAAAAAAGATAAATGTGACCAAAGCACATTACCTTGATGGAGAAACAGAAAAGACAGATTCTGCTTCACAACTAATTTGTAAAAACAGCTTGCAAGATTTCTAGTTCCTAAAGCCTTTAGGCAAACTCAGAACTAATTAAACAAAAAATGATCTGTTCCATACTTTTCAGATGAAATAGTAAGATAGTTCATCATGAAAGTTTATGTAATGCAAATGTGGGCCATCAGCAGTATAGTACTTCTAAAAATGAAACCGTGTCTGTGAAAGACAGAATGAGTCTCATTATAGCATTGCATTGCTGTTTGCAACTCTAGGATGTAGTTAAGATGGTGTCAGCACTTTTATTATATAACCTATTTTGGTTTGTTTATTACTTAGTTATAAAAATTTACTTCAGACTAAATCTGAGTGCACAAGGTTTCAGGTACTGTTTTGTTTGTTGTTTTTTTTTTAAATAAGTTTGACTATTTTAAACTTTGACTAATGTATTTAACGTTGAACAAATCTTCTTCTGTGAAAGGTGCTGAATTTACAATCTTTTTTCAGTGTCCAGAGCATTTACAGTATTATTGGTAAAATCATTCTGCACCATCAAATTTTTTCAGCTGGTACATTTCCAAATTTGTGAAAATCAATTTTCAAATCTAAGGCTTTTCAAAAGGGAGAACTGTGATGGCTGAAATTAATGCACAAATGGTAAAACCAAGGACTTTAGTCCAAAACTTAAAGTATGCATAGAGCTACAACTTAAAATTAAGTAGTTCATGCGCTAAGTAAACTCACACCTTAATGTATCTTGTGGCAACTAGTGTCTGTTTCCTAATTTTCTCTAACTGGTACTGCAGTCTTCATTTTTCTGTATATCTACAAGCTACAAAAATCTATAAAATACTTCACCAGTGCATCATCTGAGTAAACCTCTATATGACTGCAAAAATGTCAATGGTTTAGAAAAAGTAGATCATTTTCCATCTAGTCCAATGATGGGAACAAGTTCATGCCGGGTACCAAAAAATACTTGCATTGGAGGCATGTACTGGGTATGTTTTCAGAGAGGGGCTTTAACCACTACCCAGGCTCTTTTTCTTCATCAGTACCAGAGCCTGCAAGTGGCTCTCAGGCTGATGTGTGGGATTAAGAAGGCAAAGACACAGGGTACCGCTGTCAGGAGAGCAGCAATACCTTCTTGAAATTACAGTGACGTGTCAATTCTAGCGTACTCATCAGAAGATGCTGACTTAGCTTCTGGCACACTGACAATTTGCATCCAGAAGAGAAGTCATATGCAGATAACTCCTGGAGATCACTTGAAATACTTGTACTAATTTAGAAGTGGTGTCCCAGGCATGGTACTGTGCGGCTTTCTTTCTAATCCAACCAACATCATTTGTGTGTGTGTGTGTGTATCATCTGAAATTGATGAAGGACAGATTTTTATCTTATGCCTGTTTCCACTCAGCTTTGCAAAAAATTGATTTAAAGGTTGATTCATCATCTGTACAGAACAGAAATGATAGCCATTATATATGCAGTAATAGGTCACATATACAGCCTTCAGCACTGCAATCTCTTTTAATAGGTGAATGAATCATGAGTAAGATAGCACATTCTTCTCAAAAGGTATATTTAGGTCTTTATCTTATCTGACATAGCATTAGTTACTTGGTGGCTTTGAAATCCTATCGATAATGGTGAGCACATAGAAGTCACTGGTTTGTTATACAGGACAGTCTAAACTTTACATTTTGCTTCCAATTAATATATATTATATATATAATATAATATATAATATTAATACAGAAATTTCTAAAGCGGCTACTATCTCTCCACATGTCCATTGTTACAATGATTAACAGGTCAGTGCAAATAATACCCAATCCATACATATGGTAAGTCAAAGGCAAAGGAAATATAATGCTATACTGTATTTGCTGTTTTAAGGCAAGTTCATTAATTCCACATGCATTTATAAATCCTCAGGTAACCTATTTTGGTTTTGTATCTGGTTTGCTTTTTTTTTTTTTCCCTTTCTCTTTCTTTATGAAATGAAACAGAACCTCCCATCAAAAAAGTTATTCTCAGGATCCACTACTGCCTATGACTCACTTCCCTTCTTTAATTGACTCCTTCAAGTGAGTAGGTTGGTCATCTGCCTGGAAGATTGATGCTTCCCAGGGACATTACTTTCAGTTGCTCCCTATCTTTGACAAGTAATTTCATAGTTTTCTTGTGTTTCATATCAGTATCAGTATCTTTTCTGGTTTAGTTTTATTGCTTTATTTTCTTTTCTATGCTTATATGCTGTTTTTCCTTTATTCTCTTGAGTTACTTTTCCTTCTTTCTCCCTTTTCCAGAGCTCATTGTATTCCTGCCAAATTGCACGTAAGTTTTTTCTCTTTCCTAGATTCTGATCCACAAGTCTATAATATTAGAAGCAGTTAATGTACCTGAGTGAAGAAGATGATCATGTGTATTATTCATTTCTTGAAATAGAACTGCTCCTCGTGAAGCTAGGGCAATGAAGTACGGCATGAGGAAACAGTTTCTTACACAGAAGTCAATGCACATATTTTCGTTGTCAGCTCTCACCACTCAGCCAGTAGCCCAAAGACAGTGTTTCTCTGGCTCTTCCTATTACTGAATCTGCTGTCATTTGGGAGGAGTGGAGAAAGCAGAGGAATTTCCTTTCTTTGGCATAAGAAAGGAAAGTTGTTAGTTTGTTTAAGCAAAAAGGATGTTCTCCATGTATCCTTTTAATAAAGCCTCCTTATAATGGTCTTCAACCATCTCTCTGGAAAAGCAGTCTCCCATCTAACATCTCCTTTTCAGAGAAATCAAGGTTTTGGACTTTTGGACTCCTTTATGGCATTAGAATCTTAACAGGCTAGTCCCATTTTTATTTACACCATGAAACTATTCTGAGGATCATACCACCCAAGATACAATTTTCTCAAATTTTTACTCATGTAACTTTTTAATTGAGCATGCTTATGTCATAATTTTTATTTTAGTTTTAATCAAAGCTTACATCTTAGACTGTAGTCTATGCATTTGGCAAAGAAATTCAACTGCACCATCGAACAGCTTGTTAACAGGCTAAAAATGGAATTGTCATGAAGGAGAACCAGCCTTGCTTACAATGGTTTGATGTTACTGTAATAACAGGGAGTTCACTGACTAAGAATTCTGAGAGTCATTTTGCAAAGGGCGGCACATAATTGGAATTTAATCTTAAGACTCTGATGTCTGTATCTCGGCTGTATCTTGCCTGTGCTGCATCTTTGAATTTTCTAGCTTTTGTCACTTTGACACTTTGTATGGCAACCTGATAGAGAAGGTTTCTCCTTTTTGTTACTACTGTTGTTCTTATTATGTAATTGACCTATTTCCATGTAATTTACTCAGGAAAACTTGAAGTGCCTTTCTTCCTGCATTATAAATGTTTCTGATTTGCAATTCATTAAACCTTTCCCTCAGCAGATACGTCCCTAAAGGGTGGGCAAATTCCAGGGAAGGCCGAGCAAAAAACATCAAATGAGGCATGTTTAAATACTATGTAAAAGGGGTTGAAGAAGGACTAGCTGGTGTTATGCTTCCATACGTTGTCATTGAAAAATGTTATAAACTTATAGCAAAATCAAAATAATAGGACAATGTAAGGGCAACTTTATACTTATGAAATCAAACCTGAAGTATCTATATTTCTCTCATTCTGGATACTCCTTTATCCTCAAAGTTTGCAGGCTTTTTAAGCTTTGAATGAAATGAAGATACACCTTTGGATAATTCTAAATGCTGAAGAAGTACTCCTGATAATGTTATTTTCCTGTTCTTCTCATTGACTCTCCAAATTGTACAGAATCAGAATTGCTTTCTAATGCACCTATATTTAACTATATAAATGAATATAGACAGAAAGTATACATATTTCACACAGATGTTAGAAAAAATGTTACTAACTGCAAGTAAGATAATGAATACAGATGTTTATGTAGGAGAAATATCTGCAGGTAGGAGTGTAACTACTCTGATAAACAGCTAAAGCAAGGGAGCTGAATCAGGTGAGATTTCCTCCTTGTCTGGAGGAACTAACTGCAGACTGTTGTGAGAAGAAATGATTGCCTATTTGATCTAGTTGTTGCATCAGTTTCTGACAAGAATATTTTTTTATAAAAATAAGAGTGGATTTGTTTTGTTTTTCTCCTTATGGATTTGAACTGATATTCTCAAACAAGAAAATGCAGTTTTGTTAAGAGAAGTTACTGTAGAAGACCCTTTGTTCAACAGAAGCTTTGAAGGTTGTCAGCGTAGTTAGCCAGGTCAACTCAGAGACCCAGAGAGAAGTAAATCTCTTTCTAATTCATTGCCCTGTTCAAATATGCCTTTGAAGCCAAAAGACTTCAGGGATGGCTTTGTGAATGGAATAATTAACAAGCAAATAAAGCAGTCCTGAAAGCAACAGGAACTGGCCAGTTCATCATTGGCCCACAAATTTTTCCATGAGAGAGAACAACTTGCCAATTTAAAAGGCAAAGTTTATTTTCTTACAGATTAGACTACTCAAAGAATAAAAAATGTCATGAAAGTGGCTAAATTTCTTGTAGCCAAACTTGAGGCCCACCACTGATCAACAGCCTAGCCCTGAGTCATAGCCCATTCCTTGCACAGAGGTTTTGAATGTTAGATTCAGTTAGGCTTAGACTGGTACATTTGCCAGCAGTGTGCCCAAGTGGCCAAGAAGACCAACGGCACCCTGGTCTGTATCAGGAATAGTGTGGCCAGCAGGAGCACGGAAGTCATCGTGCCTCTGTACTCAGCACTGGTGAGGCCCCACCTCAAGTACTGTGTTCAGTTCTGGGCCCCTCACTACAGGAAGGACATTGAGCTACTGGAGCGTGTCCAGAGGAGAGACACCGAGCTGGTGATGGGTCTAGAGAACAAGTCACATGAGGAGAGGCTGAGGGAACTGGGTATGTTTAGTTTGGAGGAGTCTGAGGGGGGACCTCATTGCCCTCCACAACTACCTGAAAGGAGATTGTAGAGAGGTGGGTGTTGGCCTGTTCTCTCAAGTGAATAATGACAGGACCACAGGAAAGGGGGAGGTTTAGATTAGATATTAGGAAGAATTACTTTACTGAGAGAGCGATCAGGCACTGGAACAGCCTGTCCAGGGAGGTGGTGGAGTCACCATCCCTGGAGGTATTTAAGAAACATGTAGACATGGCACTTCTGGACATGCTCTAATGCCTGAGATTGTTGGTTTTTGTCTGTCTGTGGGCGAGTGTGGATGGGTGGGTGTTGGTTTGGTTTTTTTGGTTTGGTTTGGTTTTTTTTGTTTGTTTGTTTGTTTTTGTGGTTGGACTCGATGATCTCAAAGATCCCTTCCAACCATGAATATTTTGTGATTCTGTGATTTACAAGAATCATGAAAAAAGAGCTACTTGCCTCAAAACAGTTGAAATGGACGGACGCTGAAAACATTCTAAGATTTGATATTATTAACCTGGCCAACTCCAAAAGTACTGGTGAAAGAAAAAATATTTACTGCTGCACTTTAATTTCCTCTCTTTATGTTTCTGGCATTTTCTTTTTCCCCTTCTGTGGCAGAAGTACTGAATGTTGATGACAAGATTAATGAGATGAATTTGTCATTCACAGGTAATTAAAGTAGGTTGCAATTACCACACAACATTACTGGAAGTAGTTTGAAGACTTCGAACTCATTTGGAACAGGATTTCCTTTTAGTATCTAAACCAACATGGAGGTACTGAATATATTAATTTGTGTATCTCTCTTATAAGAAGACCTTCTTAGAGAATGTATCTAGTGGGAGATGTCCCTGCCCATAGCAGGGGGGTTGGAACTCAATAAACTTTAAGGTTGCTTCCATGATTCTATGATTCTATTACAGTCATTGCAAATGTTAATTCTAAATTAAATTCAAGTAATTTGTTGAATGACTGCATTCTATAGGGACTGTGCAGGGTCTGAAATTTTCACCTTTGTCTTTCCCTACAACCACACAATCAAACATTTATGAGAACGTATGAAGTGTGATAATGTTTAGATTTAGTATTCAATGGAAGTTTTTTCAAAGAATATTTTCTGACACCATAATGCCATCTGTAAGTAAACACTGTCCCAATAGAACTGCACATTTAAATCACATTGTAAGTATTATATTAATTAATTGTTTCCACTACTGTATTTCATAGAATCATACAATTCTCTAGGTTGGAAGGGACCTTTAAGATCATTTAGCCCGACCATCAACCTAACTCCGACAAAAAAAAACAAACACATAAACACATCACTAAACCATGTCACTAAGCACTATGTCAACCCATCTTTTGAACACCTCCAGGGATGGTGCCTCAACCACTTCCCTGGGCAGCCCATTCCAATGCTTAATAACCCTTTCAGTGTAAACATTTTTCCTAATACCCAATCTGAACCTCCCCTGCCACAACTCAAGGCCATTTCTTCTTGTCCTATCACCTGTGACATGGGACAAGAGACCAACCCCTGCCTCTCTACAACCTCCTTTCAGGTAGTTGTAGAGAGCGAACTTTCGTTTGTAGAGAGCGCTTTTGTTACACTTACTCCTTTAATAGACTGAGGTAAGGCTGATTCCTCAAGCAAAGTATCAGTTATAACTACAATTCAGCACCAGAGCTTTTTCAGCAAATAACAAATAACTTTTTTATCGTGCTCACAGTCACAAAAATATCACGGAATAAAAAAAGGTATTAAAACCTTTTCCCCATCCTTAGATAGCTATGAAGTCACCTATAGGCTAAGTTTCACAACATATTTTTTATCCTTAGCAGACAAGGAGTAAGATAATTGGTTTGTCTGACTGTGTTTCAGTTTCAAAAGCATCAAAACAATATATGTAATAGAATCTGAGGGGAAAAAAATCACATTGTAAAATGATAGATGATAATATGCCCACCAGGTAAACTTTTTATATGACAGGGTTAGAGATCATGGTTACAGCTAATATGTATTGCAGAAGACTGTAATTGTCTGGAATATTTTCTGATTATGTTCTGATTTCTAAGATAGTATTTTGATGTACTGCAGCTCATCTTAGGCTCTACTAGATATTAATAGAAACATGTCCTTTAGTATAAGTAATCTGTTCCACATAGGGAGAATATATTGTTCAAAATAAGAAGACATGTTTCATTTTATAATTGGTCAAAAACTCTTGAGAAATAGCTGTTCATTCTGAAAGGTACTGTAGTGAATAAATTGCCTCTTCTGCTTCAAAAATCTACGGAGTCTTATCTTTTTGATTTGAGGTTTTCCTCAAAAAGCAAATTGAGAGACTAGGAAAGAAGAAAAACCTGTTCCTATCTTTTATGTAGTAAGCAAAATATTAAAAGAAATTACATCAAAGATCTAATACTGTGGATTTTGTTTTGGTTTATTTTGGCAGTGAATCTATTAATGCCTATTCTTTTAGACTCACACTTTTTTTCCTTTTTTTTTAATTTTTTTTCTGGAGTTGAATAAAAATACTTTCCCTCTGAACTAAATCCTAGCAAATCTAATCAAAGGCAGCCACTTCACTAAAGGGAAGCAGGGGGTGGGGAGGAACTAAATTACAACTTTCTAAGAGATCCTAAAAAGCAAAATGAAAAAAAGCCATAGTCAATATAATAAATCATAACATCATAGAGAGCTTATTGGGAGGGAGTTAAGGAGTGTTGATTAAGGAGGTGTTGGTGTTAAGGTTGTAATCAGGCAGCCATTTCAAGCCTTACTTTCACAGCCTGCTAACACGCTGAAATAACATTTATTTTGTGAACAGTTCTGTGACTGATGTCAGAGACAGATGAAAAAGAGAATTTTTTCCCCTTTCAGTATTAGAACAAACCCATGTAGAATAAATGCTTTATGAGTTATAAAATCAGACGAGGTTTATGACTTTTCTCCCTGCTTCTTCAGGATGAAAGCTACCTTTTCCAAATATGCAAATTAACATCTGTATAATCAGAACCTGGAAAAAGTAAAATGGACTCTTTACATGCTCGTATCAATAGCTATGTGTGTACATATGCATGTGAATATGAGAGACTAATACACTGCTGGATGGGAAATCTGTAACTGACGGCCTTATTCTTCCCTCACATTGTATAAATTGAAAATAATTCTGCTGAATTCAATAGACCTGGGTTTACGTAAAAGTGGTATCTCAGAGAAAAGAATCAAAACGCACTGATACCTTAGACTGTTGCAAGCCTAGTATTTAAACTGCCGAAACAAAATCTGATTTTCTTACTACTTTGCATAGTTTATATAGTGTGTATTAGAAAGCTGTAGGAAAACATAGAATGACACTGCTGTGCACACCTGTATAAGAACATCATGATGGAACAAAGTCTTATTGTTCCTTTAGCAAACCTGTGTGTACACGTGCAAATCCAAGTTCAATATATTTTAGTTCATTGCTTGAATGATGTATATGCCAGATATGCTCTGCAAATGGAGTTCACTCTAATCTCTATTTTTATTGGTGCTACTGAGAACATATTAGTAATAGCACCACTGCTGTTATCTTGAAAGTCTAAGGAAATACGAGACAAGGCTCAGAGGGGAAAGGTACTATCCTTCATTAGATCAACTAATACAGCTATAAAACAGGATAAAGTTTTATGCAGACAAATTGTATGTACATATAGAACTTATGAAACGACCAAACATGATGATACAATATTGATAATTTAAGCATCATTTTACACTAAAATGCTTTGTACCGAATTAAATACTGAATTGGAAAAGTTCTGACTCAACCTTCAGCCAAGCTGAATAATTTGAGAAGACGACTATTTCCTATATCTTGTCTTCAAACAAGTTTTGTTAGCAATACCACTATGTATAAAAAAATCCAGAAATGGTGCGTATTTCTGATTTAATTTTGCTATAAATAAAACACCCAGGAAAGCTGTAGAAGGGTATGAAGAAAGCTCTAACTGAGGCAAATATGACCAAAGAAGAATAACCAGATGTAGGAAAGAGCCTGAGGGAATATCCAAAGGGTTCCTTGGGAATACCCATACTCTATGTTCTTTTTGTATAGCTCTGCTTTAGTATCTCTTATGGAAGATGAAAATGGAGAGATGAAGATGGAAAAATAGGAACAAGAAAATTCACTTTCTAGTCTAATATTATTCAAGCTAAGCCTACTACAGACTTTTTTTCTTAATAAAATATGAGATCAAAAAGAATAAACCTTCCATAGCACATATCCATTCCAAAGCAGGGAAAGAAAACTGAAAAAAACATCATCAACAATGATCTAGAAAGAGGAAATGTAAGCAGACGCCCAACAAGAAATAAGATATTCTTCACTGTGACTCAAAGCCACAGTGAAATAAGAATCAAGTGTAGCAAATATGAAAGTTTTGATGGGGGAAAAAAAACAGATTAGAAAAACAATCTAAAAATACATTACTATACCTCCTAAGAATAAGTAAAAATCTGAGGCATGTGAGTCAGGTATTTCAGACTGTATTTAACCAGATAAGCTAAAATGAGACAGCCTCATTAGCACATTATATACATCAAAATAATAATTTAAAAAATGCTGAAGAATGGCCCAGGTGAGCAATAGCTAACCTTGGATACCTCCAGCTGTGATTGTGATACAGTCTAATAGAGATTTGACACCATTTACTAAAGGAAACAATTCACAGAAAATTCAAAGTAGCTAGACACTGACCCACACAGCAAACATTCTGGACAAAAGGAAAACAGTACTTTTTCCTGTTCTTTTTTTTTTGCTTTAGTACATGGATGGCAGCAGACTAAAAACGCCTAAGAATAAAAGAGAAATTTGTGGTTGTTTCTGATAACACTTTTGAATTCATAGGTGCCCATAAATTGAGAGTACAAACCTAACACAATTTTTTTAAAACAAACCCCATCTTGGTATACTTCCACCCTTTCATCTTCCTTTAATATGAAAGAAACAAAGGTCTTTAACCCAGAGTAATACCACTAAAGCTATGCAGATTCTAGCTGAAGGTCCCTTATATCTGGCCCATCTGAAACGGGAATAAATTGGGGTCTATTTTTGCCTTCTAATGTAGGACAGGGTATAGCTTATATTTGGGAGTGCTAGATAGCACTGGCATACATTCTGTAAAGATGGAAATTTAAATGACCCTTTGAAAATGTTTTAATTAAAACCAGTAAGCACAATCATATATATGAAACTTAAAATACTAATTGCTACAAATTCAAGAAGATCAGATATATTAGAAAAAAATGGTATTATTGTCTCTTCTAAACCCTCCTACATTTATTTGAAAATTCATGCAAAAGGCAATTTTAAAAGTAATTCCCTGGGAATGTGATTACTTCAATGCACAGAAAACACTTTCTGTTCAGAGATACCTTCCAACTTTGCTCAGACCACCTAGGCAATTGAGACACTGTGATCACAACAAAAAAAACATGCTTATGTTATGAGTGACTCCCCAAATCAAGGCCACTTCTTAGCAAATTACTTTCCATATCCTTTAAACTAAATTATAGCAATGTTTACCTAACATATACTAACAATTCTTTACATCTTTATACACAGTCCATTCAGGAACCAGGACCTTGATCTCTTCAGGGGAAGTTCATGCCTATGTGGAAACCTACTTGATGACTTTACAAAGCACACTGTCTTTTATGTTCTTATTATGCAAAAGTGTAAGTAGCCCTCTGTTCGTACAAACAAGAGTGCAGGTTGTGCCACTGTGCTGTTGAATACATAATTGTTTTACCTACAAATACTCAGGCTAGAACTTGGTTACACAGGATCTACGGTAAGGGGATAATTGAAATGTAAAGACTAACATAGTGATGAAATAATGTGTGCTAAAATTGGATTACGTGTTCACTGCCTTTTGCACAGATGATGTTGAAACATACTGACGGTTTTGAAAGTATGAAGACTACGATAGAGCTGATCAGAGTAATGTAACTTCCACACATTTACCGTAGGGAGTAGAGAATAGAGCCTAGAATTTCTACACTCCAGGACAGTGCCCTAGGGGCTTTAAAGTTGCTTTCTTTTGCTGTATTGTGCAGCAGAGAAATGCAGTGCTGTTCACGGCAATGACTTGGATGAAGGTCTATTAGCTATTACCTTCCTAAGTATTAAAAAACATGAGTCCATACTTACTGGATGCTGGGTAGTATCAGTAATGAATTTAATAATACTTAATTTCTTTTAATCTTTTTTTTTTTTTTGTTCAGCATTCACATTTTCAACTTTTATTCCCCAGAATCATGAAGGTTAAGTCTTTTTTCGTAATATAATTGAGGACACTACAATCAAAGTGCTGATAATTGTATGTAATTACATGTTGGAGCCAAACTGCGAAGAGAAGGTTAAGCATTTCAAGAGGAGAAGAAGGAATACAAGACTGGCAATTTCTCTACAAGGACCCTGGAGAAGGGTCATCCCACTCTTTATACTGTTGGAGTGCCAGAAAATGCTCTTTTGGTATGTTCCAAAACCAGAAGTGAACACCCTTCTGAAAGAATGAACAGAAAGACTCAAAATCATGGCCTTATCCTTTCATCCCACTGGTCTGTGAAGACAGAAACATTGAAGGGAATAGGAACACTGTCCATAAAGCCTCCAGTGTGAGGCAAAGATTTTGTGCTACTGTTTAACCCACAGTACTTAACATGTGGACATGTGTTCTGCACTGCTCAATTACAGTAGCTCCACACATTTTCATGGTTTGATGCCTCAGAATAGAGTATCTTTGAAAGGACTTCCTGAGCATGGCTAATTCCTTGCTGAATCAGCTAGACTGGTGGAGACTCAATTTTTACAGCTGTCTCAGCCTTTCATTCTAGAAAAGCTTCAAAATACTTAGCAGTGAATCAAACTCAATGGTAACTTATTGGTAGGTTTCTGCTGAAATGATAGTGTCGCTACAGCAGTAATTCCCATTTCCATAGCAAAATTGTGCTTTACTTATCCAGCTATTTCAAATATGGTATTGGAGGGGATTCATTTTATCAATTTATATTTTCACCCGTAAGGCCTTCTATTTTTTAAAACCTAGCATATTTTAAAAGACAATTACAATGTTAAAATGTATCATTTTCATTTCTCAGCAATGCCAAAACAAAAACTAATAACTTCCAGTTATTGGGAATAAAACTGTAATCTTATTTGGTATTTATTTCTTATTTTAGTCCTGAGCACAGCTACAAGTTCTACATGTCAGTTTGAAAGTGCAGAGCCTTACAATTAAAAAAAAAATAGATCAGTGATTTGCTGTGTAATGAGAAGCTCAGATCTGTACTTTCATATAGCAGGCTTTTCAGCAGAACAGCCAATTTCTGAGTTGCTCATGCTGTACAGCTCTCATTCACAGAATCCCTTAATGAGAATCATTGCATAAATAAGTAAATATAGTATTTGTACCTTCGACTCTGAGAAAGCAGAAGCAAAGCAAATACTCCTCTCTGAAATACATGGGAAGACTCCATCCACTTAAATTCTCAGCTGCATTTTTCAGGTAATCCTGCACTTTTAGGGTGCAGGAAGAAAAGGTTATCTTTATTTACTTTGTCGTTATTTATCATTTGGGCCCAATTTTTAAATGGGTGCATTTTGTAATTTCATTTGATTATATGGCCACTTTCCCATTTCTTCTCATGTGTCTTCTTTATCATAATATTTGCTTTTCTTTATGCTGTGGTAATAGTAATTGGATAGCAAAATGTGACATTATCTCACAACTGCTGAATGTATCTTTTTTTGTGTGTTGTAATCATAAAACGGTCTCTCAGAAAAACAGCCAAGTAAACATAAACCCTTAGTCCTTTAAGCTTCAGAATCATGGCAGTTGGATGCCTTTCTGTACCACGAATTTAATTTTTCATTTATTATGAATTGTGGACATGCAATAGCATGCAGAAACTGGGCTGAGCATGTGAGGATTCCAGCTAGTACTATAAAGAATTTCCTGATCTGTGAGACAATCTAAAATTTTTTTTTGGAACATATACATTTGGGAATACATTTAAAACCCAAGCTTCCACTTCTATTCTTGTAATTTCAACACTTTTACTGTAGCTATCACCTCTAATTATCAAGGAACTCCCACTAGTCATGCATTTAGATATCAGAGTGACTCCAGTGGCAGCAGCTCGAACCCAATTAGTAACTCAGTAAAAGTACGACAAACTAGGCTCTTTTTTACTGGTAGATGAAAGTCAAGTGTATCAATGAGAGCAAACCCTAAAATGCCTATAAACAGCAATCTTAAATCACTGTGCAATAGACACATGTTACTGTTAACTTCCTGAAAAATAACTTTTTGGATGTGAGCATACTTATCTATTATTAAGACAATGGTTTCATACCTGTCTGTTACCCTTTGCGTGTTTTCCCAGGGTTGTGTATGCATGTACATGGCTCTGACCAATTAATGATTTGATAGTCACATTCCTGTTTGTCTACTCTGGCTACTTCTAGAAAGTGCATTAGTATTTTTTGTTGCCAGCACTATAATGACCCTCGGTTGCTTCCAGACTCTCTTAGGGTGTTAATATTTCATACCCAATCACACTCTGTGAGCTGTAAAAATCTTTATAAGTGTGTATAGAGCGACAGAAGATGTTTCATATTTGAGTCATTATACTGATGGCTCTAAACACAAAACATCCAACGTGAATGAATCTCTCTTGTACCTTCCAGATGCTTGATTCAGTCCCCAAAAGCTTAAATCAGGAGTACCTTCCATTGTGTAAATACTCTCGTGCCCAATACACCTCAGGAGCTTATGCACTATCTCTATTTTTTGTTTGTTTGCTAGTTCACTGTGTTGATGACCACTTATGTGATTATATATTTTATTGAACTGGGACTGCAGAGATCAAAGTTAGAAATAAATGAGTACCACTGAATATGGGTAAGTGCACATATCGACTGAATTGTTTAAATAATTTAGATTAATCTTTCAAAAAGCAGGATTCAGGTCTGAGAACGACACCTGTGGATTTTAGAAACTAGGTCTTGTAGCTGAGTACAGTATTCTAAAGAATTCTTCAACAGCTTTATGCCTATAAGGTGTGCAAAGCAGCATATTATTCTACTGAATGGGCAATAAGAGCTTTATTCTAAGGAAGTTAAACATCTCTCAGAAATTAAAGGGTAGTATTCATAACTTCTACTTTAGCTTACTGTAAAAAAGCTCGTGAAACTGAATGATCAGCAAGAACTTTGAGATAAGTTTGTATGTTTTTATTTGCTTGCAGTATGCAAGACCGTTAAAATATTCTTTTATCTAAAGTATAATTAGGAAACAACTGCACTGTGAACAGCTACATCATTTAACTGCTTCAGCAAAAAAAGCTAATCTTGAATTTCATTCAGACAGCTTTTGATTGAAGAAATTGAGGGCTGTAATTTTATTCGTAAAAGAAAGATTTTCTTTCTAGTATAAGCTACAGAAAATTTTATTTTGACTTGCACAATTGTGTTGGACACAAAATGTATTTAATAAAAGGGAGATCAATATTTCTCATAGAAATTTGCACATTTAAATTTCCTTTTTTCCCTCTCAACATTTAAAGGCCAGTTTTCTTCCTTTGATAATTCTTTTCACTGATACCTTTGTCTGAGTGATATTCATAGTGTTTGTGCATCTGGCTCACAAAATGAGTGTCTTTTTACAAAAGGCACCCAACTTATTACTTCAAAAAGAAATTCTGATAATTATACATTATTATGACTCTTAAGTACATCAATAAAGAGAAATGAATAAATTCAAATGCATTTTATCACAAGAAAAATACATTATGCTTCTGACAACTGCTGACTTATGGAGGCAGAAAAGATGAAATGAACTGCTATTAAGTAAAAGAAAATTCTGGTCAAATCCACTTGGTTTTACTGAAAAATCAGTTTAGTAACAAGATTAGTTTGATAATTAGAATAAGATGATATGAATGTTATAGTTCCTGTTGAATTTCTAATGCCGATTCTATGACCGTAACTGACACCTTTATTTATTCTGTGCATTAAACTAGATTTAAAAAACAGTAAGATTTATTCTCAAAGGGTTATGAGGTACCCGTTTATTTTCTTAGCATATAGATGGACATAGCATTTAAGAAATATCATAGGTAAAAATATATTTTGTTCAAAAGCATATAAAAAAATATGATTCTTAATTTTCTCCTGTTTAGTACTATGTCATTGTATATCTCCATTGATCTTTGTGATGATATCTGAGCTCTCAACACATTGGAAAACACGGCAGTGGCTAAATATGAGCTTATATTATAAATTATAATTATAAACAGCAGTTAAAAAATAATCCTGCTTTGTTTTCATCTTCAAATCTAAGACCATCTATTAAATTTTATCTCAAATACTTAGAAATATGTTTATTCTCTAGACTTTATGTGTACACAGAAAAATCACTCCTATATTTTTTCTTTGCAAAATGTTTAAGAACTGTGTTTGAGTTTAATAGGTGCATATTTTTTTGTTCTGTTTTATGGTATTTATCAAGTTATATGATTAAGCTCCTGACATCTATGTAACAGTTACAAATTTTTAATATATATTGATATAAACAGGTAGGATTAGCAGGTGAAGCAGTCTTGTCTCCCTGTAGGTGCTGTGGTGAGGAGAATCAGAGCTATAAGACTCAAGCAACCCAAACTAATAATGATTTGGATATCCTCTTATCCAAAATATGTGACATAAACTTAGATTTTCTGGATCAAAAGTTGGATGGACTGCAGCTGGGAAGTTTTTCCTCCTTTGCAGGATTTAAGTGAAAAGCATGATCATATATTGTACTAATTGGCCTTTTTATTTTTTTTTCAGAAAAAAATACAGTACGAATACTAACTGTGTGGTTTGCACATGGTGGAGATAGATATGTTCTGTTCCCAGTACATGCCCTCTGGCTTACTCAGGAGTATTTCTGGCCAATGACATGGAAGAGATTAGCCATCACTCTGATTTTTTCCTCCTTTTACAGGTTTATAAATGTTTATAGCATTTTCTTATTTGTACTTGGAGTAAATATGCTACCATACCATGTTAAACTATGTGTCGCTGAGTTTAATTTATATGGGAAGCATTTGTGTTGTATTAGCAGAAATCAATATTAGTGGTTTGTTGGGTGACATGAATAGAACTCTAAAAAAATTACTTAAAAGCAACTGTAAACCACAGATGCAGTTTTGAGCAAACTAACAATATGAGATGTGGTCCTTTTTCACTTCTCTGTTCACACAAAGGTTGTTAATGCTTTTTTTCACTGTTAAAGTTTTTCATAAAAGTAACACTTTGTCATTATAGAACGGTCAGTTTTCTGTTGAACTTATTTACCCTTTATTTTCAGACACGACCTAGAGAAGACAAGGAAACAACATGAAACATTTGTACTCCTTTACATCCTATAAGAAATATATCTTCTCTCAACAAATATAGAAAAACAGAATAAATAAACAATAAAATAACCCTTGTTTTTCCCAGTTCCATCATATATTATCATTAGTATATAACCACCTTTTGTCTTAGAAAGTGGAGGTATGTTCCATGTTTTTTTTCTTAATTCTGAAGAATAGTCCTCCTTGATGTTTGAATGGTATGCATGAACATATGTGACAGAAACATACATTTCTTCCCATGCTTGATACAAGAAAACTCTAATAAGCTGAATATTCAATAACCACAGACTGCTATCCATACACATTTTCAAATTTAGTCTACATCTTTTGAATCCCAAATCCTCATTTGTTTAATCTGAAACTCTGTATAGCTGATTTTTTAAAAAATTCTACATCCTCGAGTATTGAGACAAACTACTTTTACTTGCATTTGTGACACTGCAATTAAAATTCTGCTAGATACATGATTCTACCAACAACAAAAGAACTACAGGATTTTGGTATGAGAATAATGCAGATTTAGAAAAGTAAGACAGACATGCATTATTTTCATATGTTTTTGAATTTACTTGTGCATTCAACACACACTTTTCAGTAAGAACAATTCTATCACAGCAGTTTTTGGGCTGAGGTAATTTATTCTAGGAAATACTTCTGGTTTTATACCCCCAACAAATTCCCATTAAGTAACTGAAAACTCACATCCATTCATAAAAATTTAATTCATTTTCTGAGCCAAAATCTGTTCTTTAAAAAACATACATATACAGACTACTGAGATTAATAATTTCTATGTGAACTGAAAACATAACAAAGGGAGTTTTCTCCAGAAATTGAGAGACAGTTCAATTTTTTCATTTTTTTCCCGTTTTTTTTCTGCAGATCTTTAAGATACTGTTTAGCACTTTTGTCTTTCACTCTGAAACAAAGATGTGTGACCGTAGCAAATCTATAGGCACAGCTTACTATTAACAATCTCTGTAACTGTCACAAGAGAGGAGAATTTGCTAACAAAGCCAGGCTATGTATATCAATCCAGATGACTGACCATTTGGTACTACATAAAGACTGCTTTTGGGGTTTTTTTTTAATGATTTCAGCATTGTTCAGAACTATGAAATAATTCTCCCTTCTACACCAAAATATGTAACCTTACTGGTCATTATTTTAAAAGTTCAGAATACTTTTAAGTACTGAAGCTCTTAGCATCTGTGGAAAGTGCTGCTGGCCACAAAAGCCCACTCAGGAAAAAATTCATATTGCTTCTACGCAAAACAGAGTTGCTGTCTTCTACAAAGGCCTGCATCAGCTCTGTCCTATACTTTAATAGGAACACAAAACTTGAAGATGCTTTCCTGGTTAGAACTTTTTTTGCCACATTTTTAACAGGGATTAAGCTCCGTTCTCAGGAAAACATCAGTCCTGTGTTACGATATATTTCCACATAAACTGATTTTTTATGAATCCCTGCATATTCTTTAAAGTACACCCAAAGTTCAATCTAATCTAGATGGCATCATCAAATTTTTATACCATTACTATAATTACATTTGCACACACAACTCAATTACCAAAGATATGGATCGTTACCTGCACAATTTGATTATGAAATTTAAATCAATATATTTGATATAATTACAGTTAAGGTTACAGTACATTTTGTCACAAACCACATTATACATTACTGTCTTGTTTTATGCATTTTAATAATTCACTTTAATCCAGTATACTTCAATAAAAAAGGATATTTTTCTTTTGGAGTAATTTCACTAAATGGGAGGAGATGGGAAAATATATTGTACATTAGCAAGTAAACCTAAGCAAATTATCTATCCTGCATTTTGTTTTAATAATCTACATCCACATTGTTTTATTTTGGTAACAAAGAAATCTCATTCCTGTGCTGTTTTATTCTGTCTTCATGGAAGCTGATCCATAGGAGGAAATTTATAGGAGAAGACATATGCGGAGATAAAGCCGAATCGGGTGTTAACACAGAACATGTGCTTTAATATGCTTGTCCAGGTGCCAATGAGTGTCAGGTTTGATTCAAAGCTTAAATTTGGACAGTTCTGAACTAGCAAATGTATGATAGTGAGTAATTCATATATGCACACTAATTCATGCATGCACATAAACTGTCTCTAAAATACAGTCATTTGGGGGAGACGCAGCAGGGAATCTGTTTAGAAAATGCATACACTTCTAAAACAGATTAGAACCAGAAGCAATTTAAGAATATCCATATTTCATAGTGATGAAAATTTTCAGTTAAGATACTCCTATGCAATTTCATTACAATTGGGGTGTAATTTGGCTCAAAATGTTTCCATACTTGTGCTGGGACAAAGCTAACTATACAGAACCACAAGCATTTTGTATTTCGAGTTTTATTTTGTGACCTGGCATAGTTTCATCTAAACATGTGTTTCATCTTAAACTTCATCTTAAATACGAAGGTATTTTCTGTAGCTATAAGCTTCTATCTCCTTTATAGATCAAAAGATAACAGTGGTTTAAGACTTAATAAGCATATTTAATAAGCATTATTAACAAACACAATAGTATGTTTATGTTATGTTATTAAATGTAATATACCTCTCTACAACTGCAGATGGTGACAAATGCTTCATTGCAACCTCTTATTAGTCCCTGAAAACTATCCTTGAAATACTGAAAAATTTATTGAAAAATGTATTTTATTTTTTATTTGTATGACCTGTGCTTTGGTGTCTTACCCAATGTAACAGACAAGTCGCAGATCGAGCAATGAAAAGCCAGATTTTCAAAAAAGCATGTAGCAAAGAGTATTTGAAAGGCTTTACAGTTCCTTACTTATTTTAGCACAGCAAAGTTAATATGGTCCCAGCTTTGAATGAAGAACCATAATGTCTTAGAAACACTGATAAACTGCATAATAACATAAAGGACACATGAATTGTAAGTCCAACCTATTTAATTTTTATCCCTCAATAACTTGATCTAATTAAGAATTCTGTTCAAGATGAAAGGCATTGAAAAATTTGTTTTCACTTAGAATTTACGATATGTCTGTTTATGCAATCAACAAGTTTGACTTCTTTATTAGCTTCTTGGCCGAGTCTGGAGTTAGGATTTCTCCCTTCTTCAGAAATCTTCTTCCATGTAACTATTAAATCACTATGATTATGAGAGGTTATTTTGCAACTGGGATACTAACAATGTGGTGCAATTTCTATTAAAAAAAAAAAGCAGCTGATTTTATAGCACTTTTCTAATACCAATCCAAAGAAGTTTTAGATTTTGAATCTTAAAATCACCTTGAACCTAGGATTACTCCTTGTTTTCATGTTCTGATATTCTTTTTATTCTGAGGTCTTGACATGATTTTTTTCCTAGTGGCTTTGGGTTTTGAAATTAAGTACAGGAAGAAAACATGTGTGTACATCCCAGTGATGTTTATGCAAAGAAAAGGCAGTGAGTGACTGTATAGGAGAAACAATTATTGCTTTTCTTTGTAGCCTCATTAGCTTCATACTCGTAAAAAGAGAGAGAACGGGTATCTTTTAGGCTTTTATCATGGGCAGATACTATGTTCTACTATTTATTATTTAAATCACATTTCACATTCCACGGGGCAAGTTAATAAGCTACTCTATAGGAAGAGAAACTATATTTTTCCTCAGATTTATTAACATATTTTCAAACTGAGTCCTGCAGAAATGTACTCTACCTTTGCGACTGTAATATCTGATATCTAAGTAGGGAAAAATATAGGCCTATTCCTGGGAAAGGATTTTCTTGTCTTCAGTGAAAGATGGTTTAACAACACAAATTAAGTGATTTTTTAAAAAAAAGTCATAATTCCATTTCTTTATATAACTATTTAGTAAATGTGAAGTAAAAAGACTGACTGAAATCTATTTAGAATCTTTTTAAGTAGGAATATTGGAGAAAGAAAAAAATCAATTTTTCCCGCTTATCAGCTCATGTCCATGTATTAATTCTTCAGGGTTTACTCTTTTATCTGTGATCTCTGTCCCATTAGCATCAGAGATCATGGTACACCAAAGAATGGTTCTATTGTTATCTCAGGTTTTATCTTTGTGAATCTTGAGTTGTTAAGTCATGACTTTGACCCTCAAGGTCTTTTAAGGAAAAACCATATATTTCTAGAGTTACAGCTACCTGTGCCTAAAATTGGATTGCTACGCTTTATCCAAGTCTACCTCCTATCTGAACCATATAAATTGTGACAAGTATTTTTCTAGCTGAAAAATAGCTGTCTTATTGCGAGCCTTGATGGCATGAGCTACATGAAATGTATGAGAAGACATCCATTGGGATGAAAATCATCTTGTTCAGCAGAGATTAAGAGATAGCTTCATTTATTTATCATTTTAGGATGTTACCTAACTTTTTACTTCCATAAAAAAGGAACCTCCTACTCCCTTAGACATCACAATAAAATAGCTCTCTGAATTGAAGGAATAAATTATTCACTGTGATACGGAGCAACACTAGAGAAAATATGCTATTTGTGTCCTGTTAAGGGTAAAAATAGCGCTGCCATGTTGTTTGATCCGGGGACCCCTAGAAGTTAAGCCAACCAGTGTTCCCCTATTAATAAGCAGGAGTTCCTATAGACTTAAATATAAAGCCAGATTCCACAGCTTAACACTTTATTTTTGTGCATCAGGCAGAGCAGGAGACAACTAAAATAAATGAAGCAATAGATTCCAGAAGTAATTCTTCTGAATAGATTCTAAAAGAACTCCACAGCACTTAGGCTAGAACTTAAGCTGACATTTGTCCCTGGTAAATCCCAATTATCCTTAGTAAAAGCTGATCTGGGCTTTCCTGGTCATATGAATCCAGAAACACAGCAGTCATTATACACACTATCCAGACTTTTCCTAGATTAGAAGAGACCAACTGTTGCTTTAAAAAAAACAAACATGTGAACAGGCTGGTTCTAATTACAGACACATTAATGACATAAAAAACCAGGAGGCCAGATTGCATTCTCAGTATTTACAGTGAAACCACCTCAGCATCTATAGTGGACACTTTATATTCCTAGGTATCTATCTATCCTAAACAACTCAGAACAAAGTTGGCTTATGTCCCTCCTTCCATTCTAAAAAAAATTAGTCCAATCTGCTAAATTGTTCAGGCAGCCCACAGGTCTCAGGTCCATTACAGTCACTGAGCTGAGGAAAGCAGGAGGCCATGGAAGGCTGCCCATAGACAGATGTTTGCTCTGCAAGCAGCAGTTGCGGTTTAAGATGTTGCTGCCACTAGCTATTGATCTTTGTCCTTCTGAGGAAGCTTACTGCTCTCACTATTGCATGGTGGAGCGGGTTGCAAAACTGGCTGTGCTATTTAAACAGTTTAGGTAGATGGTCTGAGTTAACAGAACTGATGGTACTGTAAACGTACAGGGTAGCGTTCATAAAAATGACTTTGCCAATGACTTGTGCCAACATCCAGCTTCTGGGTGGTAATGAGCAATTGGCGGTCAGTGGGGAGAGTGTAATACCTCAAACCAGCATTCCCAGATCAGGAAGAGGTTATCAGACTACAAAAAAGTTCGCACTAACATCATTCAGTTGAGACCTTTTCTGTGTCAGGCTTCAACAGGTAGATCCATTGTGCTGAAGTGCCTTATGTCAGAGTTTTGCTTGTACAAAGTTTGGCCATTATCCATTTCCAGACACATGGAATAACTGGGTCATCATTCCATCAGCACACAGCTTAGCTTTATTGTCTGACTCTTAGTGACTTCACTGTAAAGTGTTTCACAAACTAGCAAGGTAAAAGAGCGATTTTTTTTTTCAAGAAAGAAAAAAAGAACAAGGGGAAGTCTCAAGATATCTGCTTCAATTTAAGATAAACGCTATGACTCTCTTTGCTAGTTGCTGGATTTTAAAACAGTCTTAATAAAAGCAATTTCTCTAATCTGAAATTCCACAGTCACACAAATAGGATACTCAACTTTGTTGAACATTTATTTCCTTGGCGTGTAGTAAAATGATAATGGTTTTATGCTTCAAGGGTATGTTTGTCTTATGTTAAGCTCTCTCCATATATTGATGAATGCTAATCTATTTTTAATAAGACCAGTTTGGACTCAGTTGATTAAAATAGTGTAGGTAAGAGCTATGCAATAATCCAGAAAGCCTGATAACAGTCCTCATTTAATATCTTGGAATCAACTTTAATTAAAGAAGTAAGGTCCAGATCCTCAGCTGGTGTAAAGTGACATTATTCTCAATGGAGCTATGCCATTTTTCACCCATTTAATGTCTGATCCTGTGACTCTACCTTGTTTGTTTTTCACTAGGTTTATTCTCTTTCACTGTTAATTAAATGTTTCCTGCTTTATTTCCTGAATAAGAATGTCAGCTGACCAAAAAAAAAATCTCTCAACTATACGTGTACTAGCAATCAGATTTTCCCCAATGCATATTAACACAGACTTCTACAGGAATTCATTATAAGTTTATTATTCAGTTTATAGGAGTTGAGAAGCTGGTCCTGAGGCTTTCCAGTTTTTGATAGGCCTAAACTTGAACTTTAAGTCCATGAACCATACCTTTTTTTTTTTTTAGCTTTGCATATTTAGTCTGTATCCTCCACATTAATCACTATTCCTTTATGCATTGGCAAGCAGAAAAAAGACAGGGTTTAGCACCCTGCAAAATGGCTTAACAATTTTCTCAGTAAAATTGAATCAAAAGTTAATTTTTCAGGTTTTCCATGGGTATATCTGTTTTGCCTTTCAATAACTACATGATTTACTGCAAGTCTGATTATAGTATAGTACACAAAGCAAAAGCTGTCCTGTTATACTGTATGCCAAATCATTTCCCCCAGGAAACTGTGCTAATCAAATGTGAGGCAATGCTGTATGTAAAGCCAGACTGGAGGACTAGAGTTTTACCTTATGAAAACTCCAGAACTCTTGACAGAATTTCATTATTCCACTAATTACAAAGCTTCATTTTGGAGATATAAAAATAAAAAATCAGTAAGTGGAGAGGTTATGGGAATCAAACCTTTATCAGGCTTTGCCTATTTATCAAAGCTGATCATGGTTTCTTTGGAATGAACACTCTTAATGAGAACTGTTTCTTTATAAATTCTCTGTCCATGACTGGCTATTGAAGCAACAGCTTTTCAAACTGTGTGAATCATTAATTTCAATAAGAAGCAGTGCATACTGAATTAAATATGGGTTCTGTTAGTTTTATTAGATTATGGACCTGAGCAAGCAAGTGTGGTCAAATTTATGGTCAAATAGTAATCAAATTCAAAATATTTGAAAATGATAAAATTATTAAATTCTGGAAAAAAGGGAATTCTAAAATGAAATGTTTACAGCCATAATATAGAAAGGACAGTGACTAAAATATCTGGATGGTCCATCCTCTTACCTTAGTGAAAAACTCAGCTAAAAGAAATTTTCACATAATATATATTAACGTATCCAGATTCAACTACTAGGATGAAATCTTTGTCCACTGACTTCCCCATTGACCTTGACAGGACAAGAATTTAATCTTTAATGTACTCAGCTTACTCTAAAATCAGATAATAGGACCTTTTTGCTCATCAAGGATGACTAACCTTATGATGCCTAACTATCATAGATGTCTAGCTAGATATTTCCAAAACTACCTCTACAACATTATTAAAAATACTTGGCTGACATCCAAGTGCACTTTGTCTACAAGACTACATGAGCCTTCTACACAAATTTTGTTGTGCAGTATAAAGAAAATTCAACTTCATTACCCATTTATATTTTGGGAGAAAAAGAGGATGTTTAAATAGAGAGAGAAATATATCTAGAAGAAGTACAAGTGTACTTTGGACTGAAAGTTAGGTTTGTAAAAAAAACAAATTTATAGAAATGTTCCTATGATTAATGTTATTGTTGTTGTTATTACTGTTAATGCTACTGTTTCTATTGCTATTTAATTCCAGGAAAACTACATTTCTAGAAATCTAGTCTAGAAAAACAAAATTCACCAACTGCTAGGAGCAATGACCATATTAACAGAGTTTTTCTTTAATCCTAGATGAATGAAGCTTAAAACATCTTTATTATTAGAAAATACTGAGTTTTCAGTTCCCATTGTTGTTTAGAACTTTTGTCCATTCTGTGCAAATGAATGTATATAACTTACAGTCCTACACATATAGATTATTACTTAGGCTGTGATCCTACAGGTGAATTCACACAGGAAGATCCTCTGCATCTATGCAGTGGTCCAAACCTTTATACTTGTATTAATAAGAATATATATGTGTTGCAGTGTATAAATGGAGTGATGACCGAAGCTACCTTTAACAGTTATTCTGAAATGTCTTTGTATTTCCTTTATTCCATTTTTTTCAGCTCCAAAAAGTTCACAGTATTATATATTGCTGAGCCCAAAATGTCTTTCTTTGGAGGAAAATAATAATTTTATTTTAGCATTTTTAAGTTTTCTAGTACATTTTGGGAAAGAAAAGATTTAGTGTATGAATCACATATCTGACTTTAGAAGAAGCTATTTATAAACCACCACAAAACAGATCTTTCCCATCTAATATTTTGACTGGTTTGCAACAAATGCTATATAAGGGATAAAAATACTCCCTTATGCCCTCTAAGATAGCCCTCTGAAATACAAAACCAAAAATACAGCTTTAAAAAGAACCCCACAGCTAGAAGTGTATGTTGTTTCCTGACCATTATGAGTACTCTCTTATGACCGTTCTCTTACAGTTCTAACACATTCACAGTTTGTGTTTTGGTATTTTTTCAAGTATTTAGGAAAAACATTAAATCTATTGGGAAATTTGTTGTTTAAATTTTATTCAGACCATGAAGATTAAGGTAAAGAGTGAACATAGGATCTACCTGTACAAAACAGGAGACGGTATTACAAGCAGTCTTGACACTGAAAGGCGATCTTTCTGGTCAGACTTCCTGATCTGAGTTTGACCCTGCTTACTCAGAGTGATCTTCACACAAGTCACAGAGGCCACCCGCGAAGAACACTCCTTTGGAATAAAGTCTAAAACTGTATTTTTGTTTTTACTGCAACATTTATATACCGCCACTTTTCTGTATTTCTTCTTGAATGATGTTTTTTACAGTGCATTTTAAATTTGATTTAGTAAGTTGCTGGATGAACAAGTGCTAAGAAGTTTGTAACTTTTGCTACATTCAAGAAGAAGGCCATTGTGGTTTGTTTGTTTGTTTTTTTAATATAGGCTAATTATAAGTTCCGTTGACGTAATCAGTGAAACTTCTATTCATTCCAACATGGCTTTCCAGTATCTTTGTTTCATTTCTTACAGCATACATAGACCTAGAATACATAGGACACATTCCCTCATATGTTTGGGCTTCTTGTGCCACCTGTCAGAGGGGCTAGAAAGGAGAATCTAGATCTTTACCTGTAATACCAGTATCTTGGGAAGACAGTATGAACTACACCATCAATGGCTGACTCTCAAAGAAAGCTGTTTAAAAAATATGTCACCTTTAGACAAAGAAACCTCTGAAAGCACTTGAGACTGCAGTTGAAAAAGTACTTCAGAAAGTCCTCCATAAATATATTTCCATTCTTGTACACTGTTCTCTATGGTTGCTTCCCATGTAAACTTTAGCATAACAGTTAATAACCTAAAGAATTCCATTTAAAAATTATGCAAAAATTTTAAATATACTGTAAAATGTTAGAATGTATTTAAAATGTTAGAAGTATTATTCCAGTAGTTTTCATGGAAAAATAGCTAAAAGTTGCACTGCTTCTGCTAGGGGCACACTAAGACAAAAAGAAAAAAAAACAACACAATTTAAAGAGGAAATCTAGATTAGTTGAAACATAAACTTAAAAAAAAAATTAAGGATAAAAGTTTGTCTATACCCTTTTCTGCAGATCAAATTGGGAGCTATGGAGTTAGGACCACAATTATGAGAAAATAAAAAATAGAAAACATATCACTTATATGTTACGTATGTAAGAAGATATTTTGATAGCATCAAATGTGAAAAACATCATCAGCTTCTTGAAAGTAGCAATCCACACCTACTATATTGTTTTAATTTTCAGCATTATCAGTTCTAAATGCCCCAATTAGACCTTATATTCTGTGATTGTTAGTAATATGAGTATTCTGATCTGGACAGGATTATTTTAGGATCTTGTCTGAAAGCAAATATAATAGGGTTCCTATAGTTTGAGGTAGATCCTGTATTTTTAGAAATATCTTTGAGCATGCTATATACAAATAAAAGTAAAACAGTGATTTGTGTGGAAACACCTGCTAAAATATTTCAGACTTCTGCCTGACAGTCAACAAATTATCTTTGAACTAATCCCCATCTTTTTTTTACTAGCTCTTCTATATTCTGCTTACCCTTCCCTGAATAAAAGCAATTGCCTCCTTTTCTGTCCTAGTGTAGCTTTGCAGATAACTGGAAAACTTTAGGCCCTTCCAGAGTAATAAAAGTTCCCAAAAAAGTTCAGTTTCATCCAAAATCCTTTTCTGAGATCACAGGCACTTCTTCAAGGTCTGTTGATCTTTTGTCCTGTTTTGACTACAGCTGTAATGCCCTCTCTTAGCCCCAGAATTGAGGGTGGAAATGTTAAGGAGTTCAGCTCCTCATTGTTTCATAATTTCCAGCTCCAATGGAAAAAGTGGGAAACAAGAATGACCAGGAATGCTTTCTTTGTTCTCTTTCCCTTAAAGCTTTTTATTTATTTATTATTCTTTCCTCTCAATATCTGCCTGCAATTAAGCTTCTTCTGAAGCCCTTACTGACATTTTTTCATGGATCTTTTGAGTGGAGATAGGTAGAGTTCTTTTACTTTTCTGAATCATTTTTAGCAGAGAGACCCAAAGTAGTCTCTCACTGAAGAAAACAGATCTCTTCATATCGTTACCCACCCAAGGCACTTAGAGAAGCTAGGACAAACAGAAAATGGATGGAGTCATTTGAAGGAGAGCACATTAAATTGATCATAGCCAGTGACATAGTTGGTTACTTGGGAAAGTGATGACCATGGCATTTGCAGCTTATGATTGTTATACCAGATTTTCTATAGTTTTTGACTGTCCAGGCCTTCCTAATGCATCAGACCTCATTAGGGCAATTTGCTCATGTCAATTCCTGTTACAAAATGTGGTAGGCACATGGACAGAGCACTGTAATAGCAGCCTGTTTCAGAGACCATGCTGAACTATTCTGTGATGTGCCTTGAATTTTATAAATAATTGAAAACAATAAGTGGCAGGAGAGCTAACAGCAGGAAGCACAGAACTCACTGTAGTCTGTGTGTGAGCAGCTCCCCTGGACTAAATAAAATCAATAATCACCAACCAGCCTTCCTTGGGTACTATAAAAGCTAAAGATCCCATATTGCCTTTTATAAATGAAAACCAAGTAATTGACAGCAGTGACAGCTGCTGAGAGCATACCACTCACTGCCTGTTCTCAGTGCCTCATTCCTCTCCCTGTCCCCACCAACAGAAACAACAGATATATTGCAAACACGAATGACTGGCATTGCTGTCATACACAAAGAAGAACTCACTCGTTGCCTCGTAATTGGAAATGAAAAAATGGAAGCACTGCCAGCAAAATGTTGTTAATGAGGCACTCTGTGGGCTCTGATTTCAAAAGCTAAAATTTGCTTAAATCAAAATAATAAGGAAGAATTCTCTAGGATGCTACTGAGAATTCAGACAGCTCTTGATGTGTCCCCTACATCCTCATCTAGTCCTATACATTCACTGCCACCACCAACTGGGGATAATAATAGCAAGGAAATGCACTACCTGACTCAGTGCATTGTTGAGAGATTATTAATCAGTCAATGTTTGTGAACTCCAATGAAAATTAAATGCTACCTGTAAGTGTTAAATATTATCTTTTCTCAGACTCCCTCTCCCCCTCCAGCCTTTCAGCCTACTCTTATTCCCTTCTTTCATATTATTACTATATACTTTGTAGTGTATATATCCAGCATCCCTAAACAGCACACCAGGATTCCAGTCTGCAGAGTGAGCTTGCTTTCAGGAGGCAAGGTCTGTTCTATGAAATGTTTGCCTGAAAAACTTTTTATAGTCATTTGCTGTAGAGAACCCTGAATAAGCTATTCCTTTGCAAAGTTTTCCTTCCTACTACCCTAAAATTACTCTAAACAGTATTTGAGACAGCAGCTAACCTGTTTTATGCTGCATCATTGACTCATGACTACTTAAGTGCCTAGCTCTGTGCTGAGGTGCATCCCATGCTGATGCACTGCTTTTCTCCTACTGAATAAGCAAGACAAAAACTACATTCAGTCTGGAACCTTCCTTGGACTTACTGATGCCCAAGGGCATACAAGGGAAATCTTTGCTTTTTAGAGGCCGTTCACTCTCCTTTCATGATGAAGATAGTCTACAATCCCTTCCCTTGAAAACAGGGAGCCAATGATCTCCACCTCTTCTTCATCAGCAAGAGCAGCTTGAAATCTCTATTTTAAAAGAGCTTCTGAGACACTTGCTCTCGTCCTACTCCCACCCATCATCTCCGTTTTTCTGCTCACGTCCTTTGTTTGTGACTGGAAACTAAAGAGAACTGAGAGACTGAGAACAGCATCCTCAGCCACTTCCCAGACCACACAGGACAGCACAATTCTGTTCAGTGCTGGAAAGAGTGAGACACGGTGGGTAACAGCAGCATGCAGCGCAGAGCTGAAGAAGAGCCCAGGTGAGAAAGGCTACTTTGCAAAGCAGGTAGACAGTACAGAGAGGCAGTAAGAAGGATTAAGGCCTCATATAGCCTCTAGCCACCAAATTCAAGTGTCAAGTTTTGTCTAGGCTTAGATTTAAATCACACATGCTGATAGTTCTGAGTTACAGAGCATGTCTTGTGTTAAAAATCTACCATAAACATTGAAGTAAATTTCAAATGTCAGATCATGACTTAAACTTTCAGAAGTCTTCTCCTCAAAGGTTTTGGAAAGAGGTGGTTCATTGCAATAAGAAAAGAGCCGTGAGGCAGCTTCTGAGACACCCCCCAAAATGCTATAATTCCAGACAATATAGTTTTCATTTTAAAACAGGCTAAAATTTAAAAAATGTCAAGTATTGGAAAACATGTTGATTTTATCTATCAACATATTCTCTGTCTAATTTTAAAAGTCCCCCTTTCTACCTCCTTTTCAAATTGTACTTCCCAAACAGTACCTTCTGCTAATCCGAAATGTACATGCTTAACTGTGTATTTTTGACAGCTAAACAAAACAGTTCTGGAAAAGTGCAGTTTAACATATAGCAAATGCTTCTTTTGCCTTCTTCTGTATTATGGTTATGACAATGTGGTTTTGATTTAAATAAATAGACTGCACATTCTCACAGCCACTGCACTGTGAGTGGCATGGGGTCTATGTTAGTTCCCTATTAGAAAAAAACAAATTTCCTATATAATTGAGGATAGATTAAAAGGACCCCATCAGTCATTGTCCAGTTTCTCCTTTCTCATTTCTCTAAAGCATTTTTTTCTAAAGTATGCAGAATTGTATTTTTTTATGGTTTGGTTTTTTTTTTTCCCCCTAAGTCAGCCCTCAAATCAAGTCAGCCTAAACTAGCATTTTATTTCATGAATCTTCTATGCCTTAGCAAGTGCCGGATATCAGACCTGTTACACCACTGTGTGACGGACAATGCTAAGATCTGAAAAATCTCTCAATGATTGACAAGAATTGAACTTTTAAAGTTCTCAGACCTCATTTGAAGGATTATCTTTTTTGTCTGACTTTTATCTCAGGATGGCAATTTTGGTGGTTGAGGCATTCGAGTAAGAGTTCAGCTCTGGTAAAAGAGCCGAGACAGTGCCCTTTCAAATGTATTGTGTCCAAAGACTAAGCACACTGATACGACTTCAGCCAAACCTCCTAAATTTTTTCCACGTTCAGTGACTTCACCTCCCAGTAAATATCTACACATATCTACAGAAGTATAGGAAACAGACATGAAGCTCACACACACACCTAGAAAAAGTTAGTAACAACTGAACAATTTTTTCTTCTTTTAGGATTTTCTTTTTCTTATCTTGCCTGCTCCAAAACTTAGTGGATATTGCTGGGATAAAGTATTAATTCTATTAGTCCATCTAAAGGAGAGTATTATACACTTCATAAAAGACAATCTTTATTCCCCATATAAACATATTGGATGAAAATTAAAAAGTTTTTCTGAACATATGATTAGTTATTATCTAATATACTTTTAAAAGAAAGTAGTGTCATTCCACATCCTTGTGAGAGGAATTTTGATTTTACATTAGAGTATAAACTATATGGTTTACAAGGAAACGTTTTTTTATTTTTATATCTTTCGTTTCCTGTTCAAACTGTGAATAGCCACTAATACAGAAGTAGTCCTGGAATGTAAAAAGCTTTCATGTGAGTTTCCATAAAATGGCACCAACAGATTGCTTGCTTTCAAGAAATCTGCATACAGGTGAGGAGGGAATGGTAATTAAGATTAAAAACTTTCCTTATTGATTTCACATCAGTCTTTGCTATTCTAATTATATCACGAAGCATTTTGCAGTATCTTTGCTATTCTAATTATATCATGAAGCATTCTGCAGTATCCGTAAGCTAAAACCATGCATGGACTCTTTCAATGAGTATAACAGAAATTGCTCAGATACAGAAGAAATATATGTAACAGTTCTGAGGTATTTGTACGCTTCTGAGAGTGTTAAGGGTGTAAATTCATTGAGAGCTGAATAATTCTTGCTGCATAAGCCTGTCAGTTGTCAGCCTGCACAATTATTCAGGAAAATTACCAGTGACATTTTTCACTGGACTCCCAGCCCAGGAAGTTTGGGAAGTTGGGAGATTTAACAGAGAAGGGATGAAGCCGTCTGTACTCACCAATTTTCTATATTCCTCCCTGAGTATCTGCTATTGGTTGCTGTTTAGGACAGAATATTCAGCAAGGTGGACCTTTGGTCTGACACAGTGTGGTTCTTCTTACATTTTTATGTGCTCAGTAACAGCAAGCTTTGTCACTGTGGAGTTACATAGAACTCCACTGTGGATTTATGTTCATTTAAAAGAGAACTGGGGGGAAAATTTGAGGAAAGATCTTTTTCTCTCACTTGCTCTCTTTTCAGAACATAAGCTCCTGCTATGAAAC
The DNA here is from genome assembly GCA_033628505.1 of Tringa tobata. Lineage (NCBI taxonomy): Eukaryota > Metazoa > Chordata > Aves > Charadriiformes > Scolopacidae > Tringa > Tringa tobata. Next base: position 2,316,129 of record JAHREE010000155.1, on the reverse strand, counting down.
AGCTAGGCAGCTTCTTCCTCAGAAGAGTTGTATGCAGCCTCATTTCAGCACAGCATCTAGCACCTGCACACTCGCTGGTTCCAAAAGTCAGCTTGGAGTAAGTAATATAATGGCAGTGCTGCAGCCTGAGTGACAAAGATAAATTACCATATGCAGTGGTAACACAAGTTATTTACCCCATTAATGTGAAATAATGTAAAAGCATGGCTACCGTAACAAGCAACTGAGTGAAGAAGTAATTAAAATGTTGATCAAGGACACAGTTTGATTGAGCTTAGCCGAATTACATCAGTGTAGTGATCCCATGTGTTTTCTGCCTCGCAGTAAAATCAAATCTAACAGCAGAATGCTGAATTTTGAAATTTTTCAGACACTCCTCCAACGCAATCAAAGTTACAGGCAGCCGATGACAGCTACAGTAAAGTAACATTAATTATGAGAGTGACTTGTGCTTTAAAAAACACAATAATTCCCTAACAATTAAACAAGTTTTAAAAATAATTTTAAAAATAACTAATTCTTAATCTAAATACCTCATATTCAATCATTACTGTAAAGGCATTTTAGTCAATCACCTTATTGTTCAATTTAAAGAAAATACTGGGAAATGTTTTGCAAAAAGCAAATGATCAGTTCTGTAAATGAAAATACTCTGTGCTAGAATTACTACTGGAGAGCAGAAAAACACCATAAAGACCATGTGTCCATTCTAATGAGCTCAAATTTCAAATGTGGGAATACTCACAATGAACTGCTTGCAAACAAGCTAAAGAATTATTTGCAGACATTATTTGGCAAATTTACTGAATAAATTATTCGCTATGAATTATTCACCCAACTCTATTACTTACCCTCATCAGGCATTAAAGCCATCGAAACTTGAGCTTTATTGTTAACCATTATAATTATGTATTATAATTAATTCTTAACACTGTTGTCAAGAGACTGCAACATGACTGAAAAGTACGCAACATTCCAAAGGTATCAATGGCACAAATAATTCCCTCAATGAAAAACATGGCATTAAAATAGGCTGAAAATAAATCACCGTCAATGAGTAAGCAATATAATAATTTGCTACTAAAACAATTAACATTTCAAATGTTAATTCTTCTATTCTCTGCAGCCCAGACAACAATGATTCACTGAGCCTGAGAAAGCTGCAAGCAAATCTAACTGGGCAACACAAGGGAAAAAAGGTTCCTTTGGAGAATTTACCTCCTATCTCTTTGTAGCAGTTGTTGGGTAATTTTTAAAGCATTATTTACCTTGTAGTTCAGTGTTATTGAGAAGCACGCTAAATAAACATCTTTGGTTTATATATAAAAATAAAAATAATGTTGACAATTAAAGAGGTGATAGCCCCTACACCTGTTCACTGTGGTCATCCTACCTACAAAAAAAGGTATGAATGAAATGTTCATTTGGACTGCAACCCTTGCTCCTCTCACTCTTCAGAAGTAAAACTGAATGTCTATAGGCTGGGTGTCTTTGGTTCTTTACAACTTTTTCATGTAGTAGTTGTACCCAAATTTTACTTCAGATTTTTTTTTTGGTCTTGCTTCTTTCAAATTGTGAAACTAACAAATATTGCCATTTCCTTGCTGTAACAGTGTATGATCTAGAGTTTGGAGCCCATTAAAATCTTTTCTCTATAGTGTGATGCCCTCACTACTATATTTCCAGTTGAGATAATCTTGTCATAGTAATTGCTGCTGTCATCGTCAGTATTGAGGTTCATTTTGATTTCTTTTTGAGCCTACATGTTTGCTTAGCTCTTCTAGCAGCATGACTAATCAGGATATTTGAGATCTGAGCTTCGAGGTTTCCAGTATTTGTGTGGTCATTTGAAATCTGGAGGCCATGAGATGCTTCATACATTGTCTAAAGAATCCTCAGAAACATAACTGTCATTGCAGTTAATGTTACAATAAAAGTTCTGATTACATTTCCAGCCATCTACATTTTGCAGCATGTTACCACCCACTTTGGCATATGCAAGCACAGCACATTTTATTCTGGTTGCATGAACAGCCATGACACAGAGGCTTTTAACCCACACCAGAACTAAGTATTCTGAGAGACAAAAAAAATTCATTAAACATTTCATTTGAGATGCTATTTTTACCCTTTATTCCTGTAAGTGTAGTGAGACAAATCTATCAAGGCAATACTGCATTTGGACCTAATTACCTTAAAAAAACCCACTAGGTATCCAACACTAAACAATTGTCAAATAATTGGAAAACTACTACTCCTATTTTGTCTGTCCAGATAGCGAAGACATGAATATCTGAAGATATCAAAGTGGTTTAGAAGCTTTCTTACTTTTAGTAGACAAGAAGGTATCAGTAAGTATTATAGCTTCCATGAATATATAGTAAAATATTAATAAAGTATCAGTCAGGAAAATCTGACTTGTTCATTAATTAATTAGAGCACATCTGATACTTTTCTTTGCTAAGTACCATATTTAAAATAAGTGACCTGTCAAGCAGCATTTTGTATACAAACTGAAGGTTAAAATAATTTAATATGGGCAAAACTTTCTTATTCATTTAAGTTAGTATGACTTTGTAAAAATGTGAAATGTATCATCTGTTACTACCATAATATTTATTTTCTTGAGGGGGGAAGGAGGAAGGACTATGTTAAGTAGATAAATGCATCTTCAAAGTTCATGGCTATGCATGTTGCTTGAATGCAGTGGCAAACTAATTTAGTTCCACTTGTGATCTTGCAATAATTTCTGTCAATCAGGATGGCACTAATAAAAAACCTCAATCTAAACAGAAGTGCTGTGCAGCGTGTATAATGTATACACTCATTGAAAGAGGCTGAAAAGATTGCAGTCACACAATTAGGGTAACATTTGACAGCTTTAATCACTTTGAATCTCTTCACATCACTTTTAAATGTCAAAACCACCTCCAGAGATCTCATCAGAACAAAGCATTACTTAAATTGCAAATGAAACTATCCAAATTCAGCACACTATTATTAAAAATATAAAAAATGTCCCACATTATTTTATGAAAAACATTCATAAAACATTCTATGATGCAACATTGAAATGAGGAAAACAGGAAACAACTATGGCTCATTAAAAAAAGGTATTAATGTAAATTTACTCTCCATTAGCATGTCACAGGATGTTATTTTTCACACTGTGCTGTACTGTCTTCCCCAAGCAACCAGGATTACTCCTTCCATATAAAAAATTAAGAGTATTTAAAGTATGAGGTCCTTGTAATTTGGTGAGGAAAGACAGATGGCTGTAAATAGGTTTTAGTACTATGTCATATATCAAAAGGCTGTTTATCCTTTTCATTTATTTTTTTCTTTGTCCTTTTTCTACAATTGTAGCTGCTACCTCTATGACATATTGCCACGTATTCTGTGTGACTCACTTGTATAAAAACAATAGGCAGCGATATATCCTTAGGTTTGAAATGTATCCTTTAATTGACTGTTTTTTCTGTGTTCACTAAACCATACTTTTGAAGAATTTAAAAACACAGTAACATGAAATCTGTTTCCAAAAAACCCATTATTTTTTTTAGTGTACAACATTACAGTTATCCAGTTATTTTCTACGATATTACTATTTTAAAACTGTTAGTTCTTTTCCCATCTAAACCACCACCCAAACAGAAATAACAAGGACCAGAAAAAATCTCTTTGTGTCAGTCAAGCATTTCCTCTAGCTATTACTCAGAAGCTATTCCTGTAGTAAAGCCAATAGCACTTTATACACATCATTGTACTCTTTGATAGCCTTTCAGACTGGTAAGAAAGCCAGCTACTAGAACACTGAGGTCCTAAAAAAAGATCTACAGGTGGATCCTTCCTGTAATCCTTTGAAACTCTCTCGGATGATCTTAAGGTGGATGCCCAAGTAAAACACTAGCCCCATTATTTTTTTTTAGAGGTTCATGATTTCCTAGTTTTTGAAGATGTTGAGAAAACCTACTGTGTCCAATCTGATTTTATTGGAAATTATATTTTCTCAGCATTATCAAAAATCAAGGCTCCTAAAGAGATACTGAAGTATTGCATAGCTGACAAACATTAGATACTATTTTAAAATAGTCTTAAACATGTGGTTTAATTTTATTATTCATAGCATTGGAATTACAAGCCAGCTTTGCTGAAGTGTTGCATTTGATTTAATTAACTGTTAATCTATGTTCATTGTGAAGAATGAAAAGAGGGAGTAGAACAGGTAGAAAGTTATTCCTGTTGAGATGTATAGGAGTCAGTTGCTGTTGAAAAACATTAAACACAACATTAAAAACTCAAGAACTGTTGCACCAGTCAGTAAAATTTAAACAGCATCTAGTTTGAAAAGGGTACAGCTGATCCCTAATATATGGACTTGTAGCCAGGAGAGACCACACACAGCACGCCTATTAACAGGTCACCGAGTTTCCTTCTCTTTTCAATATACCTCAGTGCACGGCAGCTAGTTTTCTCGCTCAGCAAGCAACACACAGCATGTGCAACTTTGAAAAATCCTACACTGCAGGGAATATTTTGCAGAAGCTACATGATAAGATTACCAAGTGGCTTACTCCCTGCTCTCTTTGTCCTTGGGTTTACTGCCTCCAATGATGGGGCAAATACGGCGCATGATATAAAGGAAAGGTTATTCACCTAAATGGCACATTCCCTACATTGTGTTCTGATATTAGGAACCATCATATTTCTAGGTTTAAGCACACTTTCTTGCCTTTGTAGATAGCGTACAATCACATTACCTGGTTTTTGTAACAGGCTTTACACCTTGAGAAAACTGCAAACATTTTGTGACCTACCCTGCAACCATGACATTCAGTAAAATCTTACTGCTGTTAACTTCAATGGAATTTCATCTATCATGTATAGGGTTAATTCTAGATAGCAATACAAACCAAGTTATATTTCTTATTGTACTACTGTTTTCTTGCGGGACCTTGTATGAGTCATTTTACCTCAGAGGACCTCACTTTCTTCATATGTAAAATAAATGCCCAGAGACCATTAATATTCCTAATTTTATTGTCCTGCAAATTTGTTAAATCAAAAGATTCAAAGTAAGTGCAAGATACTGCTCCAATTATGAAATATAAGGTGCTGACCAGAAAGGATCTTTTATTCTATTTGGGCATTTGTAGATCTGAGCTGTGGCACCCGTTCAAGCTGCAGTCTGGTTGTTTACTCTCTTTATCTCATAGTGTCACATACAGTTGCATGTTTGAAAAAACACTGAGGTGACTGGAAGGTCCTCCCACAGGGACAAACACTCTAATGTGAACATATATTATTCACTAGGTTATAAGCAAACGAAGGCAATTACAGCAGAAAGAAAGAAATGCTGCAGCAGTGGCAGCATTTAGTGTGTTGTAGAGCGAAAACAGAGGAGTATTGAAAGTCAGGAGTTGGATAAACTTATCTTCTGTTACTACCACAGTATTGACCAAAGGCCAAACAAGTTTCAAGGCCTTATTAAAGCTGATCTGTACACGCAGTTAGTAGAAAGACAATACCTGACTTAAAGAGCTTGCAATCTAATCAAAGGGTTATTATGAGACAGTCTTTCCGCAAGGGGACGAGAAACCACAAATGGATACAACGGGGCAAATAGAGACAGCTTGTCTGCTCAATTAGATGTTGATTCAACGTTCTCAAACGAGCCCTGAGTGACACAAACAATCCTGGCATGGGGCCACTCTTGCTTGTGGCCAAGAATCAAATGAGAATGATGAAACCCGGGTTCTAAAAATGAGGTCAAAAAGGGAATGGACTTAGCAAATTTGTTGCAAGAGCAAAGCAAGTGGCTGGTGTTTTTGACCAAATGTTTTAAACATGATGTATCATCAAGGATTCAGTAAGTAGACTGCTTGCTAGTAAACTGGTGTTGCAGAGCGTAATGACTTCCTCTGTTGATGAGTACTGTGTCACTTGGCTAAATAACAGATTTAGAATTTATTGTAAAATAGACTCTGACTTTCTTACTTTGGTACTTAAGTTTTGCAAATGCGACTACACTGGCCTTGAACAACAGTTCGCCCTATTTATTTCATGATGACTATCTGTGATCTGCACTGTAGAAACTTGAAGCAATAGAAGCAATGCTGTGAAAATAAAGATTATAGATTTTTCTGTACTGTGATAGAAACAGTGATTCAATTAGAGCCAACATTCTTTCTCAAAATTCTTGGAAAATATTCATGATAACTGTTTTTGGAGAACATTCCTTTCTTCTCTGGCTTACTCAAAAAACTAATGAAACTGCAATGAAAAAAAATCTGATTTAAACGAAGTAGTTATAATGTTAATTGGCAGGTGGTTGACATGATATTGAAGGAAAATTGAAAATTCAATTGACTGCTTGGTGAAATATTAAGATTTTCTAATCTTGCTATGTAAAATACATACTCTGCAACTCACATTTTTTAAAGGTAAAGCTTTTTTCAAGCATATACTTGCCTATTGACACACTTGTCGAAGTCATTCAAATTGCTCTTTCCTGTTCTGTTTTGTATGATAAATGCCTAGTGTTATTGAATGGCAATGGATGTTTTTTTCCTCTGTTAGCATAGTATTTTAAGTATTCATGTGTGTATATACAAAAATTAAGCTTTTTACTAGTCAATTATAATTCAGAACTCATCTAAGGACTGAAAAAGACAAAATTATTAGCAAAAGAACCGGGCATGCCCACGGCTGATGTCCTGGTGAGGAGGGAATTATTTTAATAAGTGTGAGAAAGAGGTTTAAGAATCTAGCTTTCCCACCGGGAAAAGAACTGAGCACAGTATGAATCAAAGTTCTAAAGTAAACTAAGCAAGATAGACTGTTACACCATTTAGCAGGCCAGCTCTTTAAGTTATATTATCCAAGCTTTCAGAATGTAAAGGGCCTTTCTTCAGGGATGAATTATGGATATCATGTTAAATTTATAACCCGCTTCCATTACAAAGACCTATTTTAGCCTCTTGTCTAATTATGATTTAGAAAATTGGTTTGTCCTGAAAATTGTCTGATTTACTCTAAAGGCAAAGGAGGATGTTTCCACAGAGTGCAAAGATAATTTATGGCACAGTTTTTCAGGCAGAGGTCATTCAATTATCTCCTTGATTTAAAATTTTGTCTTTTTTCTAACTGGCTCCACCTATGTAAATAATAGCTTATTATTATCTAGTCAAGTCTACCTCTTATTTTTTTTTTCTTTTTTTTTGTTTTGGTGTTTGTTTTAAAATATGAAGCTGTTGAAAACTTGTGGATTATAGTTCATAAAATGATAATACATATTTATTATTATTTTTTTAGCCTTCTGTTTCGTAGATTTTGTTTTCCACCACAGTTCCAAGGAAAAAAGCTCTAAGGGGAAGAGAGACAGGTTTTTGCAAAGGATGATGTATATGTGTACATTTTTCTATTATCTTATTGAAAACCAGGGGGACATATAAGCCAAAAATTACTTTAGTGTATATGCATCATGTAATTACAGACATTTGCCTATTTATAGCTTCAGTAAATTTAGTCACATTTTAATGCTGCAGTAGACATAATTATTCCAACAAACTTGTGATAAAGCTAGTTATCTCAATGTGAGAAAGCAAAGTTAAGTTCTGTCTGAGGAGATCTGAGCTGTGTTCTTGAGCAGGGAGAATACATGTGGGAGGGTCTCAAGTGCCTGCTGTTGAATGAGTTCCCCATTTGAGGGACTAGTTTGTTTTTCATCCAGTCAGAAAGAAGGGTGGCCAGCAGGAGGACAAGAAGACCACTGGAGGAGGGGGGAACCCTCAGACAGAGAAGGGAAAATAGGTTCAAATTCCTACTCTTGTAAGCTGTAAATAAAAAACAAATACATACCATAAATCTAGAAAAAAAATGCTTTTCCTTTTAGCTCAGTGGCTTAACATGTTTAAAAGCCTGTTAATTATTATGTATAATTATTAAATTACTTTCAGAGATGTAACATCTTCTGCATTTGCAATGGAAAGAAACATTTTAGGATATCATTGAAAGTAGATTATAAAAAAACAGTTTAAGAATATTTTTTTTGCTCGTTTTGTTTTCCCAATCATGTCCAGAATACAAGAGCAACATCCATTTTAGAATTATGTCAGCAGTCAGCAGCTTTCTGATTGTAATTGTAAAGTTATGTGGATGAGAGATTCTCAGATGCGTGTAATAGAATTTTAATTTTAATTTCATAAAATGAAATGCTTCTATAAAGTGGGAGAAGAATACTATACAGTTAATGCAAAAAAAAAACTTTGGAGCAAATTCTGTCATATATATCTCCTTTAGGTGCTTCTTATACCAATACTAGTGGCTTGCTCTAAATATCCAGCATGAGTTTTTTCCTAATTTCCAGTTCCTCCAAATTTGGATCTCATCTTAATGATTTCACCAATCATGAGGAAAATTATGCTATGTCTGGGACCTTAGTACTCCACTGACAATCGTGAGACAAATGTTGTCAGGGAGGCTCCCAGAGAGAAATCCAGACTCTCTTAAAAGGTAAATTACAAACTGGAGACAACCACAAACTAATCAAAATGTAATAGGAATATAATTTCTCTCTGGTCTGCGTTTGTCTATGCAGTTAATCCAAGCTTGATTCAATAACACTACTTTCTGTTTTTTATGGACAGCCCTTGTCTACCCACACAAATTATTATTCGAAGCTATTTGTTGGATGAACTCTGTCACAACTACCAAAAAAAAAAAAAAATAGAGAAAAGGAAAATATTCTCTAAAGCTCTAAAATGTAGTTTACAGAGCAAGCTAAGGTGAGAGAGCAGCCTTCATATATTTGTGAAGCCATACCATTTAATGCTTATATATACAAAGATTTTCATTATGTCAGGTAGAATTTGAATTTACAGTATAATCTCTTTAAGCTACTCCTGTTAAAAATCTTCCATCAAATTTCTGCTTATATATTAGAACATAAAAGCATAAAAAGCACCTTTAGAATTTCTCAAAATGTCTGTAATAGGAGGTGGTGAATAGAGTTAGGACCTGTATTTACATCTTATTTTCTCCTAGAAAACTATACTTTCAACATTTCTTGCAAAAGGAATTTTTTTTTTCAACAATCATTGCCATTATTCATACAGTTGCTACCTGGCAAATTGTAAATGGATACGAGTGACTTGATTCAAGGTGTAAGTGAGGCTGAAATTTGGGGAAGAGGGTTCATGCATTGAATTCAGACATTATAAATAATAAAAGAATACTTGCAGGAAAAAGTAAATTGCCAAAATAATTAGAATGAAAAAAAAAAAAACCAACAAACTCAGCCATGTCCTGAGGACCAAGCATTTTTAATTATTATTTTTTCCTTGGTTTCCTTGCCTGTAGTGTCTCTGTGATAGATGTGATAAAAGTTTTTTCTAAAATGCTAAGTGTGAATACTAAACACTTTGTAGACTGCTGTAGTCCCCTTTCACAGTACAGCTGCCGTCCCTTCTCTAGTTCTTTCTTCCTTTTCTCTTAACCCTGTGCAGCATTGCTTAGTGTAGGGTCTGCCAAACAAGAGGTGAGAGATGATGGACCCCCTGAGGAATGAGAAAATGGAGAGGTTGACTGCACACATTGCACATGAATAGTAGGAGGAGACGCTATTCTACTCTTGTTCCTTTCTGCCATCTAAAGGTATCCTCTAAAGTAACTTAGCATTACATAGTGCTTTGAGCAATGAACTGTGAGTCAGGAAACCTGGGTTCTAACCCTCACTGCATAATTTTGAATAAATCACTTGCCTGGACTCAGTTTCTCAATATGTAAAACACTCATTATGACTAACTTTTGAAAACTGCTTTATGATGCATGGCTGGAAAACAAACTAGAAGTGCAAAATTTCTTTAAATCAGCTCTTCACTGCTGTAGCAATGGAAAGCTGAGATAACCAATTTGAAGGGAAAATACAAATATTTCTAGTGCTTGAAGACTAGCACTGCTCCATGTGAGAGCTAGCTTGGGCATCTCTCTATCTATTACACAGTTGTGCATAACCTGCTTAGCTGGTCATTATAATGGATAGTTGACTGTAGGCAGCCATACAAAATGGCTGTTACAAAATGTTGTGGTTTGGGCTGCACTGGTCACTGAATGAAAAACAGATGCTCTCTTTGTCCTCTCTTCACTTCAGAGAAGGACAGAAAATAAGAGAGATTTATGAGTTGAAAACAAAGTACTTTAATGAAATATTAGCAGTAAAATAATAAAAAGAAAATACAATAATATTCATAAGAAAATGTATTTCATATACAATATATACAAAACCCTATCAAGCTCCCAGGAAAACAATCACATTGCCAGGAGACACTGGGAAAATCCCAGACTGGACTCAGCAATGGATGGGAACTGGATTCTAGATCTGGATTCAGGAACACAATGATGGGGATCAAAGGCAAACAGACAGTCCTCCTTGGATGCCAGCCACTGAAGAAAGAGACTGACCCCTTTGATCCCTTGGCTTTTACACTGAACACGGGGCAGATGGGAACACCCTGTTGGTCAGTTTTGGGTTACCTGTCCTCTCTGCTCATCCCCATAGGTGTGAGCCCTTTATACTTTTCCACTTCCAACCCTCCAACTTGGTACAAAGTGAGCTGACTTTGGCTGCTAGAGCAGTAAGTAAAAGCAGGAGCCTCTCTGCACACCATTTCTTGGTTTTCACTATATACATCAGACCTTATCTGATAGAAGTGGACACTGCCTGAAAAATTTCAGATAGTTATGAGAGGCTTAGCTGTAAAGTAAAATTACTGAATTTTGTGTCCATAAACCAGGACATAAAATAAAGAAGTGAGTGGGGAGAGAAGTACAAGGGTAGCTGCATTTTCAAAATGATGAAGGGAGTCAGGAAGATAAGTTTTGCTTGAATTTTGTAGCTAACACAGTGTTTCTGTACTTCTGCTTCAGCTGCAGATATTGGACTTAATGATCAAGTGGTCTTTCTGATCTGTTTCCCTGAATCCTAAAATTTGAGCAGCCTTTATCTACTACTTTTACTAATAGTAAAAATCTGCTACTGTACATTCTTCTCCCAGATTCATACAATTATAGGATAGTGTAGGGGAACACAGATCTTATGAATAAATGCATGCGCCAATGAGTACAGCTAGAACTGCCTATACAGAGGCTTCACAAAATTTGGGACTTAGGAAACAGCAATCACTGCAAAGATGACTTGGCTGTTGAGTCCAATACCACTTTCCTCAGGACAGAAAAAAAGCATGCAATTCTGAGTCTGGAGAAGGCATGTTGAGAGGGATGGTGTCTTTAATTTTTGTCTTGGATGTCTAATTTATTGTTACTTTTTAAAGTTAAATATAGTATCTAACTCCTCCTTCAGACCTTACTATTAGTCTCTCTGGCTACATCTGTTCCTGGATAAATCCACCCTACTGATCCCTTGGCCATGTGGTGGCCTGGCTCATATCCATGCTACTCAAGTTTTCATGCCCTGCAAAAAGAATGCTTAAGGTCGATTGTGTCCTTTACTGCGTATCAGCAGGAATTTGTCATGCTGTTATAACTATCTCATTATCCTTTACTTGGCAATACAGGTCCTTCTCTATACACTCCACCGTGACTCAGCTGGCAGGAGAGCAAATCCTGTGAAGACATTGTTTAAGGAATCAAGTTCCCTCAGAGTGCCAAATATGGCACAGCTCATTCCTACACTGTGTGCTGGGTAGACCATCTGGCAGACTGACCTCTGAACCATGCCTGGCAACTGTGCTGAATGGACTGCTTGATCCAAGCTAGGCTGGAGCTGTAATGCTGGCATATATATCAACAAAGACACATGCATTAGAGGATTATGGTCCTGGTGCAAAATGTGCTATGAACAAACTTAACAGCATGCATGCATTTGCAGTGACCCACTGTCCCATTCCATTTGTGAAGCAATATAATAGTACCTTCCTTACTCATATGCTTGGTGGGGGATAAAACCTTGAACGGCTGTGAAATGCTCAGAAGTCAGTGGATTTGATTAGCAGCTTTCATTGTTTTTTGGCATTCCTGTAGATTAAAGGATCAATAGAAGACAAATAAGGAAGTTCAGCCTCTTGTGAATGTCCTCCTAGCTGCTATGAAGGGATCTAAACCAGATCAAGAAGATTCTGTTCAAAAACACAGAAATGTGTACATGACAGAGACTTGAGGTGGAAGCAGCACAAACTCACACATAAGCATAGGTGCATACGAATAATAACTCAAAGAGGAAGCAGTAAGGATAACAGCTGATTAGTTATAGCTTAATTTTTTGATATATAATCTCAATTTAAAAATCAGGAGTAATAAGTAAACAATCCCCCAACCTAACCATCAATTTCTCACTTATATTTTTAGTAAGAGATACAGTAGAGGTGGTTATTAGACACGGGTATTTTTGATAAGTTTCTCTTTTCCGAAGAGAAACAAGAGGAAATTTAGCCTAACACATTTTTAAAACAGAGAAGTGGCTTTTATTGCAACGTTTAACATAAATGCACATGGACACACAAACAAAAATCTCCAAAGCAGACAAGAAAATATAGAAAGAGACAAACAGACATGATAAAACAGATGAACAGGCATGGTCTCACAAATGAGAACATTTAATCCTGGATATTGAAAAAAGGTGGAAAAGGGATTAGGCAGTGAGGTTAAGCTGGCTGGGGCAGCTAATGGGGAAGATGCCTTCATCAGATGTATCAGTAGCTATGCATACCAAAAAAGTGCAATAAAAAACAGTGAGTAGATTGTTCTGTAATTTACCCAGATTAGAATAATAATTTGAATCCAAGTTTTAGTGGTATGTGAAGGAGGCAGAAAGATAAAGAGTCTTGTGGGAAAGAAAAGAGAGAAAAGAGAATTCTAAAACAGTTTAAATGTTTAGAGGAAAGATCTGAGAGAATATCCATAGTCCTTGCCTATGGGGACAAAAATGGTGTCCAGTGTCACACAAAGAGATGGGAAGATTTTAAAGAAAAACATTGATTATATTAAAATTAAAGACTGCAAACTGGAGAAAGAGAAAGATTGAGTGGAAGACAGAGTGAATTTGGATTTCTAGCCTGCAGATGTTCTGTAAAGTCAAGAGTTTTGATTGTCTTTTTAGTCTCTTGGGAAGAAGCTGAAAAATTTTGCTAAAACAGATTTTTGTATTCCTCTTTCAAGACAGAGTGGAAAAATCTAATATTTACAATACAGAATTGTTGTAATAGCAAGAACTTGAATGATTTTCGAAAAATAAATGATCAATGGTTCCCTTGTAATCATACCGGTTCTGGAGGTAGTGCTTTTACTTATGACACTTCAGAAAAAATCACAATTCTAGCATCACCATTCATACTGTAAGCTTACTAGAAAATGACGACAAATATCTGAAAAATCACTTATGTGATTGACAGTATGGAACTACCCTCTGATACTGCAAGGAACAGGGAAAAGTTTTATAGGTTTGAATTACAGGAAAAGTAAATTCCGAAGCTTTAAACATGGGGTAGGATTTTAATTACAAACTTGTGGTTCAGACCATGTTCATCAAAATGTCTGCAAAGTCTTTAATAGCTTCACACAAACCTGAGTGGTTTATAGTGTAATCAAAAATCTCCAGAAACATGCCTTGATGTACAAATAAAACTTAGCAATTTGAGTTATTTTTTCTTTATTTAATTTAAACCTGAAACTCAAAGAAAAACTCTAAAGAAAAAAAAACTCAAAGAAAAACTTAAAAATCGTAAAACGACATACATTCAGACTTTTTATTTCTATCTCAGATAAACTAAATAACTCTTTTACTCGTAAAGTACACTAAAGCTAAAACTCCAAAGAAGCTAAAGAAGAGAGTTCAGCATGCTAAATTCATTCCTCAGAAATATTCAGGTAAATATAAACTCAATGCTGAGTTTCTTTTAAATTTTTTTTTCTTTCTCAGTCTCAGTTCCATAAATATTCAGCATGTTCATGCCATTTCAGACTATACCGGAAAATAGTCAATTGTCATTACAGAAAAGGACAGCCACCTGTTGCTTTTTATGCATAATGACCAAAATACACAAGCAAATCAGTTAATGTACTGATGATGGTAAAGGGGATTCAATAAGCCTATCTATAAAGTAGGATAAAGATACTTCCTCATTTCTCTGAGGTGTCAAAAGGAAGATTGAAACTCCACCAAGCAGGCTAACAGGGGCTAAACAGTCACCTAAATGAAGGTAAATTATTCCTTAATCTGAAAAGTGCTCTGTACAGGTGATCCCTGTGATCATACTGACTATCACTAATTTTAATACAATACAGCTCTTCATGACGGTAGATGCTAAATGCAGATGGAAGTCTTTAAGATACAGGCCAGATTGTAAGGTGATTTATTCAGATCTTGCTTTCATTAAGGATAGGAAGTCCCATTGCTACTCATATTGTTACCAATTAAACCAAGTAACAACCAACAACTATGCATAAAGCAAAATTCCTGTGTTTGGTTCCCACTGAGCTGCATAACTTTTTACATTACTTTTTTATTGTAATTTAAAAGTTTTATGTGTATTCCTCTTGTGCGTGCCAAAGTGGAACTGACTTTCTCAAAGTTTATCAATGAGAAACAGCTTGTTTAGCAAATGGAGCATTCTCTCCCAGATTATTTTAGTGTTGTACTGTGACTTGTGCTATGACATCCTTTAATTCTTATTTCATGCTTAAAATTTAAAATTAGATATGCTCAGGAAGTTGGCAAGAATTTTTCATTTTAAATGTTCTCTGGATTTTCTTCTGATAAGCATGGTAAAGTTGCAGTTGGGACTGCATCTTAAATGGTTGGAGGGCACACTTTCAACATTTGACTGAATTTGCAGCTAGGATAAGGAATGGCCTACTAGCAATGATGAAAGCCGCATTTCAGTATCCTGGGGGAAAGGAACATGTCTGGTCATCTTCATTTTTGTTATAAATGGCAAAAGTACAACTATTTCCATCAGCTGGCATGTACAGAATAGCTTTTATGTTTTGCAATACTAATAAGTAGTGCAGAGAGTATATAATAGATATTTGTATTGTTATTTATTTTCAAATAAGGAAAATATTTTTATAGTACCATCTTACAAAGTTTTGTGAATTTATTCTCTAAAAAGAACTTGCAATTACAGTAATCAGTAAATGTACTGAGGTATGAAATGAAGTTTAATTTATAAATACATTTATTTTTTTCTCATTGCATACGTACTTAAGTGTTACAATGAGCGGGCAAAACACAAGAATTACTTTTGTTCACTATTACAAAGTATGTGTAAAGAAAAAACAATTTGTTAGTCACGATTCTCATGAAAATGTCAGAACCAATTGAAACACAAATGAAACATTTTGTTAAGTACTGATTTTTCAGTTTATGGCTACAGGAAAATAATCTTTTCTTGTAATAAAATTTTGACTCTACATATTTAAAAAAATTATATTTACCTTGAAAGACAATTTTTATTTTGGTGTGTTTTGAAAACTGAAGAAATAAATATTAACACCCAGGCAATTACATAACCATACTCACTAACATTATTATTAGCCTTATTCATTATTGAAGTTTAATTTTATTGGACTCCTGATACAACATTTGTCCTGCAAATCAAACATCACTGCTGCCTTCATGAAGGAAGTGCCTCCAGTAGCCAAGCCTTAACCCGTATCTGCTTCTATCTACCTACACAGTCCATAGCTCTCTCCACAGAAGTGTTCAATGCCAATCTGTGCTGTGCAAGGGGAGTGAGGTGCTGGTATTTCTAATGCAACAGAGGCTGCCCTAGGTCTGGAAGCAGGCATTGCAGCAGCACAATACTGCACCAGAGATAATCAGCCCTTTTAAAAGAAGTGTGGCAATACAGCCTCAAATTCAGTGCCACGCTGACATGGCAAAATATTTTTGTGAAATATGGGAACTAAGTAGCTTTGAGGGCATCAATGCAGAACTTTCACAAGCTAGTATGCTGCCTTCAGAGTTATTTGGGGAAAAAAAAGAGAGGCTCCAATCTCACAGTAGGTTGTTGGAGAAAATCGAGTCACCTGGACTGGCACAGACCAAGGCAATTCTCTCAGCTTCCATGCTATAAACACAAGGAAAGAATATTTAGTGTTGTCTGAGTTGAGGCATACCCTTGGCCCTTAGGAGTCAAGCCTCATAAAAAGCAGTGAAATTCTGTCTACAGATTCAGAACACTGGACTCCAAAAGCACATGATTTCACACTCAGTGGCACAGTCAGTTAATCAGCTACTGCCCACAGCCTTCCACTCAGATGTTGCCTTTTCCACTGTGTCAGTACAGCTGTGCACATGCCCAATGGAAATGTAGAGTGTGGAAATGGTTTGGGTAAAAAGTGTCCCCTTGTATCCCTCTACTTCTTTCTTTTTGTCTTCAGCCCTCGTTTCTCTGGTGCAGTTCACTATGGAGTCTCTCACCTATACTCACACAGACACAGAATGGGTAGAAGATGGGGCAAAACTTATCAGGCAGAGTAACAGCTTCCCAGGCTAACACTGCTCCTTGTATGGGAGAAAAAAACCCATTCCTTTCACCTGGCTAGCAAACAATTTGATAAATGTCTTACCAGAAATTAGTTTATTAGAAGTAAGAAATAATTGTTACCTCATACCTTTCGGTATTGACTCCCACAATGCAACAGAGAGAGGAAGTGAATAAACTTCTTGTTTTGGAACATAAACATCCTTCTGTGCTTCCCAGATCACAGCAGGGTTTTCTGCTCCTTGAAACTAGTTAGTAATGTCTACTTTTAAAGGTTAGTGGATCACATCACCTTTTCTTCTCATGGATATGGATAGTTTGTGAGTCAAATGAATTAACTGTCTTTCAAAGCAACTGAAAAGCCTGCAGACCCGTGGTGATCCACAATGAATGGTATGTTTGTCATTGGCTAATCTTCTTTTAATAGACAGAGGCTCTTGCTCTTTATTTTAGTGAAATCACTCATTCTGTAGTTAAAGTAAGTGATTACAAAAACATTATCCTAATTATGTTTTGTACGAAAATGAATACCATCATTTTACCTTGCACCAATATTATGTTCAGTTTATCCCATTCAAATTGACAATTAATCAAATCTGATGAGACAACAGTATATGTCTTTTCTATTTATTTTTATAATTTTGTTTGCACTAGCAGGATTATTTTTTTTCCATTTCTGGAAATGGCACAAAAATAAGCTAAAAACACACACAAACAATAACAGGAGATATGCAAAGGATTTACAGACAACTTATTTTAAATACATTCTTCTGATAATATATAGAGCCTTGCTTTCTCCTTCACTTATGCTGTATGTCACTTCTTGAAACATTCTCTCCAGAGTACTGAATGCTTTTTAATGTTTTCATATGGCAATCAATAATTATCAATTATACACTTAGTGATATAGTGCCAAACCCTTTCATTTAATACTTGGTTCATCAATTGTTCATATATACATTCTGTCAAGCAGCTTAATGATATGATTGAATTGTGTGCTATTGATTTTCTATCTGTCAAGTTTATGCAGTGATTTGGAAATACTGGGCCTATACACTGATGTAATTTCCTTGACTTCAATAGAGTCATTATTCTGTTGGTGTAAGGGATTTGATAATGAGATTGCCAAACATCTGGAATGAA
Organism: Tringa tobata; assembly: GCA_033628505.1. Classification (NCBI taxonomy): domain Eukaryota; kingdom Metazoa; phylum Chordata; class Aves; order Charadriiformes; family Scolopacidae; genus Tringa; species Tringa tobata. Next base: position 2,298,484 of record JAHREE010000155.1, on the reverse strand, counting down.
AGACCTTTTCGGTGAGGGTATAATACTGCCCTCTACAGTCTCTTCACCTAACAAGATTAGGTTTTAGTTTCTTTTAAAATGTAAGGGTTACTTTGTTTGGTGTCGTGGTTGATTGCATGTACTCTAATTATACATATAATCTAATTGTAAACTAATCTATATGAGCCTTCATTTTTTAGAAATATATAGGTTAGCCACAAGACAGATGAGCATGCCAGAATTTTGCTAAAAAGATGTCATCATCTTTAGAACATCAAAGTAAATCAAAACCTGGACAGGGAATTGAAAATGGGTGGATCACTGAGCTTACACATGATATTTGCAGTGGATCTGAGATACACTGGAGTAAAACCAGACAGTTCACTGATTTTATACCTATTACAATAAAATTATCTAGGTCAGTCAGACATTAGCTGGACAGCAAACATAAGAATAATGAGAATTTGGAACAGTCAACATCTCTTACAGTACTGTATTTCTACTGCTGTTGAAGTATTTTCTTTTTTGATTGTTCTGAAATCATACTTTTCCAAAAGAATATAATGTTTCTTTCACTCCTGCAACTTTCATATTGCCTTTTCTTAAGAAAGGGCAAAGATTGGTAAATATAAACTCAAATAACTGAAAAAGCGATGCAAATACTGAAACAACAGAGAAAAAATGCTGAACATCACAGCTATTCACTGATATCTTGCACACTTATATATTCTAAAAAACCTGAAAATATTTTCTCTCTTGGATACTTATTTCCTGACTTGCTAGCCTTTTCCCCTCCTCCTGTCAAGAAGAAAAAAAACCCACAAGAAAAAAAAAAAGCCCACAACCAAACAAAAAGAACCCCCTCAACCTCTACATAACTGACAACAACTTTGAATGACAGTGTGTGGAGCAAAGGATATACATTCAATCACCTCAGTGTTATAATGGGTTGCTTTTCATATTCAAATAGATACCCACTAATAAATACCAGAATCATAAATGCATCCCATAAGGAAATCTCATTAAAACTTATTCATCCCATCCTTCTATGTCTTGTCCAAATGTCAGAGATAAGATCAGCTTTACTGTACTCCTAGAAGATTAACAAGTATAAATTTTTTTGAAGCAGCTGGGCAAGTAAATCTTAGTCAAGAGACTCTTCCTGACAAGACCTCCCTCATATTTAAATTATAAAAAAGAGAACTTAACTAACTGCTTAAGTATTCCCATCTTCATAGTAAGATGCATGTAGAAATTAAATGTCTCAGCCTGGTAACAAGCTGTTAAGGGCTTCAAAAATCAGGGTTGCCATATAGTTCAACATTTTTAAATTAAAACGGGAGGTGTGGGGTCGGGGAAGTTATTCCCGAAACTGGCTAAAAGAAGAAACTTCTAAGAATCTCCATGGATTATATACACCAGGGAGACCAATTTAAGGATTAAGGGCAATATTCTGACCTCATAACCATTTACACAACAGAAGGGGGAGCTTTAGGGAATAGGAGCATGTCCATTGAGATCAGAAAGTATATATCTGGTCTCAAGATATCTGATCAACAAGAATGTATCTGAAGGCAGAATTTCCCTATGAGAAAAAATTACCAAAATAATGAAATCTTAAAAACTGTGTGGATTCATACCAGGTACTCCAATGTCCTTTTTTTTTTTTTCTCTTGACAGATAAGAAAGCAGCATCCAAACCATTTATTAAGACCAGTACCGCTAATACTGTTTTTATTTTCATTTCTCTTAATTAGTTTATACCATATGTGCATGAGTTAGGCATATCAAGAGGGATGTGGGATTAGAGGTGGGGTCCCAAACTTTGTAAAATTGTCACTGAACTATCAATACACTAGCTATATTTCTAAAGACAGACAACTTAAGCAGGTAGTATAATACAGCAGCACCAAACAGTGTCAATACGGATTGAAGGGATTTTGAGAGTGAAGATTTTCATTGACCTTTGGAAACATATTACTGACTCACCGCTTTTCTTCTTCTGTAATCAGCTACTTTATGTCACTGGCATTTTACTAGCTGCTGCTAACAGTAAACGTGTACACCCAGGAAAAAGGGCATTCCTAAACTGCTGTCAGCATTATAAACAGATAAAGTTATAGAATTTGCTTTGAAATATAGTGAACATGACTGTAGTACATACTTAGAAATGGGTCTACCTCAAACTTCCAGCTGAGCCTGCAGCTATTAAGGTTACTCCAAAATATCTGCATCTCTTTGGGCTTGAAATAGGACTACAAATCTCCTAGCAGAAGTCTAACCTATAGTTAGGAGTATCTCCCAACTGTAGCTGGATCAAAATAAAAATTTTCCTGCTACTTTTTGCTCCTATCTGTGTCCTAAACCAAGATTTGAAGTCATGGGAAACACAGAAAAAATCTGCTTTTCAGAAAAATGAAGTAATGGCTGTGAAAGGCAGTGACTTGACTAAAGACTGATATTCCTTATTTTTGTAAAACAGATCATTGTGACTTTTAAGATTCTAAATTCATTGCAAGCAGGTGATAGATACCTTTATGAATCCAAGCCTATGTGTACAGGAATTCAAATATATCCATGCAGTTTAGCAGTTTTACCTTAACTCTGAGTCAGAAGGGGCCACCTCCAGAGCAGCAAGCCAAGTCTGCTTCACTGTGATAGGAATTCTGTAATAGAGACATGCAGTACTGTAGCATCTCTGAATTGAGGCTACAATAAATAGCAAAATCTTCTGGTCTCTAGCTGTTCACTAACAATTTAAAATCAAAGATTTACTAATCCCATATCATCTCCATGCTATCACTTGACTCCTTGTCGTATAATAATTTAATTCCTTCTAGGAATCGCATATCCTGTGGGGAGAAATACAGCAAAACTACACCAATTCCAGTCCTGGTCTTTTACTAAACTTTCTGACATTTTCAGGAACATTTTGGTTTCATCCCTTCCGCACCATGTCTAAAATCTCCTGTTACACAGTATCATCCAAATTGCAGTTCTCCAAGGTCAGTCTAGTCACTGGTTATTCATAATTGCGTACCAAAAGACCTTGTGTCATGTTGAAATGGGGAAACAAACCAAGTCAAAGCTATAGAACTCTTTAACAACTTTAATTAAAATATAGTATCATGTCATATTACTTGAAATTTTTACAGCGAACATCTATATATGTCCACTGATATGCATGTTAACATATTTCATTGCTTCTGAAGTATTATGAGCATGAAACATGCTTCTAATCATGCTGACATGATTATATATAAAAGCTCTTGACGACTGTGCTTGTGATAAGCATCTCAAACGTGTCTCAAAATTCAGCAGGGATTCTGAAACAGCATCTGAAAAATATGCATGGAAATCCCAAAAAAATCATCCAGACCGCCAACACTGTAGTAACTTGAATACATCTCATCATTACTAGATACATGATATATCTCCACCAGAGCTCCCCTTTTATGTATCTGGAGAACACCTCACACATTGCAAACTCAAAAAAATTGGAATTTGCTAGTTTCATCAAAACAGCTTCTCTCTTACTCAAAATAAAAGTGTAAAGTTTGGCCAAATTTTGTGAGAATGCTGAAATGTTTAAAAGCTTCAGTCTCTGAAGAACATAGCTCTGAGTAAACAAAACCACTCTCTTTTACTACTGTACTCTCACTGAAAGTATTTAAAGGTATCACTAGCAGGAATTCGAATATTAGGAAATGTTTTGGACTGAAAACTCTATATTCAGCCCCCTTTCAAGGTGACAGATTAATAGCTAAATGCAATTGAGATACTTCCATCAGTTAATTAACTGTCCTCTGTTGCTGCAATACAATATTTGTCTCTGGTACTAATGTACTTAATCCGTCTATCCAGTCTATCTATATTTTCTAACTATTCATTACAGATTTTCTAGTAACACAGGCATGAAGTAAACATATTTCCCGGTTTGTATAATGTTCTAAGCTAAACGCACTGTAAGAGTCAGTTGAAAACACTATTGGGAAATCTTATTCACTGGGGCGAGAATAAGAAATCTGAAAATCGCTAGTAATATAGTCGAAGTAACTCCAAGTGGTTTAGGTTTTTTCAGAACTTCTTTATTTTATTCTAATTGTCTTGCTTGTAAGTCAATGTGTAGAAAACAATTTGTACAGTTATTTTCAGACCAAGTACTTGGAGTAATGATGACGGTGAGACTTTAAACAGAAGGATGAATTATTATATACATTAAGGTTATATAATGCCATTATACCATTCCTTCTATTAACTGAAGAGCAACTTAGAGGTGTCTGTCATATAGCCTACAGGTCCTTGGGTTTTACCTGGAGCTGTGTAAGTAAGGATCTTCAAGACTGGTGTATTTGAATCAGACTACTGGCAAACCAGACAGTTCATTGCAATAGGCAAGATAATGAAATAGCTTCTCACTGCTTTGCCTTGGCTTTGCTGCCACCTACAGAAGTGGGAACTGGAGGGTCATTTGCTGGTGCAAAGTGATCTTGTGCATTAAGCAATGCAGCCATGTATATGTAGAATAGTTGCCTGGCACTGCAATCGTGTCAGCTTCTGCTTCTCTTATACTGGTTGCAGCCTTTCCTGTTTGGTAATTCTCTTTTTATCTTAATGTAATATCCATACTTCTTGGTGTTTCTGTACTAGCCTAAGGATATTTTTCCATCTCCAAGGTTTGACAAATAAGCTCTCATAAAAAATTCTACCTGTATCTCAAAAAAACTTGACACACAAGAGCACTGCCTTAAATACATTTTGTCTTTTTATAGCTCGCCTGATTTCTACCCCTTTCAGCCTCCATTCATTTAGTTTCTACTCAGTTATCGTGTCTGCCTGATCTATTTGGTTTTATTGCAGAAGACATGGTATTTTCTGTATAAAGACTTGATACTGTCACTGGAAAAACCCTAGATGTACAGAGTTGATCCTACAGGAAGCAATCTCAAAACTTAGTGGGCTTTTGACAAAACTGAAAATTCAGATCATGCATTTAGACCTGGATCTCATCAACGGGAACTTGGCAGTTGCAGCAAGAATAGACTTCTGTCTTCAGTTTGTCTTGCCTCCATTTTAAACACACACTTTGCAGTCAAATTAACTCAGGATTAATTGAAACTTAGATATTTTTAGATCATTTAGCTATAAACGCAACAGCAACCAAAACACATGCAATTCTGGAAACTACTTTTTTTATTCAGCAATCAGCTGGCATTCATGCTTACTGAGGAGACTGGTATTACTGAGGATATTATTTTATTTGGACTGCCACAGATAAAAAAAAAACTAAAAGTGATCCATTCAATTAATTTATATAATATCCATCAGGTAACTGCATAGAACAATCAGCTGTTCTCATCCCCTTCATCAAAGTAGTATTTTGTTGATCAAGGGATTGGCAAGAGCTTGTCCAGCTTGTTTCCTGGAAATGAGTATGAGAATGGACACACAAAGTAAATTACAGATCAAAACAAGGATGACATTATTAAAAAGGCTTTAATAGCCATTTTGTTTCCAGTCCACGTATTAAAATCTCCATTTAACAAATATAGTAATTACCTGAACAATAACTTGCCACAGTACATTAAAAAAATTATGAAAAAAATTTACTGTAATATGGTTTCAGGGAAATATAGATGAACGGCAGATGAATCAATACTAATAAAAAGTTTAGATGGAAAACTTTTGAAAAGAGCTTCTAAAAGACTGTCAGGGAGCAGGCAGTGACAAAAACTTGAAAAAGTAATTTGGGGGACTGATCTTTCATCTCTGCTGACTTTTTGTGGGAAGTTATAAGAATGTTTTTAGAAAGAATTTAACCTGAATATCTTGATCTCTTCACACAGCATCCATCAAATCTTCACTTCTTCCTTGGTGTCCACACATCTTTTTCTGTGCAATATCACTTATTTCAAAGTATTAGAAATACTATTTTATGATTGATGTATTAAATTACAATACTACTTTGCAAAGCCTGTTTCAATATTTACCATATATCTTTGATAATATAAGGATCTTCATGTTATCAGTATTGTTATTAAAATACAATTTACAGATTCTGAAAACTACTATCCAGAACTAGAGCTTCAAATAGCTTTACTATCATGAACCTTTTGCATTGAGAGATGTTGAATAGAGACTATTATGCAATTCACTGTTTCGGTTTGTTTTCTTAAGAAGAAATTTGAATGAAGACTTGATGGACCTCAAGCAAACAGGTTTAGTTAATATAACTGTATTACTTCTGACAGAATGGAATGGCCTCAGTGAAAGATTAGGTGTGACAGCCCATTCATTTAATATTTTCTCTCTCAGATAATCTAATAACTTTACCCACTTCCATTCTTCCACGATTCAGTGTAGAAGTGATAATTCTTTTATATCAGAACTGTTTTTTTCTTTTAATTTCAGGTCTTTCAGTGTCACTGAAGTATCATGGTGAAAATAGTTTTTTTGTTTCTGTGTTAAGACAGAATGACCATTTGGTTCAATGCTTTATTTTCTCCCGTTTGAAAGAAAAGTTGTCTACATAGATTTACAGAAAAGTAAGAACCCTTTGTGATTTTTCTGTGAATCAGTATCTACTCAGCTTAGAACTGTGGGTTGTAAATTAGGTTTTATACGGGTCTTTCTCTAGTACCAGTGAATAAACCACATTTTCCTCAGATTTCTCATTCAAAATGTAACCCAGAGTACCAAAAAAGCTCTAAGCAAAATATAACATAATAATATAATTAAAGCCTTTTTCAATAAGTCAGCACTTCTTTTAGCTTTTGTTTTCCCTTCCAAACAAAGGCAGTGTAGACAATTATTTTAAATCAGGTAACATGAGAATACTATTTGTGTAACAGAAATAGGTTTCTTATTGTAATTACGTTTGAAAGATCTTGCTCTGGAGATGAACAGAATCAGTCTTGAAAATACTGGGTATCTCCAACTGCAGGTATGTTTGGAGTTTAGATGGTGATATCAATTCAGTCTGCTATTGAAGTGGTAAAGATGTGATGAGGGAGTAGCTTGTCATAGGATTTTAATTATATTTGAAAATACAGGTTGCCCAGAGAAGTTATGGATGCCCCATCCCAGGAAGTGTTCAAGGCCAGGTTGGATAGGGCTTTGAGCAACCTGGTCTAGTGGGAGGTGTCCCTGCCCATGGCAGGGGGGTTGCAACTAGATTATCTGCAAGGTCTCTTCCAACTCTAACCATTCTATGATTCTAAGAAATATAGGTAAAAATCTCCACAACGTCCTACCTTCACCAAAACTACTTTTGGACAACCTTTGATTGACTGCAATGGACTGTATTAAGACTGCGTAACTGCAGTTGATTTGGTTACTGAAGTGAATAGATTTATACAACACTCCAAAAGTGTCTTTCTTTTGATAATGACGTATCTACAAGTGTCTCATAATTTGCATTCATTTTTTGAGTTTTCCAACTTCATTCAATCATATTATTTTTTTCCTTCATATGAACAAATGTTTCAACATAATAAATGCTGCTGCATCGAAAAAAATTGACTGAAAAATTGCCACACTGACAAGGAACAGTAAGTTCCGTATAAGAATCAGATCACAAACACATGGAAAGTCAGGGGAAGCTGTAAGAGTATATATATAGAAAATGTATGTAATAAGACCTGGGCATTTTCTACATAATAGTGATTAACTGTGAAGGACTACCACAATCCATAAACTGGACACAAGAAACATGATTCCCTTTATAGAAAGTGTCAGTAAAGATAAGGTACCAGGACTAGGACTTAAAGATAAGGTACCAGGAACCAGATTTGACAACTTAATATTTCTGCTGCCAAACTTCTGATATCTGATGTTCTTCTTTAAACTCAAGTCTCCTCTACTGAGCCTTTCACTTTGCACATTTCTTGACTCAAAATATATAAAACCAAATATAAATAACAGAACAAGTAAAACAGAGAAAAACCTCTTTACCCAAAAATTAAACAGTCCCAGATACATCATCTCTAAAATTTCATTTATCTTAAAGTAACTTTATAATTGGAATGGCTCATGACTCTCTAATGTTTGCATTTTGTAGTGCTAGTATAAGTAATGTAGAGTAAATGAAGCTCATGGAAAAAGAAATGTTAAGAGAAAAAAAATGGAGAATAAACAAAAAGAAAAGAGTTGGAGATGTTTTAGAAGGGGAGGTATCCACTGACCTAGACAGTATGTTTTGGTATAAGACAGTAGAAATCGGGCAAGATGTTTAACAAAAGGAAGAAATAGAGAGGGGAACTGTAAAAATATACACACAGGAAAACAACAGATAAATTTAAGTAGGTATGGGTGGTCAGGGTACAAAAAGAGAGAAAAAAAATTAAACTGCATTTCTGGCAATTTCTTCTCTGTAAAAAGCATGGGGGTGGAAGATAGAAAACAAACAAAAAATTAACTTAAAATTTCAGTAGGCATTCAGGAGAAAAATACAAATTTTCCTAACAGATATAAGCAACCAGATATAACTAGCATTTATACTTGCCCCCATGTCTTAGCACAGAAAGAGGGTAAAAAATATTCACGTGAAAGTAACTTTGAAGTCAGGCAGAACTTTAAAGAATTATGTTTAGAAAGTGCCTTTGAGGGCTATTGCTGAAAAATTAATTCTTATCGCTAAGCCTTATTTTGCTTCTGTGCATAGATGTACTCAGCTCTTCCTTCATCTGAGAGATTTAGGCTAAATCTTCAAGATGACAACCAGTGCTAGTTGCAGAGAAATGGAGATACTCATTCTAAGTGATCAGGTTCACAAACCAGAAGTACAGACACATTATCATGGACCATTTAGTCACACCATATAGTCTGGATGGAGCAGTGTTTTATTTCTGATAGTACCTACATTGTGCAGTTAAAGCTATCAAGTGTTTATGCGCTCATCTTTACTAGCTATGTCTATTTGCCTTTAGAAAACCCCTTCCAGGACCTCCATTCAGCATGGCTGCTATTAATCGCCGTTGTCATTAACTGATTTCATGTCATTGATGAAGCATCTTGCAGAATACTTCAGTAATGCTTGCGAGGGTCATAATTTTTCTTATTCTGATCTGACTTCATTGATCCTCTCCTCAGAGGAACAGCACCCCTCACAGCTTTATGGGACCGTTCAAACAATCTAAGAATGATTTATATTGCCCTTAAGGAAAAAGACATCAAGACTTGTTACTCACATGCTGAGATTTTCTCTGAGATCTCAAGCTGTCAAAATACTAAACACAAGTCAGGATATTCCTGAGTAATGTTAAGCACTACAAAACTTCATAGCATTATTAGGCTTCATGTTATAATTGGGTGACGTTTCCACTTAACATGCAATTTATTTTATTCAATATTGATAAGACTTAATGGATGATGTATTTGATTCAAGGCTCTGATACAAATGTAGAGTCTTAATTAACAAGTGATATATTTGATGCATTGAATAATGCATCCGATTTAATAGAGGATGCAGTGTATCTTCAGCTGAAGGTGATTGGTCTTTTTAGTGAGAGATTAATTCATTTCAGAAGATGATGTATCACTTTCAATATGAACTAAATCAAATTTGTAATACTTTTTTTTTTTCTGCAGCGTGCAAAGTAGCACAAGGAACAAGTTTGCCCTCAAGTGGACTTCAAAGGCAGATCATACCTCCAAGGTACCAAGCGGGCTGAATCAGTGGTTAATTCATTCATTCATGCTGTGATAGGGGTGGAACCAAGCTTTAATAAGCCACTGCCTTCTCAATTGACCTTTGCTTTATTTCTAAGTAAAATTATATCAAAGTTATTTAATTAGAGATCCCCAAAAGTGGAATAATCTTTGTATTAACTAGAATTGACAATAACACTTGAAAGATTCAAGGCGCAAAAATTATTTGAACTTGAGACATTGATGAGGCAATAGAAAGACAAAGGACATCTTTCGGCATGTATTTTTCTTAGGTCACAAAAAAATTAGCAAATTTGACAGTATGTGCTTTTCTTTTATAAGTTCATCTTCTCAATACCACTGGTTTTACATCTTGTAAAACTAGGAAACTAACTCATCCAAAAGAATCAGTGGGAGAGCTTCAGTTTAGATCAATGGAGTTTTGAACTCCTGTATATAGACAACTAGCCAGGTTTATCACATTGAAAACACAGGAAGGCTATGTGGAGTCAATATTCCATTTCCACTTTCTGTAATGTGAAACCTCTGTGTTCACTTACTGTTCTATCAAGCCTTTATTTTTCTGTTCACAGCTCCATAAATTCAATACTCTCTGCTTTTAATCTAATATGCTGACAAGCAAAAATGACCCAGGTTCAAGACAACGCCAGCTAGTTTTTTAAATTACATGTTTAGAACTAAAAAAGTATTAGGACATGCATATATAACCCAGTGAGTACATAATGGATGTCATACTAGTGCATAATATCCCTAGTAATTTAATTATAAACATCTGACTGCTTGGTATTTAAACAGGAAAATGACTATTTAAGCACTATGCAGTTAAAGAATAATAAATCTTCTGGCATATTCTTTATTCAAAATGTTACACTAGAAACTAAGATCAAAAGAGATTCACCAGCAATGAAAACCTGTTCTGAAGTAAACTGACTTTATATTTCTAAACATAAGATGGATCATTCTAAACATATGATGGATCATTTTTCTTAAGTGATGATAAGATTTGAAGAAATGCATATGGACATAAAGAATGAAGATGTTGATTTTAACCCCAAAAATCACAGGAAAAAAAGTTAAGTTTGGACAGAAAAGCAAAGCACCGGTTGTGGAGACAAGAAGGAAACAAGTTCCGTATTTACCACAAAAGACAGGGGGTGTGGCAAGGGGAGTTGTAATAAAAGACTACAAGTGCTTTTATTCTTTTGCAACCTTTTTACTACTTCTGTTAAGAACTAAGCAGTGTTGGAATTTTTGAAGGGTAACTGATTTCTGTTAGGTGTTTTGAGAAGGAAAAAAGAAAAACGACCTCAGGTCAGAGCTTTGAAAAAGCTACATTTAAGTTACTCAGGTACCTTGTGGAGTCATTTGTGATGTTGAAGACATACGGCAGGTGCAGAACAAGGTTCTACCTTCTTGACAGTGTAAAAAAAAAAATACCACAAAAACCCAAAACAACAACAAAACAATTAATTAATTAACATCTTGAATTTAGTTTGATGAGAAGTTATTCTGTGAAACCTACAAGTAAGTTGTTTAAGCAAAACTCAAGCTGAAATTTTCCACCAAGGAAAACACCTACACGTCTCCAGCAAAAATTAAGGTCCTTTCATGGAACTAGTTTCTGTTTGTAATGAATGTGAAAAATAATTCTAAAGTTCTTTAGGACTGTATGTAATATTTTAACATTCATTCTAAATTAATCAGATCTTGTATTAATTGCAAAGCAATTCATAATCATTTTCTTAACAGTTCATTTAAAAATTAACAATATTTTCTGATTTTTGTTCACTTAGAGTACAAACAGTAAAAAACACCTCACCGTAAGAAAATGCCAAAATAATGCCATGTTCTCCTCACGGAAGATCAGATAAAAAAAAAAATTGCCTGTGCCATGAAAACACAGGCAATTAAAAGTAGATAAAAAAGAGGTTTGTGGGTAGCAGAACAAGCTTTATGACTTTGTGTGTTTTCAAAGAAGTCATCAGCAGAGGCTCTCAGGCAAATGGGAATCCAGTTTTATAAAACAGGATTAAAGTTACGTTAGGCGAAGTGTTTTTAGAACAGGGTTACTAAGGGGTATAAGAGTCTAAGCTACCAGAAAATGGGAAAAGTAATTGTTAAACCTATTAAGTAGTAATACTGGTGGAGGAGAATTAAAGTGGAAAAGATGGTCAGAATGACCTGATATTAAAAGGAAAGAAGGATAAAGTTTACTTTAATTAATGTCATGCTTTCTTTAAGATAAAGGTTATGCAATGTCGTTAGGAACTACTAATCCATAATTTTTTGAATAGAAATGTTAGGAAAACTGGTTTAGTATTATTTTTATGGAGTTCAGTTGTTACATTGTGGTCTGACCTCAGGTGTCCTCACTTGCCTCCGAAGTGAAATTACAAAAGCTGCCATATTTCTCTCAACTTAGATATTCTTCTGCATTAAAAGAGGTAAAATACTACTCCCCAGCCAAATGGGGAAGTTCATTGCTATAGTTCATTGTTATTTCTTGGCTATCCCCCAAAGCTGAACCTCTCTCTGTAATTTTCTTTTATATTTATTGAATAAACTCATCGTTGCAACTAATATTGAATATCAGAAATTACAGCAGGGTGGGATAACCTGGTGGTAACAAACATGTTAACGAAAAGCAGAATGTCGTGTGAAGAACACTGTGAAGAGTACAAGTCCCTGATAGAAATTATATGCTCTTGAAAGTACTAAAATGATTGAGAACAGCCTGAATCAAATCTTATAGTAGTGCTAAATATTGCAAATCATTAATACTACTAATAATGTAATGAAAAGAAAGATAATTTTATCTTAAACTAAAACAACAATAGCCCTCTTCAAAAATGTATTGTAAATCAATCTCTTCAGTGGATTAGACAATGCGAGATCAACACAGGCATGAAGACAGCTTTTCTAACTGGAATTAATTATTTCAGTAAGCAACAATTCATCGAGTAAACTTGCATGTGCACATCAACACAGAAGGATACCAAAGAATTGGTTCCTCTACCACAGAGCATTTGCTATTTTATGCAAAAAAATAAGCAAAAGTCTATATGCACTTAAACAAAGGGGCCGTATTAAGATATACTTATTTAGCTAATTACTCCCTCAAAGTCAATCAATTTACTCCACTTAGGTATTTATTCATTCTCACATATGCATATGCTTATTATCATATCACAGTGAAGTCCCAAACCCCTAAACTGAAACCAAGAGTCCAGGAAACTGACTATTTACAACCATCTTAGGGCATCTCAATGTTTCTGTAAAAATCTGGTAAGATTTCTCATAAAAACAGAGGAATAATGTTATATACTACTATGTATGCAGTAATTCACTGAGACATTCTTGTGATTTGAATCAGATGACTTATTTTACTGCAGTCCTTATTGAAATTAAAAAAAGGTCAGGGTGGGGGAAGGATGGAAAAAGAATCCATTAAACAGAATAAATGACAATGTCTTCAGGGTCTGAAAATATAGAGACAATTTTTTGTTTCACACTGGCAAAATTTGTTAAAATTTGTCTTATGACAAAAACTTGCTTCTCAGAAATTCCACTGCTTTCAGTATAATTATTTGGCACTTTCATGTCCCAAGGACTGAAGGTCTGATATATTTGAAATTTTAGTCAATAATGAAAATGGAGTAATAGCTTTTTTGTCAGAATTTTTTTTCATAGGAGTCATCTTGGATATTGTCATCTAGTCAGAATAAATCTTAAATATATGTCATTTTCCCCCCTATACTTTCCTGAAAATTCCAGAGCACTTTATTCTGGATTTTTTTTTTAATACTCTTTAATTTCTTGATACTAGATAACTGCATGGTGTGAAATACTCAATTCTAAGAAATGTAGTTAAGAATGATTAAAATACTGCACTTCAATCTTGAGGAAAAAAGCCAAAACTGCCCCTATTCCGACATTGTAAGAATCTTTTTCTCTCTTCCACATATAACTGCAGTATTTAATTTGGTTTACAGTTTATGGTGTGAGAATTGGTACAATAAGTGACGTTTTATCACTGTTTAATTACGCTACAGTAACCCAAAGATGCTTCAGTCTTTCAAGTATTAGCATGTGTTCAACACTACAATAAATTTAATCTCACATGCATTAATTTAATTACAAATTATTTAGAAATCTTAATCTTATTTAAAATTATCATGTTGATTATCATGCTACCTATAGTTATTTTTTAATAATAATAGGAAATTAAATTTTGGACTTAAAATTGTAACAATGTTTTTCTTAGGAAAGAAGTGAGAGATTTTATAAGGAAGGACATTTCATTGTTAATGATTTCATAGCTAGAAAGGATCAAGCTGTGTTCTTCTTCTATTAGCTTTTCTTATTCAATTTCCCCAAACCTTGTGTCTACATCAGTGACCTGAACTATGAAAGGTTATTTACAATAGAATTATCAATACTCCTGAAATTTAAAAAATTCAGAACTCAGTGAATGGCAAAGTCTTATGATCTCATGATAAATTTTATATGGTATTTTTTACTGGATGCTAGAGAATTTCCAGACACAAAGCTTTAAGCTAAAGACTGGTTTATATCAAGCATCAGTAGAAAAATTATAAAGAACACTACAGTTTAAAGACATAAAGACAGAAAAATAACCTTTCAGTAAGGAAGCAGACTACTGGACTTCTATTTCTAGCTGTCTCCCTGATTTCCTGCACATCCTTAAAAAAGCCAGATTGATTGTCAGTTTTTCTAAGGAGAACAATAAATATAACTCAATAGAAAAACACTAGGCTAAGATTCTTGCATTATTTTCATGATCTGTAGTCATGAGTATTACAAGAGAAATTAGGGGGCTTCTGATTTTTCCTCCATCATTTTAAGGGAATAATTGTGACAAACAATTTGTATGATCTGTTTCCATTTTAAAGGTAACCTCACACTTAAAAAAAATCAAAGACCAATGTCTTGAGTTTTGATTCTGTCTTCAAAGTGCTGAGCATCCACCTCTCATGTGAAATTATTTGTAGATATTTGAAAATCTGTCAGGCCAGGCTCTGATGTCTCCCAACCTGTTTGATATCTTGGGTTTGCATCTCCAAGACAGCAATTTAACTAGATCCTTGAGTTGCTGGTTAACTGGGGTAGCAGTTATGTAACCCAGTCACTTCCTAACTGTGATGAATGAGGATCTCATTTAGAATTGCCACTGCCAGAGGCATAATCACCTAACAGACTAAGGCCAGACCAAAAATATTGGTCATTACAAATGCAAGATCTAGATAACTACAGAGGCAAACAGGCACCTACAAAAAGCCTAATCAGCAATGATACCTCATCAACTGTAGGCTGTTCTTCACAAACAGTTGAGGATACTTCTCTAGAGACAAAGTGAGTCTCATGTTACAGTAAGATGAGAGATCTTCTCTCATTTGCTCTTGGTCATAAATAAATCATATTTCACTCCCCTTTTTGAGGATATTCAACTGACTGACCAGGTCAGAGGCTAGAAGGTAGCAGCTTCATGTCTCAAAATATTTTGTTAACACATCTACAAGAATCTATTTCCCAGTAATCCACATAAAGTTCCTAACATGCTTTTCATGTTCCCAGTACGGTGAATAAAAGTCTCTCATTTATTTTAATTAATCTATATTCCACAGAGAAAAAGAGAGAGTTATATCCATTCAAGATCACATCATTTCATTTAGACAGCAGAAGAATGAACATGTTTTATGGCCCAGTTTATCATCTATGACTTTGACTAGTACATTCTCTGAATTTTAGGTTCAGAGTGTAAGTCTGTACTATTGGAATAAATTATTCATTTCAGGCATGTGTAGATGAGCATGAAAACTTCATGTCCATTACTGAAAAACAACCAATGAGAGAGAAGCAAATTACCACTTTGTCAAGTTCCAGGGCTTAGTACTTGTTCTCAGATAGAATTTCCTGAAATAATCACCCATTTGAAAATGAATCATTATTATTCACGAGAGCAAGAAACAGCAATCGATAGCAAAGTACGGAGGTCACCACTCTACCCTTATGCTATCACCATTGTTTGGCAGGTACATACAACTGCTGGGCCAGACATTTTGAACGGGTTTGTAATTCTAAAGCAATATTACTTCTCAGTATGACAGGTTTGTATCAATTATAAAGGAAATTAAATAAAAATATCTTTAACTTACCCCAGGTTAAGAGTAGCCTTGATGGTTTCAGTGACTCTGGGTAGGTCACTGAAAATATTTTCATTCTATATTCATATTGAAACATTTAAAATAACAATAATTTTTCCTTATCATAAGCTCCATTATGTTATATATCCAAACATACCTTCCACATAAAGTCTGCTAGCTGTTTTGGGCTAAGATTAATATTTTCTCCTAATTGTCTTCCAGCAATAGCTCTATCTCTCCTTTATGTTCCTTCATACATAAAAAGATTCCAAAGTATTCCACACACATCTTATACTTTAAGACCTAGAAGCTCCTGCTGAACAGAGGAAAGGATTCCTACTTGACTGGCAGCATTGGGTATTATTTCCCACTCTCTGAATTTTAATGTAACTATGTCCAGGTGGAACGACAAGTTTCGGTGTTACAAAGTCTGATAATTGACAAGTGTGGATAATGTTTACTTGATCTGATGAATAAAAAAAGGACGGGTTTTAGTTTAAAGAAAAAAGTGATTTTAGTCTAAATGTTTCTATACGTTTCCACTGATGCCAACCAAGACAAGTCAATAATAAAAAACAGTCTTTACAGAAATTTCATCACATCTAGGCAAATGTGTAAATTCTGAATGAAAAAAAACCAAACACACCGCAGATTTAACTTCAGATAATCTCTGTTCATCCTTGGAAGTACCACTGAGTGAAGGATTTGTAAGGTTCTAATATTCACAACATTTATACAATTTATAAAATAAATAGCTGATAAAATATTAAATGCTGCTATAAAACTTACCTGTCTGCCCTGAAATAAATGTTATGAGCATCTCCAGTTGTTCTTTACTGCTGCTAATGACACTTCAAACTGATAGTTAACTGTGGCACCGTTTAAAAGGAAAAAGGCCTGTGAATTCACAACATACATGTGTATATATATATATAGATGCAACATATTACAGATTTTTTTTCCCCACTTGAATTTACTCATTTATGAAAGTTTACTTGTATGTACCACACCAAAGTGCTAAGAGGAAGGTAGTGGTGGAATGGGTGGCAAAGGTGAAGGTTCAGCCAGACACACAGAGTAGAAACTCTAAACAAAGTCCTGTGAAATTAAAAACTATGCCAAACAGCTAGAAGTCAAGTGTAACCTCAGTCCTCTCACCTACAAAGTTTTCAAAAAATTGTGCTGGTGGCAGAGGGAGTCTGCATGTTCATTTCCTTTTTTTGTATTTGTTTTTAAATATAAGCTGCTCACACAGTCCTGTGTGCCACTATTTGCAGCCTAAGGTGAAGCAGAATTAAAACATGTAATTTAGGCTACTTTGGAAAATCAAGTGTCCAACATTCTACACATAATTTCCAAAAATAGTATTAAATCCTGTTTATTCCAATAGAAGAAACCTAGCATATTATTTGGATAAAGATTTCCCTTCTTAGTTACTGCTGCCTTTCAAAATCAGGTATTACCACTTCATTTCTTGAACTTGGCCAGAAATACAAAAATTTGATTACTACTTTCTTTTCACAGAATCACAGAATCTTCCTGGTTGGAAAGGATCTTTGAGATCATTGAGTCCAACCATAAAACACAAAACAACACACCACACCAAAAACAACACCCCATCGCCGCAACACTCATCACACCCAACAACCTCAGGCCCTAAATGATACCCTGAAGTGCCACATCCACACATTTCTTAAATACCTCCAGGGATGGTGACTCCTGGAGGCAGGAGTGCAGCCCAGGCACCTCCCTGGGCAGGCTGTTCCAGTGCCTGACCACTCTCTCAGTAAAGTAATTCTTCCTAATACCTAATCTAAACCTCCCCTGCTGCAACTTCATACTGTCTCCTCTAGTCCTACCATTATTCACTTGGGAGATGAGGCCAACAACCACCTCTCTACAACCTTCTTTCAGGTAGTTGTAGAGGGCAACGAGATCTCCCCTCAGCCTCCTCTTCCCCAGAGTAAACATGCCCGGTTCCCTCAGCCTCTCCTCATATGACTTGTTCTCTAAATCCCTCACCAGCTTTTGTTTGATATTTTTTCTTACCAGCAAAGCAAGCAGCTGGAACCCAGGCCAGGAACCCCCAGAAGACTCAAAGACCTCCAACTCATCCTGCTACCACTAGCCCTGAGGGCATTGCAAAGAACCTTCCAGAACAGCAGGAACAGCCAATCGGCAGGTGGGAATGAGAGCCAATCAGAAGCAGGCCTTCTGTGCCCAGGCCTATAACTGAGAGGCAGCCACACCAGGGGAGGCTAGTAAAGGCCTTAGGAGGGCTTGAGTGTGTACAGGAGGGGCTAACTGCAGGGCTAGCCCAGTCAGGATTGCTGTGCTTACCTACCTAACTGCTCCAGTCTCCTCTATGGGACAGAGAAGTCATGTGAGGAACCGTGATGCAGCCTTGCCTGGTTTCTGCAGAACAGTGGTATTGTATCGCTCATCAACATCAAATACGTCTATGACTGTAAGTGTTTTGATTTTTTTGAGCCCTTTTGGCCTACACTGTCAATTCCACCTCAGGCTGCAACAAAGGGAGAAATGTTTACTGTTTTATGAACAGTGATGTGATTTGGCACGTGCTGGGACTCAGAATAGTTTGAATAGGCTTGAGACACTGTTGTAGCTTCACATTTAATATATGAAGGACAACTTAAATGAGACAGAAAGCTTCCAGTGAAGAGGTTCTGTTTAAAGCCAGGTTTTCTTGCTTGTTTTGTTTTCACTGAGAATATCTTAGTCATGCTGGAAATGTAGGGTAGGCCTCATACAGCAGTATATTCAGGATGAGATGTGCAGTTTTTACCTCAGTATAGTGAAGGAGAGTGATTTCTTAAGAAAGTAAGTGCTTTACTTCATCTACGAATATTTCTAACATCAACACATGAAATCAGAGTAACCAAAAGTTACCATGATCTTCAAATCTGAGGCAAGTGCTGGTCAAGTTTGAGCCTCTGGTTGCGATCCTTCCCCCCCTCCATTTTTTTGCTTACTGATGCTGACTGAGATCATACTTAACTCAGATGTATCCCGGCTAAGTTGGTCTGGGATAATTGCCTGAGCTGGGGTCTTGCACTCACTCCTATCAAACCCCCTGCTCTCAGTGGGATGCCTGCTATTCTGGCAATGCAGTTGCTGCAGAGCCCCTGCTGTGTGCACAGCCTTAACCCAACAGGCACTTCGGTGGTTATCACAATGCTTTGAGAATCTCCTTTGAGTCACTTGTTTCTGAGCTCAGGGAGTTTGGACAGAGTAATTTCCCTTGAGTGACTTAAGTTCTTAGGAAAAGCGACTAGTGGGCCTCTCTATCTAAATGTGGGTTTGGACTATCATGAGGCAATCTTTTAAGTAACATTACTTTAATAAGTCCTTTATTCTGCGTGCGCTGTTCTTAAGGAGACTAAATTTTGTATCCCTACATGAAAGTACCATTTGTATTTATTTTAAATAGATCAAAGTCTGCATAAATGCTTTATTTCATTTATTAAGACAGTTGAATTTATTGCTATAAAAATATGTTTTTATGGTTCCCAGACTGTGACTGTTTTTTTTCTAACTGGTCTCTGTTTGCAAGGAATCCAAGTGCCACAGACACTTATTTACTACTTTTTCTTCTCTGTTTCTCTGTGAAGGAAATCTTTTCTTTTTTTTTTAAGAATATTTCAGCTGGAAGGGCCCTACAATGATAATCTAGTCCAATTGCTGGACCACTTCAGGGCTGACCAAAAGTTGGAGCGTATTATACTTGTCCAAATGCCTCTAAAACATGGACAGGCATGGGGTATCAATCACCTCTCCAAAAAGCCTATTTCAGTGTTTGACCAATCTGTAAAGAAAAGGCTTTCTGATACCAATTCTGAGCCTCCCCTGATGCAACTTTGAACCATTCCCCAATAATTAACTTTAATTAGATTAATATTAATGGTAATTAATGTGAGCGTTCTATTGGTGCAACCTAAGTGGCTGGATGGGAGCTTTGACACATCGCTCATACAGTAAAATCAATAGCTGTAGTACTAACTCAAGGCACTTCTTGTCTTGGACATTTCTCTGAAATCATGAGTTGATGTAATTTTGGTATTTTCCTGTTTTGTTTCTTTTTTTGGGGGTGGGGTGTGTGATGGTTTGTTTGGTTTTGATACACTTGGCTTCAACAACACTTACCAATGAGTCAGAGATCTCAAAGACATTAAGATCCCTTGTCTTCTGAAAGTAAAAACAATGCCAGAGAACACAAGTTCTCTGTACTTCTAGTACTTCTAGTACGCACATAGTGAAAGAAACCACAGACTTGTTTTATAATGCCTATATTCTTGCAAGGTCTGTCTCATTCTGAGCCAACAGGGTTCATAGCAATGATCTAGGTAGCCTACACTCCAGACTGTTGTGTTAACCTTAAACTTATTTATTTCATTATAAAGGAAAAGTCAAATCATACCCGTACCCTTAGGGATTTTTTTTTAGGGTTTTTTTACCTCTTTTTCCTCCCATTTAAAAAATTTGTGGCACATGGATTGCACCATCTGCTTTTTGGTTATTTTAACTAATCAACTGGGAGATGTTGCAGTGAATTCCAACAGATCAATAAATAAAGCCTAGATGGTCAACCATGTAGCATGCTGGCTAAGAGCCAATTTCTTTCCTTATTACACAAATAGTCTTTGGATTTAATATTAATCCTTCTTGAGAACTAGCTAGATAAACTTGCTTTGGGGAAGAGCTTCGAAGGGTACTGATTTTTGCTGAAACTATTCTTGGGGAAATACTGTGAAAACAGTTGTTCAGCAGACTTCTGAGTCAGGAACAAGCTAGCCTGCATTGTCGTAGAAGGTACATTTTTGTATCCGTCATGATTCGTAGATTAGACAATGTTGAGATTTGATGTGCACTGAAATTGTTCTAAAACTGAAGTTGATATAAATTGCAGTAAACTTAAATGCATCAAAATAGATACCTAATCAATACTAGTTCCTTTGATATCTTTTAAAGAGCATTAATCACCATGAACTCATTTGGTATTAATGCAAATGTTGCAAGTGCTTCAATTGGATTTCTGCTGTAGCTGAAGATTAATTACTTTGACTAGACATTTGTACTAAAGTCTTACCCAGTATGCATGCATATAGAAACAATAAAAATAATGAAGTGAAGAGTGGAACAATACTTCCATGTGAAAGTAAAACAGTTTTTGCTTTAGAAGTTAGACATTATTAATAAAGATAAATGAATTTTGCAAATGAACTTGGAAAATTTATCTTAATGTAAGCACATAGCAAATATCTAACCCCATCTCTTCTTACTGTGGTATCGCTGTCAAGATATTCATTCTTTATGTTTACGGAACACACTGACAGAAAAGCTATATATTCATTATGTTTTTTCAATTACATTAATGTTACTGAATATTTTACTTGTCTTTCATGTACCCTAGATGGGTACCTAGTAATAACTGTATTTAAGGTTCCAGAATGCTGGGTACTAAATCCAAAAGTACTACTTCCTGAGCTTGCCTGAGCAGAGACATGTCAGCTGACCATAATTTCATTAAAAGAAACAGTATCTGGACATATTGAGTAAAATTTCTGAAAATTATTTGAAGATGCTTTCAAATTTTAGATAGTCAAATGTTAAACTTTTTTTGGCTGTATATATATACAGAATTTTAAATAAAAGTGCTTTGTAGCAGTCACACAATTTCTGTGAGCAAGAAACATGGTATAGCTTCAAAATATTTAGAAACTACCTCTTTAAGCAGACTAGTCTTTATAGTAATTGCAGTATTTTTCCTTAAAAAGGGGATACTTCCAGGTACCATTTGTTAATTTCATTGTTAATTTCTTTTAGAACTGCTATGAAACTGAAAGCTAGTGTTTAGTATTGAAGATAATATGAAAAGTCCAACACAAGTCATTCTATGAAAAATGTTAGATTTCTAATAGTGTCATGTATCAAAATTTATATATAACTTTTAAGTTTCCAACAAATCTGCTTTGTCTAATTCTAGCTTGATACTGCTTTTGGTCTAGCTGAGTCTTTCAGTGACATTTGATGCTATCAATTAAGTGATCCTTCTTGATCAGTCTTTCATGATCCTCTGACATGTAGCTTTAAACCTGATTGGATTCCCAGCTATCACTTCTCTCCCAGATCTTCTATTCATGTTTCTATCTCATCAGGTTCTTTGAATTTCACTCTGTCATTCAATTTACTTTTTTTTTTCTGAATACATCCTACTATTTCTTCCGTAACAGTACTTTCTTTCAAATAGTTTTTCATGAGGATAATTAAGAAGCTCAAGCTCATCCAGAAATTCAACTCTTTCAGTTTTAAAAATGGGAACAGCTGAAGTTTGTCTGGAAAACAAAATAGAGATGCTATGAGGAATAGCACATAAGAAAGACCCCCCCAAAAATAGTCAGAACTTAAAATGAGGTAGTTTTAGAGGGCTTAATTGATTTCAGATCATGTGTTGCAATTGTTTTCTCCTAAGTGTTTTTGCTACTTGAATTGCTTCAATACTTTGGAAAAGCATTTTCCCTATGATGATAGAATACTGTTATATCAGGCCACTGCAGACACTTTAAAGTCAAATAAATGCCTGCACTGATTTGCTTTGACAACACTCATTCTTTTTCTTTTTTTGGTGTTCCCTCCCAATACATATTGAGCACAAGATTTTGGTGCAGAAGTGTTTCAGAGAACTAGCAATTTTCATGGGCTGCTAGAAGATACTTGTGATGATCAAATTCTGAGCTTGTAAATGTAAATATTCATCCTGAAAACCTGATTTTTAAGGGCTCCAATCAGAGTACAAACATCCTGTGTAATTCATGTATCTAATCAAAGCTAACCAACACAGCCTGAATTTCAAATGTCAAATGTTTGCAATAGGCAAACAACACATAATTTTTCATCTGTGCATATTCAAAGAATCTCTATGTGAATCAAACACAAGGTACAAAAAGAAGTGATATTCATCACAGTATTCATTCAGCTCTTGTGAGCAACATGGATAGCTCTAATACTAGGTTTCTGGTGCTTTTTCAATTGATCAATATCACATTAACAATTTTTCTGAACACTGTTCTTGTTAACAGTTTCTCATAAGGAATATTATCATGGTGGACCTATGTAAAGAAAATAAAAAAAATCTTTCAAAGTTTTCTGTTAATTTTCCATGATTTGGATATTCTCACTTTCCAGTCATCTTTTCAAACATACTTTGTTTTTCATCTAATGAATTGAAATTTTAAGGTACTGTGTATTTTAGGTGGGTTGGGGTTTTTTCCTCATTTAAGTTTAGCTACCTTAATTTATCTGCATTATTCCTAAAGTAATTTTTGTCCATTTACAGTCTAATTTTTATGTCAGTCTATATCATAATTACACCACCCCTTAAATCTCTCTATTGGCTCTTGTTAAAACACCCTATTGATTTAAAGATCTTGTTACTTACCAGAGTATGTTCTGATTCTCTTGACCTCTTCACACTCTTTGGTGATGACTTCAGTTAATTGCATGATTATCAGATGATAATGTGGTAGCATTAAAATGAATTAGCATATAATTACTGTTGTTCCCTTGGGAGATCGGGTACTAAAATAAAACAGTGCATGTTATTTCATGGAAAGCATGAAGCAGTATATTTCCACTAGTGTGCTCAGGTATCCACAGCTCTGACTTTGTACAATGTGTCCATTGTACAAAATCCTAGAGATTTGGAAATAGCCAATCACATTTGCTTTTTCATCTGGGGTTATTCTTGTAAATTTCAAAATCCTTAATTTTTACAAGTATGTAACTTATTTCTGATCATATTCCCACTGGCATTTGTTTACCATAAATATTAACAAGATTAAACATTATAGACCCCAATAATGAGTTGCCAGAAAATTATTTTAAATAATCAAAATTAATTAATTCAGTTTAAATATCAATCAGTAGTTAAATACTAATGTTTCAAAAGTTGTGCTTTGAATATGAAGGTGTTACAAGCAGGAAAATGCTTAACTCATGGTATATGTAATTAATTACATCTCATTTGTTAATCTGGAGAATTTACATTTTAGGAATCCTAGTGTCAAGGTATTCCTATGCAGGACTAACTGAATGGAATTCCTTCCGTCTCAAAAGTTGTGTACTTCTGTTGCACTGGATGGTCTGCATACCAAAGCAGGAGACTAAATGGAAAAATAGCTTCTGTTTTTGAATTGATTAATTTTCTAAATATCTCATTTTACTACTCAGAACTGTTTTCTCAAGAATCTTTCTTTCAGTTGATGACAGCATTTAAGAATCAAAAATGTACGTATATTGGGAAATTACACAATTGGTAAGGAATAGATGTAACTGTCATCTTGTGAGTTGAAGTCCATAGAATCGCAGCAGTAGGCTTTATAACAAGGGGCAAAGAATAAAAAAATGAGCAACAAAAAAAGAGTTGACTTGTGTTACCCTCTTGTGCAATGCATCATTGGAAAAGCACTGAAGATTAGACTCCCGAATCCCATGGGTTCAGTATTAAGTGTCATACTTGAGTAGGGGATGTTTTCTTCATCATGGAGCATAATACAGCTACATTTAGGGCAGGTTTCTGGAAGCATGCAAAGTTAAATGTTTTCAGCATCTAATTTGAAATAGTGACTATCTAGAAAACCTGAGCCCTTAGTTTGTAAAAGTACTTTGTAGCTGTTATAGGAAAATACCATAAATTCTAAACTGTAAAGCACAGTTATGTGCTATTGCAGATAATGTACATGAAATGCGGAGCGCTAAACTGTTAGTGGTAATGGAGCAATCTTCTTTCTGACATTATTCTAGTCACATAACTTTTTTTTTTATGTCAAAGCATTTCTTAAATTTTTAGTAGTGTGCCTAAATGGAGAGGTTTTTTTTTTTGCTATATGAGCTTAGACAAATATGGCTGAGGAAAGAGAATGGTAAAAATAGCAGAACGCATCCATCCATTTCATAAACCAAAATCCATTGAAAATGCTTACATGCTTGAAAGAGAGAAACTAAACTTCATCATAATTTCATTTCTGGGGGAAAAAACAAACAAAAAAACCCCGAACCCCAACTTTTATTTCTGGGGGGGGGGGGGGAAGATGGAACAACTGTTTCTTTTCTACTAGTTTAGCTTGGGTCTTTAGCTGAATTATGGATCGCATTGGTTGAAGTTTTATCAGTGAATGCAGAAATAGCTATATGGGCACCTACCTATAACTATTGAACATAATTGTTTGATATTTATATAAAAAGAACACAAATGTTTTAGGAAGAAGTATATTCATTTTCTGTTATTTTCATTTTTCTTTCCATAAAAACATATACAAGATAGGTTGATGACTTTCAGAAGCTTGATATTCCCACATCAGATTAATTCATGCACCCTAGAAGAAGCAATCTGATGAGTTTAACAATTTAGAATCCATGGTTTTAAAACAAAACTCACAACTGAGTTTCTGCTGATAACTAGGTTTTTTTTCCTGTATCTCTTTTCCTGCTATTTGAATAACAGGGAGAACTCATAACTCAGGGAATCTCTATCCTCTATTGGATGTGGGAGGTAACATAGTGACAAAGGATGAGGAGAAGGCTGAGGTACTTAATGCTTTCTTTTGTCTCAGTCTTTAGTAGTAGAGTAGGTTGTTCCCTGAGTACCCAGACCCCTGAGCTAGCAGATGGGGCAGGGAGCAGAATGGAGACCCTGTAATCCAAAGGGAGGTGGTGAGGGACCTGCTCTAATACCTGGATACAAACAAGTCTATGGGGCCAGATGGGATCCACCCAAGGGTGTTGAGAGAGATGGTGGAAGTGCATCATCTTGATTTGGTAATGTTTAACAAGACCCCAGTGAAAAGAAAACAAAGTTATAAGAATTTACATTTAATTTAAATATTTATATTATTCTGTATCTTCAGACTTAAAAAGACTGCCTTGGTTTGCTTGATACTCTTGTATGTGTATGTATGTTATATGCATGCATGTTTGTACATCTTAGACTACTTCATCTGAGTGATGAGCCAAGTATGTAGGAGTGTCATGCAAATTTCATAATTATCAGTGCAGCTTGGGAGAGTTTTATGATAAACACAATCTTTTTGGTTCTTATCACAAACAGTGCAGCTGATGCTGGAATTGTGTATGTATGCCTGAGTGATGTATTGCTTTTATCAATCTAAATACATCAAGAGAAGGAGTTTGAATGTATTTTAGGAGCAGCACAGATGGGAATTAGCAAAAAAGTGTTTAGAGAGATATCATAGTGTTTTCTAGGTATAGATTCTTCTGTCATGTCGGAATCTCCCTGGTCCGGTTTTCTCTCCCCATGGCATAATGATCAGAACAGTCATGTAGACTGAAAGGGCTTTTAAACTAGAAAGGAACAGAGTGACGTGTTTAGAAGTTACATCTCTAGCCTCCAGATCTGTCACAGAACTCACCTGGGATGAACTGGATACCAAAAAGCAAAAGATTTGTTAACTACACAGAACTCAATAGTTGAGCCAGTACCTTAAGGAAGCTAAGAATCAGCTATCAAAGTCTATCTTTGGTAGAAGTGAATCAATGGAAAACATCCTGCTTGGCAAGTGTTTATTCTTAGCAAAAAAAGATTTCTTTGTCAGGGTTATTCACGTTGCCACTTTCTTAATAACTGTATGTGTGATTTTGCTTTTATGCCTTTGTTGAATATTTAGATGTGTAAAGTTAAATGTGAGCTAGTGTTCTGTAGCCATTTGGGCCTGGCAATGAATAAGTTTGCAATGAATTCTAAAAGTCTGATGGAGGGACTAAAGGGAGATTTTTGTTAGATCTAATTTATATGCAATGTTTACCCTTTACAGTGTTCAGGTGCTCATAGTGGTGATAAAGGAAGTGTGGAGGATGATATCCTATGTTTTGGGTTTTTCAACTTATTGCCTTGTCATAGGAAACATGCCTATCTTAATGTATGGTTTTGTTTTAAAAGCTCAGAATAAAATAATATTCAAGTATGTGAGTAAACATTTCATATGTTTAGTATTAGGTGAATATGACATTAGGGAAAAATATAGAACTGTTTGACATAGTGTGCCCAGAGACCATCTGCTAAATCCCCATCTGGATATTCACATAAGCTCTTACCCAGTTTATACACAGAATTTTCAGTGACTGTGCAGCCACAGCGGTGAATATTTCTTGTGTCAGTTGAGACTTTCTTGATAAAATCAATCCATTGCTTGTAAATTGCAGCTACCTTGCTGTATTGGGGGGGCGAAGAAGAGGATGCTGTTACAGATTCATTATTCATTATATCTGCAGTAAAAGGCATGTGAAGGCCATGCGACTCATTCTTTTTTCTTTGAGGGAGTATTTCCAGTGCAGTCTATTTTCCCAGTGTTGTATTCTGTTAGTTCAAAATGCCACATACAAAGCAGATTTATGCTGTAAAAGGGGAAAAAGGTAACAAACTTAATGACAACAACATTGAGATGAAAATCCATTTTTGATCAAAGATACACAGAAAGAAATTGACAAAATACCCAATGGAGGCAAGCAGTAATATGAAGCTCAAAATTTTGAGGTTAATATACCTCCAGGCAGTAGCCCACTTACAGATTTTGAAGATTGGCAGGCCCAAATGTTGCTGCTCATCATAGTAACTACCGGAGATAACAGTAACAGGCACTGGATAGGAAAAAAAAAACTAGAAAGCAGATAGACGAAATAGAAAATTGCTTTACAATTTCAAAAGCTGCATTCTACACTACAAAAATGAAATTTTTCACACAGTAGCGTGCTACTGCGGTATAAAATTTCAGAAATGATAGTGATTAAAAGATGACATTTGTTTAGGACAGACACCAAAGGGATATATTTTTTCCTTTATTTTCATCTATTAATTTGTTTAATATGCTGCTTAGTTCTCTAGCTATCTTATCCCTTCTGTTTAAGAAGGAGAACATGGGGAGGAAGATCTGAAAAATTCCTTTCGGAGAGGCAGCTCTGAAATGATCTTGTGCTCAACATTAGATAATGGATTCAGCTTTCTGGTTACGGCACCCCTTGGCTCTGTCTTTTCTTAAGTCACCTTGCAGCAATATTTCTGTTTCTCCGTTCAAAACGGGAGTCTTGTTAGATCTTTAGTTTCTTGAGGATGCCCAGGTACCAGATGAGACCAAGGTTACCTTTTTCATTTGTGCTTTCCTTGAAATTATCACAGTGGGTTTTTTTTCCCTTCCCAAGATACAGATACTGAAACAGTAATGTCTTTTCCTTTCTTGTTTTTTACTTCTTGGTATACTATGTTGGAGCACTACTGTCCATCCAGTGCTGTACTTTAAATTCACTGGAAGCTTACATCAGTACAGTATGAGTTGCAAGTTCATTAAGTGACATTTGGTGTCATATTTCACTAGCATCAATTCAGTTTCCTAATATTTGTCTCTCAAGGGAGTGATGACAGGCCCACTAAGCTTACAGTCTTGCCTAACTGAGCTTCCCTGTCTGGTGTGGCATCCTCTAAGCAGCAGGGTAGTGATATCTTTGCAACTGGTACTCCAGTCAATATTTTGATCTTGGTCCTGAATTGTACTTTAATTAGACTTAGGCAAATAAACACTTGAATAAACACCTTGCATTAATGAACTATTGATGCATAGTTCAGAAATCTTTTTTCTCTAAAATTTGAGAAGCTGCTTTATCTAGTATTTTGATTGAGAACTGGAGATCATTTGGAACCAGGAAGTTTCTGTAAGCTTTCCTCCATCCTGCAATTTCAAAGCCCAAACTTCTTGAACTTTAAAGCTGCTTCCATGCTTTTTCTCACCTTTGGATGACTATCGAGTTGAAAAATGGGTACATCAAAATGCTTTCTGTAAACCATATTTAATTTTGAGTTTCTTTTCCATGGGTCGCTTACAAGGATATGAAAGGATTTTGAATGAGATTGTAAATGCTTTAAATATTTTAAATATTCTGTACATTTTGAGAGTGTCTGGATCTACTTTGAACTTAGAAAAAAGTAAATTTTGTAATTCTTTATTTCTTGCTTGGTTTCCTTTCATATGATACAAGTATTACATCTTAATGATGTTATGATATGGAAAGAAGATGCAAACAAGTAAAACTTTTTTCTAAAAAATCGATATAAAGTTGTTTTCCTTTTGTCTATATCAAATCTCAAACAATAATCTTTAATTCTCCTAGGCTTGCATGTGGATAATACTGACACTTTCTTTGTCTGTATACCTAGAAAAGACAGGTCTCAGTCCCCTGAGGCAAAGCCGGGATGCAGATGATTGCTTGTATGCCAGTTCTCAATTTTTTTAAAACTTGCTTTTCACGTTACAGTCTCCTAGCAGCTGCTTTATTCCCATCAGGAGTCAAGTCTAAATCCATCAAATTCTATGAAGTTGGTGCTGGTTTTAGCATCCATTATCAGGGAAAAGCTAAAAATACCTTTAGGATTGAACCTACTCTTGTAATGGGTGTTCTTCAGGAAATGTTTGATACTTAGGGTGTGTCTGCTTCACTGTGAGTTACTTGGAACAACTAGGAATACTGTCTAGGTAAGCCATGCTCAATTAATGAAATAAAAATATCCATGAGGAAAAATATGCATGTGAGATACTCGAGCACCATGGTAAGATTTATAACTGTGGAAGACTTAATGTGAGTGTTGTCTGTCAAGGTGAAAGTGGGATGGATTGAGTTCTGGAAGCATTTCTTTTTTTTCCTGAGAGACTCCATTTCTTTCCTGAATAAAGAATTCTGAAGACTGCTGAAGCCCATAGATCTTCTGATCCCCCTAAATCTCTCTTCCATGCATTTGAATATTTGAGAAATTATTTCCTTCTGTCTATTAAATGCCCCTCTCAAGCTCCACTGTCACCCTCAGCTCTATGAGAAATATTATAGATGTCATTTTTTCATATATCATCTGAACTTGGAAAAATGAAAACCGCAGCAAAAGGCTATTTCTGTCTTTTTAATGATGTTGTTTGCCCTAGTAACACATAAGGCAACTGCAACAGCAAGATAGGAGTTCCTGACTGAAAACTGAATTGGTAAAGGAATTCTTCAGCAAAGTCTTGTGCCATATGTACTTGGTTGTCATGAAAGGTTAAACTATAAATTAAAATTCCTGTTGAGTGGGAAGCTCTGAGGAGAACGGCCTTGAGCAAAAGCAGTGTCTTATGAGATAGAGACCCAAACTACTTGGACCACTAATTACTACTAGGAGTGCCAAAAGCCAGTCTTCCAGGGAACTATGCCTTGTGACTCCACCAGGAACTGGCCCAGGCAAGAGATGCTTAGAAACATATGACATCTGGTGAATGAGTCCCAGATGAGCAGAATAGTGAACATAGGAAAGGGAAAAAAATCATTCAGGACCAGGAGTGTCCAGTTTGAAAGGCTTTTGGCAAAATAACTTACAGTGCAGTAAGTATTTGTAAGATATTTTTTTTAACCCTATGGTATTAAAAAAAAAAATTGGTTTCAAGAGTTGTATAAAATAGGCTTCAGAAACCTATGAGACTTTAAATCACTGCAGAGGGTTACTTTATGAAAAACAGGAGGAAAAACTGGTTTTGTTCTGTAGTTTTGAGGGGTTTGTGTAGGACCAAGCTCCCAGACCTTTTATGCTAACTCTCAGTAAAACCATAGAGGTGAACCCTAGCACTCTCAATAGAAAGGCCTTTTATTTTTCTCCTAGGATTCAAATGTCTTGCCAACAGATCTAGAAAGAGGTAAATACTGTTACAACCTATGATCTGCCTCATCTAAAATAATTGTGTTTCTGTAAACATCATCAAAGAGGTTTCTGCTTGTTCAACAGCTTGCTTTTTCTTCCTCGCTTATCAATGAGTCCCAAGACCTGAAAAACATGGTGCAAATATGAAATACAGTAATAAAACTGTAATTTTAGCAGAAAAGCATTGATATTAAATAAACCATTCCCTTTAAACATATTTAATCTAATTAAAATACTTGCAGATAAAATCCATAGTAGCAGTGGTGCTGTTTTCTTCCATTCTTTCAAAGGAAGAAAAATTGTTCAATGATTTTGCTTCTGGTTATTTATTATCACAATCTGTTTTGTGAAAGCATCCTGTCCGTGATTCCTGGTATATGTTCCATATTAGTACACTGCAGTAGAATTTTACAGAAGATACTAATATGGCTGCTGGCATAGCAACTGTCACT
This sequence comes from Tringa tobata, assembly GCA_033628505.1. Lineage (NCBI taxonomy): Eukaryota > Metazoa > Chordata > Aves > Charadriiformes > Scolopacidae > Tringa > Tringa tobata. Next base: position 2,267,480 of record JAHREE010000155.1, on the reverse strand, counting down.
TGGAATTCTGTAATATAAACCCTACAGATTCTGATGAAAACCTAAACAGAATACAAATTTGCCAATGCAGCAGGCATCTTTAATAGTCTGTAGAGTTTGTAAGTTTTCAATGTTACCAAAATGTCTTTCAGCTTTTTTACAGGAGGCTGAATGTCTTACAGACTTTGCTGTAATAAATCCAATACAGGCTGAAATAGAAATATTTCCCTAGAATGTAGCCTCTTGTTTTAAAATACATCATGCCTTTAATTACCAAATAGTCTTGATTTTTTCCATTCATTCTAACGCTAAAGATCTGTAAAATTCAGATTTCTTTTCATTTTATCAGTGTGACTCAAATTTAATTCAGTCTTGACCACTGTGCCTCCTAAATTGCAAAATAATCAATTGTGCCTCCTATATAATGAACTGAGAAAAGTTTGCCATTTTATGAGCTCACTGCCTGCACAAGACATCTCATTTAGAACACTTAGTAAACTCCACTCTAATCAAATTTAGTGTTTGAAACCTGGACTGGCTGTTAATGGTCTGAAAATAGACCAGTCCCTTCTGGAGTACATTTGACTACAAAATACTATCTATTGATGTTTTCTTGAAGCAACTGCTTGTCTTTGTCTATCAGGAATATCAGGTGTCAGTTTGGGAGGAATAATTATAAGAAAGCCTGCATTTATAAAATTACAGTGTTAAACCTCTAACTGTCAATGTATACATTCTAAACCTGTGCCAAATAAGCTTTAATAGGATATATGCAAATTCCCAGAATGCAAATCTAAAACTGTCAGGTTGCTGATGTTATTTCAAATCTTCTTCCTTTTCTTTCGTAATTTTGAGTCAAGGAGAAACAGCTCTTTGCAAATTGAGACAGTCTCAAGGGGCGTATGGGGGGATGGAATACAGCTGGCATTTACATGGCACCACAGTGAAGCATCTTTTCTGTGCCAGTATGTTATATAAGTGATGTCTAAGAAATAATGAAGCAGAGAGAAGGTGACATTAAAGGGGAAAGCATGTCCTGTAGGCTTATGAAACGAAGATGGTATTGTAGAAAGAATAGGGCCTGATTATTGTATATACTATATATATACACTATATTGTAAACCATGTAGGATTCTAATTTAAAAAATGTTGTTTAATATGAAATTCTTAAGGTACAACGCATGCATAGAACTGAAGTGCCTCTTTATAGTAAAGCCATTTAGATTTTTTTTTTTTATCGAATAAAGACACCTTATGACTTGATTCAACCTGAAAAGTATTAATTTTTTTCCTCCATGAACTGCTGAGATTTTACGTTTGACACTGGAATTAAAAGGCCAGCTGGTAAACTGTTTTAAGCCACCAGAATTCTGCTAGTTTTCAGAAAGCTGTAGTAGTTGAGGGTACAGCTCAAAATGTCGTGGCTTAGACTATCTCAGTCTCTCAGCAAACTTGAAATGATAAATGAGTCTTCTTTTTGTGACAGTATGTTCTCTGGAGTCTGTTTTTAGGGAGAGCTAGGAGCATATCAAACTCTTCCTTGTCCTTGCTTTGGTCTGACATACACAAAGTCATACATCAGATGTTCTGTGTCTAAACTAGTAGAGTGAACCATAAAGTTATTCTCCAAGCATCACATATTGATTATAAACTATAAACACCTCAGTTTAATGTCTAGAAGCCATGCATCTTGACTGTGAAGCTCTGCCGGGTGTCGGTATCAGGGTGTGCCTGCTACACTTACAGCCAGGCCTATTCTTTTTCAGGGTACTGTGTGTTTGGACATTATCTGGACATTCAAGTCTGGAAGTCTAGCAGGAATCCCACTGTTCCTTATCCCTGATTTCCCAGTTATTCTATATCCTGCTTTTCTGTGCTATACATAAAAGGAAGCAAGTAACACAAAGGCCATTGCCTATAATTGGCTTTGCAAAGGAATTTAGATCCTTCTCAGAAAAATATGGAGAACACTGAATAGTTTTGGAGTAGGTTTCCAAGTATAAAACTACAGTGGAAGGACCGATTCTACAGTAATATATAGCCTCAGAAAGCCCTAAACAGCATGTGAATTAGAACTGAAATGATAATTTCATAGTTCAATTCTTTGCAAACATAATAGATCCAAAAAACATCCCAGAGAATGATCATCTTGCATAAAACCTTGACCTGGATATCGGCAGACTAGCCCTTCATCAATGCAATGTTTTTACAGTTGTCCATGTCTGTAAATTCTTGTTCTTAGGAGTCTGGAGTCTTGAGTCTTTTAAGTTAGGAGAGCATACAGGGCTGGAGAATGTCTTCTCTTGGATCATTACTGCATAATATTTAATCTTTTGGAATCTTACTGACATAGAGAAGAATAATTCTTGCTCTTGTACCTATCTAGCATCTCATCAGCTTATAAATTGTAATATCAATACATGACTCTGTTAGTGTTGTGCAGATGCCAGATTTACCAAGCTACTTAACAGTTGTGAAGAAAAAGACCAGGTTGAACAGACTGCAACTTTCTCTGAAAACCTTGTTAAACTTTCCACTGTTAAACTCTCTCTCCGTTGTAAACTTCCTCTAAGGTCAGTTTTCGAAGCATAAAGAGCTATTTCATTACTAAAGTTTCCAGTAAAAATTCAAACCTTAGAAAACTGATGGCAGTTGTTCTTGAAAGCTGTAAGAACTTTTCTCATAATGATACTTAAGTCTATCTTAAAATCATAAATTAAAATCTACTGTTTGTGATTTAAAATCGGATTTCAAGTTTCTTAAACAGAGTTGCTCAGAGTTGCTGCTATATCTTAAATATCCAAGACAACCAATTTTGATTTGAACCCCTGTAGTGCAGTCTTTGCAGTGATGATTACTGGAATTCTTATGGGTTATTTACGTTTTGGAGTTTGAAAACTTCTACTTTAAATGAACACAGTTCATACAAATTCAATTATCCAAAGCTTAAGCTACAGTTATTTGTACAGTCTATTGATTTGCCAAAACTGAAAATGGGACATGAGTGATGTAGATGATATAGGCACTAAGTTGTTTTGAACATGAAAAGCAGGACAGTCAGTGTCTCATATAAACAGGTATGCAAAGAGAGGAAAAAATGTATGCACATTAAAGGCTTAATTCTCTCTTACTTGAAATACAGGTCAGATTTGATCCTGTACTGTTCTGATCTAAGTTTTATATTGAGATAAATAGAACTATGAAAAATATTTTTAAAAGATTGTGGGGAAAAGACAAGTGGTTAATAATAAATGCCAATTGACATTTTTGTCTCCATATCAATTAAAAATATACCTTTGAATATTGGCAGTTTTCTTTATCTTTTTAGAAGCTATTGTTTGCTTGTAGGAATGTGCAGTTGAATTCTTTAATAAGCATGTACATGTATGTATAAATATTTCTAATTCCTGCTTTCAACAAGCACTTAAATTGCTTTTATGTAAATATTGCCATTTATTCTGCCTGCAGTTGTACCTTTTGAATACTTTCAAAATATAGCCTCCACTTAAAACTGTCCACTGGAAGGCAAATTCCATCATATACTTCAGTAAGTTGTGACTTAAAATCCTGAAGTATTCTCTATTTATGAAAATACAATAATTACTTTTCTCTTTTGAAATCTCATTTGTTGAAATTTAAATATACTCCTAATGTATCCTCTTAACACGGCAGTTTGATACATCTGAAATTCAGGACGAACTGTGACTTTTGAAATACTGTAAAGCATCTTTAATGCTTCCCTTAAACATACAAAGGCTTTTTAAAATATAAATTTTTTGATGTTTGATTGGAAACATCTGGAGTTTTTATGTAGATTTAAAAAGATTTAAAAATTAAAGGTCGCATCCTTTATTCCAGCCCTAGCTGTATGGTTTTTGCCTCCTTGTTTTTAGCTGGTTCCGGTGCTCGTTACACTCTGCTGCAACTTCTCAGTTTCACTGAGGTCTAGAGTTACAAAAAGATGATTACCAAAATGTGCAACAGAAAAAAGTTTCTCACAAGGTGGTTTGTCCAAATGCACGTTAAAAGATTGGAAGTATTTTTCAGTTCAGTCCTATGTGCTGTGCAGTACTTGCATAGGTGTGTAGCATTAGTTCAAAATGTTATCCACCTGCTCCCCGTAATTGTTCTAGAATACTTGCTTTTGGAAAAGTGCCAAATACTGCAGCACTTTGAGAGCATATGAACATAAGCGTATTCCCAGCCTGAAGTATTTGATTGTGGTCAAATAAAGTCTAATTTGTCAAGTAATAAGTAGTGGAGACAGAAATAAAATGAGAGAATCTGTGATTCTAACCCTCTACTGCACCTTCTTTACAGCATTCCTGAATTTAGTTTGAAATGAAACCTTTTGTGTGAGTTCATAAAGTACATTATTCCACCAGGTTAAAAATCACACAGTTTACATGCCAGGTGTTTGCTACTCATCTTTTGACAGATCATTAACACGTGGATTGAGGTAAGTCCTCCTTTCCTCGTCTTTGTTTTCTTTCCTCTACTCCAGCTCCTCTTCTTTGATGTGACCCAGTATCTGATTGACTTTTGAGGCTGTCTCTGGCAGGATCATGTGGAATGTTGCTTTTGTAAAGTTCTTGGGGAAATTAATGAAAGCGTTCTGCAATCTGCAAAACTCTAGATGTACTTTGAAATGTTTTTTTTATCTTGTTTTCCTTTGAATACTCATGACTTTGACTTCTGGCATTGACAGGAAGAAATACACTGTATAGGTCTCTAGATCCCGTGTCTCTAAATTGCACTTTCTGAAAAAACTGGCAATTTCTGTGCACAGCACAGAGATTGAATGTAAGGCTATAATTCAGCTTTGGTTTTCTGCTGATGACATAAACCACAAGAGCTTGTTGGTTTATGAACAGCAGCAACAACAATTCACAAAGACTAAATTACTGCCTGTATATTTGATTAGAGATAAAGTGGTGTTGCCCACAATCCAAAAATAATATGCACCTGTACTTTCCAATTTAATTGTAAACAGGTAAATGAAGACTACTCAAAGTATAAGAAATCAGTTGCATAAAATCAAAATGCTGACCAGTCTTCATAAGACTGGCATACTGAATGTTTCTGTGTATTTTAGAAACATATATGGCATTTATTAAATCTTCTGTTGGTACCTTCTTTCCCTCTGCTCTCTCATCAGCAAGAAGAGACATTTCCAGAAAGGAATTCTGTTATAACTGACTGATACCGTATATAGCTAATGCTGAACTATCCTTTCTCTAAATATCTTTGAGACAATTAGTGACATCACAGTAGCACTAGATAAAATTGGAGTCATCTCTGTAACTGCATGAAGTAGCGTAATATAGCATCTCCTTGAAAATGAATATTCTTTTCCAAGTTCTTCTTGCAATTGTTCTGGATCATAGTGTTCCTGCACAGATTTCTGAACCACTAGGTAGGAAATAAGTAACATTTGCCAAATACAACCAAATTCAGGACCTAACATTAACCCAGTGATCTTTTATACATCCTGGCAGCAGTGACGGGAAAAAATCTTGTTTGGATTGGATCTTACTATCTTCAACTTAAAGAGGTGGCAAATATGCAACAAGCTTAGCAGAGTAGTCCTAGCAGAAATTCATCTGTAGAACTTAAGTGGAAAAAAAGAATGTTATGTGACTAATGCAGCTTACCCATTAATTTCTCTCAGTATCGTGTGACAGTTAGTATAGTCCCTATTTGCTCTTGAAAGTGTCGTCTTTCATCATTATTTACATGATGACATTGTTGCAAATCATTTGAATGTTTCTCTATTATATGCTATATTATATATTTTATATGGTAGAGTGCACTTGTTTGCCACTAGTCCCTATATTAGCTACCAAACAGGCAATGAAGCTTGTATAGGAACATACCCTGTTACTACCTGGTATATGTGTTGAAGGAACTAAGCATCTCAGTCACCACAATACAGGTTCACCCTATGCTTGATTAGTAATGTTGGGTTGTTAGCCAGTTGGTTTCAACCCAGCCAGATCAATAAATGGAACTGTGTTTGTTTATTATATGTAAAGTAAACTATATGACAAGGAAAAAAAATTATGAAAAGACAATTGAAGAAATACAAATCCCCAACCCTACTTTTGCCACTTATTAAATTATATGTGTATCACTGTTTACTCCCTTTGTCAAGCTGACTTTTCTGCAGAATTCAGACACTTGATCATGTATTCTGTCTTTTTGCCCACCTAGGCTGCATTCATTAGAGAAGGGCACCTCCTGGAGGAACACTTTGGCTTTTATAGTTAATGATCTTCTGGGACTCCTCCAGGAAGTCTGGATTTAATTTTTTCCCTCTAAAGTTATTTATTTCTTTATTATTAAGGTAATAGTCTGGAAACTTATCTCAACTAAAATAAGCACTCTTTTCACTGCCTGGGTGGTACAAACATCATTTTGCTAGAGAAGTTGTCATCTCATGAATCTTACTGATCATTTATCATTTGCCTCAAAGAGCAGCAGTACCCTCCCTGCATCCCTTGACGAGTCATGGTAAAGTGTCTCAACTTTAGATTTTGTATCAACTGTAACATTAACAGACATACTTGAGATGAACATTTAAATGGAATAATGCATATAGTTCACTCTTCGCTGAAACTAAATGTGCCAGTAATCAGCAGCTTTCTCAGGCAACCACAAGCTTTCAATGCTTTACCCTCAAGAGACCTTTTTTCTAGGCATTGTACAAGCCACAGTCATGGGGAAGGCTCTGTGTGAGTTGCTATAAAGAACATCAGCAAAGAAAGATAACAGTCTGAATAGAAATTAGTACCTTCTTGGATACAGACAGAAAGGCACGCTTAATGAAATAGCACCATAGCTCTTCAACAGTAGGATTGGAAGTGCTCTAGTTGACTAGAAGCTGCTGACAATGTTTGGCGTCTCTTAGAAAAGAGCTTTAGGGAGTATCATGAGGTGGTGGTTTTTTGGTGGTTTTTTTAGACACAAGATGAGGGACAGCGAGACATAAAGCCTGCAAGTGGTCTTTTAAAAAATTAAAAGTGGGGATAGAGGCAAGTATATGTTATGATGAGGGGAAGAAGTCAGTACCTCAGTGTCAAATGAATTATGACAGACTCTGCAAGCTAAGCAGAGAAAGGAAGCTAGTAAATGGGTGCAAAGAGAGCTGAAATGGTCAAAGTAGCAAAGCATTAAAACAATCTCTAGTCTATGAGTGAGACAAGAATCCATTTTTCAAGAGGCCATGGAAAAGGATATTGCTGTAATTGAGATGAAAAATGTTGAACATCTGAATGAGAGTATTGCCTGTTTAAATTGAAAGGAAAGGCCATAGCTTAAAAATGTTATACAGAAAACATAGCTTAGATAGTCTAGTGACAGACAGCATTGTGGTGTTATAATTGAAAAGGGAGGTAGAGGGGAAAAGAGGTGAGCTTGAATGGCAGAGAGAAGTATAGGTAGATTAAAAGTGTTTGTTTATTTATGCCAGGACAGATACAGCACAGTTAAGATAGGGAAATATGTGTGTCATTGTAAGAGCACCATGCTTGAAGGCTCTTCGGTGAATGCAATGAAGACTCCTTCATTAAATTTATACGTGATAACAACAGGTACATTAAAACACGTTTTTAGCATTACATAAACTAATGATGTGGGCAGACTTGTAGGCTAACCAGAAATATTACATGAAAAACATGAATGTGTCTATGTAGGAGAGAGAGGGACATGTCTTGTCTGTCACCTGCAGGTTAAATACTGGCCAATTTTCCCCTGGAGTGAAAAAGCTGTTTCATTTGTTCTGAGATTTCAGGTAAGAATACATACATTCTGTAATGCTAATTTAAACTCATGCTTACCAACATAGCAAAAATTTGTTAAACCAGAGGAGATTGTCCCCTCTTTTCATTGTCTGTAAATGTTGTGTTATTTTAATGTATCTGGAGTGCCAGTTTCTACCCAGCAAATGGTGACATGTTTTCTGCTTGTGTTAATGTTATACTGAAGAAATAAGGACCCAGCTTTATGATAAGAGTGCTTAAAAATACTATGGCTGTAGTTCAGGAATTAAGTCAGTATAGTCACACTTTCCCCCACACCCACACATAAAATGTAATGTGCCAGAAGTGATTCTTGAATTAAAGTAGTGAAAAGAATAGTAAAAATTTGAGAAAACATTATCTGGTTAACAGTGAACTGTGTCACTCACAAAAGAACACAACAATTCAGGAATATTACACACATAAGAGACAACTCACAGATAAGCATGGGTTGGGTTCTGAAAGAAATCTGAGAGAAAGAGCATGCCTCATTTTTATTTTAAAAGTTTTTAATAAACTTTTTCATAGCAACATGCTATCGTTACTAAATGCAGAGTTTGATAGTGTTATATTGCTGATCTTTACAAATGAGTTATCCAATGTCATTTTCCTGATATATTTTAGTCACTACTGGTTCTCTGTCTCACAGTATTAGTCACACTAGTTCATGGTTTCCATACAAAATCCATAGAGAGAGTTTTTCGTTTTGGTTAGAGTTTTTTGTGTGGTTTAGTTTTTTAGTGTGGAACCTTTAGAAAATGCTGGACTTCTGTGAAATAGCTTCCATTGTTTGTTTTTGAGAAACCTGTGGTTTTGGCACCTGTGATTTTGAGTGTTTAATAAGGAAGGTTTGTTTCATTGGGCCTAACAAGAAGATACTATGGGAATGTTACATTTTAAATCCTCATAGATAAGTTTAGGAAGTGTGGATTAGAGGATTGGACAGTGAGGTGGATTGAAAACTGGCTGAAAGACATTGCTCAGAGAGTTGTTATTAGGGGCACAGAATCTAGTTGGAGGTCTGTAACGAGTCCCCCAGGGGTCAGTACTGGGTCCAGTGGGGATGGAGTGTACCCTCAGCAGGTTTGCTGACAATACAAAACTGGAAGGGGTCGTTGACACAATGGAGGGCTGTGCTGCCATGTAGTGAGACCTGGACAGGCTGGAGAGCTGGGCAGAGAGGAACTGGATGAAATTCAATAAAGGCAAGTGTAGGGTACTGCACCTGGGGAGAAATAACCCCATGCACCAGTACAGCTTGGGGGCTTACTTGCTAGGGAGCACCTCTAAGGAGAAAGACCTAGGAGTTCTGGTGGAGAATAGGATGACCATGAGCCAACAATGTGCCCTTGTGGCCAAGAAGGCCAATGGCATCCTGGGGTGCATCAGGAAGATTGTGACCAGCAGGTCAAGAGAGGTTATCCTGCCCCTCTATTCCACCCTGGTGAGGCCCCATCTGGAGTACTGTGTCCAGTTCTGGGCTCTCCAGTTCAAGAAGGACAGGCAACTGCTGGAGAGGCTACAGCAGAGGGCTACGATGATGATTAGGGGCCTGAAGGATCTCCCTTACGAGGAGAGGCTGAGGGATGTGGGTCTTTTTAGTCTAGAGAAGGCTGAGGGGACATCTGATCAATGCTTATAAATACTTATAGGGTGGGTGTCAAGAGGATGGGGCCAGTCTTTTTTCAGTGGTGCCCAGGGACAGGACAAGAGGAAATGGGCACAAACTTGAATATAAGAAGTTCCACCTAAACCTGAGGAGGAACTTCTATACTTTGAGGGTGGCAGAGCACTAGAATAGACTGCCCAGGGAGGTGATGGAGTCTCATTCTCTGGAGACATTCAAAACCCACCTGGACAAGTTCCTGTGCAAGCTGCTCTAGGTGCACCTGCTTTGGCAGGGGGGTTGGACTAGATGATCTCTGGAGGTCCCTTCCAACCCCATGTGTTTCTATGAAATTAGATCTACTATTGCCACGTTATTAATACATAAATATGAATTTGCATAAGGATAACAGGAGACTGTGTATTTCCAGGACATTTCAACTTCGTTTAAAATTTTGATTCCACAGGAGATGGTCTACTAGGTAAGTCAGTTTTAAAAAGCATATTAAAGTTTGAAATCAATACAACTGTAGATGTAGTTGAAGTTATTCATGTGCCTAAGTTGGACTCGAAATATTAAACCATATATATTTCATATAGAGCTTGTACAAAAAGACATCTCTTATTCTATCCCTCTATTATCCAGATCAGTCCTCTGAAATGATTTCAGAACTGCTGTTATGATGTATTATATTTCTGGCCCAACTGATTTTGATTTGTACTGCTGGAGTCCTTACAGCAAACTGACAAGTAGCAGTCCAATTGCTAAATTTGCTTAATCCCTTTTAAAGCTGCAGTGAAAATACTGATTTCTAGTTAACACTTGCCAGTGAAAATCCAGACAGAGTCCCTCAGCAGTGATGAAATAATTCCTCTGTCCAAGCAGCTCTGAGACATCTTTTTTTTTTTCCTAGCATGGGAGTAAATCAGTACTTTATAGCCATTTTATCTTCTTAACTTTATTTAATTAAATCTGTCAGTCTTTAAGAAGTAGTTTACTACTGGACACTTTGTGGATAATAATTACCCTCTAGGAGACCTGCAGAGCATTCGTAATTTCTTAGTTTTTTTCATATTGGAGCAATGACTGTCAGATCTACATCATATTTGCTAATGCCAATACAGTGAGTAATGTCCATGAAGACAAATAGAAACACCAGGTCAGGGTGAACTTTACAATAGATCTGCGTCAAAAAGGACAATTAAAATGAGTTTCCATTATAGTCTATATAATATTGTCATCTAATTAATAGGTTCGCTACCTTAAAATCTTTAACAGAAAAACACATTCCACCCTTTTGCAGTGAACTCCAACATTTCATAGCATTAGTGATACAATGACACTACATAAACCCTAAATAAACAATTTAAAGAAGACATATTAAAACATAATTACTAACATTTCAAATACTGAAAATGAAAACTGTTCAATGAAATTATGCAAAATAGTACAACACACAACAAAATATTTAAAACTACAGTCTGTCAGTCTGGGGGGAATAAATAATGTTATTTTTCACAACCCATCATAGTTCTCAAATAAATCTTTGGGTCTTGTAAAATTAAAAGTAAGTATTAACACCTACAATAGCATTTTCCCCTATTTCTTCCCTTCATATTCTAAGTAGCCAGACTTCCCACTGAATGCATTCTATTAAGAATAAAAGAATGCAAATGCATCCTAAAAGAAATAAAATGCAGTTGTGATAAAGGTTTCATAAATCTGTTGAATTAAAATAATCACAAACTCAATAACCATGTCTTAGAACTAGTATTAAGAATGTCTTGATCTTTCTCTTTCTTCACTTCAACCTTTTAGAGAAATCACAGCCCTAAATGCAAAAGTCGATCTGTACTCTCCCTTGTCCTCTTCATAAAAGTTAGTTCTTCAGGTACACACACAAGTCTAGCTGAGATACATCTTGCATTGCATGTGTTGGTCCTACAAAGCTATGTAGTTAAACTCAGTGTTTTGATGATGCAATATATACACAATCTTTGTAATGTTAGATTCATGATCTCTGCTAGCACTGAAACAGATGAATTTTAAATATCAGTCCAGTGGAAGTTAGTAGTCATTAGGTCAACCATTAATTAACTACAGACAACTCAAAACATGATGTAAAAGTCAATCAAAATCTAAGGTGAAAGATGTTTCCAGCAATTGCTACTTCTAAAAAAACAAACCTTGAAATCTATAAATAGAGATTTAAGAACAATTAGGTTATTTTTGAACAGAATTTTTAACGCTCTTGCCTTTCCCAAACTCTTACCAAACGTTTCAAGTCTCAAAAGTACCAGGTCTGAAAACACATATATATCCTTATTCAGGCTGTTGTTAACACGGCGTACACCACCCAAAGTTAAGAAAATTATGTACTCTAGTGAAGAAATGTGCTTCTCATAGTCAACCGGCCTCAACAGTTTTCATCATAAATACATGTCCTTGTCAAATATTAACTAATGTTCACAGAATGAGCAGAACATGAAAGTCACTCTTGCAAACACTGTTTGTTACAAACACTAAAGTAACAGTTGTTTTAGAAGCCTATTCTGAATATTACACTTCCAAATGACTTAGAAAGTCTGCAACAGATGTTTTCTAGCCAAAGTCACCCAATACAGGACGTTGCCATAAGTGCCAATGTCTAACCAAATATACTCTGTGCTATTAATATAAAATGTAAGACTTTTAAGGAGGAAAAATACAACCAAAATCCTGTAGTGGTTTTCAGTATTCTAATGGTTATTCCGTTGTTTCAGGTTATTCTAGGCTAAAGGACAATAGTATGTTTTATATAATTCATACACACTAAAGAATATTGTAAGAGCTCTTATTTCTCCTTGCGGTTTCTACCAACTAACCTTCTCAAGTTTACTTTTATAATTATGACAGTACAGAAGCCCTGGGAAAAAATAAATAGCAGCTTTACTGTATCCCCTGACATTTACTTTTCTTTTTTATTATTCAGTTGTATTAGCTTGTTTAGCTACTGTGACATTTAATACAAGGAATATATCTTTTACATCTAGTTAGAAAGGTCTACCACATACTTAAGGGGATGATGACTAGGTTCTGCTAATCTGTATTTTAGAAGCTTTTTATTCACACCTCCAAAAAGCTGTATCATGGTTCAGATTATAAAGGCATCTGCTGTAACTCTGGACTTGATGAAAAGTACTTCATCTAGTTGATGCTATAATGGCTTTGGTGTAATATCATGCTTTTTCTTGCCCTCCCTTTCATTCAGTTTCCAAACACCTGTGTAATGTTCTTCAGTTTTTTAATAAGCAGTGAAATTTCCTGATGTGGGGCAAAAGGAATGAACTTGCTAAAACACTGCTATCCCTATGATACAAAAAATAAATCCTTTCAGATTATAAAGCCTATCATTTCAAGTTAGAATTCTTGTGACCAAACTGCTTGAGTTAGCTCATATAACATATGACTTTATGTATGCCTTGGAAAGAATTACAGTTCTATAATACCCTTTGAGAATGAATATTATTCTGTTACCTGTGTTTATGTCTAAAATAAAGTTCTGTGACCAGCACTTGATGGAAGAGCAGATTGAACAGTTGCCTTTTGAATGCTTACAGCAATTTCAAGGAAAACTGCATGTTCACAAAAATGTCTATACAACACGGTACACTAAGCATTTGTAAACTCTGCAAGTTTGTATCTTACAAGTGGGTTCTGCACCAGAAAATCACAAGTTTTGCCTTAGAACAAATTCAAACAGTTTTCTTAGGGAAAAGTTAAACATGGGTGTTTCTCAATTATTCTTGCCATTTGTAGCAGGAATCAATCTGGTTGTCATTTCACAGAAACACATGGGGTTGGAAGGGACCTCCAGAGATCATCTAGTCCAACCCCCCTGCCAAAGCAGGTGCACCTAGAGCAGCTTGCACAGGAACTTGTCCAGGTGGGTTTTGAATGTCTCCAGAGAATGAGACTCCATCACCTCCCTGGGCAGCCTATTCTAGTGCTCTGCCACCCTCAAAGTATAGAAGTTCCTCTTCAGGTTTAGGTGGAACTTCTTATATTCAAGTTTGTGCCCATTTCCTCTTGTCCTGTCCCTGGGCACCACTGAAAAAAGACCGCCCCCACCCTCTTGAATGGTTGTGATTTATTTCCCATTTTCTGTAAATTATGGATTTACTGTAGTAATTCCATTTTATTTCTATTGCAAAATCTGGTTTCCTGTCGGTGTTTGTATTCAAACTGCTAATTTTCTTAGATTAGTGAAAAACAACGATGACTAAGGCAGATGGTAAAATGAAGATGATCATTGGCATATACTACAATACTACAGAATTCATTTATTTCTAGTTTATAAAGGTTTAATATATTATGTATAGAGGTTTAAGTAGTAGATGTATGAATAGTATGAGCTACAAATTCCATAAAAACATGTGATTAAAAGCCATGACTCATGAGAAATCCATTTACCTCCTGCATTCTATTACATTAAACAACACTTACGAATCCGTCTTTAGCCTTTTATGAATTGTGTACACCTGAAAAGGTAATATACATGGAATACATAGCCCTGTAAATGTTAAAAGCTTTTATTACATCATGTTAAAATATCTGTTTACAGTTTGTGAATTTCATGTTCATGGCTTTTTCTACTCAAGCTGTTCTATCACATATGACTTCATACCAAGCCATGAAGAAAGATGAACTCTGCCTCAGTCACCCAGTGAGAAATAAGTGAAACTGCAGCCTCTCAGCCTGTGTTCAGGTGCTTCAACAGAATTATGCTATTAAACACAGTGGAGTTCTGACTTGTGTATGTGGGCCAATTTTATCGACAATTAAGTGAAAGCAAACTTCACTACAATTTAATCTTTTACTGACTTCTACTAGAGTAACTGTAAAATGAGGGCCAAGATACTTAAAAAAGGAATACTAATGTATAGCACTTAATGAACTACTTTCTTGTCTGGTACTCACATTCATGTGCATGTTGACACATGTATGCATATATATACACACACAATATGTTTGTATCATTTTCTCTTCTGGGATTTACCCATCATTTATGGCATTCATTGCAAATCACTGCAGCAGCTGACCAAAACTGCCACGATATCTTTGTACAACTCTACAGAATTTATGGAATTTATCTGATTCTGAAATTGCACAAGCTTTACAGTGCCATAACCCTTTGATTCAAATATGGTCATACCTAATTAACAGTGACACACAATGAAAAAAAAAAAAACAAGGACAGCATATCAAGTTATGAATTAAAATTAAGAAAGGTATATTGTGCTTAGGAGGGAGTTTTACTTTTTCAGATCATCAATTGAAATGATAGAGTAACATTGTCTAAATTACTACAGTAGTCACGTATAACTACTGTTATCTATTCGAAAGATAACCTTAATTTATGAATCCTTTTTTTTAAAGACAAAAGTATCTTCATCTTTTTTCCCCTGAATAAGTTCAGTTTTAGATGCTTTCAGACTGGGAATACCACTTTTTCACTGCATTCACTTTTGTCCTTGTATACCCTTCAGGTTCCAGACAGATAGATTATTGCTTCCATCAGAAAGGGATTTGATTAATCACCAGATCACATGTTTTATTCAAAACCAGTGCCCTCCATACTTCATCCAGAGTAAATTAATGAAAAATTCACATAATTTGTGCAGAATAGTATATTAACTGCTTTTTTTAGTTTTGTTTGCAGTCTCAGAATAAAAAGCTAAAAATCAGGAAAGAAGGGCACTACATTTAGGGTCTTGATTTTTGAAGAGTGGGTTGAAAGAAAGTTAAATTTCATCAGATTCTCTTAGAGAATTAACTGACTACATAAATTAGCCTTCACTAGCAAAGCACTTGGGAATTTGAAACACCCCTTATTTGATTTTCCCATCCCCCAGACAACTGTGTCTTTTACTGATCAATCTGTCTTTTGGGGTGCAAGGATTAAATAGTAACATGATAGTAAGGTGCATGATATTGGCAAAGCATTGAGATTTCATGTCTCAGTGTTGTGGGTGTTCCTGTTTTATAAGTGCAAGAAGTATGAATTTGGAGTCCCTGGCAGTTTACGTGTGGAATGTTGGGAGAAATATGCATAAGGCAAAACTACTACTTTGTAGCTTCATATTAATGCTCAGTTTATGTAATGTAGTCACTTTTTAATATAGCAATGTCAAGTGAAGTAACCTACCATAGAGAAAAACTAAATATTACTGTGAATATCTAAGAAAAAAAAATAATTCTTAAATAGCAGCAATGCCTTTTGTCTCAATTTGTCATAGCTTTTCCTTTTGATTAATTATTGACATAGATACAGGTAAGTCAAACATGGTCAGATTAAGTACCCTGAAATCAAACAATTCAATTATATTGTGATGTCTGAATCAGCCAACAGCCTGTCTAAACAGAATCAAAAGGAGAATAGGATTAAAGGTGTCCTTGATCTTGATACCCACTTTGAAAGTGCACATATCCAACACAGTGAACACAGAACTGGGTAGGAGAAACTTGAGGCTATGTTCTATTGAGGATGTATTTGATTTGCTCTGAGGTAGTCAAATAAGCCATAGCTTTAAAGATGGTCAAAGTTGAAGTCACCCACAATTTGTGAAGGTGTGTATGTGCTAAGCGCTCAGGAGATCAGGCCAGCAAAAAAAGCTGAACCATCCAAAGCTACTAGCCTCTTCAAAACTGTGTTAATAAAGTATGTTCTTGAGTCGTACAGCTAGAGTTTACTAGAGAGAAAAAACGGTGACTCGTGCACTGTGACTGAGACTGAGTATTGTTTCAAAAGCAGTAGGTTATGTATTGCTCATTGCAGGTGGATGATTTTGAACAAAAGACCTTCATTGGTCTACAACACAATTTTGTTTGTCTTTTAATTAGAAATTAATTGTTCCTATATAAAACATTGACATTCATGAGTTAAAAGCACTTATGTGAAAACTAGGTATTCCTTAGAAATCATAGAATCATATGGGGTTGGAAGGGACCTCTGGAGATCATCTAGTCCACCCCCCCCACCCCCCCACCCCGCCAAAGCGGGTCTACCTAGAGCATGTTGCACAGGAACTTGTCCAGGTGGACAGGTGGGCATTGTAGTATTGTAATTAAGACAGTGAAGGAAGCTTGTGTCCAGTCCCCAGAAGAGAAACTATGACCCTGAGAAGTGGCGTGCTCAAATTTGCACAGGTGTGGTTGTGAATCAGCTTCATTAGGTGTCACCATTCTTTGCTTTAAAATGGGTATTAGCTTTACTCCCTGTCTCTGCTTTTCAAACAATTACATTTGGAAAGTGGAGGAATATAATCAAATCTTTTGAGTATGACCAGCTAATACTGGTCACTAGTGATACTGAATATGTAATAATATGATTCTGTGGGTGTTCTATGAAAATCTGCAAATTATTTTCCTACATCCGTTGGACTGGAGCTACTTCCTTGATTGAAATATTGAATGATTAATAAGAATTACTAAAAAACTTTTTCTTTACATTACACAATTGTCTTGAGGCTGAGAAGACAAAAAAAAGTCACTGAAACTGGGTATGTATCTCCCCACCAGAAGCTATGGAATGAAGGAATTGTTTGATATTATAAGCCAGAACAACTGGAAAGACATCTTGGTGAGGAGGTATAAAAAGATAGGCATATCAAAAGTGCTGATTTCTGGTTTGGGCTTGAAAGATAGGGCCTAGAGGGAGAAGAAAGAGACAGAAAATCTGAGTCAGAAGGCAGAGCTCTCTCTGGGTGTGCTGACAAAACAGGGTCAGGAAATGGACTGATTTTAGCAGATAGATGGTTTTATTTAGATTTTATGTAATTAAATAGTATTTGTTGTTGATTATATTAAATTTGAATTTGTAATTTTTACTCAAATGAGTTTTAGTATTTCTGCGTTTTCTGTATCATTTTAAAGACTACTTTGATATGTGTATTTTCCCAGAGTATATACTAAAAGAAAGCAAAAAGCTTCCCATATTCTGAAAAAAGTTGTATTTTAATAATATATTGCAACTTACTTATTTGAGGGAAATAAGAGAATTATTTGAATATAGGAGGCTAAAAAGATGATGCCCAAACTGAGAAATATTGGGGCCCATTTTCCACACCATTTGTAGACACATAAAAGAAAATGAAAGATCTATTGAACTAAAATTCAGTTCAGGTAGCTAATATTCCTTGGTTAAGGTGTTTTTAAAATAACAAGATACAAACTAATTTGTGCTTAACAAGATACAATATCTGTGCTTAAAATGAAAATTCTTTTCACAATTTAAAAATGTCTGTGTCCCGATTGAAAGAAAAAAATTTAAATTATGTTTGCTTAAAAATATTGACAAATATTGGGGTCTGTACATTTGGGGGGGGGGGTGAATTATCATATATAAAGATATGTAGAGTTTTAAAAATAGAATTCAAATTAATTAAAATTAAATTTTAAAATAAAAAACAAATATTCCATTTGGTAAATGTCAAAAAGTGATGTTTCAACACTGTCAGGATTTGGAGTCTTATCTGAAAACAAAATAAAAAAATACCTTAATTTCACCAAGGAGTTTCATTTTAATACAATTTAATAATGTCAGATACAGTCAAAATTTCATTTATTGCCATTTATTCGCTGTTCTTATGTTGCTTTAAATGCTCTTAAGCATTTCCAAAAACAGATCAAAAGGAATCCCTGTGACATTTCTGTCTTGTGTAGCAGCAAATAGAATGGAAGACTTTAGGGAACCAACACTGAGATGAAGATTTACACCTAAATTGGTTGTCATTCTTGGGGAAGAGACTGGGCATGCAGAAGCCACTCTTACAGTATTTCTGTAGAGAGAGCTTGTGAATGTTGTCCAGCAGTCATGCTCCCTACTCTAAACTGCCCTTTCAACCCTTTGGGGAAGTCACTCTTCTGTTGTGTCAGAACATATTAGTAAAACAGAAAAAAAAAAGAAATAATAGAAATGTACACAGTGCTGACCAGTTAGTAACTCAAGGGTAAAATTGTAATGTGACGTAAATTCATTCCATCAGTTCTGCCAAATCATTTCTATCTTGATTGCTACAAATAATATGACCATAAGTCTCATTATTATTAAAAGGCAGAATTATGAGCAGCCAGAGGCATAATCTGTCTGTACTCAGTACCAGAGAAGTATCTATTGCTCTCTAAAGCTTGTTATAATTAGTAGCCCAATGACCCAGACCACAGAATTCAGTTAGTAGAGATTTCCTTCAGAATGTAAAAAACATGCTTTTATGCAAAGATTTCAACACATTTCTCTAAAAACAAAATTTAAAAACTGTTTAAACTTAAATATTTAGTGATTGCTCTCTATAAAGAAAATAGTAAATCGTTCTGTTTGTTCTATTCCTAGGATATTGATTTTCCCTGAGGTTTTAGACCCCAAAACAGCAGTAATGTCTGTCCACACAGGGATTTAACTGTCTTTTCTCGAGTACTTTAAAATTATGGCTTGTGTTTGGTGCCTTGGTAAGTGTGAGATTGTTAAGGGGTTTTTTGTGTTATGTTTTTGGGATGGTGTGGGGAATGTGTGTGTGTATTTAGTTATTTTTCTATAAAGGAAAGTTTCATCTGAAAAAGAATGGATTACCAAATACATCTGCTTTTTACTCCTGAGTAGATAAGTTTGCATCCTCAACCTTTAAAAAAATCACTTAGCAGAAAAAGAAACAGTTTCAGAAAATGAGAGATTCTGTAGCTCTTACTGAATTAACAATAAGGTGGTGTTTGGTTTCGCTAATGCAGAATTAGATCCATATTTATCCAGCTGATCAGCTGCAAACCTACTAGCACCCACACAGGTAATAGGTGAGATAGAAAGTAAACTTTCTTCAATCTGTTGGCAAACTATAGAAAAATTAGACTGCAACGAATCTTCACTCTCTATCCTATGTACTTTTGGGTTTGTATAGCTGAGCTATAACCAACCTATTCTGCCTCACTGGGTCCTTCACAGTTACTCTGCTTCATAGTGAGAAATGAAGAAACATAATTTTTAGTTCAATTTTTTTTTTAAAAAATTAAACCAGTAGAAATGGATAAAATTTACTTCTTTGATCGTGAGTGCTTTTACAGTTATTTGCACTCAAATAAGATTAAAAAATTTAAATATTTCAAGTAAAAATAATAGTATCCAAACCCATCATTTAGAAAATGCTAAAATGACTGTTTCAATCAAAAAGTCAAATCAGCACACATATGGGAATCATTTCAGTGCTGCCTAATCTTGATCACCATGTTGAAAACTTTGCCCTGCTGTATTCTGGGACCCTTTATACAAATAATACTCCCATTTTCTGTAACTATCATTATGTCTTTACCCTGCTTACACTCTTTCACTTTCAGTAGGTTTTCTGGTTTGATGTTCAAATTCTCACCCATTAATGAAAAAGAGGAAAACAGGCATCGTCAAGAAGCTAAAAGAAGAACGAAGTTTAGTATTTTCTACAACTTTAAAAGGGAAAAAGAAATAATCAAGGGCTTAGCCTTTGTCTTGGTTTGTCTCTGTCCGTAGAGGGTGTAGAAACAGGGCCTTGCAGGACACATTTCACCCTGTTGCAAGTATTTCCTCCCGGGGGAATCTGTGCGTATTTTATCCATGTTACACAGGCACAGGACAAAAACAAGACTCCTAGCAGCTGTGGATCATTTTGGCCTGAAGTACTTCTGAAGAATTCTGTCTGTGTACAATCAGAATGAATTCTAAATAAGTCAGCTTGTTATTGTGTTTCTGCCGAGCTCATCAGGCTCTGTGTCAGATAGGAAGTATCATTTGGAGACCAACAATTTTCTGTGTCATATATTTATTTATACACTATCGCACAGAGGCGTTTTTTTTAAGGGAGGACTATAAAATGCAGCCCTAGAATCTCTTATTTATGGACGTTAGGGTGGGCTGCCTTCATAGTTTTTCTTTTTTTGTTCTCAAGTGGTGTTTCACAAAAGTTCCCAAAATTAAACGACGTTTCCGAAACAAGTAATTCTGTTCAGTTAATTGTGAGAGGTCCCTCTGGTGCTGGATTTTTCCATTGGGAAATATACTTGCTTGTAATCAAAAACACATGTTTATAATCAAAGATAATGTCACACAAATTCATAAAAGTACATGTAATGAGACAAGAAAATGGTTTGGATAAGTGAACTTTTCTGAACCAAAGTTATTATTAAATGTATTTTGAACTTCTGTTGGTTTATATCCTTTCATTTTTCCAGATTTTTCCACATGTCCGTTTGTCATTAAGATAATATAAAAAATATTAATCTGGTGCCTCTTCACAACAGAGGCAAAATACATCCAAGGAAATTATGTATGGTGGTTTGCATATGTGCAAGGTAGCATCCTCTGGTTCCACTTGAATCCAGAGCTGAAAGTGCTCTGTTTGCACAGCAAAACAGAGGACATGTACAAGAAACTTCCCATGCAAATTCTTACAGCTTCTCACCCTGTTGACATACTGGCTGCATGTCAGCATCGATACCTGTTTACATATAGAACCCACATATCCTCATTTCCAGGAAAGGAGATTTGGGTACATTTCTGCACTCTTCCCAGGCTTTACTTCCCAGTAACTTACACAAAACTTAGATGACAGAAACCGTCTTCATGTAAATATATTTTGATTATTCTTTCAGTAGCTTTGACTTGGCCATCCTGCCACACTCCAGTCCTACATTCCTCTAACTGCAGTTTTGGTATGGTAATTTATTTTTTTTTTCCAAAATAAATAAGGAAACAAACTTGTATCTTCCACTTTTTACTCCTAATCAACTACTTCTGATTCCTTTGTTTCCCTGGTTTTGATGCCATGTCTGGGTTTCCACTGCCTATTCTTCCAGCCTGCTATGTCTCCTTGTTTGGAACCCTGCTGATTTTTCTCATGGCAATGCTTCTTTGATGTGTACAGTGGAAGTTAATGAGCTCTCCCAGTACATACTGGTCTTCTGTGAAATCTTTGTAGAGTACAAGGAAGTTGGTTTTACTTAAAAGTCCAGCTACATGTAGAGTGGGGATCTTGTGAAGACGTAAAACAAACGTTATGAATAAGTCTTCTTTTTTTCTATTTGTAACCTTGGAAACTGTTATAAAGCATTATCTTTTGAAAACGACATTTCTACGCAAGCAGTTCTGTACAGTATTTTCTTCTCTGTCACTATCTGAGGCTGACAGAATACATACCTCTATTCCATGCCAAAGGAACTGAAATTTTTTTCCTTCTAGAAAAGGCTTTTTTCTTTCATTTCCCCATGATCTTCCTTATCTTCTCCTAGCTGTTGTTTTTTCTGGCTTACTTTGGTATAACTGCTACTTTTCATTGTCTGCAATGTTTTACTGGTTAACTTCCCTCGGTTCCTGTTTCCCTGCCTTATTCTTGTTTCACTCTTGTTTTGTTGTTATGTTTCCTGCTGCTTAGCTTTTCTAGCAGTTGCTTTCCTTGCTGATTTTTGTCTCACTGCTATTTGTGATTTCTGTTAAAAGTCTCCTACTGTTTAACTTTCTCAAGCAGTTGTTTCTGGGTTTATTTTTTCCACTTCTTGAATTTGCTGTTAAAAGTCTCCTGCTGTTTATCTTCTTCTAAGTGTTGCTTCTATAGACCGTCTTCTTCTCCCAAGCATTTAATACATTCAATCCCTGAACCAGATTCAGGGATGAAGTTAGAGGGCTTCTGTATATGAGCATGAAGAAGAGAGAGATCTGGTACAATCCGTAAGTCTTTTCTAGCAAGTATATTTTACAATGGAATACAAATGTCTTCAAATTAGTTCCCTGCAATGGGAAGTGGCCTTTCTTGTGCTTTTAGGTTGAGTCTAGAAAAGAATTTTCCGTTGATAGACTTTTTCCTTCTTAATAAAGTTGCATGTTTATTCTCTGTAAAATATCTTTTACAAGTTTTCAAGATAGGAATCCAAAGCATTCAGAATTTCAAAACACAACTGTTGTTTTATTTCTGAGATTTAAAATGAGTTTGAACTGTCACTGATGCTTAATAGGAGAATACTCATGCACGGTCAAATATGCACTCTTCGTTTTACCGGAGTGTTGGAGAGAGACCGTGTGAGTGAGACTTTCTTAACAACTCTTCCTGGTGCTATTCCATCTTTGGTAACTTACTCACTTGGCCAAAGACAGCAGCAGTATTCAACAGCCAGTATTCAAAGCACTCACTTGGAAAGAGGAAGTCAGTAGTTCAAGTCTGTGCTCCAATAAACATTTAATTATTGATATGAAGTGGAACAGTTCCAGCTGGAAATGCTGAGAAATATTCATCTCGGAATACCTTGTAACCTACTATATTATGAAGTACAGCTGGAAATTCACCTGGAGTTTCCACACTGGAAGTGATTAACAATTTAGTTATTCTGATTTGGGCCTCATAGCTGTCATTTATTTTGCAAAATATTTCAAAAGGTTCTGTTTTAATCCCAGTGGGTAATGGGACATGAAAAATAACCAAATTTTCATATAATATTTCATACTCACTCTAGTTGGCTTCATTACAGATTCTAGTCTCTTCTTGACCTAGCTGGCTTACAGATAGCTTGTGATGTGGCTTGTAGGATACTAATTTCTCAATGAATAGTTGACTAGTTTTATATCTACTAAATTAAAAACCAGTTGAAACTTCTTATTTTCAAGGACTTTTATGAATCTTTAATGAGAGGAAGTGCTTTATATCAGAGCATTTCTATTTCTTGCATCTTTCTAGTATGAATGACATTCCCTTGCCTAGCATGTTATGAAATACTTAAAGAAAGATTCCAAAATTTATCTGGATTACAGTTACATACCCTATAAAGTAGTTGCAGAAGATGCTAAA
This sequence comes from Tringa tobata, assembly GCA_033628505.1. NCBI lineage: Eukaryota > Metazoa > Chordata > Aves > Charadriiformes > Scolopacidae > Tringa > Tringa tobata. Next base: position 2,244,264 of record JAHREE010000155.1, on the reverse strand, counting down.
CACTTCTGGAAATCTTTAGCGTAACTGTATGCTTATAATAATATACAAGTGAGACAGTTATTGAATGCTTCTAAAAGTAATAAAAGCATATACCGTTCTATTTATATATACTTTTGTTATGAATATGTTCTCCCTGCAGCCCTAAATGAATTTGTTATCATCACTAGAACTTCACCAAAACCATAATCTACAATTTTCCTGGAAATTTACAGACTTCAGCAAAATATTCCAAGATGATCACATTCACTCATACGGACTTTTTTAGGTCATTCCAGTCTTGTTTACTGTGACTGTATGTACAGTGACTACATACGCTACTACTATGACTGTAAGTACAACACACTGAACTAAGTGAAATAGTGCCTGCTCTTCACTTTCTGTGCAATACTAGACACCTTCTCAGTTTTAAGGTGTGCTAGCAAAGTACAACTCTTGTTGCCACCATCCCATTCCAGTTTATGAGACCAATCTTCTGCAGAATCAGTCTACATAAAAATACTATGTTGACCTTTGCCTTTTGCATACTATTTTATAACATTTAATGGAGACATTAGATATCTTAGAATGTACCGAGAAGAGGTATGCATGGCTGTAAACTCACAGTTTAGGCAATGGCATGTTAAAAGGGATTTTTAAAATAGGTAAATAATTATCAAGTGTTCTTTGTTGCCCCAGATTTCCCTGAAGGAGCTCACTCAAAGGAAAGTGGGGAAGCGAAGTGATATAAGGAAATAAGATTCTGTACTTCGCATGTAGTTGTATTACCATACTAATAGCATATCAGCAACTAGATCTTTGATGAGCTGAGTTAGGAGCGAGAAGTAGAAGCTGAATATGTTTATACTCACATTTTGATATTCCATGATGTGAAGAGATCCAAAATGTTACTTTGTTTAGGAGGATAAACAGGGAGGATAAAGAGAGAAAAAAGAGAAAGATAGTATGGTTGCAGGAGGGGTTATAGTAGGAAAAAACCATAAGGAAATATAAGAAAACGAAAGCAACTTTTATGTTACTGTTCCTTTATGCTTATGTTCAAGTAACATCTTACATTATAATTTTTCTTCAAAAAAACCCCCGTATTTTAAAGAAACATAATGAAAACTCAGGCAGTACAAGTCAGACCAATATACTCTTGTATTCTTCCAACTCTGAAATACAAAATGGTCAAATCCTACAAATATTTTCCTATGTCTGCTATATTTCCGAAAGACTGTGTGAAGAAGGTTTAACATGCGTGTGTTCTGGAGTCACGTTATTTCTTCAAGAATCTTTGTCAGGATCTGGCACTGGGTTGGTCACAATGGTTACCAGGATTATGGATCCCTGGCTTCATTTAGAGAGTTTCTGATGTTTCATAAATATAAAATAAAAACTTTTTTCTTAGGTTTTCCTAAATTGAGGCATATGTAAGTTTATCAGCATTTTTATCAAGATAGACATGGAAAGTAATAGTCTCTGGCACAACTAATCCTTACCTGTTGTCCAAGAATTCTTCTTGCAAACTGGTTTAAAAAAAAATAAAAATGAAGTTACTCTTTAGTATGCAGAAGAGAGCAGCAGAGAAAAACATTGCACTAATAAACCTCTCCTTTTTCCAATGTACTGTATGTTGTTTTGAGTCTGATCCTGATAAAGTGGATTTTCAGTGTCAAAGAAAGTCTGTTGTGTCAGGGTTCTGTGGATTTTTTTGATGTAACATTAACCTGATCAGTTATCCCCATTTAAATTCTGTTTGTTTAGTTTCTAAATTCCACTCAGTGACTCCCTGCCTTTAAGTCTGTAAAGATACAACCTACTTTTCCTATAGGGAAATTTATATTTAACTAATCTTTTCTCCCTAGGGTTTTTCTCAATTTTGTTGGCATAGTCTTCATTTGATCTCCAAAAGAAACAATATTCTGAGCCTGAGAATTCTGAAAGACCAGTAGTAAAGCAAGAGGAGTTCCATAACAGAAGCAGTAGCTTAGATAGCATCATCATCACAGCTGACCAGAAGCAGCTCTTTTTTTAAATTATTTTTTTATGGTTTTAATTTTCCCCAGTTTTTCTCCAAATTGTCTGACCTCTGTTTCTTTTTCAAAATAGAAAAAAAGCATTAGGGTAGTGAGGAGAATAAGGAGAGGTATTTAGCACGACTATTTTTATTATTTTTAAATAGATTTTTTTTAACAGTATCAGCTTTGTGTTTGTTTGTTTGTTTGTTTTTTTAATTTAAAAAGCAATATTTTTTTCCTTAGGGAAAAGGAGTTTTCAAATAAAAAAGTCCAGCTCACAGTATGAACACTGCTAACATGCCTGTCCTGGGAAGCAAAACTATATTTAAGACATCTTGAGCCATTTGCCCCTTGTAGAAGGAGAAAGGGAACTGATTTCTCAGTAGCTTATAATTTACTAATGCAGGAATATAAGAACAACTCATTGGCTTCAAAATTGAGGCCTGCCTTCTGAGATACTTACCTTCCAGTATGCCTGAGGCATTCACAAAGCCTATTTGCATAATCAATGTGGCACTGGATCCAACCTATAAAAGAGAGGCTTTTACTCACTTGCAACTAACAGCAGAAATGAATCTACACTTCCAAAGATGAATTCTTTAGTTGTCAAGATTTTAGACAGCTTCACAAACAAAATGTGTATATATTTTCTTGATAAAGGCACAACCACACATACTGATACAGTTGTGGCTTGAAAGCATATTCTTAACTATTGAAAAGGTCTTTGAATGAGAAAATTGTGAAGCTTTCAGTTTTAATAATGGCCTAGTAAAGAATGAAGCAAGGAACTAAAATCACTCAAAAAACTCATTTCTTATAGCTCGAAGTGTCAAGGGCATTCATTGTGTTCTTGATAACCACAAACATTGACATCACTGGTGTTCCAGATCAACAGCAGTATATTTACTTGCTATGCTATTTCCTCTGGTATGAGTGAAAGCAGTGTGAAAAGGTCGTGTAAAGTAAGCTACTGCAGATGTTGACTGTTTTTGTTGGTTTCAGAAAACTAGAAAAAGTCTCTTTTTTAATTCCCATTGCTTCAAATCTTTTTCTATTTCTGTACTAAAGAAAAAAAAAAAGGTTGGCTAAAGGAAATGAAGCTAAAAGTTGTGGGCAGAGGGAGTGAAACGACAGAAAAAGTCAAGGACCCGACTCCTTTGGACTTTGAATAGTAACTGGGTACTCAGTTGCCCTTACTTCCTTTGAAAATCTCTCGCTTTCCTTGCTCTAATATTTCCTCAGTTTTAATAAGTATGAAGAGTGGGAACGTCATCATCTTGAAAAGGCTAAATTAGAATGGCTTCAGAAGTTGTGAAGGAAACTGATAAGGAGGGGCTTAAAATTGTTGTAAGGGGGGAAATACAGTAACTGTCTAAATTTATCTGCTAGGTCCAAAGATGCTTATCTTTGCTTATCCAGATTATCTTTGATAACTTCAGAATTCTGTATTCCTCATTATCTAGATTCATTAAGCATTTCTGGTCTGGCCCTAAATGTTCCTGATACCTTTTGACAACTTGAGGTAGTTAGCAGCAAAAAGGACTGAGTTCAAATTTAAAGAAACATCTTATAAACACCATCATGGCCTTGAAACCTGAGACTTTGTGGTGCTCAGCAGGGTAATTTTCCCCACTCAGAACTTGAATTAATTTCCACAATACAAATTTTTTTTTTTTCATTTTCTTTTAATTAAAAAAAATATCCAAGAGGGTAGATAATCAAGAATAACTTTAAAATACAACTGCATTTTACAATCCACTTTGGTGAAGTTAGCTGAGCAGCTACTGGACCACCTGTTTGCTTCTCCCCCATCTGCAGCAACATCTTGCTCACAGCATGGGATTGTCAAGTCTTGAGGTCCTGTCACCTTTCCTGCTGGGTGGCAAGGTGCAATTCAAGCTGACACTGCTCTTGTAAAATCAGCTGCTTCCTCATTTCACTAACCATTCATTGCCCTGCTTCAATAGTGCACTTTTGCTAAAGTTTTTGTCACTTCAGCTTTCATGATTAGTTCATGCTGAAAACACAGTTTTAAAATTCTTAAGCTATTTCTTCAGCCCTCCTTGTCATAGAATACTCTTAAAGTAATCTTCCCATTGGGTTTTCCAGGTGATTTTTGCACTGTGAGGTTGAGATTCTTGGATATAATAACCATTCAGCCTATGTGTAGAATACAATTACTAATACAATTTTTTGTCTTCAGTTGATATTCTTCCCAAACACAATCAGTTAACAATGGAGAACCAAGCAGGAGGAACACAAGTTCCAAATTTTTAAGGCAGTTGATCCAAACTTAACTTACGAACAGCAAGCAACCATAAAGAGTCCAACAGAAGGAGTGGCTCCTCAAATTACCTTCTGGTAATCTTCATCACAAATGGTAAGAACTAATGGGGCCACTTTCTAGGTGATATGAGTGGTTACAGGTCTTACAGAACCTAAGTTCTAGATTCTGTGAAGTCTGAGCAATTCAAGCACGTGTCTCAGTTTTAGAGGAGAGGTATAGCTACTAGCCAGCAATAGATCAACTATGTGTAGAGACACCTTCAAACTCCCTTCTTAAAACTAAAGCACTCTATAACTGAGCATGGAATATTGCACCACCTAGGGAAGCAATATTAGCCAAATTCTGTAATCTAACAGTTAAACTATTTAGCTGGAAAAAGACCAAGACTTTGTTTCCAGTTCAGTGGACTACTTAGTCATCTTCCATTACATAAATATTTAATATTAAATCCAAACAAACCAGATGGTAGAAGCCAGCTCCCATCCCTTCCATAAGGTCAAGCAGCAAAGCAGCCACTTGAGATGAAAGACCCTGCTTAAAGGTCTTTCATTTACACTAACTGGAATAGTTTTTGCAGTAGAATTGCAGTATTAGCTGCATACCTAATCTGAAATAATTTCCGGGGATGTGGGAGACCTGGATTTCTACCTGTTCAGATCATGCAGATTGAGAATCTGAAAGGCAGCTGTCAATATTTCAAGTCAGATTTCCAAGATCTGAACCAGCAGAGGGGCTTTTCTCTTGGAGATGAGGAGGAGAATGATTTAAACATCCAGCTTCAGAAGAGCTAAATGCTCCTGAGCAGTGTCAGGTGTCTTACGGGTTTTGAGATTAGTTTGGCTTTCTAGCTTCTGAAGTCTTTTTATAGATATTTTCTCTCTTCATGTATTTTTTGAGCCTGCCTCTGTGTCTGATTATCAGGAAAGTGACATAAAGCGTAGGTATTCCTAGATGAATTTCCTCAGGGTATTCAGTACCTGTATATCTGGCCCTAATATGAGTCTGCAAGATCTGCAGGGATCTTTCTGAATTAATATAAGAGGTTAGATAAGCTGTGGGCTGGCTTGTTTTCTTCTTGGGATTATAAAAGCTTCCCTCAAATATAGAGGCAGTGGTAGCTGAAGTTTTATTTTTGAAAGGTAGTGGCTTGGAGTACTTTTGTCAAGCACTTTTTCTTGAGGCATATTGCTTCAGCATGGGCTTTCTCTAAACGAACTTTTTTTGGCTTTATTCTGACTTGTATATGTTCTGTCTATGGAGATGCTTTTCAGTGCCTTTATAAATAATATTATATTAAGTGGGTGTGTTGTGAGTAGTTGACTTACTTTGGAAGGAAGGCAGCAGGTGTGCCTGTAAATGCCATAGTGGTGGGCAGTAGTAATTACAGATGCCATACTATAGCATTTCTAGAAAAATAAAGACTGCTTATAAAAATATATCTATTTTTCTGAATCTTTCTATGTATTACACATACAACTGAAAGCATTTTTTCTGAAAGATACCTCTATCTGGAGATCTAGAGTGCTTCCATCTACGTAGATTACAACTTAGTCTTATGACCATGAAAATTAACATATTGTAGATAATCCCTACCAGAGTAAAATTTCTATTCACCGGAGTGACTCCATAGCAATACCATTTGCAATTTCACACCTGTATGTTATATTGCAGAAATGGACATACTTGGTTTGAAGTGAACTTTCAATCCTAAGGAGAGCTTGAACATGCCTAACCTGTCCAGCACATAGCACAGCCTTTGGAGTTTTCTTGTAGTTTGCGGGGTTTTTTTGGGTTTGGTTGTTGTTTTTTTTTTACCTTTTATTTAAGAATTAAGAGTAATTATTAAAGCAATATTTATGTGTATTCAAAATTCTGTCTCTAGTAAGAAATAAAGACCCTGCTACTTTTAACTTCTCTAGTTCAATCAAATCCATAACACGTGGAATCTAGTCTTTTCTTTATCGTAAACAAAGTTGTTTACTAAAGTCTAATTAGTTACACTGTGATAAACCGAGGAATTTGGTATCACTGTAAACTGCTGAAGAGAAGTCTTTTCAGTGTCCTTTTTACCAATGTTTTTCTTGAAAAACATACTTCAAATAGCAGAATTTTCAAACCTAGTAAGCAAATAACGAGTCAATAAGAAATAATTAAATAGCAATGGAATATCACTTTTTTCCTTATCTGGCAGTCATCTAAATAACATTATTTCATAAGTGGAATAAATATATCTGAGAGCTGTGATTCTGTACCAACTCTTTTGCTATTTTTTTAGGCCGTCATCTCTGCAACTAAACATTAAGTGGTTAAACATTTTCACACAGGTTAAAAAAATATGCTGCCTCAAACACTGTCAGTGAGAGTCGAGATATGACCATAAGTAAGGGTTCATCAGACATTTAAAGTTAGTTTGTTCTAGTGCATAGGGAAGGGAAAAAGTTGCAGGTTTGGTTTTTTGTTTGTTTTTTTTTATAGAGGAAAGAAAATGGTTTTGAGTTTTTTTCAGTGCCTGAGAAAAACTTATGCCTGAGATATGTTTCCTTTTAGTTTTTACTATTACAATGCTACTATGAAGTTTAGTTGATGTATTTAAGCCATCCTTCTGAGAAAGGATCTATGAAAAAATAATCACCTCTCAGGAGAAAAACCATCTGCACTTTGATTGGCATTTCTGCTTTGTCTTAAAAGAGCTTGCAACTCTGCCCTTAAGGGTTATCCTTCACCTTGTCTTCTGAAAAAAATGTTGTTCAGATGCTCTTCCAAAATATGTTCACACTGCAGAGAGTATGCATAAGCTTCAAAATACTTTCTGCTTGTAAGTACCCAAAGTAAACTAGTCAATCCTGATGGTTTTGTTGTTGTTGTTGGTTTTTTTTTTTAATGAACTGTATTTATTTTTTTAGTATTTTTGCTAATAATTTGTTGGAGGATTTGATTTCTAATTGAAAAATTGTTTGTTTAAGCTTGGACTTTATTCTGGTTGGATTAGTTCTTGCTTAGAAAAATCTCATATTGGTAAGGGAACTCACTGAGGCCGTTTTGATAGATATGATATGTAATAAGTAAACTTTTCATAGTCCAAACATGAGGCAATGGCCACTCCAAGCCAGAAGATTTTCCTACCACAGACAGAAATGTTATGTTTAAATCTAATCTTGAGATGTATAAGATTGTTAAAAGCTATTTTAGTTCCCCTCAGTTGTGTGGTCAATTGGGAAGTAGTTCACTTGCTTTGTCATGTAATGAACACATGGTCTTTATGAACCACAATGTCTTAAGCCTACCCTAGTCTTCTGGTGAAGGTAAAAGCTATGAGGAAGGATACATTAATGCAAAGCTCCAAGGATTCATTACTGGGGACTGGACAGTTGAATTGTTCTGAGTCCAAATTGTCTAAATAATTCTGGGCCTTTCCTAATTTATTAGGGTGATAGATCCTTGCCAAAGACTACAAAATTTTTTATAAGGTAGATCATTTTGTTGCATGGCCACAATGAGATGATTTTAGTTCTTTGAAAACTTTTTTAATCATTGAACATGCCGATAAAAAAACCCTGGTACTTGTTGATGGGTGAAATAAGAACTTTCTAGGCTTTAAAGTAAATTTGGAAAGGAAGTTCACACTTTTAGGGTTCATGAAAATAGACCTCAGAAGAAACTTCCTTCCAAGATTGTTTGGTTAGGTATTTTTTTTTATTCTTCCAGTCTTAACATACCATTAGGTAAAATCTTTCACAGAGCAAGAATAATTCGTAGCAGATATATATTAGAACAGTTGCATAAGTATATCTAACAGATGTTGCAGGAAATGAAAGAATGGTTTGAATGTTAAAATTTCACCATAGCAGTAAATTTTTTATCCCTCAGGATAGCCAGTCAGGATAGCCAGTTTCATGTGCTTCCCCTAACTTTCTTGTTTAAAAGACAATTGATCTGTGCATGTGCACATGCATTATCTTGTTAATGAACACCCTGGCCAAATTAATAAGGATTGATTATCCGTGAAATGTGGGTTAATTGAATAATAGCCACTGATATAAATGGCTAGTAGGAATTTTACTATATGTACATCTGAAGTTGACATATTTTGCTGCAAAATAAAACATAGTGAAGACAAGTATATTGATTCACATTAAAGCTGATTAATCTATTCATTAGTGTAATTTAATTGTCTGTAAAATTAGTTGCTAAACAGTCGGAAAAAATAGTCATTTATTACAATTGTGTTACAATGAAGGAGTGATTTTTTTGAGTGTTATACAAATAAATCCTAATTTCCCAAATATATTTATTAGAAAAAAAGATGGTGTCATTTGCAATCACAGGAAATACTATGAAATTATAAAAAATAGCTATTCACGTTATCATCGTAGTTAATTATTGGACTTACTGTATTCAGTCCATGTTATAGAACAGTTTAAAGTGAAAGCCACATAAAAGAATTCATTATCAATAGGAAAAAAGAGGACCTAATTGAGAAATGCCAGCCAGTGTCTGCATCCTCAATAGAAGAAAAACGGACCCTATCACAAAATGCTAACTGTGGCCATGTTCCCTAATTTTCTTTTCGAGGACACTAAGCGGTAGATTGGATTAAAAAGGAACTGCCAAAGCCATTATCTTTCACTTTCAATAAAAATGCACTGTGTCCAAATGAAAAATGCCAGACTTCATCCCTCCTTTCTTGACGAAAATAGTAGAACCAATTAAAAAAAGTCTAGTTTGTACATTTTTTACATTTTATGCTTTCTAGGAAAGAACAATAGAACATTAAGTCATTAAAAAACTGCAATAGCAAAAGAAAGTTCTCATGAACTGCAAATGGAAAATGGTATGGGGGAACAGGACATCAAAACAGAATTAAAAGATTAGAAATAAGACCACCCAGTAGGCATGATGCACATGTTTGACTAGGTTTGATGGTTCTCATACATGTAAAATGCTCTTTTTTCTTCTGAAAGAGAGGAGAGTAGAGGACCTTTAAGAAATGTCAGTATCAAACCCTAAAATAGTTATTATGTTTCATTCAATTTCAAAGTAGGAGTACTCATATCCTATAGTTTCTTAGGTCAGACAAAAGTGTTTTGCCCTACCATCTGTAGATTACTTGTATTCTCTAAATAGAAGGAGAAATGACAGATAAGATTGATTATTTTTTTGTTACTCAAAAAAATCCAGAAGCCTCTGCTGGCTACAGGTTACAAATATGGCAGTATCCGAGTAGAGATACTTTGTCAACAGTGCTCAACAAACACATTTGCCTTCCAATGAGCATCCTAAGAACAAGCCCTAATCCATGATCTGATGTCAGGGGTTAAAAATTGTGACTAATTTGCTTCTAATTGTAATTCGTGCTGGGTAAAATAAATTTCCGGTTTCTGGGCATCATTTGGGAGAATGCCTTTACAGCGGCTTTTTGTTACCAATTGACTCAAGCAATTTTCATTATGCATTGAGTTTTCATGCTGGAAGAGGGATATCACGGTGTTGTTCCAGGCCCTGTATAATCACACGGTTCCAGACTAGCTTTGTGGTGCACCCAGGATCATTTACTGTCAGCTGCTGACTTCACTTAACAGCATGGTGCATTCTGCATGAATTTCATTTGCCACCTCAGTTTAGGTATATCTAAAAAGAGAGTGCCCTTTATCACTTTGCAATCACACTACAAAGGTGTAAGTCATAGAAACAGAATTCATTTCTGAAAGAAATGCTGCAAATTTGTTGGGTAGATGTCATGAAATAAAAGACATACTGCTCTGTGCTCATCCAAGATCAGCTCGGAGCAAGAGCATTTGCATATTGTAAAGGTGAGGGGATTGTATCTGAGAAGTTATTCAGTAGATGCTGTGTTTAAAAAAAAAAAAAATCCCTTTTGTGATCTCAGCAGTCTGCCACTCCCTCTTTGAGTGAAAACAAAATCTAGCTAAATACGCCTGCAGCTATATTCTGCCATTCTGCAGCAGAGTAGTGACAAGGAGAGAATTACAGATTACTCTTGACCTCATTACTTCTCATAATGACCTTGATTCCTTGTCTCTGTCCTTTTCTTAAGTTATTGTATGCGCACAAATCCACAAAGGATATGAGAAATACTGTCACTGAAAAGGAAGGTTTTTAACTTAGTATGAATTTCTGTAAAACTAGCCCGTACCTTTGTAAAGAAAATATACATTCTCCTTTTCTGAGTCCTCAAAGTAGCAGTTTTTAAACGAAAGTTTTGAAGTACCAACAATGAGATGTCCATTCATGCCACTGTAAAATTATCTCTCACTTGGTGTCAACAAGTCACAGCAACAGCACCATGTCTTACTAGTGGCAAATAGCCAGTAGACATGCATTGCATACACTACAGCACTCTTCACCCTCAGAACAGCTGTTCTTCACTCTTAAAAGAATAAATAAATAAATAAAACCTTTTTGTTGGTGATAATTAAGCAGTAACATCCGTTTTCTGTGCAGTTGTGATAATATGTTTGTGATAGTGAGATTGTTTTGTTTATGCTAATTGTTTAGTTGGTGGTGCTCATGCATACATCATCTAATGCAAATCCTTGTCAATCTGTTGCTAAGCAGTTATTATGACTGTGGATATTGTGAAATGGCAACTATATGAAATAAATAAAACAGAAAAAAAGATACTTTTCTGAATTGTACAAACATTTCTCACACATGATATTTTCTCTTCTTAGCATACTTATCTCAGTATCTATTTTTAAAACTTAGATCCTCTATAGAAAAGCTGCAGGATATAAAAGTCTAATATCTATCTATTAATCTTTTCATAGGTTTCTAATGTTGGGTGGGTGGCTTGTGTGTAAGGGAGAATTCATGCTGGCTTATTCAAAGACTACTTGTTCCCAGGCAGTTCTTTTTTTAATCCACATATACAATAAACACAGAAGAAAGGAATTTTTGAAGTTCAAATTTCTCTCGGAACTGACAGTTTAATAAGAAACCATGGTTCTCAGTTACCTCCCTATTATAATTTATACAATACTAGTCTTTGAAATGAGGACTGAAAAGCACAGGCAAGCTTCGTACTAAGAGGCTATCATCTTCATTTAATCAATACTACAAAGACAAAAGATCACAAAAACTGTATTCTGTAACTGTCCCTGTGTAGTGTTGGAATCAAGTTAATTTCGTGAATGCAGGTCATTTCACGTGCATGTTTGTTTGGATAACTGATAAAAAGAGGGGTTAGAATTTATTGGGGGGCGGGGGGGGGATTGCTTGTTGCTGGGGGAAGGTAGCAGTGTTTTGCTTTCCACACACTCCATTCATACCATTGCCTATCTACTAATTGATTAATTGACCGTCTATTAGACTTCCCTATTGTACTCTACTTTCCATCAAATTAAATAATCCTGTTCTCAAATTGTTGCTAGTGGCAGTGGAAGTTCAGTCTATTTCAGAAACGCTGTAGTCTGAGGAGAGCTATAAATAGTGGCAGGTTATTTTTTATGAAGCTTTACAATGAGTATCATAAATATCTGATGATTTTAATTGAGTCTTATTAAGATATTTAAACTCTACTGATTACGTGGCAAATAATAAAATTGTATCTATTTAACACCTGTGAAAGGCAAGTAGGTATTTATTACATAGATTTTAACATTAAGTAAATACATGCAGTAACACCTTGGGGTTTATGTATTTAACACACAATTGTTGCATTTTATATGCTTTTCCCCAGCTCAAAAACATTAGAACAGATATTTCAAACAACCATATCGTATACTGTAGGTTAAAGACCAACTGAATACCCAAAATATGCTGTGAGGTTTTGAAGAGATCACATTGATATCTATCTGTATTTATTTTAGATGGGTTTAAATTATAAAATTAAAACTATGTAAATACACAGTTTGCATAAATCTCAGTTAAGCATAAATGCTGAGTGTGGTTTATTGGATATGCTTCTGGTTGAGTAGATTGGCACCCTTGCAAATGTGGAGAGTAAATATATCAATAAAATCTCACATGTAATTGTCTGAGCATCTCGATTTAACATTTAAAACTTTAAAAGTTTTTAAAAGATAATGCTCATGAATTGCTGAAGAAGGGAACACTCTTGGTTTTATATGGTTTTATCAATATGTATAGAGATATTGAAGGTGCAATATGACAGAAATTAATAAATTTTTGTCCTGAAATTACTGTTCTCTTCAACTACCTAGTAGAGTACCAGAAAAGAAATTGAAGGGAGAAAAGGTGGAAATTCTACAAAAAATGAAATTTACTTGCTTACCACAAACATTTGTGGACAAATACTCCATTCTGTAACACACCATCAGATCAGACCAGCTTCTCCTGAAGCCACGCGGTCTTTTCCTTTAATTTTATCATTTATTTTAATTTAATTTTATCATTTCATTTCATACAGTGTCATTTATGATGAAGGATTTGTTTTCTTTGACTCATATTTTTAGATTATTATTATTCATTTTCTTTTTAACAAGTTTTGTCTGTTTTATACTGGTTCTGCAAGTCCCAGAACTGTAGTCAATATTTGGTAAAGACTAGTAAATGACAGTGAATTAGTGAATCTTTCACAACTCTCTAATCTCATCACCTTAGTATCTCTCTTTTATTTCATTGCTATTGTTCTGAGAGTAGCAGATTGACCCTGGAATTTTTCAGGTCCATTTTCTGAGATCCCATCCTTTCTCATGCCATCTCTTCTCTAAGTCTTGGTTATGAATTCTTATTTTATTATTATTATTCCAATTTTTAGAACGCTTAGCTTTCATTTACAGATGCTAATAAAGAACAGCTCATGCTTCCTTGTATAAGGGAGTGCATTCCCTCAGCTCTCAAGCCATTATGTTTCAGGACTGAGAACAGACTTGGTTTGTTTCCTGGTAGCCTCAGTACTAATAATGAGTACTTTCACACTTCAGGCCAAAGAGAGAGGAGCACCCATGTGGAACACTTGCAGGATTAGGTGTGTACGGGACTGGGGGCTAAGGATCCAGTCTGCCTTGATCAAGGCTTGTTAGGGATTCAAAGTAACGTTTTAATGGAGTGCTTCATGATACAGGGATTTAGGGAAGTGCTTTCAGCTAACTGCCACTTATTTCTTGTTCTCTCCTCTCAAGTCTGCTCCCAGCTCAAGGGGGACATCTCTCTTTGATCAGCTATGCTAGGTGGCTTATATATGAAGCACAGCATAGGTTAATAAATATGATTTTTGAAATGATTACAAAGTTTCCTGTAGTCTGAAGCCAGAAGGGACTCTCAGATCATCTATATCAGGTCATTAAGTTTTACCAAGGCTTTATTCTAAACTTAAAGGTGTTCATTAGACCAAAGAATCTTAGACCTCATGAGGTTTAACTACGCTATAGGCAAAGACTGGAAATAATCCCTAATGTCCTTGCAATGGTAGGAAATTAATTAGATGAAGTATGCCTGGATGATCCTAGAGAATAATCTTGCTTATGGTGTTGAGGAAGGGAAAACAAAAAATAAAGGTCCATCTTCAACTTCTAATTCCTGGATTTTGTTATATCTTTATCATCAAAGACAGAAAGCTCTCCTTTTCTGGAAATCTTTTCCTTCTGTGGCTACCTATAAACAGTGATCACATTGCCTTAATTCTTTTTTTTTAACAAACTGAATACCTCAAACTTCTTAGTCTTACATAGCAGAGTTTGTTTTCCAGTATAAGGATCACTTTGTTAACTCCTTTTTAAATTCTTTCTAGGATTTTCACCTGCCTTGTGAACTAGATTTTTTCTGTGATCTTAGTACAGCCAGTTCAAGTACCTTATTTGACAAAGTTGCATACAAAGGAGATAAAACTGCTCTCTTTTTACCCTGTCTTCTCATCTCTATATCTTCTTGGATCACATTTGCTTTTTACATGACAGCACTGCACAAATGGGATCATTATCTATGATGACCCCTAATTACATATTGAAGACAGAAACTGCGGTAAGAATTTATCTAGGGAAACTTTTCCAGTAATAATTTTAAATTCTATAATGAAGGAAACAAACGTAATCCTTTCCCTTGCCAAGACAACTGTACTAGTGATAAATGCAGCAACACTAAGTGGCTGACATTTGTAGACACTTCAGAAACCTGCTTGGTTAGATGCATTTTAGCTCTGCATTTCTCAGTAGATTTCATGTTTGATCTGTTCTGGTAATTGTTAATGATTCCTGGTTTTTGATTTCAATTTTCAGTTCAGCTAGATTTTCCAACTGCTGAATCTTTGATGTCAGCCACATGTTGATTGACTTCAGTATTTGGTAATAATGTTTCTTATTTTTCTGATTTTCTTGATATTATTCAGTGCTATAAACAGTATTTTATAGACATCATTATTTTTGTCGATGTGTGGGCGTTTAACTTTTACTGTGGGCTTTCTGTAGATGTCATAAGGATTTTGTCCTTTATTGTAAGCTGTTTTGTTGCCTCTTTCCTGTAATGTTAATTGCATGTTTCATTGTCACTGTTTAAATGGATGCACTCCTTTCTGTTTCCTGCTAATGGCTAGGGTCAGAATACATTTCTAAAGATTCGGTCTGTCTTTTGAGATCTTTGTGAAAGGGAGATGTAGAGAGGAGCTGCTGATACTGATACTGAATTGAAACTTTGGAAGAAATTCTGAATAAACCTGAAATGAAGCCAAGGCTGAAACATATTCTAAACACATTCATATGCATGTACCAGGCTCTGAGTATTCTGCAGCATTCTGAATCTAAGGTCTGGTGCCTTTGTTTTTCTCCTTTGTGTACCACATGTTTACTTGGAGATATGCCACCAGGAGCAGAATCTCATTTGATCTCCTAAGATAAGCAATATCCAGTTAGGTTGGTGTTTGAAAAGATGGTATCCCTGGGAAATCTCAGCTGTTTGTTGAGAGTGGCATATTTCAGTGTGTGCAGTTCTTGCTGAAAATTGAACCTGGCGTTGGTCATATATTTTAAAAACCTGATCTGAATTTGACTTACTAGAGATTTTTACATCCAGGTGAGTCTTGTGGGAGTGGGGATTTTTGCAATGCCTAGTTCTATACTCAATAGGGCAACATCATGGAGTTGGTTCAGGGGGTGTCAGTGTCAGTCACACTCTGATTGATGCTGGCATTGGATAACTGCATGTGTACCCAATTTTGATTAGCTTTGAAGCAGAATAGAAGGCATACTGCCTTTGATAATCCTTCTAATCTACTCAGACTTCATGTGAGTGACAAGGCAGTTGTTAAGAGTGTGAGAAGCAAACTTGAAATAGTAATAGAACCTTTCTACTGCATCTCAGCCTTTGTTCGCTCCAGTTTGGATCCTCACCACTGTGTTCTAATTGTGTTCTTACTGTTTCCAAGTTGCAGTCCTTTCCAAATGCCACTTGAAGAGATATTTGGTCAATGAGCCCATTTGTACAAGCTGGAGTTCTTCCCTTTTTGTACTGCAGCTTCTTCCATTTCACAAGCACTGAAATATTTCTTAAAATAGAGAAGAATCAATTCCACCCATTTGGTCTGCAGAAAAGTCAGTGTCTGTCTATAAAGCAATACATGTATTTCACCATAGGATGGTTTAGCAAGGATCAGCAAGCTTTCACAGTTATCAACATGGATATATAAAGTTTATACCATATAGTACGGTTGCTTCAGTGAATAACTTACTGATTAGGAGGGTTGGTTTTTTATGCTTAGTTAATATCTATATATTTCATTACAACTTTCAGGCTGAGAACTATTGGAAATAGCACTATTTTAAAGAAGATATAAGACTTGGGCACGATAAAGGGAAATGAGAAGCCCTGAGTTTGTGAAGTAATTTTCACTGCTGTTAAATGGAGATTGCACTGGTGTAGAAGACAGCTGGTTTCACTCTTTACCTACAGGAATTTTAGTCATATGCAATTTCATTCATGGATGTGTTGATTTTACTGAAAAATCTGCTAGAAAACTGTTTAGAGAAAACAGTTGACCACCTCTCTGTCCCAGTTGGGAGACAAGGGTGAAAAGTAATCTAAGTTCAAACTCCAAGTGTGAATTTTTTCATCCATGCTAAAACAGGCCCATGAATGGCTTTGAATACTAATTCTAGATCTATTCTGGCAAGGTGGATGGCAAAAGATCACAGACATGCCCTGAGTGCAAAAATCCATCCTGAATTGCTAGGTTCAACAAACAAATAAGAGAATCTGATCTCGCTTCTTTTTATCAAAAAATTGAAATGTCAATATAAAAGTGTCAGGTGAGTGATCTTTCTATACCAAGTGAAATAATAGTATGGAATTTGAAACCATTGGCAGAGGAAGGGCTAAAGTGACTGACTTAATCGCCAGTGAAGAAACAAGATTTTTAAATCATTGATAATGCTGAGATAATATCTTGAGTGTATTGCTGCTCTTTAGAGTTTATATAATAAAAGCTGTGTTGATTTGGAAGTTTGAAAAAGAGTTAATTATTCTTGCTTCATACTTTAGTTCTTAAGTATAGATATGCTTCCAGGTTACATTGTCCTGTTTGAAAAAAAAAATCCTGAGAGTATTAAAATGTGTAAGATCATCCTCTTTGTACAGTTACTCTGTATTTCACTCAAGTAATGTTGGGATCTTTTCTCCAACATTAATTAATAAACTCATTGGTTTTCCATCTTCAGAACCACTGCTCTCTTCATTACCCAACCATGATGGGAATATAGAAAAATGACTTGCATTGTACAGAGCCTTACAGACCCAATCCCGTCTTAAGGATTACAACATGGAAATGAGCTATCCATAAATATTAAAAATTATCTGCTTCTCACAGATGTTCCTTCTGCTTATTATTTGCAAAATTTCTGGATCAAATGTTCAATATGAATATGTTAGTATCCACTAAAGATTGCTTTTGGCAGCATATGTGTTGATATCAGCAGGAAATAAATAGGAAAACATTAAAAGGTATAAAACTTTAAAACAATAGCTTAAAGGTGTTTTATAAACTACAGATGGCTTATATCGTTCAAGTGGATGTCTGGTGTAGAATGAGAAACTGGGAAAAAAGTGAAAATGACAGGAAATAGTGGGTCCCATGCAATATGTTGTATTTAAAGTAAAGATAAGCAAAATGGAAATTGCTGTTCTTTTCTTGTACAGATAGTGAGGCTATGCTAGTGTCTGTGAATAAGAGTGGTCCACCATTTTTTAATATAATGCTTTGTGGAATGAAACTTGTCACTCTGGATCCTCTCCAAAAAGGTGACACTATCTACAATAGATTGATCATTTTTCTGTACTCACTCACCAGACTTAGTCATTGACTTTACGTAAAAAAAGTGTTTGTGTCATGTAGAAGAGCTGTCAATCCCTATAAATAAAATGGAAGCTAGATGAAGCAAACTTTCTTTTGTGAAGTTAGTATCATTGGTAGCACCAAAGCTACTCTCTGTTGCTGAACCAAACAGAATAGATGAAATCCCTTTGCAGAAGAGACATTCAGAGCTGTTCATTCAGAATATGGTTGAATGTGGATAGAGCTTACAGGTTGCAACATTCCTCTCCCGAAACACCACAACACTGTGAACTCATCACTTCAGGCGGTGAGAATGGCAAAGGAATTAGCACCACCAGAGAAAAAGAATATCACTGAAAGAGCTAAGGGGAAAGCAAATCACTGGTGTTTTAACAGGCATGCTGGTGTGAGCAGGATGGAAGAGAGAGCTGAGCAGTTACAGTGTTGATAATGGACAGATACCCGAGATCGCATTAATAATAGAAACAGCAGCTAGAAGTTGCAAAACAAGACATACAGACTGAACACAGAGTGGACACTGTACATTTAAGAAAACGTTGTATGATAGTGAGATATTTTACTCTGACAAAACTAATGCTCCAACAACAAAAAAAAGAACAAAACAAACAAACAAACAAAAAAAGACTAGTTGCTTTTGGGGGTTGTTTTAATAATTAAAAAAGATACTCACTTGTTTGGTCACTAAATCTATCTAGAGAATGAAGAGCATCTGCCTCCTTTTCCCAATAAAATTGCAACACTACTAATTAGCATCTTGTTACTTTTAATTTTCTTGTTTTCCTTTCCTTTTTGTAGACTGTTGTGCAGCTTATAACAGCTACTTTGTTTCACTGTATTAGTAAGTGAGATGAAGTGCATGCAGTGTGTAGTCCACAGTTGTGTATACAATTAGGATCATTAATAGGCAATGCAGAGTGGTGAAATGACCAATAGCAAAGAGGACCTTGATGATCATCACTGAACTTGAGCAGTTTGTGTTACAATTTAATGTGACCTCTGTACCTTAGACGTATTTTTTTTTCTGCATTTAGGTCAAATACCATTTCCGTAGAAGGCCTAAATAAAGTCTGTCACACAGTGCAGCAGCAACCATTTTCCCTGCTCTCCTCCTCAAGGATCAGGCATTAAATGAACAATTTGTGAAGACCACAGTCTTCTCCGCTGAGTGCTTCTCCAGTGCAAACAAAAAAAAACGAATCTGAGGTGAGGATTTTGATATTTTATAACCACTTGCCAGGGACTTCTGAGCAAGGTTTTTCCAATATTTTAGCATTCTTTGAATCCAACTTTATGAGCACTGGCAGTTTAGGTGTCCAAGTGATGGTGACATTAGCAATACTGATTGGATTTATTTCTGTAGAAAATCCTGTAGCAGCTGCACTGAGGGAGAATTTCCTTTAATAGCTGACAATATGTCACGTTTCCCAATCTCCAGTTGCTACAGAGAGGCAACGGTTTACTTGCCTCACTTTAGCAAAGTATTCTGCTCTATTAACTAAATAAGACATCAAATCAGGTTTTTATACGTGCCTGACACTTTTGACCCAGTGCTTAAGGCCAGTGAAAGAATCACAGAATCTTCTCAAACAGTGTGCTGTCTACGTACCTTTCTGTATCAATGGTTTCACCAGCTTCCAGGATCACTTGAGAAAAAAAAGGGAGTCTGTACTAGTTGGGTTTATGACGTAGAGACCTCACACCCTGGTAAGTGGCTGTTGGGACAGTCTTTTCAGACAAGAGCCTCTTAATCCAAGGCTTCATCATAGAAACACTAGAAAGTAACCGAGTTCCACGCGCAACACTGGAGTAATTGTTACTTGGGCATTAACAGCCTAAAGGATTTCATCTTTAGTTATGCTTCGGACAGGTGATACGATTTCAAAGGTGAAATTGTTATTTATGAGAACCTTCCTTCAAGTGGTAGATTTACTAAATTCCACAGGTAGAGACAGTACAAACAAAGCAAGTATTTGTCAATATAGAGCTTTTGCAAATATTCTCCAGAGAAAGGTAGGTGGGGAATGGCCTATAACTATGTCTCATGCTCCTTTGCAGTGAAAACATAGCTGGGATTGTACATCTGGGCCCTGAAACCTATGAGCTTGCTCTGCACGGCTGTTTAGACTGAGTGAATCAACTTAGCCACCCTTAAAATTATCTTTGTATATTCATAGCTTTTATATAATTCATGAGTGACAAAATCACTGAATCTACAGTTAATGTTGTACAATATGTTCTGTTTTCTCATGCTACTCAAAAAAAAAAATTCTCTATGGTAATTTACCTGTAAGTATATGGCAAATATACGATATAGTAAATGTTCCATTCCTTGTCAAAGGCAAGATATAGAGTAGGCTGGTTAAAACTGCTGACCTATGATCTTTGGAATAACAATAATTTTATACAGTTAATAACATTTTAAAAATGCTGAACAAAAAAGACAAGTTAACAAAAAATCTTGTACAAGTTACCTCACATTATTTCATTCTCTTTGTAATTTCATGTTTGCACCCTATTCAAAGCACCATACTACATTCTCTGAAATGCTTTCCCTGGAATTCAGTCTTATGGGTATATTGTTTCAATGGCAATTAATGTTACATTGTGCATTGCGTTTTGCTTTTATTTATCTCGGTTCCAGTTTTCTAACTGCAGTTTATACAAGCACGAACGCGGGTCTCTTTAAAGCTTACAAAATAATATTAAAAAAAATATATAGAAGGCTTTCATTTAAGTGGAATGAAGGTTAGAGGGATCTATTTCTGTAACAAGAACAAGTGGAGGATACAGACAATGTAGACTGACCTTGCTTATTCAATATGTAGTTAAAGCACAGACCTGTAGACAAAGAACTAGAGTGTCTTATGGTAAATGGCTCTGTTCTGGGATTGTTTTTTACTGTCAGTCATTACTTTTCTATTCTCAGATTCAAGGCGCCTTCTGCCTCCAGGCACTTAAGGGAGAATCCTGATGTCCCAGAATCTGTGACCATCATTGACTTGACTATCTCACAAAACACAGCTTAAAACATGACATACATACTTTCTTGTACAGCTTTTGATTCATACTTTAACACAAAGCTTCCTCTTATTTATTGATTCTTAGGACTTCTGGGGACAGATTCTCAACCCTTCTCCTGCCTGCAGCACTGCTTTAGCAGAATAAAGAACGAGGAAAGTTCTCCCTCCCTATTAAACTGTAGGGAACAGACCCATCAGAGCTGTATTTAGCCTCTGAACTGAGCCTGTTTGCTATGTCATTACCTTCCTTCCAATCAATGAGGAGATCTGGATGCCTCCAAAGGAACATGCATCAGCACTTGGTAACATCTCCATCTACTCACTGCTTTTAGAGACACACTGTGGCAAATTGACAATTTAGGAGCCCAAAGTTTAAGGTCTACCTACCTATGTCTAGTGTGATGAGATATGAGGGAGAAGACATCATACCATATTAACTGCAAAAGTCTTTGTAGAGTAATTGCAGTCAGTACCATTTGAAAGAGCCCTGGATGCTTCATACTCTAAATCATTTCATCCCCCAGCCAGATTCAGGAGAACATTTTAAAATTTCAATATCCTGGACCACAAATGCAACATTTATCACATGATTGTAATTTGATCCTATCTCAGCTATGTGAAGAGTTTAGCATTTCTTTTCAAAATATCACAAAACTTTCATGCAAAGTCTTCTAAAAGTTTCCAATTGAGTTTATTCACTTTTAGTCATATTAAAACCTTGCCAAAAATAGCTCTGTGCATATTGTAGGTACCATGAAATCTGATAAATCTCATTGTCATGATATTATAACACTGCTATGAAGACAGAGTGGGAACATCTGTGATTATTAAATTGTGTTATTTTTGAAGGCATTCTGGATAACATTTACTAGTGTTACAGAAGTGCGCCAAATCGAAACACCCTCGAGCTGAAAAATTGATTTCCTTGGAGCTACTGCACGGAAACATGAGGCTATAGCACATTAAATGTTGACTTTCATGTATTAGACTGTTTTGCAGGGGTTCAGAGGCTTCTGATAATAGCTCATGGTTCCTTATAAATACATTGAGATTTTTAAAAGAGAACATTTTAAGTGTGATTATTCATCTGTATTGTAATCAAAGATTGCTTGTGTCCTCCAAAATAAGGTACTCAAAGAAGAGCATTTTATTGTCAAAATACAAATGAAAAAAATGTCATTCCATGTATGAAAAAAATGTCAATTTCACATTTTTTGTATTTATGCACAATTCAGACAACACGGATAGTAATAGGCATTTCAATAGCTTCAGAACCCATTTGAAATTCATATAAATTGGACAAATACATTATACTGCTTTTATATGTGTTATTTTTTCTGAATAGAGATGGAATAAAGTATGAGTCTCAATATACTCTGAGTAGATGTAAATCCAAGAGTTCAGCTCAGTTCTTTTTCCTGATCCAGAAGATACCATGCCAAGATAGAATTAAACTAAGCAGCCCATGGCACTGTGCTGTTTTTTCTTATTAAAGCTGAAGGTGAGATTGTTGTACTGTGAGGTTGTTGAGGATCCTGATATTTTTAACCGCCAATCTAGTGGGGTTTACCCCTAAATTTCAGAATTCCGGGTGAAAGTAGGTTTTGCCATTAAAAATACTATTTTGTCTTTGTTTCTTGCCTTGTTCACTAAAAATTACATCTGGATAGGAAGGTGTTTCCCAGTCCCATAATGATTTTTGAGATCACAGGTTATCCTGTCTTGTTAGAACAAGAGATAGGCCTAAATTTTCCATAAATCAAACATTCAAAAAGAAATTAAAATTACCTCAGTCAAAATACTTTAGATAGTTTGATAATTCCAGTTCACCGACAACATTTTTAATTTTCTCTTTTTGTCTTTATGCAGTATACTTGCTTATAAAAAAAATAAATTCAACTGAGCTATTTCTTAAAATTTATATAAACTTTATACATTTATTTATTAAAGATGCTTTATTTTTCCCCAAAGTAAATGTACTTATATGTGTGTAAGGACAGCAAAACATTTGATCTTTAAAAAATGCAGACTGGACAAAGCCATAGGGTATACTGACAGGCTTGAGTAATTTCTTTCTAATCTTGTAATGAATTGTCAAATGTTCCTTTGCACTGGTATAGAAATGGTGATATCAGAGATGACTACATTTCAACAGACTGAGGGAGATGGTGCTGAACATTCAGTCTGAAGAATACTCAATAGATTAAGACATGTGCTTTGTGATGAATGCATTTGTAAAAATGATATTACATTATCTGTGCTTTTCCCATGTTGTTTTGAGTATAACCTGATATTTTCACATAATAAGCTTCTGCAAGGCAATTCTACTCAGCTTCTGCAGACACAATTTCTGATAGCAGAATCCCAGAGTTACATTAACAGCCCACAAGGTAAGAAAAGCATTGTTGTTACTCCATCCACAGTGAGGAAAAATTCCTATCTAGTACACTGGTGGCTTTAACAATACTTTCCTTAAATTGTGCCATTAAAAATATTCTTAACTCATGTATCTCCAAAATTATTCTGTAATTAAACCAGGAAAAGGAGAGGTATTAGTTACCATTTTCTATTCCTGCTCTGTCTGGATTCATCTCAAGATAGTATCATGTATAGCTGCTGTTCCAAACACGTTCTCTAAATAGGTCTTTTTATAACAACTTAAACATAAACATCTGTTCATCAGTTAGTCTAGAGCAGTGAGCCTGACAATTTTGGGGTTTTTTTGTTAAACAAATGCATTGGGGTTACCTGCACATATTGCAGAGGCAAGCAGAAGCCTTTACTATAGTTCTTTCCCATAAGCGTTGGTACAAATTGGCACAGATTTGTGCATATTTTAACGTATAGAGCAAGAAGAGTTTAAGTGTATGACAAAGAACATAACTTCCTGTCAGTTTACAACATTTCCTCCTATGAGGCAAGATACCTATCGTGCCTAGATTCCTCTTGCCTCACTGAATTTTGATTTATTTTAGCAAGGTAATAAGTCAACGTTCTTGGCTAGAAACACAAACACACTTTCTAGGTTGTGTCTCTGTTGAACTGATACGATTCTTTAAATCCTGAGGCAGAAGAGTTTGGCTATTTCTTCTTGAAATTGCACAGCAGAGAACCATGAAGCACAGATGTTTCTGGTGGATCAAAACTTTAATAATTGCATTTAATTAAGAAATACTGCTGACGTTCATCCTGAATTGGGACATCTTTTTTCTTTCAGTAAGTGAGAATAGGATGTACGATGTTGTGTGTAAATGAGTGTAAAGGGCAATAACAGTCACAACCCACAGTAGTGAAAATAATTGCATAAGATATTATAGAGCATGACATAAAATGTTGCAGATTATTTTCAATTCATCCTAAACTCCTGATCTGCCTCCTCTGTGTTAACCCCATTCCCCTGGAACTTAATCTAAGATTGCAACCATTTGCAATTTAAAATTACTTTTTAAAGCAAAGCAGTCAATGTATTTCTCCCCCTTTTCTGCAAATTTGAAATCTCTTCACAAAATGTGTGAAAGGCCAGAAATAGATTATGCTGTGGGATACTCTAAAGTCTCTTTAGCTTAAAACCCTTCAGGTTAAAAATGGCATCTTTGCACCTCTGGAAATGGATCATTATTAGGCTTTCACTGGGGATACTGCACTCTGAAAATTGGCATTTTTGATGCACAGAAATCATTTTAGATCACAGTTAGGGGGGTTCTTGGGTATCTTTCTAATGACTACTTCTTTACCCTGCATAAAAGTAGAACAATTACAACTCTCACATTAAGGGTCAGGAGCTTTAAAAATATGTTTCAATTCAAATTAAAGTAGCAAGTTCCTTCTCTCTAAAAGGCTAGTGAGAAACCATATTAAAACCATCATCATTACGTTTTATAGGTTTTTATTGCACTCATTAAGTATGGTGTTAATTTCTATTCTTCAGGACAAGTACTTACTAATTAAAAATTGTGTCACTAAAACACTCCATATTATTATCTACCAGAAAAATTATACCTTGTGTATTGGTGCTATCCTTATGATAAATTGTGAAGTCAGTCATTTGATCAATACTGTTATATTGTCTATTTTCAATTATATTCTGCACAATGTTATTTTCTGAACTAGAGCTCAGAAATGGATGGTGTTTATATGGTACTTCATGGTTGTCCTTCATGGGAATTCTTTTTGTATATTTAGTTGTGAAGAGAAAGAATTTTATAGTCCTTTAAAGAACAAAAAAGTAGTCCAAATGAAGAATGTTGCTAGAAAAATAGGTGGAGCTACCTAAGTGGAGATACCTAAAATAGTACTAATAGCTAACATTAATTTTATTACTGAAGGATTTTAACACACCACAACGTGAAGTTAGAAAATATTATCTGTACATTAGCTTTGAAAACATCTGGCCCTTTGCAGTGGAGGTTGAACTTAATATAAGAATTGCTTAAAATGTGTTGCCTGATAGAATATCTGTGGGTGGACGTATTAATATTCTTAGGATCAAGGTTTCCATACTAAATGTAACATTTTTGAAAAATTTCAATTCTGTGTTACAATGAAATCAAGAAAAGGCAGGAGAAAGAGGGGAGGAGGACAGAGAGAAAAAAACTATGAACCGCAAACTGGCAGTTACTCAAAATAATTAGAAAATGCCTGTAGGACATAATGATTCAATGTCTTTTTCTGTTTAAATCAGGAATTGTACTTTGGTTTCTCAGTCCCACATGAGCCACCTCACTGCTGTATATCATATATTCTGGTCCAAGTGTAGGGCCAGAAAAAGAAGTAAGTCTTTCTTCCATTTATGGCAGATACATTTACATTCATCTAACTTCACACTTGCATGAACATGTTGTGTCAATATAGGGGTGTTTTCTACTGAAGAATTCCAAGCAAGGTCTAGGCAGTCTTATCCTCAATAAAGTATAATTCAACAGTTTATCTCGAGTGGGTGACCTGACCTTTACATTGGTGGCCACATGTCTAAAAACTACATGACAACTTCTTAATGACTCCAGTTTAAAGTCAGTAGCCAGTGGTGAAAAACGCAGAGAAAAACAAAGAACCTGGTCAAATGCTATAATA
The DNA here is from genome assembly GCA_033628505.1 of Tringa tobata. Lineage (NCBI taxonomy): Eukaryota > Metazoa > Chordata > Aves > Charadriiformes > Scolopacidae > Tringa > Tringa tobata. Next base: position 2,218,629 of record JAHREE010000155.1, on the reverse strand, counting down.
CAAGCCTACAGGGAAAAGCTGAAAGTAAAAGAACAGTAGAAGTAAGCCGAAAGCTTATCCACAAGCCTAATTAGGAGAAAGCGGGGAAAAAAAAAAGGAAAAAAAAAAGAAGACAGATGGAGTTCAGTTGGCTAATTTTCTACCTGACTGCCTGGATGAAAAACAGAGGCGTACTGACCTTGTCCATCTGTATTTCTTAGAAGTTCAAATAGTCAGTCTGCACTGGTTAACCAAAAAGCCTAGGTTGAGTAGTTACTAACTGAACCCTAATCACTCATAAAATGTTTCCTAGTATTACAAAAAGGTCAGAAATGTTCCTTGCAGGTATGTTCTGCTATTCATCCTGAAAATATCACTTCCCTATATCAGATGGGTGAACAGCTTTAGCTAAAATAAGAGCAGAATCTAAGTTGTCACCAAAAGCTTACATTAAGTTTTTTTTTTTTGTTTGTTAATTCCCCCACAAATTTCAAAATAGCTTTGTACCTCATTGTCCTAGTGCCGTTGGGGACAGGGTTATTCTCCCCAGGATCTAGCAGGGACATGGCTGTTCCATCCACATGAGCCATGCCAAGGGGGTAGCCAGGAGCTGGCCAGGGAAGAAGGCAGGAAGTCTCCGCTGGGGAGTGGGCTGGGGCATCCCAGGTGTGACCAGTGAGCAGTGGTATTGTAATCGTGTTTGTATATTCCTCTATCCATGTTCCTGTTACTGGGTTTTGTTCCTTTTGCTGTTCTGTTAGACTGCCTTTGTCCCAACCCATGAGTTTTGCCTTTTTCTTCCAATTCTCCCCTCGTGGCCTGGGGAGGAGGCCAAGAGAGCGGCTGCCCCATAGTTCTTTGTTGCTGTCTAAGGCTAAACCGTGACACTCCTTGACTTGTTTTTTAATTTCGTGCTTCATTTCCTACTTCTGGCCAGGACCAAAGTACAAATAAGAACATCTTGATCAAAGGTGGTCTTTTATATTAGATTACCTCAAGTAAATTAAGCCCTCAGCTCCCCTTAACTATGACTTTCTAACCTAACCAGGAAAGAGAATTACTGAAAATATTGTATTTGCAGTTCAGTGTTGGGTTTTTTTATCACATTTTGATTAAAATTATTTATTCATTACCAATATTTTAAAATATTGGTTCCTCCCTCTTTTAAAAGTACTCTTAGTGGTTTATGTAATGCTAATCTTAATAATCTCTCTCCTCCCAATAAAAACAATTTCTTAATTACAGTGGGGCTGACAGACTGAGTTGATTAAAGTAACCAGAAATTAATATAGATGCATTGGGTGAATGGTGCACCTAACTGTCCACACAAAGTTCTCTGATGAATTTCCATTTCTATTATACTAAGCATCATTGAAGCCATCTGGAAATGTCCATTTTTTATATGCTGAGTAAGTTCCTGAAAGTGGTATTTTCTAGAGATGCTAGAATATGAAGCAGAGCTAAAGGATGGACACACAGCTTCCATTTCACGTTGGACCCATAAATTTTCAGGCTTTGTGGTTGGGGTTTTTTTAACAGATATTTGCAAGAGTAAATTTTGTACTCAAAGTTACTTTTTTCTAATGCCAAAGTAAAGTTTACAAGCCCTTTGTTAAATACCTGCAGAGTTTTAACATCATTTGTCAAGAAATCTGGCACCTATCAGGAGTTTGCTTTTGCTTCAGTTCATATAAGTGACTCTACCTTTAGTCACAGGATCAGTGATTCATACAACAGGGGCTTTTCTGAGTCTCAGGCTGGTTTGGGACTGGCAGCTGGAAGAGTCAAGTCTTCTTCATTACTGCTCATTCCCAAGCTCAGCATGAGTGGAAGCTCCTGACTTATGAAGAGAAGAGGTACTGCAGATGTGTTATGACACCTCTGAGAGTCACCATTTCATGTCTTCAAATGATGGAGCTTAAATTGTAAGAGTCATTTATGGTAGACATAAACCTGTGATACTGTCCTGTAGCAAAAATCTACATCAGCAAAACTCTTAAACTCTGACAGCCTTTGAAAGCATAGGTTTTTCTTTCTGTTTTTCTTAAATAAAAAATTAGGGGGTTATCCTAGTTTATTTCAGTCAAATGGGAAAGAAGAAAAATCCAGACCTTGTACCATGAATACCAAGAGACACTCAGCCACTGTAATTCTCCCTGACTGTCAGTAAGGGAAAGGGAATATTTCTCATAATTTGCCTGTTTTCTCTAGCTATTTGAGTAGTCCTGGAAGTTTTCGCTTCCTCTGCACCTTTCAGTCGTTCCAGGAAGGCTGACAGTGTTGGGATCATTCTTTTACCACATGCTCCTCAAATTGCCACTGTTCTTCTCAGTGCCCTGAATTGCCCGTGCTTGCACACTGTGCCTTAAATTGTTACATGTTGCTTTGGCAATTCAAGTATTAACCATGTACCTATGACTCTCGCTTTAGAGATTTATTCCTCTGAGCTATTTACATCTTGGATTTATTAAAGGGTTAGGAATAGCTGATTCCAGCTGCTACTTCTCACTTTCACAAGTTGTTTATTTTCTCCTATGCTTTCCTGTTTAGGATTCTTGGCCATCTCTTGGAGTGAAGGACAGGTCTATATGTCTTGGCCACCCATGAAGATATTCCTTGTTTTGCTCCTTGAATGGAATTGATCTTGCTTATGTACTGCAGTATAAATTTTATAGGCATTTGTTTCTACTTCTCTGAGAGCAAACATATTTTTGGAGCTTTTTTTATTTGATGCTGCTCAATCCCAATATATATATTTTTTCTTCTCTTAACTTCCAACTGTCACCTTCTCTGTCTTTTTTTAAGTTGGCTTTTGCATAAATAATTTCTTTTGTGAAATTTCACCAGTTTTGTGCATGTTCTGTGGCATTTCAAAAAGAGCTAATGTACTGAAAGAGTAGAAATGTCACCTTTCCCCAAATGTAAAAGACTGTTCCTGTCGTTACTGCTTTATTTGATATTTATGGCATTCAGCTAGTTAATATTACTGATAAAAAGTGGAGGTTTGGATGGTCATGACCATATTATAACTTACTGTATTTTAATACAGAAGTGATGAGGTCCACATTGCCTAAACCTAGAGAATGGACTTCTGAGGAATGTAGCATTACATCTAATGTTGTGCTCCCGGCCGAGAAAATGTAACTGCTCTGTGTCGAAAAACGGATAACCTGCTGCACATCTGAGACAGGCAGTGCCCTAACAGTAAATTCCATCATCCTTAGTAAGTGACCACATTTATAGATTCTCCCAATTTATCATATATTGAAAACCAATATTTGCCTTGTCTCTAAGGCAAGACATCAAAGAAAAAAAATCCAAGGAAACTGAATGGAATGTTTTAAAAGATTTAACACCTTTTATTCTTCTTTGATTTTTCCCCTGGGTATTTTTAGCCTAATTTCCTTTTGGTCTATCTCTAGTTATGGCAAGCATGACTGATCTATTTTATTAAAGTCAGTAGGATTGTGCTCAGAATGGGCAGATGATTTAAACTTGTGTCCTTCCTATCTTTTCTGAGACCATTTGGGAATTCTTAGTCCTGAAATGACTGTGGATCATCACAGCTTACTCTAATGTAGAAGGAAGGAAACTCCTATTTAGCATTGCCTTTAATGGTCATGATAGTGAACTGTGAGCATCTTTTCATATAGACTTGAAACTGGCTGATGGCCATTTCTGGAAATCAGTTTGAACTTAACTTACCGACAAGTGGTTTTATTTTCCTGTTCTTTATTGTGAAATGTATACTTGAATTATTTGGAGTAGAAATTAACTTTTAACTTAAAAACACTACGGCAAAATGTTTATAAATGTTAAAGCATCACCAGATTTAGTATGCAAATATTTTCTTAAATAATATTAGAAGATTCTTTTGGAGTCGCAAACAAAGACCTCAGAAATACTACGGTAATGCAGATAACAGTGAGATGTTTAGTTCTGCTCACTGAAAAATGAGTGTTGTGCACTTGCATTATGTTTTTGCCATGTCTCCCAATGGTTACAGAACTTTAATAATATTTAACTTCAATAATATTTAAGATTTCAATAATATTTAACAAAGACCAAAGTTCATTGTTGAAAGTTCCTACAAATAAAATATAATGGTAAGCAAAACCCACATCATTCCTTTGTGGGAAAAGTTGCTCTATTTGTCATTCTGGTTGAAATCACTGCTACTCTGATATGTGAAAGTGCAGCTTGAAATGAAGAAAAATGTAAACTGCCTCTAGTCTAACCAGTAATGAGGGAATATGGAGTACAGACAGACAGAGAAGACAGTTTTGAAGGAAGATGCTAAGAATAGGGAGAACATAGAGTCACTGCAAGATAATTTTTGGGATGCAAGATGTGTGTAAGAAAGCCAACATCATTGGTCCTACTGCTCATTGAATAATTCTATCCCTTCCTTTTCTTCCATTAGTGAAAACCATGTTTGCATAAGTCCAGTTATTCATTTTGGATATAGCTAACTACTCAATGGGCTTACCAATACACTTCAGTCTTTCTAGACAAAACACTGAGAGCTCTATTAGATGCTCTGTAAAATCCATCTATTATGTATAAAAACTGAACAATCAACACCAATAGAAAGCCACTGTGATCAAGTCAGTTATTTTAGTGATTCCTGGAAAGATGTGTTAACAACTACATATCTAACTGAGCTGTGTGTATCTAGAGGGGTATGCAAAATAAGTGCATTAGAAACTTAGATGCTATGTGTGTGGCTTGGAACTGTATTAGAAGCCAGTTCTTAGGGATTATAAGTAAGTGTACACAGTGAAACTCTTTAAAACATTATTTTCTCTTTCTTTGTTAACTTAAACGATAAAACATTCATCTACGTAAAAAGAAATTGAATAGTTGTCCAGCTCCCATGAAAATGAATGTGAATTGGTCATCCAAATTCCCCAGCAACTTTGAAAACATCAAAGCCATTCCAAATTATAAAAAAAGTACAGTGGTATCTACAAAGTATAACTCTTTGAGTTCTAATAGCACCTGGAGCTATGTTGAGCACAACTCACAACTTCGTTAAGTACGGTACAAGTGTGATTTTTTTTACAAAACAGAAGGATTTTTTTTAATTTTATTTTATTTAAATGTCAGAGGAGAAATAGTTTTGAAGTATGCTGTCATAAATTACGGCCAGGAACCAGGCAAGTAATGCATTATATATTAACATTTTCATTCTAATTCAAACTACAAGAATCATCCACATAGTAAAGAAAAAAGGAACCCAGCCAAACTCTTTTCATTAAAACCCTGAGTCATGTTATCTGGCTTAATGTAGATTTCCTGTTGCTGTTTCTCACTGGTTTCACATAAAGTTTTCTTTGAGTCATCTGCCAAACTGCTGAAGGCTCTGGAGTCAGCTTTACAGTAAATTCTAATTGGAGCCATGTCAAGGATTGAATCTCTTGCACTTTCCTTGCATTGCAAGGAAAAAGAAGCAGTTCATGTTTAGTCTGTGAAAGGTAAAAGATTTCACAGACTAATTTCATTAAAATCTGTATGAGTCTGGTGGCACTGGCACTTTTCCTTTAGTGTTTTCCTTTAGCTACTAAATGTAAATGGAATTAAGTCTTCCTTCTTTCTGCCTTTCCCTCTTCTTCATTCCAGCCTTCGCTCTTCTTTCTCACAGGTGACAGTCTGATGAAATGAAGGAAAAATTATATTTCCTTTTTTCTTATACAGAAGGACAGGCATCCAGTGTTTTAGTTGATCTGGGACAATGAAGGGAAACTAAAATTAGAGGTTAAAAAAGCTCAGGAACTATTTTAAGGTAAACAAAACGAGTGTGAAATGGGGAAAGATGGCAATGAAAAATTAAAATTGAAAATAGAAAATGAAGGACTGATGGAAGACAAATAAAGAAAGGAAACAGAAATTAAATGGGAGAGAATAAAGGGTTATGAAAGAAAGGCAGAATTTGGAGGAAGAAGAGACAAAGAGGTTTAATGTATCACATTATTTAATCAAACAATATTTCCAGACATTCTTGGTGAATTCAGCATTTGTTTCATAATGCTGCATGGGTCTGAGCTCCAATGGGAATATCAGTTATTCAAACATCATTGAGGATTTAGACATGCGACCAGATAATAAACAAGAGAATGCATTATAATAGTACTGAACTATTTTTGGCAATCAACATTCCAGGAGGAACAAGTAAAGGATTTAAACAATTTAATTCCCACTTCTATCAGAAAACTCTTCTACGTGGTCCTCCTTTGTCTGAAAATCCCAAATCAGATTTGCAGCATATGGGGAAAATATGTTGTGTCTTATCAAGAAAAAAAAATTAAAAAGCAGGTTGAAGTAAAAGTCAGGTGTCATGAGGAAAATTGATTGTGCCAAATAATGAAATGAAAATTTGAAAATAAATTAAACACATTTGTATTGAGAAAAGTGAGAAAAATTCAATGTTTAATTTTACCACACATTACATACTGAAAGTGAATGGGATCCTCAAAGAATAATATCTTGAGAACCTAATTCAATAAAGACCTTGGAAAAACTGAAATTTTATAAGCAGTTACTAACCATTACTGGAAACTTAGAAAAGTTTTTAAAACAATAAACAGTTGAAGGAAGGAGCCATGCACAGGCTAGAGAATAGCACAGATATAACACCTGAAATGAGGAAACAGCCTAAATTCATTTTTCATTTATTGCATGTAAGATTTGGTGACAAATAGTTACAATAAAATGCAGACCATTTAAATGCAGTATATGAACTTGAGAAGCTGAGTATGTGAGGCAAGATTTGCTATGTTCTTTTTTGGCGTGTAGTAAATTACAATTCTACAGTACTAGCAGAGCACATGCAGTCACTTCTAAAAATATTTTTAGTACTTTTATATGCTCAGTATTGTGCATAATCGCCTCAGTGAAAACAGTTGTACATCTATTTGCTAATAAAGATCTCTACTGCTCCAAGACATATTAAAGAACTTTTGCCAACCTAACACCTATACCATTGCCCATTTAGTGGTCTGTGTCTCTACCCATGGCAATCTGGGTTTTTGAATTGAGCAGAAGTCTATCAACAGTGAATTACATTAAATTGGTGTTTTAATTAAATTCTGTTCAGAATGCTATTTTGTACTTTGCACTTTGTCAGTGCAAGAAGTAGATTAGGACAGAGCAATATCATCCTGTGGTCTTCCTTCTACTCTTCTCTACTTTGAGCCTACCTTGTGCCTGGCTCAGTGCTTACCTCTCAGTGTGGTGCAGGAAAGGAGAAAGTCAGGACTTTGATACTGCCTGTTCCATAGAAGATTTTTTCCTCCCACTTCCTGTCCTCACAGTTTTCTATGGGAAATTTGGTTTTGCTGTAAAGCAGTGTAGGACAGGGAGAGAGAATGATCTGAAATTTTCTTGAGTCACATTGCAATTATTTTGAAAAGTATCATCAGAATTGTTAAAGAAAACAGTAAATTTGAGTAATGTGAACTTACGCTGGTGTCTTTGAAAGTAGGTTTTAAGATTTCTACTCATGCAGAGTGGTCTGCTAAGTTTTGAAAATTCAGAGATGCTGAAAACAAAGTACAGCTCAGAAACAAAGCAGGAAAGCTTGCATAACTGATTTTTTTTTCTCATTTACGAGCCAGCAAAAGAGCAAACAAAAGCATCCTGTATCTAACTTTGGTTTCTCTGCTTTTTTCTCTTCCCCCCCCCCCCAGTACATGAAAAACAATGTAACTGCACATACAACATATGTTATCCATTCAGAAGAGTACACAAAATTAAAAGAAATTGAAGACATTTCTAGCGGCACTCAGGTTTTAGTTAAACAGATAACAATAGCTATACTAGCTTTGTTTTGCTTGAGGAGTAAGAAGACAATACTAAGAACATGATTCCATAAGCAGCAGCACCATGCCCCAGAAGTTGCAGGGGGTTATGGGCAAAGAACTTTTAATGGCCTTCTACAAGGTATAAAGTACCAGAAATGCAGTGCTTGCACTGAAGGGAGGAGTTAGTACCATTTTAATTAGTTTCTCCATAAATACAAAAATGTATTTGGAGACAGATCAACCGAATGTTAAAAATGAGTCTCAATTTCTTGAATTTCACATGGCTATTTCTGTTTTGACCAGATGGATCTGGCCTTTCACCATTACAGTGTTAAAAATCTGCTTTACACATGCATATTTGGATTTTTCCCACACTTTTAAGGGAAAGTCATATTAAGAAATACCTGAAAACATTAGCTGAGATGCAAGAGAACAATTTAGCTGGAGGGAAATAAATTCAAAGAGGATGTCTGGAGCATCAGAAAGATATTCTTTCACCCTGAAGATTTCAAAGCTTTCAGCTTTATCTGCTGTGGCAACAACATTTGTGTCGGCTTTTACTGTTTTGACCTCCCTTTGCTTCTTCTGTAGCTTTACTAGGTTGAGGGTAATGGTGGGGGTTTTTTGGCTCCCTTATGATGTGTTCCTGTGTCCTTCTTGGAAAAAAATTTCCATGTATCCAATGTGTAAAACTTCATCCAACCAAAATGATTCCTTGTAATTACTGCAGAAAGCATTGCAGGTATAACTCACTGATTGTGTCTTCTGCTTCCCCCTTCCTATCCACTCCAGCCAAAGCCAGAGAAGAATCTAAGGGAACATTATTTGGGGCCTAATTAACAAAGCTGTGATATCTGAGATTGAATCAGTGGGGTTTCAAACTCTGGGGTGAGCAGACCATAGACCATGCACTGGAAGTGGAATTGTCCCTTAATGTCATTTTTGAAAAGTCCAGTAAGTAGCTCAAAAAATAAGGGGGAGTTCCACAAAGAAATTATGCAATCCAAAATAAATTCACAAGTAAGAAAACCAACCACTTCCATATTACCACAGCAGCATGAAATGACTTATGTAGACTGGGAAACTCTCAGGTGAGGATTGAACATGGTATGTAAATAAGTAACAGAAAGTGCCACTTTCATAATACTGTCTTGATCCCCATTGCAACTAGGATTAAATTTTCAGTCCTGACCTGTGACTTTCATTACTTTTGAGGGTTTGTCTCAGGTTATTAACATCGTTTTATTGCAGTACTAATATGTAAATTATAGAAAAAGTGGAATATGCCAGATACTATGTAATTATTCCTCCATATTCACAATAAGGCACAATTGAACATATGGCAGACATGGTTAACTGTACTTTATGCTAATCTCTGCATACTGTTTAGCTCACCTAATTAACTATACATGGTATACTAGATGCTGCTTTGCAGCAGAAAGTCAGGGAGGAATCCTCTGGATGAAGCATTAAATGCCTAAGAGAAAAGGAAAATCAATAACATACTCTATTATGACTTCCCTTCCTCCCAACTGTCTCTTTCTTTATTTTTAAACATCTATTCTTTCTTCAGTAGCCAAGATATGGAAACTTTGGAGACCACATCTGGCTTTTTTTATCAGTAGAATGCTGTCAACTTCTCTAATAATCATATTATTATAGAATCCACAGGAAAAACAAAAGTTGAAGTATTTAAACATTCTTATCAGAAACCCATCCAGAAAGGGAACCACAATCAATTCCAATTTACATATGCATGTAATTAGACCAAATAACTAAATTTTTTAAAGGTAAAAATATATTTCTGAATGAGATTCAAATCTTAACTTGTAAATTGCAAGTTTATTATAGAAAATGAACAAATTAAAAATATATGGTTATTGAAAAATAAAATTCCTGTTTTCTTAGCTGTTGTAGATTACTAAGAAGCAAAAATTTGCTGAAAGGATAGACCTTTGTTTGAACTTAGATAAAGATCAAGTAAAAATTATTTATTCATAGTCTAAAAATTCTTTGTATGGTTACCAGTATACAAATAGCAAATAGTACCCAACTGTCCTTAACATGCAGGGCACAGCCTGTTACCAGAAACAGAGCAGACTCCATGGATAACTACATATCTGCTGACCACTTTCAAAAGTGTTACAGAAAAAATTATCTAGCAATGATGGACGAAGCTGGGGGAGGGGTGTCAGCCCTGGCTATCAGAGACAGATGGCAATGTAGCTTCAAAACCAGGGGAACATGAGGCAGTGTGGCCTGCTCCCACGTACACAAACTGCTCTTAGCTTGGGCTGCCCCCTGACTTGGGTTCTGCAGTGTGGTTAGGAAAAGAAGCCGTCTTTCTGATAGCCTCCTTCAGGTGATGTTGGTTTAAAATGCTGACAGCCAGTTCAGAGCCCATCTTGAACGGGTTTGTGGTCTCATCAAGCATTTGTTACTGTTCACATTAATTTTATTTTCTTCAGGCTCCAAGCTCAGCTTTCATCTATAGATTGCTGCAGTAACACTATTTTTGATGTAGCGAGGATATCCTCAGCCAGAGAGAGCAATCACAGACCTCTGTCTACACGATAGAATATATATACTGAATTGCTTGTTGCAGCTTTCTGATCTTCCAGTATAACAACTGCACCCCTTAGGGCAACCTCAATGAGCCAATGATCAATATACCCGTGCAATTAAAGGAGCAAGTATTGCTTTTACCATTTCCTCCAGCCAACCTCAATTGCTTCAGTCTTGTCTAGGGGATGACTCTCCATCTTGTACTAAAATACATGCCAGCATTGGGCCCTTTGACCAATTCACCAACAATATTTTCTTTAGAAACCTTAGAGAAAATACCAAGCATTCTGGAAACCAGGCGTACAAAACATTTGGGGGGAAAAAAAAAAGTCATTGTGTTGGTTGCTTTTTTTTGGTTATTTTTCTACTGGTAGTATTTACAATTCAGATAAATTTGATTTCTGCCATGGGGTTCTAGAACAGTCTTTCTTCATAACAACATGGTTGGATACAGGAACCCTTCGACAAACATAGCTTTTGTATGCTTGTATAATAGCAATAACCTCACAGAAACTTCACATTACCAAGATACATTATTGTTTGATTTAACAAACAGCTTTTCTTTCCTTTGTTGTCTGCGTGCTGAATATACTTGCTCCTTCGTGCACTTTATGCTGCTGCTGTATAGGGTTATGACTTAATTAAATGTCTCTTCCTTTTTTCTTAAGGTTTTATTTCAGGACCTTAAAAAAAAAAAGCAGTCAACTGTTTGCCTCTGATCCACTTTTATCCCTCTCATTTACAATCTGAGAAAAAATGAGCACACTGGATACCTCCTAGTGAGTGGCTGACAACTAAAGATGAGCAAAAACTAATACTTTGTTATTATCTAGCCTAGAGAAAAGTTTACAGGATAACCAGCTATTGACCTTTCCAAGTAAACATATTTAAGAATTCAGTGGTTGTGGGGAGCTTAGACAAGCCACAGCATGAACCCTTCAGAAAATGTCCAAATGCTTGTACTTTAAGTGTATAACTGAAACAATTTTTCTTTTTTACAATTTGTCTAACATTTCAGACAAACGCAATGGAGCTGAGGTTCCATTTTTCTCATTATATATATTATAAACTAGGTGTACAGTTTGAACATTTCTCAAATGGCACAAAGGCACACTTTAATCAGTACCCTTCACTCCAGAAAGTTGCAGCAATAATGCTGCAGTGCTATCTGAAAGCTTACACTGGTGAGGAAATTATGATCACTTTGAAGTGTGACAGCAATAGGCCTCACCTGGTCTCCTTCTTTTCTCTTTCTTTCTCTCCCTCTATATTCTTTTTATTTTCCTTTTTATTTTTTCAAAATGTTTTTTTTTTCCTCTTTGTCATCTAGCCTTCTGTTTCTCTTTATCTCCCTTTCTCTCTTTTCTATCTTTTCTTTCTTTTATAAAGGAAAGAACACTTTCAAATTAACTCATTTAAATTAGGTTTCCATTTGATTGACTATGGCCAGGATTAAAGAAGGGTGGATTTTTTTTCAAAATTAAAAAAAAAGAAATTAAAAAAGAAGAGCGAATTTGTCAGTTGCTGCCCATTTGCCATGGTGAGTTCTGTGGCGCATGTTGATATAGAGGGAGAAGGGGATTGTTTTCTGACATGAGTAACCAGAACAGATGAGCTTTTCAAGGTTGTTGCTTCCCTTAACTCTTCAGGAAAAAAAGGGTTGAAAATTCACACAAATCTCATTAACTGTGAACACATTTGCTTTAAATAAACTTTCGCTGGTTGCCTTGATGTTTTTCCATACCTTTCTATCCAAGTTTTAAATATATGTCCAAATTGAGGATACCTACATTATTTCTTTCTCTCTAAAATATTGCACCTGAGTTGTTTTCTTGTCTTCCTGAGGACAGCAACATGCAAAGAAAGGTGTTATCTCTGACTACATCGTTTTAGGTGTTCCGGTACTCTTTGTTCCTGCAGGTTGGGGTTTGGTTGTGTTTTTTTTTTTTTTAAACTACCTTGTTTATTTTTATGCTAACTTCACTGTAATGTATCGTTCCTAGTTAATGTTTGCAAGCTGAAGCATACATGTGTCACAAATCCTGACAGTAAATAATTAAAGTATTTAAATAAACGTGTGTCTGTATGGTAGTTTTGTGGTTGTACAAATTTGTAGAGCAAGATCTTATACTGATCTATAATTAAAACTGCCTCTGACTAGCATGATCCTTACTGAGTCAGATTAATTTACACATTAAGCAGCCATCTGTAGAGATTTTCATGGTACCTTGTTTGCAATGCCAGGGCTCACACAGGGATTCAAAAACTAACTTGGCCTCTAGGGATTTCTTTTAGCACTACTATTGGATACATTTGCTCTGAACAAGTTATTCTAGCCATTGACACTTTGTACCCTTTGTCACTGTTTTATATCATGATCAGCAGAGGCTTTTTAATGTTTTGCATATATAATGACATAGCAATTGGTAAACTAAGAATAGTATTTTATACATACATATATGTATATGTATATTTTTTAAAGTCCTTGACTCTGTTAAAAACCTTTGCAATAGTTCTGAACCAGAACAGATTTGCCATCATCTGTAGTCATAAAAGATAAAAACACAACATATTTTGGCTACAGTAAGAAACATATTGCAAGCTTGTTGATGCTAATTCTCTAAAAAAAGGATAACAACTGCAATGTACTGTGTAAGAGTCTTCTTATGCACGAGTGTTTTGTAAGTAAGCACAACTTGTGTGCTATAAAGGGGAGATAACAAAACCCACTTTACCTAGTGCAAAAATAAATTGTAAGAACTAAGTATAAATACAGTTTGTAAACCCAGTTTTCAAACATGAACAGTGTATTCTTCAGTTACCTTCAATCAAATGGGTGGATGAGAGCAGCTGAAGTTAGAAATGAAGGTTATAGCCCCATTTCTATCATCAACATACTCTGTAATGGGGAGCAAGTCACTTCATTGCTCTGCTATGCATTTTCCTTTCTCACTTTTGTCTGTTTTACCTGTTCAGAACACTAGCGTTTTCAGACAGAGAAGAGTCTTCTAGTTCTGCTAATGCACCTAGCACCATGGGGCTTTAATCCACGTAGGGGCTCTGAGCATTATTGTAACACTAGTAAAAATAACTATAATGAAACAGCAACAGCACAATCACCTGCCAAATTCAGTCACAGAAATGGGCTTTCTAATATGTAGACAGTGTTCTAGTATGCAATAAAATATTCATGATACTGAGGCCAAGAAAGTCATGGATATTCATGGAATAGATCCAACAATAATATATTAAGTCACTTTCCATGTTAGAACAGGGCTTTTAAACAGAGGTAGAATGATTTAGGGTAAATCTGTAATATTTAAGAGGTTCTAACTCATGGCAAAACAGAATCCAGTATGCCCCCTTTCTGACTCAACAGTATATGAAAAATGGTAGCAGGAGTCCATCCAAGCTAATTAAATCTGATTAACAAATACGCTGGAAGAAATCAAGCTAATTTGTACACACATGCATACAGAAAAGAACTTAGTGCCAGTGAATACTTGGCTAGGTCTTGCTAGTATTTCCAAAAAATACCAGCTAATCCCAATCCCAAGGATAGTAAGAGATCCCAGTTACTACAGCAAGCAGGAGGATCAGACCAGATCAACCAGCAGCTTCTTCCCAGCCACTGGTGGGAAGATGCAGATTCTTAGGAAAAGCTTCTAAGAATAGGGCAAACGGACCACTCCACAGCAGAATTTTCTACATTATGATTCAGTAATGAGCCTCCCATCCAACTGTGTTAGTGAGATCCACAATGGCAAGCTGTGTGAAAAAGTACTCTTTTTGTTGGTTTGTTTGTTTAAAATCTATCATCTGATCATATCATTAAAATACTTTAATTATATAATTAGAAATATTGAATAATATTATTTCCTACTCATTTTCTCCCCATCTGTGGTTGCATGGGCATCTCAGACATATTTTATAGAATGAATTCTAAAACTGCTTTGGTTTTTTTTTTCTAATTCTTATACAGAGACCAGACCAGCCCTTCAGCAATTCTTTTCTTTAATGGAACATTATTCCATTACCCCATGTTCTTTTTGTGGATAACATGGCCAGAATGTCAACACAGTATTTGAGAGGAGCAACACAACCTGTAAAACAGCATGGCCATCTTCACTGTTTTGCAGGCTTGCAATAATTCCTAACCTTCCAATAATTCTCAGCTTTATTTTTCTTTCACATTGCTCATGAGCACAGGTATGAAATTTTTGGAGGACTATCTACAGCATTGTCCACCTCAGACTGTTTTATTCCCATATGAACTGAATGCTCTGCTATCAGTCGGTTTTCAAAATAAATTTTCTGAATTATATTATCATGAAAACTTTTTACACATCACTATTCACCCACCTTCCCGGATCACATAGAAATTTGTTGAATAATTCATGCTCCAGTATCAGTCCCTAGAGGATCTTCTTCTGAAACTCTCTCTATTATTAAAAGAGCTCCTGAACCTTGCTTCTCCCACTTGAACCAGTATATGAAAACACTTCTTCCTATTCCATAAAAGCTTGTTTTTTTAGGAAGCTTTGGTGAGAGAACTATTGTGAGGAGAAGAGGAGAAAGAGCAGGCCATTCCTTTTCTTACCGATTCTCAGTTAATTCTGCCTAGGCACATAAAGCAGTACTTTCTGTACTGGTCTTCCTAGATCTACTAACTCTATGTTATTTGTTTTGGCACAAAAAAATCAGATATAACTGACAAATCTATAGTTGTACAAGTCACACCTGGAACCTGATCCTGACACTTACAATTTCGCAACACCAGCATTGATTCAAGCAGCAGGTTAGGCACCACAGTTTACTGAGCAACTATTTAATATTTGTAGCCCTTTAAAACTTCTGAAGAACATCTGGAAATGTGCTACCATTTCTTTTAATGGTTTATTCTTAAAATTCTTCTGCTGCTGCTTCACTCTGAGGCGCGATCTCTCCTTACCATTCTCCTTTATTGCCCCATTTCCATGATCTCCATTTTTACCTCAGTCATGTATAAAGGCTGATAAGCATTCCATACAATTTTCTTTGTGTTAATATTAATTATGTTATTATTTAGGTCGTGTTATTGATTACTTTCCTCATCTGGGCATTACTTTCACTTTTGATTTCTAAGAAATTCTAATATGAAGAAATTCCTTTACTCTGCAGTTTGATCAGGTAGATTTTATCATGTTTTCCTTCAATCTTTTTTTTCCCCTTTTTAGTGATGTATAATTTACTATCAGCCACTTGAGGCTGAAAACTATGAAATAAAGTTGGTGAATGGAAGAGGCCTCTTGCAAAAAAACTTATGCTGAGAATTATGACCTGGTAATGTCATGAAATCTTCAGAACTCTGCTTGATAATCATAAAGTGATACTATAGAAGTACTTAGAGAGTGCGGTGGTGGTTAATAGTACTGTCATCTCTGTTTTGCATATTCTGGGCACAGCAGACTTTCTGTGCTTTGTGAGGCTTCCCTTCTATATAGTTCCCTCCATGCCTCATCATTGTGGTGACAACCAAACAAAATTTTTTGTTTGCTTATACTAATCCTATTCACAAATCTCAGCAGGATCTTTGAGAAAATCTCCTTATAAGATTGAATAGGATGTTTGTGAGAATTGTCTTTTCATCAAGACTCACATCAAGACTTACAGTGGGTGTGCTAGGATCTCATAATTTTTTGCAGTATTCAATTTATTCCAAGGCAATTTGCCATATTACTCTTCTTCTTGTGTGAGATGATGACTGTGCATGTCAAATGTGATGCTAATTTGGAAACAGACTGGGACTAAACAAAGTAACTAGCATCCATAAGGATAATATTTACAGGTTGCTATTATAATATAAGAATTGAGTAGATGATTATGAAATATATAGCCTATCTTCCTTGAAAATCAACTTCTTTCGGAATATTTCCTTTGGAAATAAATGTTTAGAAGGTCTTCTCATCAAATATCTTATGACATGCCTCTTGGGGCTGGCTATAGGGAATGGTAAATCAATACAAGACTAAAAATGCAGTGTGAAAGAAATTCTGTCAGTCATTACAAGAAAAACTGGTCAGCAAAAGAGAACTTTATTTCAATTCAAAGATGATGTGGGACAAAAACTTAGAGATAATATAAAAATTCTTACTGGAACCTTCTCTTCTGCGATTCACAGAATCTGTGATTCAGTAGTTCTGTGATTCTCTTCTGCTCAAGTCCACAGTTAAGGTAGAATATAAGGGAGGGTGTGTGAGATCACCTTTTCTTTATGGGAAGAGCTATAAGGCAAAGACTACAATAGCTACTATAATTCTATGCTAATTCCAACTACAGGAATAATACCACTACTATTTGACAGTGCTATTCTGCACTGCTGGTCTGCAATCCTCTCTTTGAGGATTTCGAAGTATTCATGTACATGCTCTAATCATGTGTTTCTACACTTGAAAAAAAAGAATGCTAATAAAAATGTGCACAGTAACACGAAAAGCTTAACAGTTGCCTGGAGAGTCAAGGAACACATTTCCAAATGTACATTACTCTTTGCTTAGGCTGCTTTCCTAAAATACAACTTGTCATAGAGGATTCAGAGGAGCCATAATTTGCAAGACCTTCTTTTAGGGTATGGAATAACTATTTACACAGTCCCCAGTCCAAAGCTATCATAGGTTTAGTCTCAGATTTCTCAGAAGAAATAAGTTGTGGCAGGATCAAGCAATTGACCCAGGAACTAAACAGGATATAAGTTCATCTAAAATTACAGCCCCCAAGGCCTGTACTCCAACCCACCTCATCTAAGAAATACCTAAAATTTATTATGTGCCCACTTAGAGCATTGCATCAAAACACGCCTTCCAGTTCCAACTGCTGTACTTCAGAATGACTGTTGAAGTTTGGTCCCTCACTGCAAAAGCAGGGTAGATCTGCACCTCTGCACAAGCAGACTTGCAGGCATCAGAAGAACTTGCAGACAAATGCATAGTATTAGGGAGTTCAAGTGCTGCTTAGGCACTTCGCTGAAGATTTTATGTTGCTGTTTTGGACTTACATACCCAATACCCTGTTTTTTTCTGAGAGAATCCTTTCTTTTAGTCTAATCAAAAGCCAATCTCTGCTCACCAGAATCCCTGAAAACTCAAAATCAAGTATGACAAAAATAATTGCTTGAATACAGAAGAGCAGACCTTAAAATGCTACCCATACTAAGCATGGCCAAGAGCAAGGAAATATAGTAGATGCAGATGAGTTATCCTCTATCAGGAACAAAATTAGCCAGATTTGAAAGGCTAATTCTGTGCTTCTTTACCTGGCAAATATCTTCCATGTGATAATATTTGAAACCATGGTTTATGGGTTATTAACCACCTCATATGCCAGTAACCATTACTTTTACTGGAAAGTTAAAATATAGGGAATGTTTGAAGAGGAAAACTAGAAAAGTGGTCCTAATCTAGGCAAATTGGGAGGACAAACTGAAATTTTAAAATCTATACAATCTGTAAACCAGATGGCTCAGAGGGGAATTTAATTGTAATACATAAAATCTAATATGCTGCAGACACAGTCAATCCAGGTTACCATTTTCCCCCTAAAACAAATATTGCAACAAGAGGACATACTCTAAATTGAAATTACAGAAGAACCCTAAGACACGGGGAAGCAATTTTTTCCTTAACTAAAAAATATCCTGCAAGACAAATGGACAGAAAAAAAAAACACTGCAGTCTTCCAAAACAATCAAATATTATTATACAGGAAAGCTGGGATAGAAAAGTATGCCTTAATTTGTCAGCTGTTTTGCATTAAATCAAAAATTTTTAGGCCATTATATTTTTTCATACTGTGCATATATGTAAACAGAGAAATTCAATTGTGTGACAGTTTGGAGACACGATAAAGAATTGCAATAAAAAGAGAAAATATAAAAGGTTGTGTGAGGGACATGATAGTTATTTATTTTCTGAAATAAAATTTATTTGAGAAGCTAAGAGTATGGCTACATGGAAATGTGCAGGCAGCCACAACCTTACTCAGCCTGTGCTCTAAGCTAGCTGGGAACATGCCAGATTTGCTCCAGTGCTGTATAACCGTACAGTGTGTTAAAGGTAAAATGTTCTGCTGCGAGATCTGTCTGCATCCATCTTTGTAGACATGCCCTAAGTAAAAAAAAATAATAAAATCTCAGTTTGCATATACTCTGTGAAAAATTCCTAGAGCTTGGCAGCTAACTTCTCCAAGGATTCCTCTGCATTAAACAAACACTATTCTTGGGCTGAGCAGGATTCACCACAATTTTATCTGCAGTTGTTCCTCCTACCATCTAGAGGCAGGGAAAATATTCCCCTAGGGAGCCTGCAGTTTATTCCCCAGTATTTCAGTATTTGGGGAAGGATAAAAGAAAGGATGCTGAACCCAGAACTGTTGGTAACAGAGGGAGAAGGCACACATAAGACTTGGAGACCAAGGCTGTGGTGAACACAATGGGTACGGAGGGCAGAAAGGTCACATCCAGGAGGGCGCAGTAGAGGAGGCACCCAGCCAGACTGCCTGAAACCACAGATCCCAGGAGTTATGACCACTGTAGCACTGCGCAGGGGGCCCAGTCCAGACTCTGAGCATTTCTCTGCCACCAGCAGCTGGCTCTGAAACTTCCTCGCATTTGTGGGCTCTCTTCCCTTCGACTCCTGTGCAGAGCAGGTGATGGCCTTATCCTGCTCATAGCTGTTCTTGTTGCTTAGGAAATGGCGCTACTGCAGGGCCCTTAGAGCACTCACAGGCCTCACAGCCTCTGCCAGGCCTCTCTTGAGGATCTCCCCACCCTGCCCATGGCCCTGGACCTTGTGGCAGCCCCTGGGGCTGCCAGTCTCTGCCCTGGCTACGCCGCAGCATTGCGAGCTGGCCGTGGGTCCTGCCATGCCGGGCCCAGGTGTGGGCCCACATCTCAGCCTGGCCTTGGCCCAACCCCTGCCCCAGAGAGCGCCAGGGCTGCCCCCAGCCTGTCAAACCTCTGCATATTGACCCTGCCTACAGTAGGGCCTGATCAAGTAGGACCAATCACCGGCCTTGTTAATGGGAGCTGTGGCTTTTCAGCACTTTCGGGTGTGCCTGGTACATGCTGCCATTTAACCATCCACCCAGGGTGGTACCTGCTCACGAGCTGCCTTGTAAATCCCTCAGTCAGGCCTAAGCAGTGAGCACAGAGCATACCACAACGGCACCAACGCCATAGAGACTACAGCTGCAGATTTTGACCCAGGCGACAGCCAGCATCCTGCTGAAGCAGCACAGTCATGTGTGCAGGGCTTAAATCTGTTTTCCACTTACATTGCATAAGGAAACATAAATAGCAGGTAAATGCCTCATTTTCCTCTGTCTATTAATGTCATTTATAAGAATCACAGTCATTACCAGAAAAGAAAAAGACCAAACGCTAAAGACTGTAAACACTTTGTAGCATCATTCATCCACTACTGTTTATGTAGATGAGGAAGCTCCATTGAAATAAATTCATTTAAAGAAGAACAGGTGAGGCCAGACAGTTGTGTCTTCTTCAGAACTCTATAGAAAGGAAATGTTTTTTCAACTATTTAATTGATGGAAATTTATTGTTAACATTTAGTAACTAGAAATTTGACAGAAGTTTCCATTTAATATTTCTCTTAAACATCTTGTACACTACTGCCTGAGGAACAATATGCATGGAAAAGCATTCAAGAAGAACCTGGAAGAAAGGAGCAAAGACCTAAGGTTTACTCATATGGTTCAGAAAGAAGGGATTAAGAAACACTATTTTCAAGTCCATTTGTGGATACACAGCAAAAATTTAAAAAGGATATTCAAGAAATGGTCTGCAGTAACAATAGGGATAGTTCCTAAACAGCCGCAAACTCAAACAAGGACACATGTGAGATATACAGGGATTCAAATTAATCCTGTCAGACCTTTAGCAAAACTGCATCTTTTATTTTTCACTTTCTACTGAATTTTTTAGCTATGACAAATGCCAAATCAGCACTGTTTACCATTACTAAAAAGGGAATTTGAGTTTTTATGTCCGTATGCACAGATGTTTAATTTGTGATTCAGGTGACTATCCCCACTGTCTAACACTAAGGTGTATCTGCGGAAATACAGATCTCAGTTGTTCTGCTTGTGTGAACAGAACTGTGATCTGCCACATGGACATGAACAGCAATCCAAATTTAGCTAGCCTAGATTCCTGTACCTGTGTTTCCTGCTAGCTGCTTGGAGCCCTTCAGGGGCACCTAGCCAGTGGGAAACATTAGATTAAGGAATTTATGTAGAATTGGAGCCATCCAAATCTGGGCCAATGTCTCATCATTACTGCATCTGTAGAAGGGCCTTTCAGGAAATTCATTCTACCTATTCATTTTATTTGGCTATTTTGATCATTTATGTGCACTAGTTCATTCCCCAAATTGCCAATAATATGTAACAATCGCAAAGGCAGCATGGTAAATCACAGCAATGTAGCACAGCTTAAATCTTCAAAACAAATTCCTGCACATTCATTAAAAAACTTGACAGTATGTTCCACAAAGCTGGTAAAGCCAGGAAGGTGGTGCTGTTTATAGGAACATGGCTAATCAATGCATACGCATCTTTTCCTGCAAGGTTGCTCAAAGTAATTAGTAACAGTGATACAGGGAATTAGAAAGCAAAACTGAAAAATAGCAGGTATCAGCTACAAACCACTCAAACATAAGGACAGCAGGGTACAAAAAATTCTTGGCTAGAAGATACTTTCTTCATGGGGGATTTTAGCTGCTCATAAATCTGTTGGGAAACAGATATATCCAAGCATGCTGTGTCAAAGAGAGAATTTCATCATTTGCAAAAAAAGGCAAAACTGCCCTAGATGTAATTCTTACTGAGAGGATGGAGCTGCCTGAGGATATGAAAATAAAGGAATATCCTGGAGCCAAGGACCATAAGCTGTTTAAATTTAGTATGGCAAATGATGGATCCACTGCAGAGTACAAAGACAAATGAGCAAACTTATATTAAGACATGTAAGCTAAATTCTCGGCCATTTCAAAGTCAGTATCAATGTTGTCATTGACTTCAGGGGGGACAGAATTTCATTTCGGATTAATAAAACGCACAGAAGATGACTGAGGAAGGATATTAAAATCTTCCTCTTTTCTACTGCTCTTAAACAAAGAAACAGCCAATGTTGCTTCGCAAGAAAAGAGCCTGAAGTTTGGTAAAATAAATACAAAATTCTACTGAAATTAGAAGATAACCAAATTAGATTACTTTATAGCCAACAGAACACCCTCTATCACTGTAGGATAAAAGTAGTAAAAGAAAGGAATAAAAAAGAAATGTTTAGGGGCTATGAGAACAAAAAAGATTTAAAGTGTTCCTAAAATTCCTAATGAGAAAGTCCTTTCAATAGAAAAGGAAGATTACATTAATAACAATTCAGAATTATAAAGATGATGAACTATTATTTAAAAATATGCCCTTAACAATAATAAAAATGAAAAAGAATGGAAGACAGTAAAGATAAATGTGAACAATTAACAAAGAAGGCTTCGTATTAATTGACTCTTACAAAAGAGCAGATAAGGGCACGTTTCACAGATTTGAACATAGCTGAGTCAGCCCTTGTTAATGTTATTGTCCTCTGATATTAAGAGATTCTACAAACATGGTTTGTATCATTGACAAATATTTGCTGAAAAGCTACTGGAAGAAAGGAGGAAGTTTGTCTACAAGAAAATTGCAGGAAGCCTAGCAATTACCTTCTACTTAGATTAATCACTGGAGTCTTTGTCCTGGAAGTCATGGCTCAGTTTAGGTATCCAGAGGCACATACAAATCTTTCTGAGTAAAACCTAAAAAAAACCCCCACAACAGACAAACAAACAACCCAACAAAAAAGCAACCAACAAAAAATCCAACAAATAATAAATAAACCTCTTATCAGGGCAGGAACAGTTAAGACAATGACTGTAAGGAATAAAACTTGCAAAAGTACTTGATGTAAGTTAGAATTGCTAGATATCTCAGTGTGTTAAATTTAGGATCAAATAGAGGATCACAAAAATGCTGCTGTGAACAAAGGGCAAAAAATCACAAAGGAAAGTAGCCAGTTCCTAGAAACTGAATCTTTCTGGAGAAATCTCTTAAATAGTGTTCAATAGGAAACCATGATTCCATCATTTACACGGTGATGATGATGAAATCTTCTTTCTCTGCTGTCTTTTATGTCTGCAAATAAATTTGGTTCCAGCATTTTAACAACAGGAACTGCTGCTTGCCTTGTTTTCTAAGAGTCTCTCTTTTCTTACCACTTTAGGCATTAACAGTCAGGAATGTTAATCTGCGGAGCATTATTTAGTTTGATTAATATTAACAATGTATCACTTCTTTACTGGTTGGCTTACTGAGAGGGAGATTTAATGAATTCTTCATCTGGCTTTGTCATCCACCTTTTTTTCGCTGTTTAAAGTGCAATGAAAAGCACACAAAATGCTCTTCCGCTTTCACAAATGAGGATATTTCTCAGCTCAGCATGATCGGACACCACTGTTACATGTGCGATGTTGAACCAAAATAGCAGCAGCTCCCACCTGCAAGAAAAGACACCCCAGGCACCAAAGGGGACACTTTCTATCCCCAGCTCATCCTTCTCCCTAAGGCAGGGGAGGACTATAGCTGTGTGACATGGGAAGACACAGGTATCCATGTATTTATTGGTATACACTATGGAGACACCTTTTCTCTTGCCCTTGCATTCCTCTACCCCAGGCTCTTCCAGTAGCACCAATAATCAAGCTCTTTCATTTGGAAACTCCTGGTATAATTTCCTTGCAGATGGAGCAGAAAGAAACAGTCCTTCAGCTTGAACTTTAAAGACGTGGTCTGCAAACACAGCAAGGAATTCTGACAAATTCTTAGTCCTTTCCAAGCCAAGTTCATCCAATCCAAATTGTAATTACACATAGCCAGAAAAGTCATACTGTACCCATATTAACTTGTACTAATCTTGTAAAGCAGTTCTCACAAAAACATAAATGCTCAGTGTGTTGGTTTATATGGTGACGTGCAGAAGAATTGATGATAAATAACACTAGGACTCAAGTAAAGCTTCTCCAGAAATAATCTACAATATGACAAAATGAAGGCTACAGAGTCATTGAGATATTAAATATGAAAGACCTTTCCGATTTACTTACAGCATTCAGTATAACGGATTTATTAGCAGTTCCTATCTTTATGGTAAATGATGCATAAATGATGGCAAAGGTGTACAAGAGAACTGTATAAAGACTCTCGCAGAGTGAATAAATTGGTTGAGTGCCAGCTTTTCTAAGGGTGAATGGTTCCACTGACTTGTTTAGGGCATATCATGCAATGATGGATGTAAAATTACAACATTTTAGAATGCCAGCAGTTCAAGGGAAGATTCCAAATTTATGAGGGACAACACTCTTACTCCAATAAACCAAACACGTGGCCTCAGCCTCTCCCTGCAGGAGAATCATTTTTCTATTCCAAGGCAGGAGAGGTGGAACAAACCACCTTGTATGAACAAGAGCTCAATTTTACTGTATAAAGCTGAAGCTCAGCTGAAGACCAGACAAAAATTTTTTTTTTTTTTTTTATTGTTTTAATGATTGTACCTGTGTATTTTTAAGGGAATTATTTCCACATATAATAATTTCATTTTGAAATGAGGCCAGCATTCCAGTGAACCTTCTGCAAAATTCCCGCCTTCTTTTGTGCCACAGTCCGTTGCCATTTCCACAGGGCTTTTATAATATACATAGGGAAAATGTCAATTCAAATTCAGAGAACACCTTTTTTGATGAAGCATCCTGTATATCATGTACTAGCTGGAGGTGTTCTCTGCTGCTTGACAGGGAACAATGACATGACAAGCAGGGAGAGAAGGAGCTTTTAACCAGTTTAACATGCAGAGTTGGCACACACTGAAAAGTCATTTGCCTGTTTGCTATTTTTTTTAAGTATGTCTCTTTCCTTTGACTTGTCATTACTCCTGTAATATACAATTTTGTCTTCTGTTTGTAATTTTCTGCTGTAGTCATTCCAAAGGTTCAAAATAATCTCTTTCTATCTTACTAGAAGCAAGATAACAGAATGTGTATGTAAATAGTTTGCTTATTCCAAAACCTAAATGAAGTCCGATTTAGTATAGCTTTCACTGCTGCACTTTGCTTACTGCTGCTGCAGAGGCCTTACATGAGTGTTACAGTGCTTGTGCTCTGTACTTTTCATTCTTCCTGGGAGTCATTTGGGCCAAAGGCATTTTATATAAAAGAAAATGGTCAAGATTTGTTCTAAATGGCAATCTGTTAAGCAGTGGTCTGTGGACAAAAAGAAAAAGTCAGAAAGTCATTGCCCTTTTGTTCTGGGAGAGAGAATTAGACTATTAAATGCAAGGCAACACAGAATTCTACTTCAAGCTAAATAACATATTTTGACATGTTATCAGGCACATTACATGACATTAAAGATAAAATTTAAGAATCTGTAGAATTTCTATCATTCTTGCATGCAGTTTATTTTTCAAGTTAAACTTTAAAATATTGAAAGTTCACATTCAGTGCCTTGATCAAAAATGATAAATGAACTACTGAATTAGAAGAAGATGCTGCTATTATTTTAACCAGTAAACTAACTCAGGGTTAATCTGGGTGTTATTTAGCCTATTGAAAGTGTTTTGAGTGAACATATGGTTTCTATTGTGAAATCAAGGCACAGTTTTAACTATGAATATAGATAATTACCCTTTGGACTTTAAACATTTATATGTGTCACGTTATGTTGGAGCATTTTTCATGGTCAATAGGTTGAAAGGTTATAGAGTCGAAAATTTAAATTGAGTGTGTTTGAGTAAAACTATCCAGTCTAATGATAGTACAATTCACTACTGCTCTCTCTTGGAAAGAGGTAGTAATAACACTCAGTGAGCATGAGCGATGTAACAGGCTATTTATTTAAATATAGATTGCTATGGTAAAAGATTTTAGTATGAGAATTACAGGAATTCAACCATAGTATATATTGCAAGAAAATCCCTGGTTACTGGAGCTTAATTTGATGTATATACACAGTATATTTGGGGGCCTAATTATAATGCTAACAATAAAACCTTTAAATAAACTGTGTGTGCCTGTGTTTGCGCGCACGCCTTAGAGCTGTGAATATTGCTATATCCCCACCAATACTTTCTGCTCTTGATTTAGTCTTGAAAGTGTGTTTAGTTTTACTCCCTGAGCGTAGCCCTTGGCAACATCCCCTTCCAAGGAGCCAGACATTATGTCTGCACTGAGGATGGCTGAAGGACCCAGCGAGTATGTGCGATGGGTACTAATGTCCTGACTGCGCAGTGGCTGACTCACAGCAGCCCTATCGCCATGCATCTGCCGGAGTGACCCCGTCGGCCCAGGAGACCACCCCATCAGAGGCTCTCACAGCCCCTTAATAACATTGTTCATAGTGAGAGAAAGCTAAAGCTGCTTCTGGTCCCTGGCCTAAGGAGGCACATTTTCACCCTGCCTTAACTACTGGAGGCATTTTGGGTGAGGTGAGCAGCTTGCTGCTTTGTCCTCGTGGATCACTGAGGTGGTGAGCGCGAGGGGTATATTTCTGAGCAATAGGGGCATATTTCAGGTATATTCCTGAACTCAGGCTTATTTCTTCAGGGGGAGCATGCACTTCTCTGAACACCAGCGCACACTCCAGTATGGATGTGCCCTAGTGTTAACTGTAGAATGCCTATGTTATCTCTGTTGAACTTCCAGACACTGATAATCTGGGAAATACATGACCCAAACCAGCTTTAATCAAAACTAGCTAATTATTTATTAATGATTAATAATTTTGAAGCATTTAATGCACCTTAACAAACACAGAGTAAGGCATTAGACCACAAACAGTTGCTACAAGAAAACCAAGGACTTACAAAAAAACCCACAAATGAAATGTTTATTCTTGTGATTACTCTTTTATATACGTTAGTTTTCTTTTATTATGTTTTAAATATATATTTCTATGCATTGTATCAGATTTTGTAAGAGAATACAGTCTTTCTCTATACACACAAAAGAGCAATGAAATTCCTTTTTTCCCTGCCCACACATGTGCTTTATGTAATGGGAGCCATTTTAATTACAGCACAGCTCTATTCCTGCTATTTCCCATTTCCAGAAACACACACCAAAAAAGGCAATTTTAGTCATTTCTAGTAGTATGCGTATTCAAAATATCCTTTGATTACTGTTTACACCATTGAACCGCATCCAAAACTGCTTCACTTATCTGTTGCTTTCCATGGCAACCTGGTTTTTAGCACTTTCCAGCATTGTTTTCTAACTTCTGAAGAATTACTTCTTCCTTTCCATCATAGGCAGTCGCTCCCTTCACTGTCAGTCTGGGAACTACACAGTGAGGTTATTGCAAGTATCTAGTAACTGTTCCTCAGCAATGGCAATTAGGAAAAATTCATTGCTCTGTGAAAAATCCCAAATACTCAGATTTTGGGGTGTTATTAAAATGTTAAACTATTAATTTTTTTTCACAGATTTTTAAAACTTTGGATTCTTTTTCCATTGGAAAAGATCGGCTTTTTTTCAAGATTTTCACTAAAATATATAATTTTATTGTTTTCAAGTCAGCTGAATCTTAAACTGTGTGGCCCTGCAGTAGTTGCTGTTTGCCTGTTAGAAGTGTTAGAGTCTGTTAGAATGGACTCTTTAGCTGGACTTCCACTTGTAATAAGCCCCAGCTGCTGAGTGGCCAATGGGTTATGCTGTTTAAAAGATGAAATCCCATGAATCCATGTCCAGCTTATGAAGTGCAGTTTCTGAAATGTTTTGGATCCGTTCAGGTAGCAAGTATTTTTATTTTGGATAAACTGAGATGAAACATACTATTTTATTTCACTTTTCCTGGTAGAAAAATTGAATATCATTGGCCTAGTTGAACAGTGTCAGTGTCACAGAACTGCCATTTTCTGTTAAAAATGTTAAGATTAAAAAATTTTGAGCAGCTTTCCCAACTATTACCATTACTGCTCATTACTCTTTGTGCTACCGTAATATTAAGAGGCACAAGCTGAGAGCAAGGCTCTATTTTGTTAGACATTGTAAAAATATATAAGAGGAGAGTTTAGAATATCTGTGGAAAAGATAAGATTGAGGAGGGGGAGCAGAAAAAAATGAAGGCTGGAGCAGGCCAATGACAGAGCCAGAAATAGGAATACTTTTATTTCATTTTTAAACCTCAATTTATTATTCCCTCAAAATCAGTCTTTTCCTTCTTTTCAAAAATGTATTTTGTTTATTGTCTTTCTGTGTGTAACTTTGCCTTTTTCTGTGTCACTCCTTTCCTTCTTTTCCTTTCTCCCTCCTTCTTCTCAATTACTTAGTCTGAAAATCATTTTCCTAAAACATTGAGTTGTACCATCTCATTTAATCTATTCTGTTTAGGTTTTATGTCAACTCTTGGACTAGTATATATATCCCCTCTCTAAAAAAGTCTGTCTTTGTTATTCCACTCCTGTATAAGGTTTTCACTTCTGCCTGCTGTTTTTATCTTTACTGTTTATGTGCATACAGGCTTTTTGGATTCCTTGATTAAAGATGTGCAGACTCTTGGGGAAAAAGAAAAAAAAAGAAATCCCTGAAGATTTTATAACCCGATGATGGAGAAAACAAATTACTGTGCTTTTTTTTTTTTAATGTGGAAAAAGAAGAAAGGACCTACCAGCGGTCTCCAGAAGTTGTGCCTTCCCACCAGCTGGCGTTGGAGGTGAGCCTAGAAAGAGGTGACAATTGCATTTTGTCTCTGCACTTTGAATGGGATTTCTGGCGAATACTGTATTTGCATAGAAACAACTGCTGCATGAATATATACTTTCAAATATGCAGAAACCTTTTCTGCTTGTGAATTTTCAAGTCACTCAAGTGACCACCATATTTTAGATCACACCATAATAGAAAATCTCCCAGAAGTTGGCGTTGGTCTGCCTGTCTCTGTTTGTGTCTCTCTGTGAAGCCTCAAGCTGCAGCTGAAAAAATACTGAAAATGGGGCCATGACATGTTTTTAAACCCCCCTCTTGCTCCCTCCAAAAAAATCTATTTTTTTGCCATGCAAATATTCGTTCCTATTTCTCTTCTAATAAGCTTATCTTGCTGATAGCTTGACTAAGCTCATGTTGTATTCAAAACTCAAAGTTTCCTAATTAAAGTCCAATTCCAGTATTCCTCCTTAGATATTCAGTGCTTCTGCACACTGCGAAGAAAGATATTTTTAGAAAATATGGGCCACTTAATTCCCGTTAAGTTTTCTATAACAGATGGTATAGTTATTTGATTTATGCATTCACCTTCACGTGGCCCTGCTGACTGCCAGGTTTTTTTAAACCTCCAAAATTCTTTATTGTTATGCACTGAAACTTCACCCTTTCCACTGCATGAAATATTAGTTTTACTTAGAAAATCTAACTGCGTGCAATTTTCATGTTACTGAAATTGTGCACGGTCTGGTGATTAATTGTATTGTCTTGATCACAGCCTCAGCCTGATGTTCAGGGCTCATTACAACGGGAGGAATTCAGCAGAACATGAATCTTAACCAGGTGTGGCTTATTAAAGTGGCAGTGCCCAATTTAAAGACCATAAAGTATTTGTATCAAAATTGATGCTTTTAGCTACTTTCCCCTCCCAGGATCGTAGAGATGTAATACAAAAAGGACAATGTAGCTTGCTCATGAAAATCACTCACATCCATCATGTGAAAAAGCAGCTCAGTTCCTCCCTTGAGTGGGAAGAGTTGCAATATACCTTTAGTACAGCACATTCATACCAAACATCTTCAAAACTTTCCTTAGTTTGACACAGATTACAGGTCCTAACGCACAGTTTGCGTTATGTTCTGAATCATGTGTTTCTCATCTTTCAGGAAAATGTTTTTCTTTCCTCTGAAGATGCCCTTACAGCATCAGTACAAATACTGAGGAGAGGTAAATCTTGTAGGAAGCTATTGACAGCATTTATCTTGAATTTAACCCAGACTTCATACTTCCATTCCATATTTTATGTAGTCTAATCTAATGTGGGGGAAAATAACAGGGGGGAAGGAGGGAGGGGGAAAAAGAAAGGAAAAAAAAAACCAAACAACAACTTTTTACTGCCAGGTGAGCCTGTCTTCACCCTGGGCTGTGTGCTTATCCCTCACAGCTGATGCTAATATGCTGGTGGCTGCTGGTAAGTGGTCAGGTGGCCAGCAAGGTTTATTACCTACCAGAGAAACAAGACAGCTTGTTGTTTGTTTGGGAAGCTTTCAGAGCGGAGATGATTTAAGTGGGATTCTTGCGCCACTTTTAAGTTTTGGGTTAGCTGTATGAGGTAGGTGTGCTTTGTTGCTACTGTTATGAGGAACTACAGCCTGATACTTCTCTGCCTGAGAAATGTGTGGCAAACTTTACACTTTCTCACAGCTATGGAAAACTAAGTCTAGGTGAAGGGGCTAAATCTGAAATTGTGGTTTGCTGCCATTTCATCATGTTCTGTTGGTGTCAGGTAGAAGTATCAAATGCAGCCACACATTCATTGGTTATAGCGTTTAAAGTAGCTGCTCCCTGCAGGTCAGTGATGGTTTGTGCTTTCTTAAATCTAACAAGTATTTTCTTACCATTAAGAATGTGACTGGGTATGCTGTGAATCCTTTGGAAAAAAGACTTTTATGATATTGTTTGTGACTACAGAGGATTTGATCTGGTGACTGACCCATTTTCTCATAGTACGTGCCTCTGAAATGCTTACAAGCAGAAAACAGTATGGGAGCTCAACACCTTGGTGTAAATATTGAGTGCTTAAATGTAGTGACTAATCTAAGACTAGTTTCTTTGTTATTAGGGAAAGCAAGGAAAGAAGCAAAATGTCTTTGAAATGCGATTGAAGCTTAATCCTCAGCAAATCCAGAACTTTATACAAGGTGATGCTTTCCTTTTTTCATATGCTGCATGCTTTAGCACTAGCTCTAAATAAGCTGCAGACAAGCAAAGAGGACTGCCTCGTTCTACATCTGCAGGAGGAGTAATCTGATAGGCTTTCAGTAGTTATTGAAGGGGAGAAAGATGATAACGATAAGCAATTAATGACAAGAGAGGAATTGGAAGTGTAGGTTATTGTTTCAATGCCTTCTTGCCTTTACTTTCATAAGGATGGTATTTAAATTCTCCTTAATACTTAAAAATTATGGATGGGGTGGTAAATATTTTTTGAAGAAGGTTCATTCCTCAGGTGGTGTATGTGACAAATGCTTAGATCCATTAATTACATGCAACTGATTAAGAAGTTTGGCAGCTGATACTCCTTATCAGAAAAGGAGTGAGCCAGTGAGTGGAGAATCAGCCTTGCAAATAGCTGTTGTTGTGGGAAGCTCAAATAAGGAAGAGGGGAAGGACAAGCCTGCTGAGAACAGCAAGACTGGTGAGAAAGGGAATTCCCAGGTAGTGAAGGTTGAAACAAAGGGAAGGTGCATGTCCTGGCAGGCTTTAAACAAAATGGAGTACACTTCAAAGCTTCAGTAGAAACAGGGCCTAAGGAATTAGTGAGCCAGTCCAAAACAGATCCCACAGGAAAAGCAGCATTGTTTCAAAGCGAAAGAGTATTATCTCGGTGGGCAAGAAGGGAAATGCAGGAGAAATGCTTGCAAGGCTGTATGGTGAGCTGCCCTAAGATGCAGCAGTGCCCTGCGTGCATCCCTGCATGCAAGCCTTATGGAATTGCTAACAGTACAGTAAGGTTACCTGCTCCACTCCCAGGCCTATCATTCCTAATTTTTGTATGGGCTATTCCTTTTACTGCCTCTTAGTAACTGGGGAAATCTAAACTGTGACTGGTGTTGTGGTATATGTTTCTTTAAGAAGGTGCTCTATAGAGATATCTTAGAATTAGCATGTGTATCATGAGACACAGAGGTTGCCATGGTAAGTACACATTTTTTAATTGAATAGCAGACTAATAGGCACATAAAACCTCCATAACTTGTTGGCACATAAATTACCTCTCCTGGGGCTGTAGGCAATTAAACATACTTCTTTTCTGAAATTCTTTCCAAGTCTTTTTCTCTGTTTTTTGTTTAGATCAGAACCTCTCATATTTCTTTCCCTTTTTCCCCTCAACAATGCTTCTTGGTTTTCTTTTGTTCGTTTTAGATTACTCTCTCTCTCTCTTCTGCCTTCTCTTGAATGTCAAATACTTTACCGAACAGGGTAATAAAGAGGATATTGAGCTATAAAAGGGGTCTGGTTGCATTTTTTAATTATTATTATTTAAAACATAATTTGGTAAATTTGGTATTCATAGAATACTCTGAGTGCAAAATAGTGTGAGGCTTATACAACTTTACTTGACTGTTTGGTCAAATAAATAAAGTGACCATTAAATCCCAAAAGGTATGTTCAAATCAAATATATGCATTAATATACTACAGTCTAAGTAGGTGTTTTAATAATCACCTTCATGCAAGTCCCCTAAGCCCACATGTTCTCCCCAGAACATAAGTTTATGATATTTTGTAACTTTAGAAAACAGAGTAATGCTGCTGTAAATCTTGTTTGTTTCTTTTGCTTCATTTGAGCTATTCTGATTTCAACTGGCTGGCCCAGAGATCTTTTGATGTTATTCTATTTACTGACAATACTTTCCTCATGGGCATGTTTTATTTTATAATGAATACATCATTTGCCTATGCACATTGTTTCAAAAGTGGGCATTGTCTCTAATCTCTTCAGCGATACAATAAATCACAAGCTGAGGCACTGCCTTCTCATTCCAGTTTTTAAAGATTTTTTTCTTTTTTCCAGTTACACAGTTGTTACAGAGAAGCAAATAAAGAGAAGGTTATTTGTACTTGCTCATACCTCAGCTATTTTTAGAACCCATATTGACAAATTTTCAACTAGACATTGTATTTCGTAAAGAGCACTACCCTGAAATCACTGTGGCTTGAACAATAAGAAAATTCAGGACTCCAGGAGGCCAACACAACAGGATATCCATAAGTAACAACGCCTACTTATCAACAAGGGGTGAGCTTAACAGTCTTGTTCCTGGCTGTGACAGTGAGCAGAATCCTAGCGAGCCAGAGAGCACTGAATAAATGCACAAGATACCTCTGAAGAAAGATTAGGCGCGGCTGACTTGGTCTGTTCCTTTGCACAAATCAAGAGCAATTTAAAGCAATAATGACTGATAGCTTTCCACAGACATCCTGACTTTTATCCTATTGCAGTACAGAGTTCATCCACCTTTGTTTTTTTGCTTTGATTTCGGTGTTCATTTTTTATGATGTTCATTTTTTATGATGAAAGTGGTCTTGTCTTGAAGAAACAGATGAGTAGTCTTTTTTTTTTTTGTTTCCCCTGAGTAGTTCAAAGACACCTTTAACGGCTTGGAACAAAAGGAAATTATTGTACAGATCAAGGGATTACAAAGCAATGTTTTTACAGATTTAAAATAAAATATAAACAGCTGTTGAGAGATGAACAGCACCGAGACAGTTGTTGCCAATTCATTAATAATACCAACACAAATCCACTCTGTTTATTATGTTTTTAACCCATGTTTGTCAATAGGGAAAACAGTCATAATTTGAACTTGTAAAAATAATGAATGTATACCAGATAGGTTCAGTGTAGAGATTTGAGAATACCAGCATGACTAGCATTTGCCATCTGTGTCTGTGTAATCAATATTTTCTAACAGTGTAATGAGAAATAGCTCATTTATATCCTTGCCCCTTTGGCCCAAACAATTAGTCACTGTTTGTAGCCTTGTAGGTTTGCCTGCATTAGCGGGGAATGGAGAATATGGGCATTTGCATGTATTAGTGCAACCTGTCTCTAGTTGGAAGGAATTTACATGAAGTCAGTTTCCTTAAATGAGACACAAACAAACACATAGCCAACCCTCCCTGGGCACAGAAAGCTTTGAGGCAGAGCTCAGTTGCTCTGCTCTTTCTGGACTATTTGCTCAACTAAATCTCTCCTTGCTACTTTCTCTTCCAGTCATAGTCAGCCTGCCAAAGTATTCCTCCCTGCCACCATTTCAGTATGGAGCTCCCTGACCACCTCGGCAGCTCCTGCAGCCCATTGCTTTGGGTGGCAACTTCACATGTTCCCTTTTGACCACAGGAAAGCAGTGAAGTGTTCTTCCCACCAGTCTAAAAGAGGGATGGCTAACAATCACACAGCTGTAACCAAATCTGTGCCATTCAGTTTGAATTTTGATAGCTTCTACTAGCACTTTATCAAAGCAGAATTTCTTTGATGTAGGCTATCCAGCATGCTAGAAATACTGTTCTCTAATGGAGCAGTAACTGAGCATGGCAGTGGTGATCAAGTTTGAGTTCTTTGAGTCATATGACAAGTGCAAAATGAAGAGACCTGAGACAAGCAGGAATGTTTCCTCGTCTCTTGCTAAGGGCATTGATGTTGCATAGACTTGTAGCTAAACAGAAATTCCTGTGGGACTTTGAATATAAGACAACAGATTTTGTAATGGAGTGGTAAAGTACCTCAGGCCCTAATCTCACAGCTGCGTAACAGCTCTATCACATAGAAAACACTTAATTTCGGTGTATGTTTATAGCAATTTTCAGGCTATAAACTGTAGGAATTAGGTTCTCAAATAGATGAGGATATTTTTATTTTCCTTAAAGATCTCACTATCTCCCTGTACCTGTAAGGTATATAACAAAGTGATAAACTGCGATCTGAGAATGGTAAGTACAGTAGATAATAGTCTGCTCTGCAAAGAGCTTTTTCTCTTTGGAAAAAGCTTTCTGTAATTGAATAGACTTATATAAAGCTTTCTATAGAATTTCTAAACTGTCCATCACTGTATACTAGAGAATTGCAGCTTTTGGTTTTGCACAATCAATTCTGAAACTTTTTCAGTTTTTATTGGCTAAAGTTGAAATCATGTAGATCTTTAGGTTTTAGTAAGCAAAGGATTAAGCTGATGTTACTTGTGTCTGCTGTTCTTTCCTTAAATGCCATTAAATCTGTTTATTCCCTAAATATTCCCTATATATTCCCTAAATAATCTCCCAAGTGTCAGTGTTCTTGTTTCTTGAAAGGACACTTACCAGATATAATGATATTTAAGAGATCCAACAATATGAAAAAAATGGGCAAATGCATTGGGTTTTTTGTTTGTTTTGAATGACTTGTTAATATTAAGACCATCTTCCTGGGGGACCCTCACTGGCTTCTGAACACTTGTCACTGGCTATCAGATGCCTTCATTGCTGGTAGCAACCAGCACAAAGGTAGTACCTGTTTCATGCAGGTTTACTTGGTGGAGGTGAGAGCTATTTCCCTGCACACCTCTGAGGGCGTTACACTAACTCTTGAAAGGCTTTAGTTTAATGACACTCTCATGGTGCATCCTTTCTGTCAGTCACTGCTCTGTCAGGACTCCTTGAGACACCAGTGCATTATCACAGAAGGGTGCTGTACCAATCAGTTTGCTTTGGATGAGCTGTAAAACCATGCTCCTTCCCAAACCACTGCTATTCCATAGCTAACAGAGTGCAGGTAAAACTTGGGTGTTATTATTGTGACTGCTTTTGGCCTGGCCAAAATAAGCCTATTTACACTTTTTTCCTCTGTCTTTCAAATTAATACATTCTTAATGCTAAAAAAGTAGCTTTATATCATAAGGTATTTTTTAATATGCAAGGCTTGATCCTAATGTCTTTACTTATGCTGAATAGGACTTAAATCAAGTAAGTTCACTTACTAACTTTCTATCCATAATGACAATCTGGCTCCTATTGCCTCTCGAGAGGGATGTATTCAATGAAAATTGGATGTATTCAGATTGAGCTAATTTGTTCAGAACTGGTGATAAGTTGGTATGTATGCATATGATGTACGTATGCAAGCATAAGGCATGAACTGCAGATTACCATCAAGGAAACGTCAAGAAGAAACATTAACTGTTTAAATGTGAACAAAATCTTGCTGCACAAAGGAATTAAGACACTTGGATCCAGATTCTCTAGACACCAAAGGACAATGTTCATCTCAGCTTAGAATGAGATAATACAGTTAATACTGCCTCTTTCTACGCTGTTAATACTTGCCAACATGGATGATGTATTTATTTATTTACAAAATATTCCAGATCTTATACTGCTGCAACTCATAATCTTAACAGTTCCTTTTCTGTGAGTAATTCTTTTGTTCCCATGCAAGAGAGGACAGTAAATAGATCTTGAGTGCTTCATCAAAATTCCCTTTCTATCACTGCTCAGCACTTCACTTGACTTAAATAAGCTAAATTAATGTGCCACGGGAGACTTAAAAAGCAGTTTTCTTCCCCTGCCCCCAGGTGTTTCTTCTGCTATAAAATAATTTGGCCATGTTTTATCAGCAACATTAATAGTAAATGCTTACTCGATAATCCTTCCTGGGAGCATGCATTTAGTATATCTACTAGCATGCAATTATGACTCTGATGGACAGGTAAGTTTTACCTGGCAAGATACCCGAGAAAGCCAAAATGTTGCTCTTGCTCATGTGGTTGCCTAAAATCCTCTATATCTATTAAAATGGGATAAATTTACAGTAAACTTGTGCATGGACACATGTGCTTACTATAACCTTTTTCATTTACAGTAGTGATATATAAAATTACCTTGTTTTTGCAAGACACCTGCTAAATGGACCTACTAAAATGATTTATACAAAATACAGAACATCTGTCCCCAGAAACCTAGATCCCCTCAAAACACTTTATTTTAGATATCAATTTTTTTTCTCTTTTGGAAGCCTAATCTACTTCTAGAGTATAAAGATTGCTACCTGAACCAGAGTTGTGTGACTTTCTTCTGCTGTGACAGAAGTGGGCATTTGTAACCAAATTTTTTACCTAGCAAGTAGAAGAAGAACAGATCTGAATAGCATAGATGCATCTAGTTTTCCATTGGCTTGTATCTATATGCTTTTCTGCTTCATACAGCAAACTTTTACTCTTGTTTCAGATGCCAAAGCATAAACATCAAAAGAACAACAACATTAATGTTACGTGTTCTCAACTTTCTCGGTGTTTTCCCAAATTCAGTATTTAAATGTTGTTTTGGGTACTGGATTTCTTTAGGCGGTTTTTGGAAGCCTTATCTTTTTAGAATAACTAATTGTGAAATGTCTCTGTTGCGTAACTACACCAAAGGACATGTTTGTGCCATCTCCTGCATTTGCCACTGATTCATTCTGAAGCGTGTGAATAAAAGTTCCTTTTCAGGAGTGCAGGAACTATTAACTCTGGATTTAATATGGTGTTAGTGCAGAAAATTTTGGGAGGGAGTTTTCCTTTGTGACTGTAGCCCACTATGTGATTTCTATGTAGTCTGGTCTCTTCTGACCCCAGACATGTATCTGAGCCAAAGGAATTGATCTTTAGTACAATGGGCAGTTAGTGTTTCACCGTCATGGAAAAGTGATGGTCATGATACAAGAGATGCTTTGGGTGGTATAAAGCTTGATGTATGGATGACTCTCGGGCAGCAGCACAATCCTTTTGGGCCTTGTGCATTGAGGTCACCTTAGGTCAGCTACTTACCAGTTGCAAGCAATTACAAACCTATCTGTTTCTTCCTCGTATTCTCTCTTTCCAGACACTTTAAGCCCCTTTAAACTCGATTCACCCCTACTATTTGTGAAATTATCTAAGGGAGGGACAGAGAGTTGTGAGGGTGGGTGTGGGTTTCGCTTTTCTGGCCCTCAAGATGCTTTGGGCTTTTTAAGAAGCCTGAAAATACCATGTTCAACACAATCACAACCACTGCCTTTATGTAATATGACTCCTAGTCTGTCAGTTTGTCATAAAGTGACAAATACTTGCTCTAAATATTTTTAATATAATTAATTTAAGCATGGTAAGATAATGCAGTTTCATAACAGATTACGTTTATTGATAGCAAGTGAAAATGTATAGCATCTGATGCAAAATGACAAGTCTTGTCATATAGCCACTGATTAATATTTGTAACAAGGTTTATTTTGTTTGAAGTATTCACTGCTCAAATAGAAGACATTATCTTCTGGCACTGATAGTTTGTCTATTTTAAAGTAACTTTTATTCCTAGCTAATAAACATATAGCTTTTTGATGTATTTCAAGGCACAGAGCCGAGTCCTGCTCTCTAATGAGCTCTTTGCCATCCTTTCTAAGAGCTTAGTGCATTGAACTATGGCAGTGCAGTATTGTGGCTGTACATCTTTATGAGGGCTTGTGTTGTCTTTGTCCTTTCTCCTCATATATGAGTAGTATCTAATACAATAAAAGTATTAACACAATCCTCAGGGGGATGTAAAATGCAATATAATTGCCAAGACCAGAGGTAAGATTGCCCAGAGAAAGGTGTGGGTGGCAGCCACACATGTTGTGACAATCCCAGGTGTCCATTCCAAAAAAAAAAGAAAGGAAACCACCATCTGCTCTCCCTTGACAGAGCACATTATGTCTCTGATATGTTGTAAGAGTATGTAATTAAGTCCCAGTACCTCTGAGGGATACTTTCTTGAGGCTTCTTAACCAAGCTGACTGTTTTGACTTTAGATTATCCAATTGATTTTAAGCCCCACTATGCAACATCAAGCACATGATATCTTCAGTGCCACACTGAGAAGTACAAGGCTGGGTATATATTGTGGCATGTAAGACAACTTAAATTGCATAAATTAGTCAACAGCTGCTTTAAAGACTCTTGATTGTACACCTGTGTCTGTGTATTTCCAGTTCTCCAAACTTCCAGGATTAAGACAGATCCTTATTCTGCAATGACACCTTTAATGGCATAGTTGTAGGCAATGTCTCTGAGCGCAGTTTTTGCACATCTGGTGCGTCACTCACTCAGGCTCCAATCCCATTTAAGCACAAGGTAATCCTTTTCCTTGTGACAAGTTTCTCATTTCAGGTGCTTTCATCATAACAACCCAGAATTTCTCCCTTGCCATCTTTTGAATCAATAACTTTAAAATAATATTGCTGTTCCCATCTGAATGCAGGTCTGAAACTGCAATTGAATGTAAGATGAATATCTAGGAGAAGAAGGGAGAAAAGAGGCACCTAACTATCATCAGATTAGGTCACTGAAATTGTAACCTGGACTTCTCTTGTTATAATTTACAAATGCAGCCAAGTAGACAATGTGACCATTAATATACAAAAGATATTTAAAAAGGCAAAAAGGAGAGGAAAAACTTTTAATCTGGAGATTTACAGAAGTCTACTTCTTAATCTGTTGCTCAGTCTTCCCTTTTTTTTGGGTGATGCCTTCATTTTGGGCCACTTTGTGCAGATTCATTTAAAATGAAGAAAAATAATAATCTAGAAAGCTAGTCTAAACTCACAGCTGGCTCTTACCATCAAGAGCTTGAGATGCTGTGCTCTTAAAAATGGCAAACTGCTGTCATCACACTTAGAAGCCGTGACATTCTCCTGGCAAAGGTCATCTGCTGTTGTGCAGAACAGGTTAGTACATCGTCTTTTGTGAGACTGGAGTGCAGAGCGCATCAGCAAAGCTCTCTGAAACACATCAGGGTATATTATCTTTTCAGTAAAGCAAGGAGGATAACAGGTTTCCAGGTTCTGGCATGACTGATGAGAGTCCATGTCCGTCATCAGTAATGCTCTGCGTAAAGCTTTACCCTACACAATGCAGAAAGTTTTCTGTAGGGAATATTCCCCAAAATAGCACTGCATTTCACAATAATTTTTGTCTGAATTCATACTTTTTTCAGGACAAAACACATGCTTGCAGTGGTTTATAATTTCAGAGCAGTGCCTGAACTTTTATCACAAACTATGAAGTACTATTACTGGGATCTGGACAGACAGATACTAAATGGGGATCAAATACAGTTGCCTATGATAATGCACCATTTGTGTGTGTATATACACATTATATATGTATATTCTATATGTATTTATATATGCTGTTTTCTGTTGTCTACAGGCAAACTTTGCTGACTGATCACTGCCCTTTAGCAGTCAGCTCCTCCCAGTCAGGCAGAAGATGTGGGATGAGAAATGACAAACAGGAACAGTTTTGTTTGGAATTATGAAGGTTAGTGCTATGAAACACATCTCACCCTGAAAAACAAAATTTTGTAGTACTCTTTCTTTACTTAATCTCTCTTCCTATTCAAATAGTGGCTGTAAAATCACTTTTCATTTTATAGTTTTACATTATCATATTACAATTATTCTCTGTACTGGTATTAAATTTTTTCCAGTTGTCCTTGTTCATCACTCATGCAAATTCAACTGTCACACAAATGCCACAAGTTAGCACATGCCTCATGTCAACATGACTCTTTGAGGTATTTTAAAAGTAGTGCTGAGTAAATACGGCCATATCAGATAATGTTGGGGGAGGGGGAAATGTTTCAGTGAAAACAAAACTGGACTGTCTCTTTTAAAGGTTGTAGGACAGCAGTCAGTGAGAAAAAAATCTTTCCTTCCCCCAAAAAGAGTGTTTTGTTTTGTTGGGCATTTTGTTAAGCGCTCTTATGCTTTACAAGTTTTAATTCACAACCTTTGTTTAAACAATAAAAATGACATTTTGAAAATGAAAAATCAGTATTTCTTAAACTAAATAATCTGACAGTGCAGTGATTTGACACTCCTTAATTTTTATTCCAACAATTTTTTTTTTTTTCTGAAAGCATTTTATAAAACTGAAACACTGGTTTTGTTCCTTCAGTTTGTGGGGGTTTTCTTTTGCTGCTTAAAATGAATAACCAAGCTAAAACCATAAATTGTAGATAAAGTGAATCTTTGTGTTCAAAGGTAGAGCGTTTTCTTATGATGACACATAAGAAGTATTAAGTTGATTGATGTCTACAGATACAACTGTTTAGTAGAAATATCCACTAAACCCACCATATGACTTGAGGACAGAAAACACCGTGATGTTGTTTTCCCACTAGTGAATTATTAAAGCTACATTAATATGCCCTTGATATTGAGGGGAAAAAGGAGTAGGGTGCAGTAGGAGTGGGTGCTGTGATGAAATAAAGAAAACAAAAAGTAAGTGAGAAGTAATGTTTTCTTCTAAAGTATCTTGTATTTGTGCATGAAAGTTCAGTAACTATATGAATAGATGAGCAGCAATTCTGATGTTTAAAATCCCTTTGAAATAGGAATATTTCTGGAAAACATACTTGTAAACAGCATCTTCTTGAAAAATTGTCCTGTATGTGTGTGGGTTTAGGGCTTTTGGACAGGGAGAAGAGAAAAAACTAGTAGGGAAAAGATTCTCCAGTGATATATGGCTGTTTTAAACTGAAGTCAATGGAGTTTGGTTACATTACCTGAACAACTGACCCTCATGCTGTAACCAGAAGGTTTAGCAGTGATATTTGTAGAGCTATCATCTTGTGTATCTATTGATGAGAGAGATTGAGACAGACAGCGTGGTAAAAATCTGTGTTATGTGGCTGTGTCTTTATTGAGAGATCTGGGAAAAAGCTGTCCAAAGATGAGAGATGGAGTTAGCCAGAGCTATGAATCAAAATGCATTGAATTGTGGTGTCTAGCCCTCATTCCTGCAATACCCATGTCCTGCACCACCCTGTCTGGTAGCTCTCTGCTCCTGTTACAGGGATAGGATGCAAAGCCACAATGCCAGAACATGAACAGGTCTGCAGGTGACCAGAAACCAGCCAAAAATTCAGCTATCCAAGGTGTCATTTAACATGGAAAAAATAACCAAATTATAGGTACAGTCCAACAAATGGCAGATAAAGTATGAGACCTTCTGGGGGGTGCACGCCTATTTAACATAAAGGCTATGAAGAGCTGTTTCTGGTTCCAATGCCTGGGGGAGCAGGATTGTACCCATCAATTCTGCACCACCTGTCCCTGAGGCTGCTCAGGACTGGGACAGGAATTGGCACTGATGAGGGTAGCTGACAACAGCCAAAATGCAGTAATAGTTCAGGTACATCTTTGGTCTACTCCAGTAGCAGTTCTGGATATGATGTATGTGTGGGCAGGAGGGTGGCATGCAGCCAGGTATGTCAGCATTATTCCCACTAGGCATCTCTCTGTATCAAACTTTCTCAGGTGTGACAGGTTTACATCTACTCTGCATCACCAAAGAGATCAGTATCTGTCCTAAAATGTACCTTTGCTTTTAGAAAAGACAAACAATTTTCTGCAAAGTGATGTTGCATTAATTAAAGGAATATAATCACCTGTTCATAAAATGTACCTTTCAATTTTAGCTTACTTCAGATTAACTAGTTTAGCTCTGTACTTTTCAGGCCATTAGAGGAAAGCAGCAATTTACAGCAATAGAGTGTAACCAAATATCATTCTCCAAATTACTCTTATTACACGCAGTTGGGCCACAGGTTAGTGGAGAGAGAGATGAGTTTACAATTGGCAAAGTTTGTAGAAATGTGGAACCCCTTATGTGCACAAAAAAAAAAGTGAAGCATATGGTTTTAATTACAAGTATTCCAGATAGTAAATTGTAGTAAGATGTGACATCTAAGGGAAAAAGCTGGCTGCTACTACAGCTGAAATGCAGGCCATGCCACTGCACTGCGTCTTGTTACAGGAGATATAATTTGATATAACCGTATCCCAGAATCCTGTAACTGATTATATTTGGTCATGTTTTCTCATAAATGAAGGGGGACAAGATTAGTGATGGGTGAACCTCCAATAGTTTGGAGGTTTGGATCGGCAGAGCTTAATCCTAAAATGTCTTACTGCTTATTTGAACCCTTTGATGTATTTTTTCTTCTGTCCATTTCTGTGCAGTGCCCTCCACAAACTGAGACTTAGCCCTTCCTTTCTACTCATCCAGCCTAATCCTCCCATCCATCAGTTTCATTGTTTCCAGCTTCTTACAGCAAGAATTATCTGTCCACCTGCATTCCCAAACCGGGGTCTGAGTTCCATTTGCTGCTCCCACCTTTACTGTTTTTTGTTCTTTCTTTTGGTCTTTTGTATGGTGGTTTCAATGGGTCTGGTCTTCCCAGCTGTCTCCCTGGCAATTCCTGAGCAAAGAAAGGTGCTACACTTGCTCAAGACTATAGTATGTAGAAAGGAACAAGCACTAGGACCCATTTTTAGGGTCGAAAACATTGTCTGAGAGAAGCAAAAAGTGGATAGTATTGGAAAACTGAAAGAGGAAATACAGAGTCAGAGTAGAGACAGAAAAGAATGGATGTACAGAGAGATGTATAGGAGAACAAGGAGGAAAAATGTTTGAGGCACAGGCAATGAAATGCTGGCCAAGAACATGTGATTTTACTGTATGAACTAGAAAGGGATTCATTATCCTGTGTAACGTGTCAGCCATGTTGGACAGTTGCCTTGGTGGTTTTGATTTGAAAATAGTTTGGTTTAAAGTAATATAAATGTTAGCAATTCTGGTAAAACAAGCAACTAGCACAGCAGAATCTGCAGGGGAAATTATATTTTATTAGAGCATAGAGGATAGATTTGAGGTTCTCAAACTACAAAATTCCTGATTTACACCGTGACCACATTTCTCTACACCAAGTACAATTCATCAGTTTAATGATATAAAGTTTACCCTAGCCAGTGCTCAGGGCAAAGGCGGTCAGTCTGCTGACAGAGCAGCATTAAGTCCTCTGTACCACAACATGGTACAACTACACTTGCAGTTTGGGAAGGATTCCTTTGAGCTTGGGAGTTTTGTTTGCTTCTTTGCTTTTTCTTGTGCTGTTATAACAGAGAAGCTGAGACTTTGACCAATGTGGTATGACAAGTATTTGTTATCACATTTCACTGCCCTGCAATGGTAGTTCAAATAAAATCCAGATTTTGCATGTTCAGCCCATCCAGGTTGAACATTTCCATCTGTGGCATCCTTCCGCTGTAGTCAGCGTGAAGTGTAAGCAGAGTCAGTGTGTATATGACGAGCCAGGTTTTTGCAAGGGAGTCTTGGATTTTCAGTTAAGGGTATCTGACAGTCCCCAAAATGACTAACCTAAGTCCGTGAACACCATGGCATACTGCTGTTCAAAACCTAACCCAAACGTGAACAAACTTCATTGAATCCGAACATTTGAGATGGGTATCCAAGTTCTTCTGTTTTCTGTTTTTATTTCTCTGTCACAAGCAAAGAATGATTGCTACATGACAGGTAGTCTCACTAGCAGAAGCACAATAAGAAATATTAAAGAAAAGTTTTGATTGTCTGTCAGCATGTCCCCTTAGGAAAAACTGCCACATAATAGCTGACACTGGTCCTGGCTCCACACACTTATGCCATTTCATTTGATGTGAAGCACAGTGAGTTGCAGCTGGAAGATATTGCAATATTGAAGTATTTTACAGACTAATGGTACATACAGGCAGCATGGCATATTCCTAACAGTTTCTGTGTACTTTCGGTTCAACAGTACAGTTGTGTATACAGATACTGAAGTGCTCTCTGCCTTTAATTGACAAGATCTTTGCTGTGATACAGCATGTTATTTTCCTTATCGCTGCTCAGGTAAACTGAGAGTAGAAGTGTAATGAGTATAAATTAGTTATACACCACATAGACCATATCAAAACCTTCAGAATTGTGTGGAGTAAGATTAAAAGCCTGAAATTTCATGAGAGGATGTTTGTGTAAATTTCCAGAGCAGGCTGTGAAGGTATTCTGCAGGCAGCCGGTTCTTCAGTATTTCAGCTTTCAGTTTTAGAAGAAAACAGAGACTGTGAAGCCAAAGAAC
This sequence comes from Tringa tobata, assembly GCA_033628505.1. Classification (NCBI taxonomy): domain Eukaryota; kingdom Metazoa; phylum Chordata; class Aves; order Charadriiformes; family Scolopacidae; genus Tringa; species Tringa tobata. The sequence continues at coordinate 2,174,511 of JAHREE010000155.1, read as the reverse complement.
AATGAAGTTTAACAAACCCTGTGTTGATTTAACCCATGGTTCTTAGCATATCTTACAGTAAACTGCTCATCTTGGACTTAAGCTTTTCTTTTTATTTTTTTTTTTTTAAATCTGGATCACAACTAAGTTGCTACCCAATGATGGTCAGCAGTAAGGATCTTTTTTTCTGTTACTGTTTTAACAGAGTGGTTGGCATCTACCAGGTCACTTTAAGATACACAGATTATTCTGAAAAATTGATTGGGTGAAGTCCTTGAAAATATTTGAGAAAGCTGCTTCAAAATGTGACTAAGCATTATAGAGTTTAAGATGCTTTTTCTTTGAGTTGTGCTTAAAATGCTCAGAGCAACCTATTTTGTTGCTCAGAGCAGACAGCATCATGGACCAGCAAATGGGCTTTGCTATGGAGGAAGTGTTCTCTCAAGATAAGTCAAGTATTGTGGCTTTCAAAGGTCAAACTTTTAATGTGGCTTATTCTGTTCTACTGTTTGAAAATAGAAATAAAATATGGCTATGATTAACATCCACCATTTAATCAGATGCTGTTTTCTCAGCATTCATGCAGTGTTTGTTTTGGTAAGCTACTTGCCAAGTCTGAAAGTCAGAAAACCTGTGAGAGAAAAGACTGGAAGGAGTAATCTAGGGGTTACAGAAAGGTCAATAATACTTTTTATCTTAAGAGGCTACGTGAGCTGAACCCTTTTGAAGTTTGTGGAATAGGTGAGGAGGAATTTAAAGGAAGTTACTTATTTGAATCATTCTGAAACCTCAAAATTTCGAATTTTTCACCAACTTGGAGATATATTAGTGGAACAGTATATCTAAGTGCAAATATGCATTGCTGACTTGTGCAGGATGAAATAGTAGTGAAGCATCAGAGTGTTTCTTAGGGCACATACACACACAGAGTTCCCCCTGATCTTGTGTGGAGTGAATGGATGTCTTAACGGGACAAGGGATGAGAGCTGCTGAGGAAACACAGTTGGCCTCCAGCAGCTTATGAGAGCACCAGGAGGCTTCAGGGCAGAGTGGAATGGCCCATCTGCAGGAGCTGCTTATACTAGAAAAAGTTTCCCTTCACCCTAAAAAAGAAGGAATGCTGAAATTTTAATGTTTGGGTTCGTTACAAAACTTTAAAAAATAAATATTTGAAAGACTTCGCTTTATATCAACTCTTGTTACATTAAAACAAGTTGAAATACTACCTCAACAAGTTGTTTCAATAATGATATATCAAAAATTTAGAAGAAATCAATGTATGGCTGTGAAAAGTTTCAATTTTATCAAATCATCATTTTCTGGTGGAAATACTGTTCCACTGGAAAAACTTCTGCAAGCTTCAGTAGAAAAATCCCTGGACAATTATGCAGTCCAATAGCTCAGCAAGAGTTTCTCTCCTGCCATTTTATATTCTTTTGATGAAAGCTTCTACCTCCTATGGTTTTTGCAGTTTATTCTTCTACTTTTGCAGTGTATCCTGTCAATAGAAGAACTGTTCTTTCCAAACACAAGAGAATAGTCCAAAAAGAGAAATCTATGGGCATCTGTTTCAATTGTGCATGAAGTCTCTTTGGGCTAACAACTTTCTTTGTGTTATCCTATGGGAAGGCAAGTTTTAATGCCAAATGTTCATGCAAAGGAAGCTTATAAATTACATGGGAAGGTGCTTGTAGGGAGGGTATAGATTCACTCCCTTCCTCACTGAATAGAACAGACTCCCCTGACACAGCTGAGAAACCATAGCTAACCAATGCCTTTGAGATTCAATATATATTATCATATTTTTGAGTAAATAGTTTGGTATTAGAGTCCAGAAAGAGGAAAAATAACTTGAATAAATCAAGGGAAACTGACTGTCTCAGAACACAAGAAAAAACCCACTAAATTGGACAGGTAAATAAATCATTATAAACTACTGACTAACATCTGGAGTTTTTATAAATGTGAAGTGTTTATTAAGGATGTTCAGACAAAGCTGTATAGAAATTAGTAATTTAATCACAATGTTACTCGTAGACTTTTATCTATCTGTTTTTCAAGTGTCCACTTGCCATCTTTCGCAAGAAAGTGATTCTTTGACTCTTTTACTAGGAAACACAAGCAGTTAATGATTTTATTCATTTGTACATCTGTAGAGTAAGGGTACTCCAAATATTCTTTAAATATGCATCAATTTATCTGACTTTTTTCAACAAAAAATGAATATTCACTGAACATGAAAATTTATTTTAGAAATTACAGTTTCCTTTTGGAAAAAACAGGCAGAAGTGGGGAAAATTTAAAATACCAGAATCTCTTTCCTTGGCCTGTCAGAGAAAACCACCATCAAACAGGGTACCTCTATCATGTGAATGTCACAAGCTCTAGGCTTAGGTCTCCATAATTCTGGAGAGGGGCTTTAATTTCATTCTCAATACCTCAGAATTGTTTCTTTGTTCCACCTTAGTTTCTGTAGATAATTAGCTGTTGCGGAAAAAATTAAGGGTGAAACTGACTCTGCAGCCAAGCTTGGGTACTATTTTGTGATGTGGAAGACCTTGCTCAAGCCTTTAGATGCAGGAGGTGGTCACACAGAGGAGATGCTTCCTCCCAGCAAGGGAAACCTGCTCACTGGCCCAGCTGCTTTAGGGAAAGTCAAGCATTGGGCTCACAAACGCAGAGCTGCTGAGCTGGAAAGTCAGGATGCCGGATGGTAACCTGGGGCACCATTTCATTGTCTTAAAGAAGTGGGAGCAACTAGAAAGCTTTGAGACTAGTGGGAAGTGTGTCATGTAAGATCAACGCTCACCAGCCTCTGAGCAGGCTGACGAAATAAAAATTAAATCCTTACCAGTAAACACAGTCCTGCCAAAGAAGGGATCAGTCTGGCCTTGGGCTATAGGTGTACAGCAAGGAAGTAGAGACAATATGGATTTCTCAGGGGCTTCCTCCTGGCTGTGCTGTAGGATGGAGGGAGCTTTAGCTACTCAGTGTATATTACTTGACAGTTTGTTGTGACCCTTTTTCTATATAATAGTACTATTTATCAAGAGGAAGGATGGCAGGTGCTCTGGGACCAGGGGGAAATTCAGGGGAATAGTGTGTTCAAGATGCCAAGTACTGTGAAGGTATACAGCACCATCAGTGAGAACAGAACCAAGNTTCAAGATGCCAAGTACTGTGAAGGTATACAGCACCATCAGTGAGAACAGAACCAAGGACCTCAAGGCTGTTACTGTGAGCAGAAACAAGCATAGAAAAGTCAACCAGAAGGATAACTACCAGTCCCACTCCAAGCACCAGGGAAAAGTCTTGCAAATGGCAGTAGTTGCAGGGAAGTACCTTCTGAAGGCCATGTGCTGTATGTGGTAATTGTCTGATGTCCACAGAGATAAGGAACATGGATGTTGTTGAAGAAAAAACTGCATTTTCTCAAATTAAGTATTCACGCTGGGTTATTCATTTGACTAAACTCAAGAGTAACAATTGCCTTTTTAAGGCTGTGTGAGCTCCTAATCATCTGCTCAGAAGGCAAGAAAAAGTTTGAATAAGCAGGAGAAAGTTAAAATGTTGTCTTCACAGAAGCATACACACTTGCTTCCCTGATTTCCAGATGAATGAAGCACTTGCAACATGCACATCGTATGATTTGCTATTTGGTCTGATAATGTTCACACTGAACACTTTTATATCAGTCTGGATGTATTGCTAACCATCATAAAATTATAAGGAACATATAAGCTTAGTACACTTGAACTGCAAAATATCATTAATAATGCAATATGTGGTAGCTTATCTTTTGAGTGGAGAATGATTATAACAAAAATCTACTTCTTATGCTTGGATTCATGGCAACTGTACATACAGGTACTGCTGCCTCCATAAACACTGACTTGACTTGCACTTCAGTGAGATGAACTGTAAAAGAGGCACTACAGTTTCATTGACGGTACTGCAAGACACTTTGTAGAATGAGTTAAAGGACACTTGGCCATCACAGCTGATTCCACATATTCAGGTCACATCCCTCTCTCCTTCCTGGGTACCATCTAATTGGTTTTGAATTATCATATTTAACCTCAGCAAACCGTCAGTGTTGATTATGCAGGTTTGCTGTGCTGCTCAGTTCAGCTGTACGGCTTAAGACAGGAAAGGGGAAGGGAAGCAAGGGTGGGGGTGTAGGCAGGGAAGTAAAAAAAAAAAAAAACCACCAACAAACAAAACAAAAAAGCCCCAAAACCCCAAACAAGCTTTGCCTTATGAAGTAAGGATGTGAGTGGACATACTAGACAACCAAATGCCAGAGTTGTTAGCTGTACTACTTACCCCACCACACCAGGGAGACTGTTCCCACTTTACAGTGCAGTTTATAGGTGCATAAGTAGAGACAGTCCTTGCCCTGTAGAAAAAATAACATCAGTGGAATTTCTTTTAAAGTGTTCTCCTGACAATAGCTATAATAACAAACTCTCAAAGAACTAAATCTTTTTGATAGAGAAACCACTATGGCTTGGTATTAATAGCCAGGCTAGGAAATTATTGATATTTCTAGTTGTTTAAGGTGAGTTATACTGTAGGTTTTAGTTCACTTTCTTTTTGGATGTACTCATGCAATAATGTCTTCTAACAAAAGTCTGTGCCTTGTGTTTGAAGCCTCAGGAAAGCTCCTGTTGTGTCTCCTGTCTTGGCTATTCTGTGCCTTCGTAGATTCTGTAAATATCAAAATATTGTCTTAAAGAAGTGGGAGCAACTAGGCAAATATTTCTGTCAGCTTACCTCATACATCTAGTGAAATGAACACATGAAAAGAGAGAAATAATTTGTGATTTCTTCATTTCCACACCAGCCTGTGGCCATTAATCCTTACCTCCAGCCTGCTTACCGTGTGTTATTCCTCCATGTGTGCTGGCCTGGGGATAGAGGAAGCCAAATCCTATTTTAAAAACAGATGGCCAGAACCATATACTTAATAAAATATTAAGCAGAATTCAGTATGAATCCACTATTCCAACAACTTTACCTTTTGACTCACTGGATCTCTCCATGCTGGGTATATTACATGGCATATATTTTGAGTACTCTCTGGATGGTCCTAGTTGTCCCTCCTTTTCTCCTTTTCAAAACACCTTGTCTATTAGGAGCATTTTGCTACATCTGCAGCCTGAGCAGTCTTCTCAAGAAGAGATCATCTTGCCTAATTTTCAGTTTTGAAATGTTGGTATCTCTGTTTGAGTTAGCTAACCAGACTCCACTTAAAACTAGAGTAAGTAAGCACTTCTAAGATAATTAGCTTTTCTTGAGGGTGTGTTAGGTCATAAACTTAAGACAGTTGTTGAACTGCTAATTTCTGTCCTTTGACTGTAATGGACTCAAGGTAAATAGTTCAGACATAGATTGCCATGCTTTATGGGGAAATAGCATCGAGCAATTGTACTAAGGGAAGAACTAATAAAAGCCTTGTTTGTAGGCTTTAAAGATGTTTATAAACGCTACTTCAGAACCTTTGTATGGGCAAAGGCTATAGTCTTACAGTCCTGTGGAAAAGTCAGCCCTATCTCATCCAGTTTATGTGCTGTGGTTTCTCTTTTAGCCACTTCTTCAAACTTTTTTTGCTTTTAGACATATTCAGGTTCTTTAACTGTCAGCAAGAAGGAAAAAAAAAACCAGACAAGTGTGTGTGTGAAATAAAATGGTCTAGAGAAAAGCTAAGAGTGAAATATTTGCTAGTAGACAGAAACTTGGCCTCTCTGGAGCCAAAAAACATCAGTCTGGAAGCCAGCAAATAGCATGTCCATGAATATAAAAAGTAGGGACCTCAAAGAGAAAAGAGAGGCCTAGTCACCACAGCAAAGAGAAGAACAGAATGATGGAGCAAATTTCTTTTTCTGTTGCATTTACACGGCCTGTCTTGAGCTAGAAAATGCAATTTCTTTCTTAGCACTTTTGTCCTTCCTTTGGCAAATATGAATGGCTGCCTCATGTTTGTGTGTCTCTCGAGCAAGCAGAAACTCTGCCATCGGGTCTGGAAACAGTATCAGACACTTCAGTAACCCATTAGCTGACATTTAGGGCACAAGTTTTGGGGAGATCAGATTCAGAGGATGCTTTTACCACAAAGATAACAGGCAGATAACATTAATTCCACTTCTGACTTTATCACTTGCTTCTGTAGGTAGATTTTTAAAATTAGCCTTTGTGCAGAGGAGAGGGCCTCTCATTATGAAAACACACTTATGAAACTGTGTCCATTTAACGTGAACAAACTGACGCTTCCCTTTGCATGTTAACTGAGCTTTGTTGAGGGTGCGGTACCAGTGTCTGTAACAACACAATAAGAAAAAATATCTTTAGAGTGTTGTGATGGATTTGGTTGTTGAAATAGATACACTCGCCATGATTTATCACACGATTGCCTAAACATCCTGTGATGCTTCTGTCCAGCTCAAATCTCTCTTGAAGACTAATCTGCTATCAAAGTGACTATATTCTAAGCAGCCTGTGTCACACACCAGGGCTTACTCTTCGGGACTTGCAGACAGCTGCAAGAGCTGGCCAAGACTCTGTATGGTGAGCAGACTGAAAGCCCTTCTCTAGAAAAGAGGTGCAAAAAATGTCATCAGATGTTGAAAGAAATATGGGAGTGATCCCAGGAGAAGAATGTCAATCTAGTATGTAAAAGTAAAACTAGCACAGGTAGCATTTTAACAGTTTAGCCTCTGGATCATGCAGAGATGGGGGCCAAAAGATCCAATTTTTGTGCTAGCATGCCATGGCAAATACAATTAAAAGCAGAAAGGGGATTTGGGACTCAAGTGTGGTGAAAGCTAAGAAGTGGTCAGGGTTTTTTAATTTAAATTGTTTTCCTCTGTCATTCAGGGAAGCTGTGTTTTGCTGAGAAAACTGGGATTCTGCCGAAATCTTGATTTATCATTAGAAAAATTGATACCTTTTCTCAATAATTCCAATTTGTCAAAAATCAGCAAAAAAACCCCAACAAATAGCTTTAGTTTTGGTTAGGTTAACAAAGATACCTGTCACTTTGAGCCACCACAGTGGTTTGTGTAAATTAAATTGCAACACTTTAATGTTACCGTTTTTTTTATATTGTTTTTTGGTGCATCATCCTGAGAAAGGAAAATGGAATAATAAAGCAGTAGTTTTCTAATGATGTGCATAGCACTTCACAGTGACACAGATTTGCACTGAAACGACCCCATTTTACTTAACTTAATCGAATCATAACATTTTAGTGCTGGAATATCACATTTTGTTTTTAAAAGAAAAAAAATCATTAATTTCTGTTTTCCATCATAAACAGAAACAGGCTTTAAGAAAGCAAGCAATTTTTCATTCTGATTCAGGGAGAGAAGTCAGAAGTTTCCCATGAGGCAGAAATTCAGATTTTTATTATTATTTGTCTTTGAGCAGCTTGAGTCAAGATTCACTTCTTGCCAGATAATGCAGTGGATAAATATTGGCACTGCTTTTACATAGTGCAGTCACAGTGTAAAATGATGTGGGCATTTTGGTTGGTTTGTTTTTTGCTCAGTGTTGTGTGTTTGGGGGAATGTGTTTAGCATAAATGATTATACTTGACATTTCTAACCCCTTTAACTGTGAATGACTGAATCAAACTTTAGAGGGATATTACTCTGGAGGGTGTAAGATTGTTATATGCCATTTTTTTAGGACACCCAGACTATTCACCCTATAAAGTGTGCATAATCTTCTTATCCCTCTACCTCTAACCTCACTGCTTCATACAGCTCAAAACCCTTTTTACTACTCAAAACAAGCCAGGAAGTTTGAAAAAGAAGAGCTGATAACTGTCTCAAATGTTGTTAAAAGTGAGCACTTATTAATATTTTAAATAACTGAATATATTTCAAGTTCTGAAGAATTAAAATTAGTTTTAAAGGCTCTATAGATCAAATTAATTTCTTGAGTAGAACTAGAAATGTCCCTTTCAGGATAAGAAACCACTGGAAAATCTCCTTGATACTTTTCTAATTCTCCTCAATACTTTTCTTATTCTTCTCTTTCACTAAAGGAGATTTATCTTTTATTTAAATAGCACTAGATACATTTCACATAGAAAACTAACTTCAAAAGTACCAAGCTTTCTTCTTACCATCAATTATTAGAGCCCTCCAGGTGTTTGGTCTTTTACAAAATTACAGAGAACTTCTTAGGTTTTTGACAGATTCAGGAGGGGTTATACAGCCAAGAAATTCACCTTCAACCTCAAAAGACCTGTCTGCTCATAGCAAGCTGATTTATTTATTTTTAACTTTTCTCCTCCTCCAAGGCCTATAATCCCTATATATTTGTGTATAAACTAGGAATTTATTCAAGGTGCTGTAAAGATCTCAATGAGGAGCATTATCGACTTATTTTCCTGAGATTATGTCACAATGTAGTTTTTGCAAATGGCAAATGTGAGTATTTTCATAAGGATCATTAAAAGGAAGAGCCTGTGGGAGACGCCGTCCTTGTCACAACCAGACTTCAGCAATGTCTGATGCTTGCTGCTCACCCAAGGACAGCCTGGCCACGTACTGCGGGGATAAATACAGGTAGTTTCTGAGGGACGAGGGCTCATAGCACTGCTGCAGACACAAAACCTCTGAAAATCAATTCGGACTTGTATTCTCTTCTATTCTATTTCTTTCTGAGATTTATTTCAGCTGAATGGCTGCCAGTGCTCTCTTTATTACTGTCTCTTGGAGCCTACAGCCACTTTAGCCAACTAGCCCTGTCTAACTCTGTCTTCAGTATGTTTTGAAGTTGTTTTGGCTGAAGGAGGAACCAGTGATTGTAGAAAAAGCCTCTTTTTTCTCCAAGCCATTGCTGGGCTTTAAATTTTCTAACACTGGAAACAGATCAGAAAAAAAAGGAGGGGGAAGCCCCCCAAAGCCCTTCTCTAGGACTGCTCTGCCTTTACCCTCAGGACAGGATATCTGCGAAGACCAGATTATATCTGAGATGCAGCAACCTCTCAACACACGCCAGCAGAATCCGCAGAGCCCTGGCAGAAGCATGCTAATGTCTTTGGGGTAGTTACTTTATGTTCATTTAAAATGCAATTAAACAGAACAAATACTGTGAGGAAATGGACAAGATTTTACATTTGCATACAAAAATTAGGGGGAAGATCTTTTCATCACATTATAAATTTTATATAAACATTTTGGAAGGAAATAATATGTGGCAATAATATAGACTGATATAATGAAATAACTGGAATGATGGTATTGTTGTTCATGGGGTCAAAAATTGTTCCCAGAAAAGAATTAATAATTTATAGAAGTGTTTATCCCTGTAATTAAGTACTGGAATTGGGAGCCACTTCCTACCTAGCTGTTTTAAGTCTGCAAAAAGTAGTCCTAAACTCTAGAAACAGAAAGTTGCATGAAAAAAGTACCTTTAGAATGTTATTGTATTTTATGTCTAAAGAAAAAGGCTCCTTTGCTCTGATTTAGAATGGCATAAGCCTTATTTTCAAACAAAACTCTGCATGCAGACAACAGAAACCATGGGATTTTTCATGGAAAGGGAACTGGAAACAAGGATCAAATCTATGCTTTTGTACTTCCAGTTTTAATGATATTTCTTACCAAGTTTAAGGTCCATAGTGCTAGGCACTGTTATCTGGAGTATACCTACCCAGCCATTGATACATATGACAAAGCTCCTAGTTAGGTCTTCTCTGAGCTTGAATGAGGCATTTTCTGCATAAGGTCACAGAGCTAAAATTGTAATAAAGGCAGTAATATTGAATAGTGCTTTTCTAGGAGCCAGTATCCCTTATACAGCTCTTTAAATACACCTGGAGTTTAATTCTAATCCAGAGTAAAGGGATGAATTCCCATTTCAATGAACTTTACTGGATGAATGTGAAAGCAAAGGCTTAGCATTTGGCAGACTACCTCCCATATTTTTTCTGCCTAACATTAATGAGTTTGATATTAGCATAATATAACCACTGCATTTCATTTCTAACCTGAATAATTAAAAAAAAAAAAAAAAAAGGAAAGAAAGAAAAAGCTAGAGGGAGAGGCAGAGGGAGAATGGGGAAAGGGGAAAATGGCTTGAAATACAATCTGCCCTGATTTCAACTCTTAGGTACTAATCTTCCTTGGCAAGCTGAATACACTGAATTAGTTCATGCTGCTGAATGTGTAGCACAGAGCACAGGTAGGTGGGGGAAAAAACACAAATTCCTGCTTGTGGTTGAATAATTGGCCAGGTAGGTCAGCCCTACAATTCCTTATGTCCCATAAATCCACACAAATGTAGGCACAGGGGAGGGTTTCTTCTCTAAATAGCAGAGAAATATTAATAGCAAGAGGGCTTGAAAACACTGTATGCATATGGGAGCAATCAAGAAATGCTAAAGGATTGAATCCCTCATGCTGTCTCTGGGTTTGGAAGACCATGAGGTCCAGTATGATACTGTGGGAGCCACACTTATTCAGATAATATCTGCGTAGATCACCAATATGCTCAGGTCCTCAATGATCTTGGTAGTAAGTCATATCCTTCCTCATTACCGCCATAGAATCATATGATTACAAGAGCCACAACCAGGCACTTCTAAAAAAAAAAATCTTTGTCCAACAAGCACTAAGATGCAGCTATTGGGTCATCATGCAACAGCAATCTATTATGTTGATTAGTGTAACACTTAAAGGCCAGCTTGCGCATTAACTACTTTAATTGTCAACTACAACAGCACTGTGGTGTAACATTAAAGGTGCTCTAAAGTTTCCCATTTGCTGACGGTGCATCACAGTTATGCAGACCATAACACTTTCACGAATGCTCAGAGGCAGGCTATATATATGTATCTATTATTATTTTTTTCCGTGTAGTTTGAATTAACATGAGTTTGTCTGAGAGAAGGCCAGATGGCTGAATTGTTATTAGTCATCCACACATACTGTTCTCTTGTAGAAAGAAGGAAAATTCAAGGTCTGAAAAATAAGAGTGAGGTTATTTTGTGTTTGGTTTTTGGTATCAGTGATGTTTTTTAAAAAATCTTTTTCTACTGATTACTTAATGAAAAGGTTTTTTTCTTTAATTGTAATGAAATTCCAGAGAAGCTACCCTAGCTTTATTTAGTAATTGACCATTCTGCTTCCCCATAAACTGTTACGTGTTTGTTGTCGCTCTCCTGAGCTGCCTTTGGATGATTTCCTGAATAAGTCTTATATTTTGATATTCCCTTAACCCTTAAAGGTTAGAGAGAATTTACTGAGGAGCCTTTTGCTTGTTTTCCTGCCCTCAGGCAGTGGTCTGCCTCTAACTCCAATATCTTCCTGCTTCACCACCTGGGACAACATGAAGTGGCCTTGTTTTGTTAAAGCACAGAGTAAATCCTAATGATGGATTTTTCTCTCTGAATCCCACCAGTATCCTCTGAGGTAGCCCTCCTCCCTCCAGTGTCTTTCATCCCCTTTTCTATAGTTATTATTTTTTTTTTTTGTAGTTTTGTTTTGTTTCAAACATCATTACAAGGTCAAGAAGGCCAGCCAGTATCTGCTGGGGCTACTGGCTGCTTCCACAGTCAATCTAGCCTTCCGTCACCACATATCCTATAAAGCCTTTTTTTTTCATTTCATTTGAATTCAGAGTTTGTTCTGTAGTTTTTAGTCTGGATGAGATTATGGAAGAGATTTTCCAAAGGCATAAACAAGACTTACATGTTCAAGTCCCATTGGCTTTCAGCAGGAGTGGTGGGTGCCAGAAGCATTGTGTGCCCTTGACAGTCTTCCCCTATTTCTTAAACAAAGATGTTACAAGTAAAAGGTTCTTTCATTTTAGAGGAATTTGTAGAAATCATAAATTAAGGCTTAGGTAGATAAACAATTTAAATCCAGTACGCTTTGTTATGGAACTATGCCCCAGAGTGCACTGTGTACTGAGACCCAGAGCATGCTTAATGCAACAGTAGTCAGGGACTTTGGTGATTTAATGCCAGATGTGCCAAACCCATGAAGATCTCCTAGTGTAGGGAGAGGGGCTGAGCGAGGAGCTTGCTGGGGTGGGACAGAGGGAACCACCAAGGGACAGGGAGGTGGCAGGTGTCCAGTGTCAGGAAATGGAATATTTATGGAGAAACCAGATGGAGCGAGGATCTCTGTTCTATCTTGCTTCTCTCTTAATTTGAGGAAGTCTCTCTCTGCATTACTGCATGACACAAAATTTGGCAGTTGCGGTGACTGTGTGAGGAGACTGCTAAAAATATCAAATTTCCAGCAAATGAAAAAGCAATAGGATATGAGCTACCTAATCAGCTTTCTACACCTCTCACCTTCACAGATCCAAGTACTTAACTGTATACTATTCATTAAGTAAAATCCCACTGCTGAATTCTGTTTACCAGGTAAAGAGACTTTTTTTTTTTTTTGTCACTGTTCCAATTAATCGGTGTTTCCTGTGCACATGGAAAGAATCACTAAGCTCTGATTCATCGCAGCGAGTCCCCTGCTGTTTGTGGATAATAGTGGAGTGGGGGTGGGCATGGCAGACTAATATGCCTTTAAATTCCATTTGGGTTATAAACTCTTGAGGCATAATGATTTTTTAGGTACTGTGTCATGTGTCATAATGTCACATCACATAAGGTAAATATGACTCATGTAATCCAGTTTGATACATTGCCTTTAGAATATACGGATGGGGGGGTGGTTGTGCAGTGAATACCCCGTGTGAAGTGTTTTTCTCCTGCATTTTAGTGTTTCTGGTGGGAATGTTTGCAGGAGTGCAACCAATCCTTCCCATTTAGCCTCAGACAGAAGAATCTCAAGAGCCTCTTCAGAGTCCCTTGACATGGCTGAGTATGGCACGGTTAAAAAGTCTACAGAAAGCAGTGCGAAAGTGGCAAGTTTTGACCCTCAGGAAGACAAAAATATGGCTATTTTAAGAGAGAGAACCTCTTAAATCCCTCTGGTAAACAGCAGGAGTTGCAGTCTGTCAGTGTCTCGAAGTCTCTAAAATCTGCTGGACCATTTGGCACTGCCTCAGAATTGGAAATGTTTTTCTTCTTCATATGATAATAGGAAAAGGGGGGATTTTGTTGGGGTTCTTGTTTTTTGATTTGTGTTTGGTGTTTTTGTTTTGTATTTAACATCAAGGAAAAACCTCACAGTAGTAAGAAACTGTCCTACATAGACATTTTTTCTGCTTTTGCTTGCCAGGTAAACACAGCAGTGATTTGGTGTTCTAGCTAACAAGAGGTAAATAGGGAAATACGAAGGCATTTCAGCAACCAGGTCATTGCTATCTCTTAAAAGTAGTGGCTAAAATAATTATTTTAAAAGCCAAAAAGCTCTTGCATAAACTCCTAGAACAATAGATTGCTATTTCCTTACCCATTTTGGTGGGGGTGGAGTCGCTTGAGATGGAGCTGATTACCCCAGCTGCAGGGCAGTGTGGCATTGCACAAATAAGGGAGCACAGGCTGTGCTTTCCAAGGAGAGCCTTTGGATTGTTTGGAGTCCACCAGGAAGTCAACTCTGCCCTGATTTCCGATGCGATTCAATAGGCTATTTTCCAGAGATGTCTGGAGCCAGAATAAAACCCATCTGATAGGACCGTTGAGAATATTCCCATGATTATAAAACCACAGAGTGACAACTTGTTTTGGGAGGTGCACTGACAACTAATGACAAAACAGTGCATGCATTATCAAGCAGATATTGTGTTCTTGAATAAAGGACCGATAATGCCTGGGTACACAGGGCTGCTTTCTGCTCACAGCTATAAACAGACTACTCCTACTGACTTCACATAGCTGCATGTAACTCAGAGGAGAAACTCAAGGTTTTTCCTCTGAGCTGTACTTTATTATTAATTCTCTCTGGGACCTCCATATTTCACAACTCACTTCTGCAATGTGTTCACTTCTTTGACCTGGGCTGTAGCCTCCTGCACCTCTGAGAAGGGGTACAGAAAGAAGAGCTTTGGCTTCTGATCTATTATCTGATCTAGTTACAGAAGAGAGGAACGTACTTGTCCTTCTCACATTGGGCTTCCCCTTCCCACAAACTTCCCTGTATCGGTGCAAGATGCTAGCAAGGCACCAGAGTTCTCCACCTTGCCCCTTCTCTCAAATGCCTTTGTCACACGGGGTGGTCACTTGCTTTCCAGCCCTGGAAATTCGTACTGACCTATGAATATCTGGGATACTCATGACTGAGCTTCTCTTCATTCCCCTGGTGTTTATTTCTTTGTCTATAATGCTTCCTGACAGCTACACGTTACTGCAGTCAGAAACACCTTTCAGATGTGACTACCTAGCCCTTGCCTGTAGTGAACTTTTACTACAGTAATTGTTATGGGGACATCTGGATGTGAAAAGATCCATCTGACTCAAAGTATAACGGTCTCGGTCCCTGTTACTGTGTTCACCTGTGTAGCTCCACTAACTACTGCTCGTTAAGTGCTCCTGCTTTTGACTGAGGCAAGCAGAATGTGTCCAAGTATGTAACTAATTTTCCTTGTGGGGGTATTAAAGTATCCTGAAATTCTAATCTTTTCCTCTTTGGGCACAAAGGAATTTAACCGCTGCAGAAATATTTTGGTTCTTCTGTACACGATGGCCAAGAGAGGGACAAGGATACAGGAACACTTAGGAACATTTCATCCTGAGAAAAATATTCCATGGTATTTTGCAATGATGCCCAAGAGGATGAAAGAGGATATTCAGCTCATCTGGTTATTTTGGAGACAGACTTCCTTGCAGTGGGATGGACCAGGATTACTTAGGTAGATGGAATCTGAATTAATGTCCATGAAATAACTCGAGGAACTGTTGGAAACAAACAAAACTATTCTAAATTTCAAGTCTTGTGAAGGACATATGCACAACTCACACTCTGAAGAGTGGTTGTGGAAAGACAATAAGGATCTGGAGCACTCATGTCCTTTATTGTGCATGTTACTGAACACAGGGCAAATTAAAAATCCTGCACCAGCTAAAGCAAATGATGCAATTCTGATAGACTCGCTGGAGATGATATTGCATCCACCATTTAACATTGCCTCATCTTCTATCCTTTTTTACAAAATCACTTTGCAGCAAAATGTTAGACTGTTTCACACTGTCAATTTTTAATTGGGAGAATTTGATCAGAACTAGTATTAGTTCCAAGAACTGTTGATAGGAGTTTAAAAACTTGTCTGTTGCTTCTGCCAAGTACTTTTTACAGGAGAGAGAGAACCCGCTTCTGTTCTCACTGAAAGCAGTGGAAATCAGAGCAGTTCTGAAATCAACTTACTGTCTGTTGCAAAGATGATCAGCAGCAGAGCAAGAGTGGCTTTTAAAAAGACTGCTGGCATATGGCAGCACAAAGAAAGCTGCACATTGTGACACTCCTACAGAAAAAGAGGCAAGACATTCAATGGTTGCTTTACGGATCTCACAGCTGGACTGCTAAGGTAGGAAACATAAGCAAGCGATCATGTCACTCTTACAGGAGTGGGGAAAAGATGCTTCTCTCCCTGTGTAGAGAAACTGAGATGCTGCAGTACTTTCTCTAATTCACGCATATCATATATGGTATTTGTGAGCTTCAGCTTAAAAAAATAAAACCACAAAAAATGCAGTGTGCTGCAGTGCGTGTGTGTTTGTGTTCAGATTACAAAAGAATTTTAGATGCGTGTTTTCTGCCAGCACACAACCTTGCTGCTGTGCAGCTTGACTGACTTCAGAGTATTTAAAGGGGAAAAATAAAAAGGTTGCTTAAGGGTTTAAAGATTAATATGTATGGCAAAACCTTCCATAAGTAGGCAACAGTTTCAGGCCTTGGTGCTCAAATGTCTTTTCTGATTCTTTTCTATAATCATATTTGACTATGGATGGGTGTGGCATGGAATAACAGTAAATGATGTCAGGACAGAGATTATCAGTAGAAATTAGTCAAACTTTTGATGTTCTCACAACATTACCATTTCCATGCTCCAACAGAAGAGTCCTTTGTTGTTATTTCCATGGCACACTGATGAGAAATCCCAGCTGCGCTGTTCTGAGTCATGGGGATATACAAAATCTAGCGGAGAAATACAACTACCTTTTTTTTCAGGCAGTTTCAGGATAAGCAGTGTGTTCCAAGTAGTATCTCTCACTAAAGCATTTGGATCTTGTGTTATTTGAGAACAGAAAGAACTCCTTTTTCCCTCTATCAGTTGTGTGCATAGACACACAAGCACACGTACACACTTCTGTCAATCACACTTGCTGACCTGTCATGTACTCTACAATTAAATTGCTTCACTGTTAAATTATGGGATGTCACTTCAACAGTCTTCCAGTATCTCTCTGTTTTCAATCAGAAGAGCAGTAATGTCTTCAAACTGTTAAAAACAAACAAGTTGGCATTTATGATTTTCTGTTTTGAATGAGGGAACTATTTGATAAAATTCAGATGTGGTTTTGATCATTTTTCATGAAAATAGAAAATTTGTAAAACAGAAAAAATATTTTAAACATTGCCTCAAACCATCCCTCTTGGCATGTCTTTCAGATTTTAATACTTAAGAGGTTTGCTTTTATTAAACAAATACAAAAAGGCACATTGAAGAGGCATAATACTAGTACTCATTTTGCGTCTCTGAATGCTAAAATTTAATCTGTTCAGGATTTAATACACATCCACCTACAAAGATATCAGTCTGTTTGAACTCAATTTAGTCTACAGTAAGCGTGCAGGGCTAATGCATATGGAAGAAATGTCTATGCTTTGCTGTATCTAAAATGGTATCATATACAAAGGCTCGGTAGCTTTTATGTTGGCCAACATTTAAAATATTCAGTTGCCAATCAAAAATGTCACAGAAATCATTTCCTAAAGAGATCTAAGTCTTTATAGTCAGTTGAAATCACGATACTGAATGGGAGGCATAATTTCAGATTTTGACCAGAGTTAGGTATATGTTCATGTTGGAAATGCATACACTAAAGTACTCTTAAAAAGAGATAAGAGCCGAAAATATGGCTTGAAGGTTAAAAGAAGGGTAGGGAGTGGGGCAGCTGACAGAGGGGTTAAAGGGGTTAAAAGTGGGGTAGGGAGTGGGGCAGCTGACAGAGGCAGGATGTTCTGCAGTCAGTGCCAAATTCCCTCTAGGTTCCACGGAGGTGCAAGGGGGATTCCACAGCAGCCTGAGCAACTTTTGCACCCTTTTCTGCCAGCCTGTCTGTTTAACACAAGATTGTTTTACATAGGGATTTTTACCAGCTCCTTTCATGCAACTTACATACCTATTTGATTAGGTTCAAGTTTCCCCTGCATCCATACTGGATCCAGATGACATGGATAAACTGCCCGAGCCTACACCCTGTTCTGCACATTAATTAAGGTCCACAGCAGCTTAGCTGAGCATGCTGGTTGTCTGGCTCCTGGTTCCTACCACTTTCTCAGCATCACTATCTAGCCACAAAAGGGAACAGCTCTATTAAAAGGTACCTTTTCCTAATTGAGGGTGAAGTGTCCCAGCCACAAAGGAAGGATGCTACTGTGCAGACACTCTGTCTCCAGAGCTAGATTATTCTGTAGAGCATTATTGCCTAGATTTTTATTTTTTTTTAAACTTTCAAATCCTGCACTTATTTGAGAAGCTCAAAGTATTAGGAAAATGCTTCATGTTTCAGTAAATGTACAAGAGGTTCAGGGAACTGGCTACCACATTAAACAGTTACCCTGTGGCCTGCACTGTAAATGAAGAGGAATAACAGCGGTTATTGAAACTTGTTCTACTTTGTCACAGAGCTACTGGAGCTGCCTGAGCAGCATTGCTTGCTTTTTGGAAACCCTAGAGGAGAATATGACCTAGGAACAATCATACCTTTGTAGCCCAATTGTTCCCATGCTTGAAAAAAAAAAAAATGTGAAAAGGAAAAAGTGATCAGGGTAGCAATATTTTACAATGTGGCTATGTTTTCAAGTTACTCAGAAAGTCTATATACTGTTACATTGCTTTCAGACACAATAAAAGGTCAGTTATTAATCCTGCAATTACTCAGCCTTATCGCTGCTATCCACACAGGCTCACTATGGCTAGACTTCTAGATGATATTGTTTTCATTACGGTGACCAAAGTGGAATTTAATTACAGACCTATCTCTCAAATGAACAAGCAAAAAATGTAAGGATTAAGAAATTAATCCTAGTATTTAATTACATTAAGATATTTTGCCATTCTGGATGGGGGATTTTTGATACTCTGGGCAATTCTCATCTATCAATTCACTCTTTAGTGGCTGCAAAGCATGACTACGGGGATGGGGGGAAATGCTGTCCATGACATTAAAAAGCATATCCTTCCTGTTAGCTCTGAGCATGGAACAGGAATATCTAATCAAAAGGGTTTGCTCTGGATCATATCAGTTCCTGACCGCAAGCTCTAAATCCATATTATAGGAGCAAGGCAAAATGATCTACAGGTAACAGAAATGGAAAAAATGAATTGATAGGGAGATCAGACTGTGACTAAATGGAAGCAGGGAGGCTGAAAGGCAGCATTTTAATAAGGAAGGCTTTTGTACGGTTTTCAGGTACAATTGGGCAGACTTCTATAAAACAAAATTTCATCCTGGAGACCATTTAAATTTCATTGATAAGAATGCACTTCATTGCTTCATTTAGAAACTTCCACTGTGGCTTTTTTTTCCCCTATTTGTATAAAAATAAGAACCATCTGTAGGAAAAAAAGAAAAAAAAAAAAGAAACACAACTTGTTTGTGTGACTGCTTTGCTATTGTTGTTTAGATTTCTAGGAAACAGATGCATGTTTTTCATTTGGGGAAAGCATACATCTGTTCTGCCGAATTCTCTCCAGAAATCCTTAATTTTCCAGTAAGAGCTTATTCAATTACATTTGAAAATAAGAAACTTTCCCTCCATCATCTGTGTACACACAGACATGTGTTACAAGGAAAAATGGTCATTTTGACACAGTGAGGAACTTTTTTCTCAGCAAATCCATAAGAGTCTGAAAAATGCTATACAATAATTTAGGTTAGAAGAAGAAAAGAGTAGGTAGGAACAAATGTATATCTGTAATCTGTGAAAGGATAGCTGCACAGTTGGAGCTGTTAGAGTCTCACATTGAAGAGTGGCATATAATTTAACAAGGCTGAAACCAGTAAGATTGTATAGAAATTCCTATGTAAGGTTTGATAAAGATGTAGTTCCTGTCTACAAATTAATTGCTTAAACCATTCAATGGAATTCTGTACCACGGATATTATTCTCTCTTACGTTGTATGGGATGGTTTAAATATTTTATAGGGATGTTTTCATTCTGTGTTAAATTTACGGATCTTTTCCAGAAGGGGAGAGGGGAAGTAATTTTATGTGTTCTGAATGTTATTCTACTTTGGGATCTACTTTAAAAAATTACATGGTATATTTTTTCATTGCTTCTTGTTTTGAAAAGAAACTAGCACTACAACATAGCTTGTAATAGCATGGAACCATATAACTTGTAATAGCATACGTGCCCATCTCAAGGTCTGGATTAAAGTACCTTCCATTCAGGTATCTTCCTTTGGCTAGGGGATTTTTATCTTCAGCTTAGAAATAGAAAATTAAAAAAAAAAATACATAGTCACTAGTCAAATCTTGGAGCAGAAGGAATCTAAGAGTACATCAAGAAGAGTAAACCTATTAACTTGTTCCCCTTCAGGGAGAAGATCCTACAGCAGTGATGCATTTTGGAAATAAATTTGAAGCAGGTGGACAAAGCAGCAGGAGAGCAGTATCAGGCTAATACAGCAGGAGGGCAACACCAGCCAGTTAGAAAAAAAAAAAAAATGAATCGCATGGACTGTAGGGGACTGCATATTAGAATTGCCAAGCTGAATATTTCCTACTGCATATCCTAAATAAATTAGACCTGCACAGAAATATGGGCAATGATAGCTCCCTACATGGCACAAATGGCAATGGAAATGAAAGCTGCCCTTGTGTGCTCCAGTAAAGCTTGGAATGTTCAGGTGGGGTGTCACTTCAGTCCCATTTAAACCTGTCGCTGTGAGCTAGGCCTGTGGATAGATGCAAATGTCCCCGTCGGTATTTTTTAATGATATTGCTGGCATTGTCTACACAGCAGTGAATTTCTTTCACTGCAACAAATACAGCTCCCTCTGCTTTATATTCCTCTCTAAAGGCAGTACTGGTGCAGTTTGGTGGTAGTGGTGTGGGACTGGCAGGGGATGAGAGCCCAACAGGGAAGTCAGGGCTTCCTGAAGGAGCGGTGAGCAGAGACACTAGGGAGCGGGAGAGCTGTGCTGAGCTCCTGCCACGGCATGTCCTGTCAAGACACCCAGCAGCTTCCACACATCCAGACATCAAGGCAGCTGCCTTGAGTTAAAAGCGAGCATCCAAGTGGCAATACAGGACTGGGAACTTCTGTGCAGTGCCAGCCTAACCACTAACATTTCAGAAAGGAGTAGAAGAGATAGCTTCATCAAGCCACTCTGCTATGGATTTAAAATACCCTGGCCTTGAGCAGGATACCACCTGGTGCAGGACAGGTCCAGTCATCCTCAACCTTTATCTTGCCAGAATAGACCCCGACTCCCTTGATTTGCCACCGTGGCTAGTAGGTGGCTGCTTGCATTAAAGTGCATTAGTTTGTTCATTTATCCATTCCTCTGCTGCTCTGCTTCTGGAGGTGTGCAATGTTGGCTGGTGCTCCTTGGCAGTAGCTCTGCCTGGATGTTGCCCACCTGCTTGTCTGTCCATAGATGCCTGCTATTTTGCCTGCTGTGACTCTGGCTGTATCTTTTCTTTCTTCTGTGGCAGCTGGCCTGGTGGTGGTTTGATTTGTTGCATGCAGTGCTTTTCCTCCCCTGACTGCATACCTTAGGTTACAAATTACACTCTGAATTTTCCATTCCACAAGGGTGCAAAGCAAAGACTGTTGAACACAGCAGAAATTTCCCGCTGACTTCCATGGGACACTGAATCATATCCTAAATCACTGATGCTACAGGGTTCACCATAGAGTTTAGCTCTTTGCTCAAAATACCACACGTCTGGGAATAGTTTCCAGTGAATTATATTTTCCTAGAAATGTCCCTGTGCTCTTATTGAAGTTTCTTAAGATTTCTGCTTCTAGGCCTCACCTCTTCTTTTAAGTACCACTCTTGAGAATGTGTCTTTAACAATTTCAGCCTGACGAATGTTCCTCCTTATAAAGTGTCTTGATCTGCATATCACTTTGCAGTTTTTCCAGTGCAAACAGTTTCCTGCTGCTGAAGGAAGTGCTCTTCCAAGGAAGGCACCCTTACCTTAGTCTCCTGGAAAGGATATGGATTTTTGAACGACCAAACTTATCTGTCGAACCTTTTAAAAGAGTTGCTGGAGCTTCCAGATATCTCTGGGGCTCCTCTCTGTCCTCCCAGTGGATTCCAGAAATCAGTGAGGCACTCCTCATTTTTTACTCTCTCTTTTCACTGTTTCACAGAGGAGCCTGAGATATTGGGAGAGTCTGCCCGTAACCGAGTCCACAGTGGGCAGAGGTCCCTTAACAGTATTTCTTAAATAATTACAGGGTCCTTTTATGCAGTCTTGTACCATGTGTGCCTTAATAGTGGCCTTCTTGAGAAATTCTTTCCACTTTAATTAGTGGAGTGTCAACATTTGTCTTCTAACCATGGCTTTAGAAAAGGTTTAACACTAAGCTATAAAACACCATCTGAAAACTGACAGGCATTTTAGTCTAGAACCACATTTCTAAAACTTTGGTGTAATGAGTTTGCTGAGAGGATAGCAACAGAGACATCACACAGATTTAGGTATTTGTTTTCTATTTCAATAAAGAAAAGTATATATGACCAAAGTTAATCCATTGTAACACCATCTTGGAGCTTTTGGGATGTGTGCTATCAAGGCTGGAGGAGGGCAGAAACAGGATGCCAGGATGGAGCCTTAATATGTGTGCTGGGGGCTATCCAGCCAAATTGCTGGGGTAGAGCAGATTTGTGATGCTGATGCCATGTACAGACCCCAGCTCCTCCAACCTTGCAGCACCACAGGCCATGCAGAAAGCAACAACACTTGCAAAATTGACGTTACTTCATTGCACTCTCAATTGTGAGGAGGTTGCTTCCCAGCAGTCTCTATTTTCAGGCCACCTAAGCAATAAAATAACTTGCCTAACTAGAAGGCAGCAAATCTCATTTGCAAATAATTGTAATGAAGTTTGAGACTTTCAGTTCTTATAAGTATGAAAATATCTAGCAGTTGAGCATAACAGAGATCATCAATGTTATGTTCATAAAAGCCATTCATGGACACTCATCGTTAACCTTCCAGCAAAAAATTACATGGGCTTTTGGCTTCCACTCCACTATCTGCTTTATTACTTTAAGGGTACACACCTTGCCTCAAGGTCATGATTTTTAAAGATTTTCAAAGGACTGGTGCTGATTGTCATTCATGAGGTCTGGTTGCCAAAATATCCCAAACAGGTCAATATTTATTTAATTATTATGATGATAAAATAGATGAGGTTTGGTTTGGATTTTTTTTTTTTTTTCTTGTGTTGAGTGGATGGTTTGGGATTTTTTTGCACTGCAAGGGTTTGCTGATATGTTATGTTTACTAATTTAAATAATATGGTGGTGAATATAGTTTCAGATTACAACTGATACACTCTCTTTAAGAGAGGAAACACATCAAAAAATGAAGTTTCCACAGTTGGGCTGTTGTGAAGCCCAACTAGAGAGTAAAGTACCTACAGGATGGATTTTCTATTGCTAACTATTTAATAAGTAGGCTTCCACTTTTCATAATTACAGGATCTTCTGCAGAGTGTGCGACTTCCTTCACAGGTCAAACAGCTTGAATATATTACCTCAGGAGCAAAAGTTCAGCTCTACCAGTTTTGTAAAAGTCAGTTGTTGGGAATCCTGTGGGCACAAGTTCTAGTGCATCCATGCCAGTCAAGAGAGAAATTTGGTGGTAAACTCCCAAGACTAGACTAAAGGAATAGGATGAACATGAAGGAGTTAAAAACAACTTAGCAAGTTAAAAACAGCAACAAAAACCGCAAACAGGCTAAGTTGGACCTGTTCCTTTTCAAAGAGCTACTAAAATGTAGTGGGTGATTGAGGGATAGAAAATTAAAATCCCGTTCTTCAGCCATATGTTGACTTTATCACTTGAAAAATATATAAAGTTCAATGTAATTGCAGTCAGGTTAAAAATAATTTACATGTGTATGCTAATATGGAAATCAAGCTTTCTGAAACTATTTTTTTCCAAAAAAAACCCCCAAAACTCTTCCAAAAATATTAATTCAATCCTTTATGAAAAACATGGCATTCTAAAAAGGTAAATAACTTCAAAGGCTGTTTTAACCAGCAGGCTTAGATATTCCCTTTGTTTTCTAGATTTTCCCACTATGGCAAGAGGAGAGAACAGAGGTGTAGTACGATCACTGATGAATGAGAAAGAAAATCAAAAGTAGGGCAAGAAGTCTTATACACAATTGATGAAAAATTTACCTGCTTCACCTGACACTTCACTATTGACTTTATATAATGTGGAAAACAATCATAACAGAAATAGTAATATACAGTATCAGTAACTGAAAGCAGCACAAATTGAGTGCAAACAACATGAAAAGAGAAAGTCACCAGTCCAGTTAGTCAATAAAGATCGCAATTTTCAAGGAACATGCTTGAATCACTGTTATTAATCAGGATCCCAATTTACAACAGATGATATTGTGCCGTCGGTGATTGATAATCCTGTCGGGCGTAATGTCGGTTCTTCCTTGAACCATGAAGACACAGTTTGTGTGTGTTTGAGAACTCGTAGATTGGTGAGCTCCACAGTTCACCAGCTGCCCAAATTACTTTCTATTGAAAAAAATGCTTTTATTTGGGGGATGGGAGGAACCCATTCATAATATTTCTCCGTTTGTTTTTTTTTGTAAGTTATGGAGGTGAATTTGCGACACATTGAACATAAACGTAAAAGCTATTAGAAACAATTGTTCTATAATAAAACATAATGTTGCTAGAGCACAAACATCTGTCACTCATGCAGACATCATCCTGTAAACCCATCTAACTAACTCCGTTTTCCCTTCTGGTTGCGTCAGGGTAGCTTGCGGCATGACAGTGATTTGAGTGACAGACATCCAATCTGGAACAGCACTGTGCATACTTATGTTTGTTTACAGGGCCCCATCATTCCTGAAAGATGTAAATTTTAAAATTTACTTTTATTGAGAAAGAGAATGATGAGGAAAAGGCTGTTACCTTGGAATGCAGTGTCAAAGTTATTGTAGAGCTGTGGCTTCCATAAAAATTTTACCAAGTTTTTTAATTGACATTTTTTTGTTTTCTAATGAAAAAGAGCATGAATAATTGAAACATAGGCCGTGTTTTCTAGATTAGAACCATACTATACCAAAACAACAAAAGAGACAATACTCACGACACATCTTAACTTAATCCTCCTCCTCCCAGACTTTGATTACAATCTTCAAAACAGCTATAGAAGCTCTATATTAAAGGCAGATTTTCCCTGTCTTCTTATTAAATTATTGTTAGATTTCTGGAATGCAACCTTAATAAGTTTAATCAATGAGATTTTATTTACTTTCATGTTTCCTCAGCACCACAATGAAAATTGGCTAGTTATTTAAAACTTCTAGACACAGAGCACTGGAGACTTTTGTGTTTCAAGATATTAAAAACCCTTTCCATGCAAAATGTTTTTCAATTTTTCTGTTATGCATCTGTTACAACAAATCAATTCCCAATTCTGACATCCCTGTAAAGAATCAGACAGATTTGCTTGTGGTGTGGGTATGGCAGTCCCGATACTTACCCTTTTATTTCCGTCCGATTTGACCATGTCTGTAGTTTCTTTGTAGTGTACCAGATGTAATGGGTCACATATCCTGTACAAACAAAGATTTCTGCCCTGAGATGTGCAGTGTAGGTGAAATATGGTCCCTCGCCAATAAAACCATGCTTTCTCTTTAATGATACCAATCTGTAAGTTGGCATTTTGCATTATGTGCTTATTTGTCAAGCAGTAAATTGATTTGTTCGAGTGAGAAAGAGAATGTGCAACCTAATAATCTTGAACTACTGTACTGTATGACAGAAAGGTTTAGGTGCTTATTTTCCAAAGGCCGCGCTCTCATTTCAAATCTGTGCTCTTTGACCTGAAATAAAAAAGAAGGGGAAAGAAAGGCAATTTCAGCCTGATCGCTGTTTCCCTATCCTGAGTCCTCTAATCTGGTGTCTGTCGGGCAATCAGCATGGTCAGCTGACTTCTTTCAAAATTTCATCCTTTTTCTCTTTCTTGCTCATGGCTTTCTGCAGAGGTAGCCAAGGACAACCAAAGAAAGGTAGGTGAAGTGTCAGTGAATATCTTGGGAAGGACCTCTGGATGGAGCTTTTTACAAGGCAGGAAAGCAAGCTGTCTGGATTAAAGTTACTAGGGAAAAAGTTAACTAAATTATAGTAATGTTGAATTGATTTTAACTATTAGTTTCAAATTAGAGATGCAGTCTTTATATGATGAACCAGAATATTTCATCTTAAACATTTGTCCAGGATACTCGACCAACAAATATTCATAACTGTATCTGACTATACTTTTTTGTGATAACCACTGATTCTGTAATAAAAGTGTTCCTTTCCACAGAAATAAAAAGCTGCTGTCTTCAACAATTTTTTATTTTGAAGTCTGCATTACCTTAAATCAGGTACTAAATGACTAGTGTCTGATTTTCCCATAGTAATAATAAAGCAGCTTTCCCCAGTGGCTTCCTACTCTTCAGATCTCACTGATTTATGGCCAGTTCTGGAGCACAGGTTTCTGTCATGTCTATTACTTATTTTATTTCTTTTATATTATTGTTACTGTTGTGATAGAGCATGGAGCATCTTGTTGTGAACCCTATGGGCACTGGTTAAAAAAGAAGACTGTCCTTTCCTTGGCAAGTTTAAAATGACTCCATCCAAAGATAGAAACTGTGTGAAGAAAACTAAAACCATTGCAAGAAATAACAATGTAATAGTGAAATGATTATGCTTCCCATCAGAGAGGCAGTCTATAACGTGAAAATGTCATCAAGTACCTTGAGAAAGACATTTTTTGAAATTACAGCCAGATCTACACCTCAGCCAACAGAACTGGCAAAATAAGATGTACTCTGACTCTCTGTACAGAGAAAAATGGAGGTCTCTTAAATATCTTGTAGTCTGAGGAGGAAACTATGGAACTGCAATTTTGTGATTGAATTAAACTGTTCCATTTCCTAATTTTATTACAGGCTTTGTCAGAGGAATGGCTAAATGTCTGCTTATTAGTCCTGATCTGAATCTTTATCTCAGGAGACTTTTATCATAATGAGTGTTAATTCTGTGAAATTAATTGAGAGGTTGTTATTTTCATCTCTAAATGGTGCATATTTTTGATTGACTGGTCAATGACAAGTCTCTTCTCATTTTCTACTATAATAAGGCTATGAAAAGGAAAAGAAGTGGAATAGTTGGCCAATTAAGTTATACAATAATGACAAGGTCAGGCCAAAGAGAGTACATTGTGGTAGTTTACAAATTACTAAGACATTTGGGTTTTTCATGTTCCTGACAGAAATTGTAATGAAAATAGAAAGTGACACATGAATCCATTAACGTGACAGCACAATAAAAGGGAGGAGAAATAATTTTAAGCATACAAGTATACATCTAAATAATTTGAAGGGATCAGAGACAAACCCTCAAGAGAATTCTGACTCTTTCCAAAATAAGACAATGCACCACAGAAAATATACATTCCCTATTTCCTCCTAAATCCATGTATTTCACAGTCAGTTTCCTGTATTTCAGGAAAGTTTTCCCTTGCTTTATCTCTTCGATCTGCCCTATCTCTGAGTAAGAGCTTTTAGTCATGTAAAGATGGTTCTATTCATTGAAATCTTGTGATGTTGGTTCCTCCTGCTGTAACGAATTTGTGTTGCTTTGCCAAGGAAAGAGCAGCTCTCATCATCAAAAATGTGTGAAGCTGTGCCAGTAAAAAGTGACATGTTTATAAATAAGGAACAATGTAGTCATATTGAACCTATGCCTGCAAACATCCTGCGTATTACATCATTCCGGTTGAAGTGCTTTACCCAATAGTCTTGTGGGACTCATTGGTTGAAAAAAAAGAACAGGGCTCGTGTCTTAAAGTTTAGCAGAAATAAAAAAGCTTAGAGGAGGAGATTTTTACCACTAGCTGTTTCCGGTGTTTCCTGTGGCAAAGGTACAATCATGCATTGTGTTAAATGTTGTGTTAAACAACTATTGTGAAGGATTTGTTCTATTTTACCTCTGTAAAATAAGAAAAAAAAAAATACTTCATTTGAACATGTTATCAAATTACATATATAACCTCTTCAAACATCTGGGGTGCTCTAGGTTTTCTAACAATAAAACTAGTATTGTCCATTAATTGTCCTGGACATTACCCATATAGAAATCCCATATGAATGGATGACAATGATCTAGCCACAATATATTAAGTGCAAGGTCAAAGAAAGAAAAAAGTGGGCTTCATGCTGACTTTCCCTGAGATTCTTGCTTCAAATGAAGATGATCCCTAAAACACATAGGGAAGTTAAGGGATCTTTTAAAGTATGCTGCATGGGGGAAAACCTTCCAAGCCTGCTGTGCTATACCAGTGCAGTTCACTCTGCACCTACCCAAAGCTTTTCTTTTGGGCCCACCCTGCAATCTTCCCAATGACTGTGGGTGGCATAGCACTGTCTACATCAAAGAAATCTCCAGCTATCCTATTAAAATAGCTCTTCATTCTCTTGGCACTGATGGCACAGTACAAAGGAGGCAGCTAGGGTCAAACTTCAGTACTGCAACGAAGAATATTCTCACACTAATGCTCAGCTTAGGCAAGTACAGCAGCCTTATGTGAGGACCTTAGACAATTTTTCAAAAACAGGGCAAAACAAACTGTTTTATTTGCATATCTTGACTCCATCTAACGCAACTAGGTGCTGCCCAAGGTTGAGTTCCCAAAGAAGGGATCTCTTATGTCTGTTCTGCTGGGGAATCTGTGTGGTCTTGCGCGCAGCATGGCCACTGCACCAACAACCAGTTGTTTTCTGAATACTCTGAACCAATATCATCACTTCCCCAGCACCATTGCTCTCTTTTGATACCTTATGTAAATGTGATGAATTAGCCTCACTGCTACTGTTGCAGTGTTTTAAAATAACAGGATACACAGCTTTCTGTACGCTGAGTCTGTAACACATCCTATAGATGCTGACACATTAGGATTTCAGGTTTCAGACTGTTCAGTTATCTTCTGTTCTTCTGATAACAAATTTTGTGGGATTTTGACACCTTGTCTTTCAGTCTCTCTCTCTCATTCTCATACTTTCTTGCCTTGTGGGAGTGAAGAAGGAACTTTCCATCCTATGTCTCTGAGCAGATCACAGAAGATCTCTGAGTGGTTCCCTCAAGACAGTTCTCTGGCAAAGGAAGAATGAATTCATGTGGATTTTTTCCTGGTTTAATATTAAAAGGCAATACATCTATTTATATGTCATCAGCAAAATTCATCGTCTTCATCCAGATTTTGTGTGTCTTTTCACTGAACACACTTGGTATTCCCCCGAAAAGTATTTGATAAATCTGCTCTTTTAGGAGATGCTATTATTTCTAAGAAAAGGGTATTAATGTGCTGTCTTTGTCTCTTATTATGAGTTTGAGAAGTTGATCGGTGTAAAGATCATCAAGCATCAGAAAAGTTTACAGATGCAATAAATCTAATTTTTTTCACCTAGGAAATTTCTTGGATGTTTTAGAAAATGCATGGTAAGCCCTGGCCTCCAAATCACAGAGTACCTGGGGTGGGCAGGGACCTCTGGAGATCATCTAATGCAACCTCCTTCTCAAAGCAGGGTCAGCTAGAGCAGGTTGCTCTGGGCATGGTCCGTTAGATTTTGAATACCTGCAAGGATCAAGACTCCTAACCCTCTTTGGGCAACCTGCCCCTGCATTGGTCACCTGCACAGGACAAAAAAAGGCAGGGGGGGGGATTGTTCTTATGTTTGAATGGAATTTCCAGTATTTCAGTACACACCCATCACTTCTTGTCCTGTCACTGCACACCACTGAGAAGCGTCTGGCTGCATGTTTTTCATTCCTTCCCATCAGGTATTTATACATGTTGGTTAGGTCCTCCTGAGCCATCTCTTCTCCTGGCTGAACAGTTCCAGCTCTCAGTGTCTCTTCACGTAGCAGATGCCCCAGTCTATCGATCATCTTCATGGTTCTTTGCTGATATTTATTAATATTGGGGATCTATGTGTTACCAAATTAGAGACCAGTTAAGACCACATCCCAGGCAAGTTTATGTCTTTCTCTGGAGAGAAAGTGACGTCCCTGGAGCTTTTTAGATTACAGAGGATGGAATTTTTACATTGAAATGGGGAAGATTTTTCTGCTAACAATTTCCATGTAAATGCTGTTCTCAAAAAACCGTGATCTATACTCTGATAAATGAATTCACCCATGCTTCCCCCAGAGTAAACAGGCACAGATTATGTAATATTTTTACCAATACTTTATTTGATTATGTCTTAGATGTAAGAAAGTACTTTTCCCTCCAAACAGTAAAAAAATAAGAGATGGATCATAATGTCAGCTTGCAGGGGTAAAATATGCTTCACCTGACAAAAGGGTTGGTTTGCGCTATTCTTGTCTAAGTCATATGCTGATGGCAATAATGATCTCTTACAACATATATCTTCATAGTAATTTATGCCTATACTCATCCAGATGTCAGGAACCTAACACAGAAAGAGAAGGTATGAGTAGAACAGCAGATAGCAGAACCACTTACACAACCCAAGCTTTCTGACCCTTAGTCTTCCTGCTGAACACCATCCTCTTGTAGGCATTCTTTGAATTATTTTTTCATAAATAATGTTAGTTAGATGCTTACTGAATACTCAGTTGTGTTCTCGCAGCTATTGGATTGCAGTAAAGAATATTCTTTCTCCCAGGCAAAGTTGATAAAGAATGCAAAAAGGCAGTGTATCTCAATTCTCTGTCACTGCTGGCTTCTTGAGCATGAGCTGACACACACCATGGACTTTGAAGATACAATGATTGAATCTGTGCAGAATGGAGGGAAAAGATGTTGGGATTCTATAACCTAACATTGTCCTTAGCAATAACTAATATAGAGTGAGAACTCATGGTGAATTTTGTTAAAGTTGTTTTTTCTCTAAAATATGTTTTATAGGATATTTCTTTAAATATAAATAACAATAGGGCATAAAACAATCTCACAAGTCAGTGTCACTGTACAGTGTGAAGTATAATTAATGCACTGTGACAGAGAAGGCAAAAAGTATGCCCAAGGATAAATTTCTCCCTAAATTGACTAACAGGACAGCAAAAGCCATGGAAAAAACTGGAAACACTGCTTACGATAGATATTTTATTTATATTCAAATATGCTGCCACTTTTGTACTCTCAATAAGCCTAACACACACAATATTTGCAAAAACATCTGTTTCTCCCATCCTTCAGCTCAATATTCTTCATTGCTATGTTCTTGTCCCCCGTACAATCAGTAATTTTAATTATTTCCATTATCATGTACTCAGCTAAGAGTTTAGTTTCAGTAGATTAGACTGAATCCAGTTTGCTTTCATTATTTTCTATTTGTTCCACTTATTGCAAATTGTTCTCTTTGGTTGTTATTATTTTCCATTACGCTCTTTGAATTCTATGAATCCTTTCTTGGAATACATAGCAATGCACATATTTAAACTAAGACTGTTTTCACTAGTTATTCTATGCCTTTAGTTTTCACTGCAAGAAAACACAGCCCAAATGACAATATAGTTTAATTCCTCTATTCTAAAAACTAATACCCAGTAGCTATTTTCCTTAAACATCACAGAGCAGGGAGGGGAGGAGAGGGAAGTTACCTACCTTCCTCATGCAACTGTTCCACCATCATTTTCTGTTCTCCTTTGCTACGATATTATTTCTTAATATTAGAGGTGATGCCTTCTTTTTTAACCTCCTCATGCAAAGTTTATGTATGCATTACCTATCTCTTGCTTACAATGTGGTGTGAGCCTGAAGAAATTCATCCAGTTCCCTTAGCAGGGAAATGCAGATGTGGGGCTCAGCCATAAACACTGCTCCAAAATGCAATAGAAGACTCTCGAGCAAAGCAATATCCCCTCCGAGCCCACCACGTGGCTTGCCTAACACACAATGTAGAAACAGCCATGGGTCTTCTGTTTTTCCCCAGGTATATGAGATACATAAACCTTTGTGGTTGTCTGTGGCTGTCCTCTTCCCTTAGGTGACTATCTTCTGAGTGCTGGTAGCTAAACGGCTGTGTCTGTAGAGCCTGCTCCATCTGCTGTTGAACTACAGAGGGCCGTTAGGCACCTGCTGCATACCTGCAAAAGTCTCTGTGTCAATATATGTTGATTTCTAGAGCTTGATGCCTCACCTTCTTGAACTAGTGCAAGACAAGTGTCCTGGCAGCCCACTTGCATCATAAAATGCAGCTGCGGCGCACAGCATAAGCAGGAGTCTCTCCTGGCCAGGCTACATTCATACAAGAGTTGATTCCTCAAAGCTAGTTAGACAACTATAAAAAAATTACTCCACTAACTACTGCAGATAACTTGCCAATTTTATAAAAGATTCCCAGCTTAGCTGCCAGAGTTTTTTCTTAGTATAACTGACTTGTTTCAGTCTGTTAATCACAAGATTTACATCTACTATTTAAAACAGAATTTAAACTACATGGGTTGTTTACTTATAAAATACATTTTGCAAAAATGGACCCAGGAAGGCTTTGGTGATAAATATTGGATCATTGCTTATTCTCATTCTCCAAGTCCTGAAACTCTTCGTGAGGTACAGCACCCATTGCCATA
The DNA here is from genome assembly GCA_033628505.1 of Tringa tobata. Taxonomy (NCBI): domain Eukaryota; kingdom Metazoa; phylum Chordata; class Aves; order Charadriiformes; family Scolopacidae; genus Tringa; species Tringa tobata. The sequence continues at coordinate 2,142,569 of JAHREE010000155.1, read as the reverse complement.
GCTGTCCTGGATTTCTGGAATTCCATATAATAGTAATTTAATATCTGTAACAAGCAATAAGAGGAAAAAATGCATTGTATGTAAATGAAGTAAAAAATTCCTTAGAAATAATTGGTTCAAGTTATTAAAGGCGAAAGAGTGCAACAGCAATGCATAGCTTTACGTTGCTTTGGAGCAGACAGCATTGACTGGCTGGGGGTAGCACAGCACAAGTCACCTTAGGTAGATAAATAATGAATGTCACCATCAAAAAATTATCTCCTGTGTGACAGTCAACAAAGTATGAATGGAAATTCAGTGTAATAAAAATGTAAGAGAGCAGATTCGAGAGCAGAGAGGCATTTCCGTGCAGATATTGCTAATGTTTTGATGTGAGGTAATTTCAAGCAACAAGTACTGGGTGTGCCAGTAATGATTCAACTCAGTCCTTTTCCTATCACACTGCAAAATGAGGTCATTGAAAGCAAAGAACAGATAAATTACAGAACTTCCCTGCAAATAACAGTGAATCTTGATTATACTTCCAGCTCAAGGAACATGCTTCACAACTTGTGAATGTGCTGACTCCTTGAAGGCAGCTTGGCTGCCCCAGACATGCAGAACTGCCCAGTAGCTGCTGTGAGATGCACAGGGGAAAGCACCAAATTCCACACATCAGCATTTTGTTGATGTCTGCATAGAGTAAATTAATAATAAATAATTAAATAAAATATGTATCTTTATATGTGTTTGAGATATCTTAGTGTTACACTGATATTCAGTAATTAATGTTAAGAAGAAACCTTAAAATTTGGAAACAGTGTTCTTTTTTGAAATATTATACTTTGTTCAAAAGCATATGACTGACCTTTTTTCTGATCTTACTCTTCCTCCTTGAAGGCCTGCTGCTACTCTTTCATTATATTTTTAATCGTCTGCATCTATTGACTTAAAAGCTGAGCTTGTAAAACATTGGTCTTTAAGTGTACAATACCTAACATCGAAATTCATACTAATTGCAACAGAACGATAACATAATCATAGCATAGCAAGCATGGCAAATTTGCATTAATCAGATCAGGTCAGTGCTGTATAGCTGTGCATGAAACTCTCACAAACTAGCATCACTTCTCCCAGGAATTACTACTTTGTTGGCAGCAGCTTGCACACAAGAACAATCGATCAGTACATGTTTGTCTTAGCAAGGTGGGCCATCGCGCCGAAATAAAGTGTGCTGCAAAAGATAAGTAGGTGGGTCAGTGTTGTCTGAAGGACCAGGCATAAACATTAACCTGCAAATCTCCTAAGTGAGTCAAAACAGGTTGTGATGGGCTAATTTACAAATGTGAGTTTCTGGCAAGACGTTCAATTTATGTCCTGTAAACTGTGCCACTTGGCAAGAAGAGAAATAGATGAGAAAGGGCAGGAGGGAGTGTTTAAGTTTCGTGTCTCTTTAAAGGGGAGGAAAGGGCAATTTAACTTTGAGAGTGTGCTAAGAGGGTTAATTCAGGAGAAGTTCTGCAATTTATTCTCGTTCTCCGTAATGTTGGACCTTAGGGCTTAATGTAATGGAATGTGATTTAGAGTTCTGAATGTGCTAATTTTGTAATTCAGGTGTCCTGTGGAGAGGCTGTGTTCATGCCAGCTGTCTGGGGAATTAAATGCAGCTGATTTGTGTTGGGGAAAATGTGTGGTTTGCTTCAGGCCAAAATTGTTGTAAAATTTAAACCAATGTATTTTTCTCTCTCCTTAATTTAAAGTATGGGATACAGGTGGGCCTGAGGGCAATTAGCAAGGGCTTCCACATACTTCCTGGTGTTTAGTATAGAAAATTCTCATATTGTTAAATTATGGTACTTGATAACCAGCATCAACCAGTTTTATTTATAACACCGCTTTTCTGTTTTCCTTTGCTTTGCCCTGCTTTGGGTGTTCCATCTTCATCAAACACTAATTAGAGTTGGATTTTGAGTCTCATGCTCTCTGGAAGCATGAGATGTTGATCCAATGGCCAGTTTCTTCAGAAGAAACTCTTGTGTGAAGTACCAATTTGATTTTCACACATGAGAGAGATCTGGGGTGGGAAAATGGCTTCCATAATATTCTTAAGTCAAACTGAAGATTTGTTGATATTGCTGTGAATTTGTGAGCTAAGAGCACCTGCCTATCGTAAGGGCTGTACTCGACTGTTAGCTCAACAAAGCAAGTCAAGTTTGCCAGGTGAATAACACAGTACTGAATTATTTATTTATTTCAAAACATATCCTCAGGATATTACGAAATGTGGTTCAGAGAAATAAAGGACCATGTCTTCGGCTTATGTAAATCAGAATTGCTCCATTTGCTTCAGTGAAACTGTGCTGATTTATGCCAGCTAAAGAGCTGGACCACTGTTCCTTAGGCTATAAAAATGCTTGTTGCTTTACAAATTACTCTGCATCTAAATGGCATTATCACACCATAACACCTGACCTGAGAGGTGAAATTGGTTACTTTTATTGAAATCAAAACAATTATATTTCTACCTTTACTGGTTTCCTTCAGCTGCCTTGGGAAAAAAAAAATTAAGAAAGCAGGAAGGTGAAGTTTTCTTGCAAGAGTACTGCCTTTTTGAAATACAGCAAAGATCTCTTAAATAGAAATGCTGGTGCATGGCAAATGAAAGGTGCCTTGTTTGTTTTTTCCTCCACCTCCATTTTAGTGCCTTTACCATGTCTTTTTGGAGATAAGTGTAGGTAAATTACTTCAGGTCTCTTAATATTAAAAACAAAATGCTGGGAGGACAGAAAACTCAAAGACGCTAATAGCAAAGCCCAGTAAATAAAAGGATTTACCCAAACCAGCTTATGGAGCTATGCCAACTCAGCCATTCAGCACAGGATACCTACATCCATCAGACACAACATTTTATGATCCATGTGCTTTTGGGTAGCAATATTCTGTATTTGTTGGTTTTGCTAGAGGGGAGATGAAGTTTGCAGAAAATCCAAAGGAAGCACTATGAAGAAGTGATGCATGTGCTTCGAAGTAACATTAAAATAAGCTTCTGTTATACACAGAATAGATACAAGCTCATTTTATTTTGTTCTGTTTAAGCATGGTTTAAAATACTTTTTTCACAAAATCATTTTGAGAATGCCAGTATGTGTGTGGTGTGAGAATGTGTGTACATACTAATATTCCACTAATATCTGATAAATAAAATTTCATTTCTAAAAGGGCAATGCCTGACACGGTCATACAAGCAGCTTGTTTCAGAGTGGATAAAATAGGAGATGAAAGTTGCCCTTAATGGAAATCAAAACTGTTTAAAATTCTAAAATGATCACTCTCTGACTTGACCAGTTTTGCATGTTGGTACATTTAGTTCCTGCCTTTATTTTTATTCAAAGTTCAAGAGGCCTGTGATAGTTCACCCACTTCCTTCTATATTACCTATGATCATTGTATTTAGTATTGGTTTAAAGTAATCTGGATGTAATCTTGTTCCCTCTTAGTAGTTAAATTATCCAGGTAAATTATCCAGGTAATAGATAAAGCAGGTAACAGGTGCAAGCCTTTTTCATGCTCATGGGCATTTCTTTCACAACCTGGAGCTGCACACTTTTTTTTTTTCGGAAAATTTTTTTTCCAAATATTTGCCAAACTCATTTTCTGTGTTCAGACAAGAGAAGAATCCTGAGATAGCTATATCATTTCACTTTGACTTTTAAAAACAAATGTCAGTTTATCATTTTTCATTTCAGTTTATGTCCATTTATTATGTCCATTCATTTATGTCCATTTTTCGTTTGTTTGAACAAATGAAGTAATGTTTGTAAGTCATTCTGGTGTCTTCAGAAGAAAGTAACTACAAAAGTACAAACTCTTATTTGTCTTCTTCGAAGACTTCCATGACCTACTGGGTGTCATGACAAAACAAACTGGTAAAAGAAAAGATGGCCTGTGTCTGACGTGAGTTTATCAGAATATGATTGTGTTAGATATTTCATCTGCAAATCAGATCATAAAATCATAAACTTAATCCAAGTCTTTTTATAAGAGCTAACACATTTTGCCTTGAGTCAGAAATTTGCTGTTGCTACCATTGGTTATGCCCAAGGATTATTAATATTTGGCATCAAGTTCGATTTTATTCAGTGACTGTAACAGAGATCAACCTTGTTTGATCCCTTGCTTTTTCTTCAGGGAAATTAATTCCAAATGATGCAGCTGGATTGAAGAACTGAGAATTTAAATTTATCTTCTCTGCCGGGTGAAGGAGGATGCATATTTATAACACGAATAGCAAACTCTCTACATCCTGGCTTCCCATGTTTTATTACTTGCTACCAGTAGCAAAAATTCATGCTCTCAGCAACAGCATTTCTAGAGGGTTTTTGAGATTTTTTTAAACTCTCATATCCAAGAGTTAGCAGTACAGTCACAGGATTTGATAAAGGAATATTCTCCTGGTTTTATGAATTAATTTAATCATTATCTTGAATTTTGTCATAAATGGGTGAAAAAGAAATGCATCTTCTGTTCCCCGTTATTTCTATCTGTTCTTCCTGGCTTGTTGAAAGAGTGTCCAGGCTTTTCAAGTGTAGTTCATGTACTGTTTCGTTGGTTTGTCTGTTTTTCAGATTTTGAGAAAGACCTCCTCTGTAAATCAGTTTGAAAGCTCCTAATGAAAAAAGACAACAATGAAAATTAGTTGACAATATTAATATCACCTCATTTGGCCTGAAATATCAAGATTAATTTGTTCAAGGTTTTGTACCGCCTCCCCCACCAGAGAACTTGTTCTTGTGAGCTGCATCAATTTCCTTTGTGTCAGTCTGATAGGTTCTTCCATTCATTGCTGCCTTCAACCCCAGAGAGCAGCCACCTTTGCTTCCCTGTTAGATTGAATGATATAGAACAGGGTGTATAGTCTTGCCTTCCTGTGTCAAGCTAAGTAGCTACCTTCCTTGGTTTTTTGCTTCTTTTTCATAAATGTTTTTTCGTTCATCCCCTAGTCCCCATTTAGGCATACAATAAGCATCACCCTCTTACCTCTATGTCACCTCTCCTACAAACGCAGCTTCTGGAAATGTCCTGGAAACATGTCCTGCCACTCAGGTGGGAACATAGAAAGGACTCAGAAAATCCCTTCTTTCTAGTCTGTCTGGACTTGTATTTTCTTTCCCACAATGACTCCCACGTTCAAAGTAGGATTAGCCATAGAACTAATCAAAGAAAGAGAAAGCAAAGTTCCCCAACATGACACGGGTGCCTTGAGCGTCTCCTGGGCATGACATTTCTGTACAGGTCCCCTACCCATGGGTGATGATAAGTGTACCTGCCTGATAGAGGGCATAATTCCTACAAGAAAGGTTATCCAACTGGAAAAAGAAAGAAGAAAGCCATTGTGCTGGTGTGTGCTAGAAGTTGGTGAAGGGATTGTGTTTACCGCCAGCTCCCTTAGCATGCTCCTGTCCTGGTTTGAGGTAAAACCAAATCAATTGTCTTTTTAGTAATTTTACTTTTTAGCTAGGCCAATCCAGCCCAAATCACAACATCTCCCTTTGCTTACATCCTAAATTCAGCAAATGCAACATTCTGTCCTGTCCTGACTCTACCACAATTATCTGGGCCAGCAATTGATACCAGTAATGAATTTAGGGACAAAGTTGTTTCTATCGATTAGAATACTTTCTGCCACCTTCCCTCTCTCTGCAGCATCATGGGGAGAAATGTATGGTTATTTCAAGGCCTTTTGACACAGGGCTTCTACAAAACATTCAGGTATTCTAAGCAACTGACCGCAGTCATCCTTTTTTTTCTGTTTACAGGACCAGTTTCGGTCAGAACTACAAAACAGTTAAAAAATCTATAAAATTGATAGGACATTAAAATGACATGTTTCCAGGGTGTCTTTTTGTTACTGCATTGTGTCAGCCATGGCCATGCCCACCGTGTTATAGAACTGTTCCACAGATCTGCCCGGATAACGATGATGCTTTTTCAAAAAGTGCTTTGGATTTAGAATAATAACCACAATCTGCTACAAGACAAATGTTGATGAAAAGAGGATGCCAGCAACAGAAAATGTGACAGAGCTGGAATTTCTAACAGCAAAGCTGTGTGCAGCAGTGTTATTCACACTTTGAAATGCAATCTTCCTCGGATAGCACTGCCTTCTGATATGCAATATGGGCCTGATCCAAAGCCTATTTAAGTCAATGGACTGATTCCCAATGACTTTAATGGGCTTTGGATTACGCCCTAATTGCACTGATGTTCCCTTTACCGAAGCTCTTAGTTATAATGAAGCTCAACAATGCTCTGTTTGTTTTTCCCTCATTTCCAGGTGTTAATATTTTCTCTCTCTCTCCATCTAAATGAAGCCTCGATTATCAGGGAGGAGAGGAAAAAGCCCAAATCTTTCACCAACTGCAATGATCTGCTGCACATAGATCACTAATGCTCAGTGCTGAGTCACAGTGAACAAGACGATGATCATCATGTAAAGGCAGTTAATAAAAGCAAAAGCGCAGTGGCATTTCAAGCCTGATTTGGCAATAAATGTCTCCATGCATGAACAGCCCACCCTAGTGAGAGAACAGAAACTACCTATGAAAAAGGAAACTATGGAATATCAAATGGGACCAGAGTTCAGTAAGAGGAAAAGTTTTAAGAGAATCAATCAGGGAATTTCTCTTCTGCATTAAAATATAAAGAAAACAACTCATGGGTCATAGAGACATTGACAGTTTCTAGAACTTTTCTCTAAAATGTATAAACAGCAAAAAGACTGCCCAGGTATGACTTTTTTAAGCAGGTGTTGCAAATGTTGATGTAAATTGCCCTTCCCCTCCCTGGTGGGCAGCTCCCACAAGGACACGGCTATTTATCCTTTCACTATAAGCAAAAGATAGCTCCAATGTCCTGTGCCTACTCCCACCATGCAAAGAAGGATTTCTGACAAAATACCAACATGTAGATCATTAAATTTTCATCTCATCTGGCAACTAAAATTCATCTTCCCACCAGTCCCTGGCTGCCTTGGCTTCTTTAGTAAGATGGGATACTCCTGTGACAGCTACTTGCTAACTAAATGTATTAACAGAAGCTGCCTATAAATGAATTAACTTCTTAAGAAAATTAAAACAAATGGAAAATGGGGAATCATCTATGAGGGATGGATGGACAGTCAGGGACACACACATGCACACTGCTGATGAGAGTATTCCCTTTTTCTCCCTCCAGTCTTCTTTTTAAGCAGAGAATATAGAGGATCCTAAGTTTTGCTCATTCAGTAAACAGCTGAAGTAAAGCGACAGATCCCAGTGAAAGTGAATGGACTGTAGTATTTATTTTAGGTTCTGGCTATAACTGAGTATGCCATCAATTAAAAGCAAACTAAAAATTACAAAGTATAGGTCCAGAAAAAGTATAGGTCCAGGAATACTTAAAACTGAAAAACATTCCTCTTCTTTGTTTAAAATAAGCAAAAAATTTCTTTTCTTTTACCCCAAGCAAAATATTCTGCGTCCCTTCCAGTTTATTTAATCCATTTTCATTTGAGTCGGTTTCAAATGAAAAATTAATTTACTAAAAAAAAATGCTGAAAGGTCCACTTAGAAAATTTCAAAGTGAAAGCTTTTGGTATTTCCAAAATGGAACATTTCAGTTTCAAAAAATGTCAAAACAAAATGTTTCATTTTTCAACTGAAATTATTTGTGTAAGTCAGCCTGAATTTGCTAATAGGTTCTCTCCTCCTACACAAGAAGGGTTTTTTTGTTTGGTTGGTTGTTTTTTGTAGCAAATTTATTATTCAACACTTTTTTTTCAACTCCAGATTTGATTCCATGTGTGTGGGTTTGGGTGTGGAAAATATTATTTTACTTAACAAGGCAAAAATACACTATCACAAGGTAGAAAGCTTGATCTGAAAAATGCAGTAGGTGAGATGGGCTAATGGAATTATTTGATTATTAAAGTATGAGCAGAAAGTATCTCACATATACTGCCAGACAGCTAACTCTTTAACAAGCTTGAATTTCCATCCCTCATTAGTTCAAAATTTGTCCACAAAAGGTATGTATATTCTGTACACTACTTCTACCCCACAGATTCTATAGCATCCTAATGTTTCTGTCCACAAAAGGAAAAGGGAAGTTATGGACTTTGGAAAGCATTAGAAAAATAAAAAAATCTCCTTAAAGCACAAATTACTCAAAAATCCCTGGGAGTTTAAAGGTTTCTTGTTTTATGGGACAAAAAAAATAGCAGTAAAGCATGTTTCAGCAGCTGAGCATCTCTCTGCGTGACTATGTACAAATGCTATTACTTTTTTATTTTTGTTCTTTTGAAGGAAGATGCAGTATCTGCTACTAAGCCCTTTCTAGTATTTTGGGAGTTCTACTTACCTGTTCTTAGCTGTGTGAAATGCTTGCATTTATCTGACAGTTCTTCTAGTTCCACTCAGGAATTATATAACCTTGATTATTTAATAGTAACTTTTTCAGGTTACAGGTTAACACAGTTGTTCTTGTAAAACAAACAAAAAAAATTTATCAATTATATTGTATAAGACTATGAAAAATGACATCTAAAAACCTGTTTAGTTTTTAGGTACTTTAGAAGAGACACTGACTATCCTGTTTTTAATAGGTAATTTCCTATTTCCTTCTACCTTCTCCTTTGCTGTACATACTATGTAATAGGTGAGTAAGCTATACACATCTCAGTGAAATAGTCTTCAGGCTGTAAAATCCCACATATGACTCACCTTGGTCTCTTAAATTCACATTATTTACCTACTTGTGTTTGCCACACCCTTTATGGCCCTAACCTTTAAATATTAAGGTAACCGTGAATCATTTATTCATTTTAGCTGTCTCTCTGATGTATGATGCGGGACAAGAATTAAATTCTGAGCCCTTACCTAAATAAAGGCTTCAAGACAAACCTATAGTGCAATTTTTGTTGCAGCCATAATAATTTTCAAATGTTTTCACCGAAAATATTTAAGTTAACTTACCATAAAAATATTTGTTTACAGTCCTGAATCTAAATAGTCACTGCTTCAGTTGTCTACTACTTTGCCTATACTATATCATCAGGCTCTTTTCTGACTCTCACTTGCTTTCGTTTCCGTGACCTGCAGCACTTCATTGTTAGTTGCACTCACGGAAAATGCACCAGTGGTGTCTCTTTTGCAGCCAGTAAGGGCTCCCAGATGGATAATTTACACGTTACTCATTTGGTCTATACTTGGCCTGGCAGCTTTTCTCTTTAAATGCTGTTGTATCAGTGGAAGCTGTGACGAATAATCAAAGGCTTTCTAGATTAGAGATAACGGATATCTTTCCATTTGATTTTAAAAGGACAAAAATATTTAGGTTAGTTAACATTGATAAGCTATATTTCCAGTAATACTGAAAAAAGTAAAGGGTCCATGGTAAATCAGACACTATTAGTATGTTTTTGTTTGATCTTGGTCATAGATGTATTATTTTCTTCTGAAGTCTGAGTGTAATTTATTTGTCAGGTTGAATGGTCAGAGAGAAAGTTGTTCATTGACCTGAAGAAATGTATGGTGTCTCCATGATGATGAAGAACATAAAAGAGTCTCTTCTTGGGTAATATTAGAGTTGATAGGGAGTGTTTGAAGAAGAATGTGTCAAAGAGACTGACAGCAACATGAACAAAAGGCAGAAGGGAAATAGAAGATGAGAGGCTGAATTTGTTCTCTTTGGGATTTCACATTTAGGAATTTTAACAAAGAAAGGGTCATTATCTGGGCAGCATAACTTCCTGAACCTGGCTTTTATCTCTTCTTGTCCTTTTATGTAATTGAAAAAAAAGAGGGGTCTTTCACACAGAACAGTGGAGGAACTGGAGGAAACATGTTGGACACAGGGGAAAATCCCTCCAGCACACAGCTTTTTAGTGCTTCTTCTCAAGGGGCAGAATGTGGCAACCTCTCACTTGTACCCTAGGTTCACTGCTCTTTGGAGGCTGGCTGTCTCACTCTCCCTCTGAAGCAAGGAACTATTTGTTATGCTCTTTAAATGTTTTTCTCTCATTTTTTGCTTGTTGCTACACTTCTCAAGAACTGTGTTAAGTCTTCCCACAAGCTGTTTGATCTGGGTCTACTCCTTTACTAATCCAGCTCCAGTTAATCAAAGAGAAATTCCACCCTTCATTCATAATCCAATTGTAATATTATACATTAAGCCAAATATTTGCTATACTGTATGAAGTCCATACAGGTTTGTTGTTTGTTTTCTTTTCCATGGATGGGGTTATTTATTGTACATCCCAGTAATGCAAGCTCTGAAAGGCAAATAAGCTCTGAAGTTACCTAATATTCTGCTGGCATTTGATTTATTATTTCTCTCCTTAATCCTCCCCACCTTAAACATTAGATTTCTTAACCTAGTCTAACTCAAATCCTCCCCTCTTGCCTGGCTTGTGTCTGGTGAATCACTTCTGGCTTAGTACAAAGGAAACATCTCTCATCGAGTGACGAAGCCAAGGGTACGGGCTGTCCTGTGGTGGGGAGTTTGGCTATTGGAATAAAAAAGGGGAATAACTGAAGGAGTTATGAGGCTAACAGCAGGTCTGCAACAAAAAGCTTCAGAGCAGGAATGAATGAACTACATAAATGACTCGGATTCCATCCGATTTCACAACCCACTTTTCCAGTTCTTATGATTAGCTGTGGGTCAGTTCTGTAATTCTGCCACCTTGCTGTGCATCTCTACAACACCACAGAGTGTTATTTTCCTGTAACTGTTATGATTACACCACTTTTATGGATCAAAGTATGCAATCATAAAAATCTATGATTCTAACAGCAAGCTTTAATACAAAAATAATAATATTATATATGTGATGAGCTTCCAGGCTCCACACAGAAAAAAGAAAGACTAGTAAACCCAGGTGACAAGGGACTTACCTTATTTAAAATATGAGTTTGGATGAAGGGTCTCCTCTATGTACAGCTCCAGTAGGTTTGTTGATTTAGCAAAACAGCAGTTTGTCCTTAATGTAGAATTTCTAGAATGGTCTATGTTGTCAGTAAGTTACCAGGTGAAAGATACATGAAGGGATGTAAGATGTGTACATACACATATATGCACTTAAATATTTGTGAAATTTGCAAGACTTGAGTATTGTAAAACCCAAGAAAATGAGACACAAAAAGCTGTTTTGTTTGCAACTTTTCTTTGCAAATATTTAATAACTATGTAGTAAATATTTACTAAAGAAAATAACGAGGAAAATTCTTCTGTGAAGTTTACTGTGCCAAATTTAGAGACTACTCAACCATTAAAGTGTGAAACAAGGGGATTTCAGCCTTGATTTAAATGCAAATCTCAACCCAGTCTTAACTCGGGAGTCATTAGCAACATGCCATTATAAAAGAAACCATTCAACGTATTTACAGTCCTCAGTTTTCCTGCCATCTTTCCTCCCTCAGTGAACCATTCGCCAGAAATGAGAGCTTTAAACTTGATAAGGTGCTGGATAAAAGATACTTCTGGCCAAAATCCAATCCTATCATTTATACAGGTTTTACTTGAAATTATCCTGTTTTTTTTTTTTTTTTTCTGAGAGAGATCTTTTTAACTACTATATATGTCTGATACCATAATTCATGCTGGCAAGTATGTAGCATTTCTACCTACTGTGTACCTTTAGAATTGCCAATATTTATGCAAAAAGTAATTCACTTTGTGTGAAATGCAAGCTGATTTTGCTACAACATGTTAACAGTTCATAAATTCTCATGTCAGTCAGATGTTTAGCTCTTTCCTTTGTCTGAGGTTTTGGCTACAGATTGTTTTAGGGCAGTATTTCAAAGGTTTGCTGAATATTTAAATTGAGCTCCACAGTGTTGAGGAATCCAGGCATTTTAGTTTCTGCTCCAGGTAAACAAGATGTGTGAGAATTCCCTTGACTTTCAGAATCGCACTTACAGATCTCTTTTCTCATCTTAGCTGATCAATGAAGTGCAAACTCTTCTGATCGATTGCAAGTTTCCATTTATACAATGGCCCATCATGCCATTTGTTAGGGTCTTGACTATTTGCTAGAGGTCAGTCCAGGTGTAAAGCCAGCTTGCATGAAGGCAAGACTTTAAACATAGATTTTTCAGTTTAATGCCCAACCAATTTCATATAACAGTCTAATGGACTATAGTTTTTAGTGGATAGAGTTTTTAGTGGATAGAGGAGCAGTTTCAAGGACTGTTCATGAAATAAAAAAGAAATACTTTAATGTTATGACAGAAAGGGACTTGATCAGCAAGCTACACATTCCGGCCCTGATGTGATGTACATGAATGCTCAAAGGTCTTCCATGAAAATGCTTTTAGGGCTTAATTATCTTTTATAAGGAGCTAAATATGCTACCAAAGGGGGATGGTCCCAGGCAAGACAGGTGTAAGCATTTAACCTCACTCTCAGTTCAGTTCCTGAGATTCAGCTCTTGTGAGCACAGAAATACCATTTATTGAAAACACTGAGATGAGGTAATTCAGTCTCCCGGGCTGTTGGGTTGAGGTCCAAATCAGAGTTATATTTTCAGAAGGAACACCAGTACTAGTATCTCTCTGTCATATAATACCTAGATATATATATTTATGCACCTATATAAGGGAAACAGAATGAAAAGGTTGTATCATTATTTCAATGATACTGAGAATAGCTGCCAGTAGAGTTAAATAGAAACTTAAGGTAAACGTTTGTGTTCCTCATACATTGCCTGTACTGGAATGCAGACTTTGGCTTCTGTTATAGTCAGATTCATTATTTGAACATATTTATTCATTTTTAATCAGTGTGCTCCATTTTAAAATAGCTTTGTACTTTCCTTCCATGCCAACACTTTATACTTTATTTAAAAGTGAATGATAGAAGTGAATATCTGATGATGGAAACCCACTGCAAAACACTGCCTGCCTACTCATTGTAAAAACAAATCAAACATCCAAACATGATTTTTAATAAAAGTTGAGATCAAAGGACAAAGTGGCTATGTTCTTTGGAAGAGAGCAAAGATTCCTTATTTTAATGTATTTGAATAGGGCAGGTGGCACTAGCAAATTACATTACTGTCCCTGGGTAATGCAACAAGGAAAATAAGCAATAAAATACAGCTTATTTGAACTCACTGCGACAGTGCATAGTTTATTTTCTTTTAAAAAGCTCTGTCCTTGTCACTGTACTGTCATTAAAGACAAAAATTGCTTGGCACCTGCTCACATCTTATGACCTTTTCTTTTCAAATAAGGATCCTGTTTCTCTGATCCCAACTTTAGTTTCTGCAAGGAACTAACACACAGCTATGTCTTAGTTAATCATACTTAAACTGCTGTATGCAGGAGGCTGCCCATTTAGCAAGGCTTCCAGGTAGTAAGTAGGCAATAGACAGTGGTTTCTTATAGGCCCCTGAACTGATTTAGGGTGTGAATTTTGATCTGTAGTGCTCCAGAGCTTTTGGAATATTTCTAGTGCGATGCATGAACCACCACAGCCATCAGTGTGGTCAGTGGCAGTTCACCACCGGCATCCCCAGAAGTTTCAAGAGGGGAGGCTTCAGAAAACCAGGCAGAGGAAGGTGAAATACCCATGAGGTCAAAAATAGGCTGAGTTGCTCTTCTGGACAGCATGCAAGTAGGAAATCTGGGGATAGGACAGAAGATAGGGTAGACATAAACATATTAGGGGTTAGATTCATGATAGGGAAGGAAATTGTGTTCATTTTGTTGTAGGTAGAGTTCTGCTGAGAGACTGGAGTAAAATACTAAATTATTTCTGACCACTGCTTGTGCCAGGACTCAAGAGTCTTTATGCATCGGAGAGACAATGGATCCAAATAATTGCCACAAATTATTGCTGGTTTGGGTGGGGAGAAAAAGGGGAGGAAGGCATGTCAGAGTTTGGAAATATTAATGCATATTACTTACATAAAATTCACACACATATGCAAGATAAAAACGTGCTACAAAAACACTTGGCCATAAAAATAAATAAATAAATAGAAGTCAGTAAAATTGCATTTAATAAAAATGAACTTAATCCAGAAAAATCTAACTTGACTCAGAGCCAAAACAGTTCTTTTCTTTGGATTTGGCTCCTAATTGAAGATGAAAATAAAACAGATGCTAGAAATGTCAATTAAACACATTTTTCAATCTGTTTTTTGTAGTCGCTAGCTCTTTAGACATGGACAGACTTCTGCTTTTTAAATCATTTCTACTCCTTATTTTTATTTTTTAGGAAAGGAATTATGTTACTTCCATGGACCATGACTCTGTATATATGGTTAATATGTTCTTATAAGCCTGTTTTACATGCCATTTTCCAACATATAGTAATTTATCTCAATTAATAATAAGAGAACATTGCAATTGTAAGTATTTCCACAATGGCTAGTGCAAATTATTACTATGTCTACTTGCTCCTTTTCTATAAATACAAATTATAGAGTTACACCCTGTAATATCTGCTATGGATGATAACCTGAGGAAGTTATGCCTGAAAGACCTCAAAATTTTCATTTACTTTTCACTGTTTATTCTGATTGTTTTCAGTTTTCTTGCACTAAACAATATAATCTGTGAAGTCTGGTTTACTGTTTAGTTCCCTGTTACATATGTCTTGTAAGAAAGTTTTGCCAGAGTTTTCTCAGGAATTTATACGTCAAAACCTTAGAAAATATATACAAATTGCGCTTTTGTTTTTTAAAAAAGGACTCTTGCAAAGTGTCAGTCAGGAACTGTATTTGATCTTTTCATTTGGCTTTTCCTTTACCTAAAGGAAAAGTTTATTTCTTTGGTGGAATAGTGTGAAGGGTTTGATGTTCAATGTTTTTACAATCTGACAGCTGGTTGCGTAAAGACGCAGTTGAATTTGGCTCTTCCCTGCCATGTGATGGGAACTGTGCATGGTCTGGGGTGCTCATGGGAGGGGAGGAGAGGCGGCACCTCCTTCTTTCCACCACTCCTGCGGGGGAAATGTATTGCAGAGCCCCATAGCTATCGTCTACAATATGTTGTAGCTCTGGGGAAAATTGGCCTGGACCTTCAAACTATTATTTGCAACTTGACTATTCACAGCTGGAATAGCTATGGGTTTGTTATTTGTAAAACATCCATGAATTTCACCACAGGCCTTTCTAGCAATATTGAAGCATCTGTGAATCAAACTGTTCCCCAGCTGTTCATTCACTACCTGCCGACTCCTCTAGCACCACAGCCCTATTAATGCTGATGGTTACACCGTGCTCCTGGTGAGCTCCTGCCACACGGCTCCACTCTTACTGCAGCCACAGGCGTTAATTCCCAACAAGAAGACGAGTGTTATTTCTTTCAATAAAAAGTTCTTGCCAATAGTTGGAGTCCTTGCCAATGTTTACTAGCAGCTATTGATATTTAAATTTCAACCATTTTTTGATCTAGTCTTTGCAAACCAGCCAGAAACACACAAGGTGCTTTCCTGCCTTAAAACAAAACAAAACAAACAAAAAAAAAATTAAAAAAGGATTTCCGTTAGGAAGGGGAAAAATGAACTAGAGGCTGTTGAGAATATAATGAATGTCCAACAACTGCTGTTCAGAGCTTATCTTCAAAAGAGAAAATCAGCTCAGAAGTCCTTAATAAACGCCCTTATCAATAAACCTCAGAAACTGTAATTTCTTTTTACAATGAGGATATATTTTAGGTTTTAATTAAAGCTTTTAGTGATAGCTAAATCATCGTAATCAGCTACTTGTTTTTAAGAAACACATCCCATTTACTGAGTGGTGAAAGCTGTTTGAACCTTTATTTCGTTGGTTCTTTGTTAGATGAGGGCACTGCAAAGAGAGATCAGAGACTAACCAGTGTCTTCACACTCGAAAAAAATTCCTTGGCTTTTCAAGCGTACATCGTGTTATTTTAAACTACTGACACATGATATCTGAAGATTGTGGAGCTCAGATAGGAATTTAGAGGCTTAGGAGCTTTCCCAAGTTTCATCTGAGTGTGCCTAAGGCCAAGTTTTATTGCAAAATGTCCGTGACTTTTGTACGTTTCAACCTGAAAGACACAGGGAAGTACTTCTATAGTATAAAGCTTAAACAAAATTAAGTAGCCTGTGTTGTTAATCAGGGAAATATATGGTCTTTCTATGTGTCATGGAGAAGTTCTAGGGCTTCCATGTATTGGAGCAGACTTGTCGTTTTATGATTAGAACTGCCATGCCTGAAATGTAATGGATTCTGACTGACTTTAAGGGAAGTTTTGCATTTGACCATGATGCATTCATCATTTTCTTTATTCTTAAGAGATCTGTAGATTTTTTTCAAGGAAGGAGCTAATTCATGC
Source organism: Tringa tobata (assembly GCA_033628505.1). Lineage (NCBI taxonomy): Eukaryota > Metazoa > Chordata > Aves > Charadriiformes > Scolopacidae > Tringa > Tringa tobata. The sequence continues at coordinate 2,126,241 of JAHREE010000155.1, read as the reverse complement.
TAATTCATGATCTAAGCTACGTTAGACTTCTCAGGTGGAAGCGAACGCGTAAAAGCAATTAGTGAATTGAAGGAAGGTGGAATTGCTTCTTCAATTTATTTTTTTTATCTTGTTTTCTATTAAGGTAATTTTTTCATGGGAGGTAGAAGCATCCTCTTGTTACTCATCTATCTACCAGGGTGGGGGAGAAAGCTGAGATGACATATACATCTTGTCTGATACAACCTTCAATGAGACCCATCAAACACTAGTGACTTGCACCCTCTGGCATGTGGTTGCCTGGAATCTGAAGCAAAATGGAACTAATACATGCCCAAACATTTCACAGGCACTTAGCTGAGAAAGATTTTTTAGCTCTGTTAGAGAAACTGTGCCACTAATGTGAAGAATTATGATTTCCTACACTAAGAAGTGTGACCAAATATAATTATAATTATTGTTATTATTGTTACTAGTATTATTACTACTGCTACAACAATGATAACAACAATGACTACAACTAAGACACTCTTTAGTAACATTTACTCTGGGGGAATAAGATCACAAAAATACCGTACCAGTCATTTTATGCTGGGCAGCGATCGTCAAGCTCTCATTAAGTGAGCTTCATGCAAACTTCATAGATTACACTAAATGTGTTGGTTCTTTACTTCTTAAGATACCTCTCCAAGTGTTTTCTCTATTAACATTTGATATATTCAAGAAGCACCACTGCTTTAAAAAAAGCTAATAATCATCTGTGTCGCTTTTTTTTGGAACTCCATTCCCAGTGGTAGCATATGAGGTTTCAGTCCTTAAAACTGAGAGAGAAAGAACTGACCAGCTGTGCAAAACCTGCCATGGTTTCATTTCAGTTTGAATTTAAAAAAAAAAAAAAAAAAAACCACCAAAAAAACCCCACCCAAAAACCTAACACCTCACTCGATGCTTATTATTTTATTCTAGTGTTGCTGTAATTTGTCTTTGGTATTAAGATACCTAAATTGACTGGATCATCTTGGATCATCTAACAGTGAAGTGAATCTCTTTTTTTTATTTTGAGGTGGTAATGTATTTCCTTTTCTTTTCCATTCTTCACATTTATGTCCTGACCTTCCAGAGCTAAAGGTGCAGGATGGTTTAGCTTAAGTTCTCTGAGAAAGTCTTTATATCAGTTTTTGTATCAGAGGCAATACCATAGAATTCAAATCACTTCACTTTTATTTCAAATATTTTTAGTAAGCTAAAATATTACAGACATATGAGAACACTTGGCATTCATGTGTTTTTCCCCTTCTATAAAATTTCTGCTATACTGATATAAATGAAGATATACTGTAATCAAGGGGAGATAATTTTTTGTCGCATTGTTTTCGATCTCTTTGATGCATAGGTTTAGCAGAGAAAAGGGGAACAGAATAGCTAAGTGGTGGCCATGCTTTCTACTATTAGCAAAATATGTTTGTGCAGATTTTGTCCATGTCATCTCAGCCCTGATGCTGCACCCCATCCACAAACTGCTGCTGGACCAGGTCTGACTGCTGCAACAGCCCACACATACACCAAAGCTCCTCTCCAGGCTCAGCTAACAATTATTAATGACTATGCTCAGCTGCGTGTCTGCAGTTCTTGTCTTAAGATAATATTGTGGTAAAGTTTTTCATTTTTCTCAATGAATTAGTGAGCATTTCTGTTCACTTTTTTTAGAAGCTAAAGATTAAGAGGAACATCATACTGCAGGTATTATTAGACAATAACAATGGATATTAAGCTATTATTTGTACATTAGCAAGTTTTCCCCAGGTAGGTTTTATCATTTCAAGACATTTTGTTTTGTGTTGTTCTTCTTTTTTTGTCTAATCACCTCTAAAATTATGAACACTCCAAGAATAAAACATCCTGAATAGCAAAGCAGCTTGAAATATTCATAACTAAGAATGCAACTGGTAACGCTCATAAACAAAGTTGTTTGGAGACCCCTTTATTAATTTTTAATTTATTTTCAGTCAATTCCTTATTACTTCCAAATTCCTGTAGGGGATTCTGTTAATTAGTCATGTGTAAAATATTCATTAAAAACAGCTTCCTATTTTCTTCTTTTATTGCAAATTTACATTTCTAATCTTATAACCAAAATAAATGCCATTGGGTAGAGAGACCACATTAATTTTGATCAACCCCTTGAAATAGAAACCAAGAGAACAAAAGATATGGTAATAAAATCGTAGTTACATTGTGATTTCAACCCACTAGAAACAGGTATGCATATTTCAGGCTGTTATCTACTTGAGGTATAAACAGCTGAAATTTTAGATTATTTTAGGAACTATTTTTAGGAGAGTAAAAACCCAAACAACAAGCTAGCAGAAATTCAGACCTCAATTGGCACTTTCCTTGGGCATTTATCCTTCTGAATTTGATAAGCCTACGTATATAAAAAAGATACTACTTCGGAAATCTGGCCCGAAAATGGAGGCAAAATTGTTTCCAAACAAATTGAAGTTTTTCTTCAATCTCATTTTTTATCTAATGATTAAATAGAGGAAATGTGCTCTTGTGATTTAGTGGGATGACTGCGTCTCAGAGGTCTGAATTCAATTTTACTTCTGATATATAGTCACTTCCTGGCAACTCACTTAATCCCTCTGGACCTCAGTTCTCTCCATGTAAACCCTGACCCATGTTTCTGGCCTTGTGAATTCTTTGGTCTTATACTCTACTTTAAATATGTGATGAGGCCAGTAGAAAGGACTCATACTATTATTAGAAGTTAAATACATGCACAAATGTTTCTGGTGTCGAAATCTTCTTTCAACTGTATCAAGAAATGTGGAACATCACCATGTTTTGGACCACAATCTTGTAATATTATGTTTATCTTATTCTGGTTATGTTATGTTATGTTGTTATGTTATGTTATAGGTCCCTTCTATGTAGGTAAAGCTGAAGCCATGTTTCTTCTTTTTCTCATCTGCTTTGGTATTTATCAGCATAAGCACAGAGGAAATGTTCCAACAAACCTGTAAGCATCGATAAACATTCCATGTGCAGATCAGAAGCCAAGCCCATAGCCTGGTAAAGATCTCCATAAAATCAGGGGCTATTCTTTTCTCTCAACAGGGCACATCTCCTACTGATGTCAGGCATATGGTTAATTTGCTAAAATAAAGCCAACTTGGTTTCTTTCTCTTTTGTTGTCAGGTCAGCAGACACTCCAAAAGAAAATGTTGTTGTTCTTCATTTTCATGGAGAAGACACTAAAAAGCAGGGAGAAATACTCTCAAAAAGGTACCTACTGTCAAGTAGCAATATCTGAGAATATAAGTAACGGCAAAATATTGGCCAAAGCCACAGTCTTTTCTCTTTAATGTCTTTTTACACAAAATACAGAGAGGTTGATGTGGTTTCCTGCCAGGCAGAGGGGACTGGAAAAGGCAAAAACACATCCTGTTAGAGGGATGGGAATACAAAATTTTGTATATACAAAGGAAAAATAAAGACAACATCAGGCAACAAAAATCAGTATTCCAGTTCCAGCAGATCTGGACTGGAACCAGAATGATTGATTTCTGAATGAACATATTGAGGCAAATCAGCACAACATTGCTAGTGCCAGCATTTCTGGTGTTGAAAAGTATTTTTCCCCCATCAAATCAATCCAGTTGTAAGAAAGCAGGGCTGGTTCAGAATATTCATACAGTGATCAGTGTCTCCTATGAGCTGTTATACGCTCTTCTGGGGATACCCTGCACACCAGAAAGATGACCAGCATGGGAAATGGTAAGACCAACAGGCCAGAAGGCTGTTCCCTACTTGGGGAGGAGCACCTGAAACCCACTGCAGAAGTAACGATGCTAGTGTATTGCAAGAGGCACTGTTTAACCTCCCCCCTACACAAGGGCAAATTAATTATTTGAGTCTCCAGTTGTAATACATTTTGATCTTTTCTCAATTCCAGCCTGGACATTGAGATGGAGGATAATGGATGGGGCTATGTGGAATGGTGTTATTGGCAGGCAAAGTGGAGCTTTTGTAGGGCTGTTGTGGAGAAGGAAGGCTCAATTCCATCTCAACTGCGGAAATCTGCATTTCATGTTAAATTTCCATTTCATGAACTGCTTCTCCCTTTGTGATGTCATTTACAAAAAGATCCACTTGGACATCAAATGCATAGTTTGTGGTATTCTAAATATAATTGAGGCAATTTAGAATTGCTTTGAAGCTTCTCTCTGGATCAGGAATGCTGCTGACCTGAATTCTCCCACTCAGTATCACAAGCAGTCTGTCATGCTCCTAAAAGTGGTGAGAAACTTCAGGCATTCCTGCTTAGTACTATTTTGTACTCAGCTTGCACAGGTACATATTACTATGAGATAAATGTAACTTACATCCTCATGTATTCATCCCAGGAGAAAACTGGCTTTTCAATGTCCTTTTTATGTGCATTCTTCCCCTACTTTATCTGCTGCTTTCCCCCATCACTATCTTTGCAATAATTTTCTAAATAACACTTAAAAAATGGATTTACAAATTGTGACTCACCACCTCTTCCATTCTATGACATAAGAGCTCATAACTGCTGCTCTGTCAAGACCCAGAATCCTCCTCAGATGTATTTAATGTATATAACATCAACTCTAAGGAAATAATTATTTATTGCTGCTCCCAATTCCAACGACAGATTTGATCAAGACCAAATTAATCACTGCCTTAAAATCATTAGAGATTATGTAGTACAGTGCTGGCTGAGCTGAAGCATGACTCAGCCCAATAATACTCTATCTGAAAACTAATCACCATCCACCATATCATCATCTTGAGCCAGCAATTCATCTCCATTACCTCAGAGGCTCGTCTGATTGCAGCTAGATCAAAACATCTTGCTGAAGTCCAGATTAATTTTACCTCACCCTTTTTTGCTCAATTTAGTATGTGGAAAAAGTCAATCGGTAATGTTAGCCTGAGTTCAGCACACCCAGGCCAACTCTGCTGAGATGCTTTCCACTCCATCAGTTCTCATAAATTAACTCCTCTGTGATCCTTTCAAGTTCTTCACCTGGAACAAAAGCCAGGTTAAAAGTTTACATGTCCCGGTCACTCATCCTTTCCTCTCTGTTTAAACTCAAGCACAACATTTTGTTCAACATTTGGGTAGTGGAGCCAGGTCTGCAAAATCTGTTGGATGCCCCCTGCTAACATCTCAGCTAGTTCCTTGTTCCCAAGGAGCAGAGCCCTTCAGATCCTGAAGTCTTCTTTGGTTAGCTTTTCTTAAGTGTAGGTTTACATTCCCTTTAATGAAGAGTGGATTTACATTTTCCCTTTGGTTTCTTGGATTTTACTCCCAATACATCTCTGCTTCTGATTCTTTCCTATTAAAAGGATGAAGAGAAGTATTTGCACAGGAATTTTGCCATTCCTAAATCCTTGGTCGTTGTTTGCCCTTCCCTGTTATTCAGAAATCTTACTTAGTCTTTTGTTTTTCTTTTCCCTGGACATTTTTGAAAATTCTGTTCTTTATTACTACAACACACAGGAGTTCATTATCTTTTTAAGCATCTCATTTTCCTCTTTCAGTTCTTGACTGCTAGCATATATTTCAGGTGTGTTAGGGGCATTTTTAATCGCACTTTCTCTTAAGAAGTCTTATGCAAATCTGTTCTGTACTTAATACACTTCTGTTCTGAAGGAGAAGGGTTTTAATGTTTTAGCTGAAATTCTTCAAATACAAAATTCACAATACTAAAACATTAAATAATGAAAAGTGTGACTTCACATCACATCAGAGCAAAAATTTTAACAGGGGACTTCCATAGGTTTCAAAGAAATAATTAAGAAAGGAACCATGAAATATATTATTCCTATGGCAAACTTATAAAGAACATCTCTTTTGAGGCATTGTGTATTTATGTGTACAGGAACTGAGATAATTTCCAAGTAGGCTTATATTTTGATTCTTTTGCCCTGTTAATCCAGTCATCCAGTACAGGGACAAGTTGGTAGGGTTGAGTGCAGGAATGGCTGCTTTAATTCTCTAATTGGGTTTTGGTGAAGATTTTCCATTTTTAATGTTTCCTGTGTATTGATGATTCCTTTTACCTACCTCTTTATTTATTATTGATTTCATCCTGGTATACTAGGAGGATAATTTTGTTAGGAATTGCATACAAAATACATGTTAATTTTTTTCAAGGATATTGTGTGTACGCTGTAGGCTATAATTGTTTTGGAAGATTGCACTGAATTAGACAGAGTACTTAGATTCAAAATGAAATGAAATTGTGCCCTCTAGGACTCCCAAGATGTATATTTAGATCCTGTCTTGACAAAGACTTCCTACATAACCTTGGCATGTCCCCTCATCTCTCTGTACTCAGCTTGCCAGTTACCCAGCCAAGACAGAAACACTCCTCATCTTTCATCTTTTTGGGATAGATTGTAGCATGCTTGTGTGTTTTCTTGATTTTTCCCCAGAACAGTAACCTTGATTTTAGTGTGATAACTTCAGTGCATAAAAATTCTGTCAAAGGCAATTTCTTTTTCTAGCTCTAGAGCTCATCAGCTGTTTAAGATGTATATAAAACTTTAACCAAAATAATGTTAATGCTATATGAATTATGTTGTATTCAAGAAAACACTAAACATTTTTCTAACTAGTACATCCCAATTACAAAGCTGGAATTGAATTACATTATACTCTGAAAATAAAACTATCTGATAATTTTCTTATACTTCATACCAAAGGCATAAATTTTGAACTTTTCCCCCATAAACTTAATTCCTATCATTAAGTCCGTAAGATCACTGCCCAGTTGATTTCTTTCAAAAGTGCATTTCCCTATTATGAGAAGACATGTTATTTTTATCCGAAGTGCTTGAAATCCCATATTGTAAAACTTTCCCAAAAGAATCAATCTTCAGCCTTAAAGGTTGTTTCACTTTAGTGCACAATATACCACAATTTCTGCTGTATTTGATCCATTTGAGCTGTGGAGTTGGTAAGGTTATACATGGTTTATACTGCATGGATTTTTAATGTTTCATACATTAGCTTTTAAAAATTGCCTTCATATTCCCTATATTGATTTTTGTGGGTCCCAACATACAGCACCCGCCGAGTGACTTTGCCAAGCTCTCCTGATGAAAATATGACATAGGAATCCTCAGCAGGGGCTAAGACAACCACGGATTAAAAAAAGTAGCATCCAGTTGACCATTTTTCTTAAGCCTCATTGTAAGCTTTTCTTTTTTTTTTTTTCTTTTTATGATGGCATGCACAGTATAACTGCCTAAGGGCATGCTTATTATAGACTGTATTTTAAAGCTGATTAAAAATAAATTCTCCATGCCTGTCTGAAACTTATTCCACAGAGAATCTTGTTTCATATCGGACGAGTAAAAGGATCTGTTGCTTAGTTAACTAGGTTCACCTTTTACCTCAGCACACATTTAAAAACTCATATCAAATTTCCATTACACTTCATTTATTATCCAGTCTTTCTACTTTCATCAGAGAAAGCATTATAATGACTGTGACTTTGAAAACTTTTATAACTAATGTGTACGTGTATATATATATTTATATGTTACTATATTTTATTTATACTCCATATAAAAATTAGGCTATCAAGTCTGACAGAAAGATCTTGGTACCATAATAAACAGACATGTCTTCACAATCGCTCTGCAGCACACAGGACTTAAACTGTCAGATGGCAGGATGAAGAGGTAAAGCGCAGAATCTGCAAATTCTGGCCATGCACGTGGGAATAGGTTCTGGGCTTTCCAAGAACTTGTGGAGAAAATGAAACTTGGCAGGATCCATGTGGAAATTCATTTCATCTGTTTTCATTTTACACTGTCTGTCATCTAGTTTTTGATCACTAAATGAAAAAGAAAAATGAAATTCTGCCATATGCATTCTATAAATTTCAATTTAGCTATCAGGTGTCACACCTGCCACAACTTTGCTTTTTGCTGCGTTTCAGACAACAGACATAATCGTTTGTTTGTGTTACCAATGTTGGTTTGGGGAAGTTTATTTATGGTAGTATTTACAGTAAATCTGCTGGTTCCCAACCATTGCTATATAAACCTATCACTTGAAATATAGACAGTTATGTCAGCTTGTATAGGAAACATATTGTATAATGTTAATTAAATGGCAATATTTATACTCTCTGCTCCTCTACTGAAATGCTCTGAGCCCTGAAACTGGCTGCTATGACATTTTGAACAAAGTCACACTGTACAAGTTTCAGGACCCTTTCAGGACAAGTTTCCAGATTCCCCTAAACAGGGAGGCATGATTTACATTTCACATTTCTGATTTGTCTGTCTCCACTGGACATGTATTCCTCTGTGAGGACGAGTGGGAAGCCAGGCTTCCTGCCCACCACATCCCCATGGGAATAATTTTGGACAGCTGGGTGCACGGCCATACAGAAATTGCATGTTGCTGCAGTTGCTTTGGCCATGAAACGCTGGCTCAGGCTTTGGCCTTTGATCCCCAAGAAGTTGCCCACACCTTCCCCACACCCACAAAGCCTCAATGGACCTGTATGATAACAAGCCACTCACTTTTGACTTAATCCCTCCAAATCCTACTTTACATACCCTCAGAAGGAGGACTCTGTGTAGAGTAAATTTATGTTGTTATTAGCCAGCAGGATTAATGGCAGCAAGTTATCTCTCCATGAGCTGTCAAATATATTTATGCTGTACTTCTTCCCGAATTGTGGTTGGTTTTTTTTCTAGAAAAACACAAAAAATAAACTTGAAAAATTCATAAATAATCTCCTTGCCAAGCATCAGGAAAAAGCTAGAGGTAGGTCAAATTTTGTTGGAAAACACTGATTAGGTGGCAAAGAATTTTCCCTTGGTTCCATTCCAATTTCTCTGAATTGTTTGTATCAAGAGGAGATGGATGGAAATTTAAACAAAAATTGAAACAGAAGTCAAAATGCTTTATTCTGATTCAATATCTTCATATTTCAGAATTTTAAATTGAAAGGACTTTTTTATTTGCAGATTTTTTTTCTTTACTACTTTAATTTTTAAAATGATATATTTTCAGGCAGTTCCTGCTTTCTCATTTTCACTCAGTTTTTTTGGAACTGTTTCAGGCTTTTTGGAATTGCTGGAAAACCAGAAAAGCTTCATGTGGTTATACACAGAGTAGAAACATAAGCCTATTGATTTACCTTTTTTATTTCCTCTTTTCATATTCTCTTCTTTAAAGAATAAATCTCTGTGCTATAATGTGAGACCAGGTATGCAACACAAAGTGCAAGCATAATCTATTAAATATTATTCCAGTAATAAAACACAAGTCATATAGCAGTAATATTAATGAAACAGCATGATATCATGCATCATGCTATATACCTGAGTTTTGTTGTTTTGGATTACAGGATCATGAAGTATTTATTTTATTATTTTTTTTAGTTGGGAGTTGGAGGGAAGATTAAAAAATGCATTCTAGTTCAGCTTTAATTTATACCATAATTTTAAATGACACTTCATTGCAGGATTTTATACATGCCCTTGGATAGGTAAAGATTTTACAGGCTTTCCATTAATTACAATAATTTTCAAAATTTCTGATTCATGCTCTCATTAATGTTTGGCCAGGATTTGAGAAAAATAGAATTTACTGTGAGAAAATAAGGGAGAGGATTCATAAGTGAAAGTGAATATCTTTAGAGTGACTTATGGATATATGATTTTTGCAACTAACCTACCTGAGATAATTAGAAAGCAGCTGTGGCAGAAGTTGATGCATTGCATGCTGATAAGCAACGTGCAGATGGGCCAGCGTTCTCTTTGCACACATACACCCATACGTTCCATCATACCCGTCCAAAGGTGAGTGCATAGCTCAGCACGAGATTCATAAATTTGTTAGCTGCTTACAGCAGAAAATTTGAGAAAATATCATCATTCTAGTGCTAAAACTTATTTGGCAATGAAATTCAAACAGTGATTATCCTAAGGTAGGGTGGTTTGTTTTCTTTCTCTTTGATTTCCTGGTATTTCACAAGCTCATATATAATATATTTTACTGTCATTTCCTTCATGAAACAATGGCAAACCTCTATACTTCAAAGATACTCGGTCACCACCAGCCCCACCTCTTGCTATTGTACACCTCTGCTCCCTCAATGGTTCAGCTGGTGACAGTGCCAGAGCCCCGTTGCCAGGCACATTCCAACTCACCTTATGAACTAGACTCACTTGTGTGCTTTTCACAGGAAATCCACTTAACTGTAAAAATATACAATGTATTATACCTGCATCTCTAAGGAAGATGAAGCATCATATACCGATTAACAAAAATATTGAGAGTCAACCATAGATCATGTATCTCCTGCTTTTTTAGAAACTGACAGATTTAATCAATTAAACTCCAATGCTCTATTCATAGCTCAGGTTTTTTATGGTACAAAGATTTGCATTCCAATTAGTGCTCGCAAAGAAAGTTTCCATGTTAACCTGATCAGTAGTATTTCCTGATCCTCAGTGTCTATCTTATTCCATTGAGACTGCAGCGATGTGTCAGGAAGAGCATCTCTGTTACCTTCTGATTGAACAAAACTCTCTTAGGCTTCCTTTGAAATCTTGAGGGCTTGTCACTTGAGATGTTATTTTTTTAAGCATGAACAAATCTTGTCAGCCTAAGCTGAGAAATCAGCTGTATTTTATCAGCACTTTGGGATCAAACTTCACATTCAGTATTCAGCACTGGGTGCTCTATATGAGACAAAACTAGAGGTTACAGTCTGCTTTAGGAAGACCATCTCTGGTGGCAGGGGGGGATCAGTTTCTTACTGTTTGTAGAATGCATTTACAAAAAAAGTAACTCACATGCTTCCATTTGTGTGATATATAAAGTGTTTAATATCTGGCAACACTCGCTTATTTATGTAGGCGCATTATGTTGAATTAACTGCAGCTTCTTTGACTTAAAGTGCCTTGAATCCACACACAATTTTTTAAAGACAATTAATTGGCATCATAGGTCTTTTGTAATTAATCCTCCTTAAGGCTGAGGTAATGCTGCTTTGCAGCAGGTCTATCACTTACCCAATTACACACTGATTGCTGTGCTCCCTCGTCTTCCATCTGGACATCTGTAGAGCTCTGGGACTCAAAGAGCTGCATGCTCAGTCCCATCTGGAGGAGTGTCACAAAAGGAAATGTCTACAAGATGGTGTTGGAGTAAATAAACCTGAGATGGTAATTCCTGCTCCTAGTCCCAGTGCCAACTCAAAGGAAAAATGCTCTGTAACACACAGTGACTGACGACAGGACAGGACTAAGCCTCAGCCAGTGCTCCCAACACCTGCCTGTTTTCTTGGGAAATGCAGAGTACTTTGGCAACCCATCCTACCAATGCACACATACCATGTGTTTACCAACACACTGGAAAGTTTCTCATGAGTTGCTGTAACCTGACAGGCACCCAGTAAAAGGTGACAGGCTCCCAAAATACCGTAAAGGGAAGAAAACAACCCTTTCTACATACATACTGAGGAGGAGGAGTCTTTTAACAGTGATCATAAACTATATGACCTACCAGAGAGGCGAGAGCTCTTCATGCACAGCCATTTCTGTGATCTGGAGCATGTGAAAACCAGGAATGGAAGATGGGTCCCACGACTGAGCTGCATGTCAGCGCTATAGTGCAGAGAGAGCATTGGGGCTGAAATGCTGCATGACATCCACAAACCAGAATGTATAGATGTGTGTACTGGTGGGCTAATGTTTGAACTCAGAATGCTTCTTAAGAAACTGTAATAATTCTTAAAACATTCTTTATACTGTAGGTTCGAAGTGAGATGTGTGGGTGTCATAGCAGAGAGCTCATGGCAAAGCAGATAGTTTGTTTATTTCAAGACAGGTTTTATCCTTAGAATTGTCCTTCTAACCAGGTCTTCATCCATTTCTGAGGCAGTCATTTCTCACCCAGTGGCAGCACTGTACGTTGGCTGCCTAGCTGAATTTGCTTAATGCCTGTAGGGAACAGGCATTTCACGTTTTTCCTTCTTCCATATTGTAGGCAACAAGGGTATCCTACAGCTTTAAATTTTGGGAAGAAAAAGGGTTTTCACGTGGATATTCTGTCACTTCAAATGAGCACTGAAGAGCTTAGTAGGATCATCACCTTCTCCGGCATAAAATTCTTTAGCACTCCTTTTCCTCCCATGATTGCATCCTATCCTGTCCTATCAGGCATTCACAGCTCACCAAGTAAAGCAGCAATGTTGCTGTTGTTGTAAATGCATTTGTCTCCAAGGGGAAAAAAAAAAAAAAAAGACCAACAAAAAACACAACAAGCCACACACTGCTTTTTACTTCATCTTCCAGATTTCCTTCTCCTGAAACCATAATGCTACTCCTCCAAAGCTACAAAGCCAAATTCATCTGACTGTGTGAATGCCAATACAAGACATTATCCTGTTTATATTAAAGACTGCTGTAAGTGAGCAGTGTGTCTTCCAGGCTGCTCTCATGGCAGTTTAGAAATGGAGCTGGCAAAACACAGCTGAGTTATGGGAGAAGCATTGTGGCAGTTTAACACAGCAAGTCTCAGGCCTCCTGCCAGTTCTAGGAGGCATTTCATAAAGCGTGGTGAGAAAAATCACAGAGTTGACATGCAAAAGTTTGTACTGGGTTCCTGGCCAAAATTGCCAACTATGGAGTCAAACAAACAGAATCTGTAAATTAAATGGTTAACATGGGAATTTCTGTAAATCATCTTCAGGAAGTGGTGTGGAAGCCCTTACTTCCGTTTAACATAGTCTGGCACTAACATCTTTTCCTCATGTTGAAATCCCCATGTAGATAAATGTAATATGCTAATAAAACATCAAGATAGCTGAAATTTTAGAAGACTTTATTTTCATCCAGAGTAGCTTAAATCAGCTTCTTTTGGCCTTTTATACATTACATCAGAGAGCAAGAAATATTAAACATTTCTTATTTCATCTAGCATCTTGAGCACACACATAAATATATATTTTAAAGAAATGCTTAAAACATCTTTTTCGTAATGTAGACCAGTATGAGAACCCTGAGAAAAGAATAAATTACAGGCAAGCATAACAACCACACATCAGTTTAAAAACCGTGCAATGGCTAAACATGAAAGGGAGTGTTAAGGGATTATATGTGGAAGCAGTAACTCTAAAATTTGTATTATTCTAGGTTTAAGTCCCACCATTATCATTATTTTTAATGGTGTATTTATATGCTGCTGAGTTACAGTTTGTCCACAACCTGGCTTTTATTGAAGGAACTGCTTGTGCAGCAGTTGTGCTGGCAATAACCTCTAATACAGTTATGGTCACTTAATTAAACCATTTGAAAGTTTACTTTAGGTGGCATTTAAAATTGAAATTTCAAGTACGTTATTCTACTATGTTCTCTCTTGGTATTGTTCAGTAAAATTCTGTATTCAAGGAAATCCATGAAATTACAATTCAAAGACTGTGATAAGAACGGATTAGTTTTGTAGAATTTTTAGCTCTCATTACAATTTTTGTTGCAGGACTAAGTCTACAGATTGAGCATAAAGTATATCGGGCTTTAAATTCAGAGATAAATCATTGTTAGGACAGAGAATTTTGTGATAACACAGGCAGAAGATTAATCCACTCTGATGACAGCCTTGCAAGTCTATGAGGAACAGAACACAGAGCAAGATTTATCCATTGCATTGACAAGGACGGTAAGGGGAATGGGAAATGGAACAAAATGAGTCCATTTGCATGACAACCTAAAACTATAATCATATGGTTCCACTCAAATCCTACAGTAATGGACCATAAAGAAAAAAAGCATAAACAAGGCACATCATTTAAAACTATATTGTACTCATCAACCTTTCCGGTGTCTGTAGAAAACATAATCAGGGAAGAAAAATTAATTTCAGTGTGCTAAATTACACTCTAAATGCAGAGGGGATACAACAAAATTGTTCAAACAAAGTTATTCATGTGGCTTTCATAAGTTTGAATAAATTCATTCTGCTCTGTATTCACAAAGATGAGACTATCAAATCAGATCCTCAGCTTGCATAAAGCAGCATAGTTCCCTTGACTTCAGTGAGCTCAAAATCTTCTCAAAATCTCCAAGGAAACCCTCTTCTTGATAGGGAGGCTTTGAAAATACTGAAATAAAAGATAATTCAAGATACCTGGGGGAGAATTTTAAAGAATGGAGATTGGCAAACAATGTGAAATATGGAATAGCAAATGTACATGTGCATCTTCCACATCCCCGTAGTTCCCTGAATCACACTGGAACTGCTCACACAGATCCACTTGTGTGCCCAGGTGTTTCTAGGACCATGACTGTAGGGCTGTAAGGAATGGGTTTGTGAGCTGAAGTCCAGCACATCGTCATCTGAATTAAAGCAGCTGCGTTGAGTGCTAGAGTTATAACGGATATAGTATATCATGCATACACTATAAATCTATAATTGTTTTATTCTTCAAGTAATTAAAACAATGCAAACTGAGGCACAGGCACCAAGTAAATATGATGTCATAACTGGAAAGCTTTTAAATGCTTTGTCTAAAGGTCAAAATTAGAATTACATTAATTTAGTCGTGAACGTCTGCACTTTCTATCTAAACAATGGAATCTCATTTTAATTTCCTTTTACTTTAAATACAGGCATTTCTGTGAAGGAAGTTGCATATGAATATCTGCACGTCTTCTTTCCTGCAACCTTATGAAAAAAACTGTATCATATGGTATGATCAGCACTGACTATGCCATGTACATAGAGCAGCAGTGTATTTTGAAAATACTTAAAATAGTTAATATGAAAAATATGAATTAGTAATTGAAGACTTCAGTGTATCAGTTGAAGCAGTACATGAATAGGCTCATTGCATTTCCGTTCTTTTAAAGAAAAAATTCTATAGCCATGCATAAGCAAAATTTCCAACAACTTTGGTTTGCAGGCAGGAATTTATTCAGGAACTGCCTACCATACCTGGGTGTTCACATAGTGAACTATATATGACAGAGGCAAATACATATTTCTTGTTGCTTTTTGAACACTGCAGACTATATTCCATTCTGGTTTTGTCATTATACTAATGTGCATAACAGACCTGAAAACAATTTAGGCGAATCATCCAAAAGGCCAAATGGTCTTCTGTCAGTGCGTGTGTGTGAGAACTTTGACATTGTGTTCACACAGAGCTTAATGTGGAGCATAGATTTGAATTTGCTGAAGCAGCTGAAGAGGCTTCTTGTCCTTATATGTGTGCACTTAACACAGTATCAGTGCTACTTAAAAGTAATAAGGAATAAAGGATGGAAAGAATCAAATTAAACAGCTCACTGTCTTACTCCATTCAACCTCTTCTTGGCTTACAGAAGTCAAATCAATTTAATCTTTCTGCTATAGCAATGTTTCTCATGCGTTGTGTCACAATATTGCAAATTCCCTGCCTTGTTCACAGGCTTTGCTTCTCTGTTTTTCCTTTCTAGCATCTACGTGGATTTCAAAGATAACCTTGATCTAGCTTAGCACTGCTGTGCAACACATAAAAGAAATGGTAAAAAAATAGTAAAAAAAAAAAGAAATAGTAAAGTATCTCATTCTTTTATTGTCTTGATTTATGACATATCTTATGACGTTCTTTTAGAAATACACAGGGTAATGTTTAAAAAAAAAGCTGTTCTTCATGTAAGCAGTGCAATCTTTGCTGTATGGGTGAAAGAGACTGTTACTTCTTGAAATGGCTGAGATTGGCAGGGTCCCTCAAAGTCCAGTTGCCTGTCTGGAGCTTCGCCTGTTCAGAGGAAAGCAGAGGTTTTGTGGCCTCTGTTAGCAGGAGCTGCGAATGGCTCAGTTAACCAACACTCGATAGCACCTGTACATTCAAACCTGCTGGTAGTCCATAATTCCCTACCAGATGGGACTGAACCAAAATGCCAGGATGCATGGAACAGCCAATCCATGTGCCAAAACAGTTGGAAATATGGGATTGGTCAGGAGCCAGTGCAGATGGCAACGGAGGGCTGGTCAGGGAAGCAAGCTTTGCTTGGCATTGGGTGGACACAGATACAGATGGCGGGTGGGATGTGTCAGAAATGGAGCTCTCTCCTTACTTGTCTTGTGTCAGATTGCCTCTGCATGAGAGAGGGAGATGTCTCCCAGAACATACCCTTAGCTTCTGGGACTCTGTGCCCTCTCTAGAGATATCCCCTGTATCCCTGAAATCTGAGATTTGCCTAGAAACATGCAGGTTGAATTTTGGTTGGAGGGATCACTTTTATGTAGGACTAAAATGCGAATTTCCTGCATGCATTTGCACTAGTAAATCTTTAGCACTCAACTGTTTACAGAAAGTGAACAAGGAGTAGTCACGAATGCTGTCAAAACGGAATTTGCTTTTAACTTCAAATGAATATTCATGAATAATTTCCTCTACTATTTGCTCACCACTCATATTTAATGAGATGAGAAATGGGATGAATAACAAGGTGCTGAAATTTGCTGACAATACACAATTATTTAAGTTAATATAAACCAAGGAGCAAAGTAAGGAATTTCAGGAGGAGCTAATAAAAACTGAGTGACTGAATAACAAGATATCAGATGAAATTCAATGCAGACAAGTACAAGATAATGAACATTGGAAGAAATCATTTGAATTACTTGTACTTATTGATGGGGTGTGAATTAGCTCTAACCTTTCTGGGTTAGGATGGATTAGTGGCAGCAATGAAGAAAAAAAGGCTGCAGTCCACTCAGTCTACCCCTCGTGAAGAGAGTCCAAATCCGAAGCTCTTCAGTCCTACTTCAGCCATAAGCAGGGCTAATGTAAAATAGAAAGAATTACCTCTAGACCTCTGTGCAGGAGTCTAAGCTTGGAAAAAAATCACTAGATTTATTTATTTATTTATAATTAATTTCTCGTATCGGGTATGGAATTACACAAACGTAAGCTAAAAGGCAACTCTGAAAGGGCGAAGTCAAAATAAACTAGTCCAGAGGAAAGGGCAGACACATGTGAAAAGTGGCATGAAGGATGCAAGTTAAACAAATTATTTACTTTCAGAGTCAAAAGACCTTCAGCATCATACAAAATCATATGGAAATCTGGAATGGGCATATTTTGAGTTTCTTCAAGACATGGCACAACCAGGCAGCTAGCATTAGAGAGCAAACAGGGTTACCAATGAGTAATTATATTTAAACTAAGATGCTAAGCTTTTCATTGAGACAACTGAGACAAAGTGCTAGCAGAGGGTCAAACCAGCATATTACAGGCTTTAATTTTCAAGTGCTTCAACAGGACTTTCCAGAGCTCAACCATCAGTGCCTTAACACCGCAGGAAAATGAGCCCTTAGCATGAAGGAGTGAGAATACAGCTCTGTATTTCTGTCCCAGGCAGCAACAAAGCATGAACTTTTCTGTAGCTGCTACAAAGTCTCTGCTGTGTAGTACTGGGGTGCAGAGGAAGCTTTTTCTGGAGTCAGTCCACAAGAATAATGTGGTTTTCCAAGTGACTGGAATGCTAGAAAAGCAACCAGAAAATAGCAGGGACACTAAGGACCTGTCCCTCCCATTCCTTCTGCTCTTCTCTCTGTCAAAGCATTTTCCATACTGTCATTGAATAGAGGGACTTCACTTGTGCTCTGTGGGCTACTGCCAACTTTTCTCCAAACTTTACAACTTTCTGGTGAACTACCATGTTCCTGACACTGTAAATGACGGCAATGATATCACAGAGAAATAGTATTACAGAATAATTGGCTTCTTGGCCCATGCATCACAGATAACCTTCTGCCTAGGAAGGGATAATGCAAAAAGTCAATGATACAATTGTTGTTTTGCAGGTGGTTTTTTTCGACTTATAGCACTGTTGGCAGTTCCTAGGATGAACTTTCCACTCTAAGTCCTAAATGATCATCCAAAATGATCCTAAATGATTTTTCTCTTCTGAGTATTATTTTGTTCCCCTCCACAGTCCTCAGGCATTTTTCCTTCTGCAAGAGTTCTCAAATAGGAAATACACAAATTCCTGAGGAGTCACTGGGAGAAAGGAGGAAGGGATGCAGCTGGGGGGAGGTGGCGAGGAAAGAATGGGAACAGGGCAAAGAGAGCTCTGGGAGAGCACAAAAGCAGCAAAGAGCTGGCAATTCTAGCAACTGTTAACCAGGATATTTGTAACTATGAGTGACTGAGAGGATGGAAAGGAGCATCTTCTATTCCAGTACTATGTATATGTCATCTGACTACAGTCCTCTTCAGCTCTATGGCCACATCTACGTGGTCATACCTTCTCCTCTGCTCCCTTTTGGCCTGCATCTCTGCAAGATACAACCCTATGGCAGATGGAGGTTCCTGGGGAGTGTAGAACCAAATCCCAAAATCTTCACTTAGGATCCAGTCATTCCTCAACAGATATGGAATTCAGTTCAATAAGGACCCAAACCTATGTCATAATTTAGCCATTTCTTCAGGCTGTACCTGAGGAGAAAAAATCCAGGATGGCTTTTTGGGATATTGAAGCATTGTGAGGGTAAACACCTGGACAGGTTAGGACAGTGATTGCCACTATTTCAAGTCTAAGACTGTATGATAGACAAACAAGTGTCAGAACTCTTCTCCTACATAAGTAAAACAAGAGGTAATTGTGCACTTCTAGGAGCTAGTCTGGTTACCTGGCAGTTAACATATTAGCACTGCACTGTAAGAGCCCTTCACGTCTAATGCTCTGGTATAAAATGAGTGTGGATTAAAAGCAACTGGTAATCTGGCATTTAATTGGTGTAATTATTCATGGGGATCACTCTGTTCCTCCTGCAGAGATGTGGCTATCATTAACACTACCATATCATGACCAGTCCCAGGAGAACATAAACAGATATGGAAACTGAATTACTTTATCCCTTTTAGCTGCGAGGATCTTTATACTCAGTCTGTACATCCCTTCTGTATTATAGCAGATGCGGAAACAGAGCCCAATTTCAGGGTAGTTAATCTGGCTTTCAGAAACATTGCATTCACTTTAAATTCCCTCATTTCATGACTTATTCCAAGGTAAAGCAAAGAGCAGAAAGAAACTGGCTCTGAACACTGAAACGTACAATTTCTTTCAAATGGACATAGCTACGCAGATTTAGTAGGATGTGTGCATGCATATGTTTATGTGTGTTTGTGTGTTTATTGCTTCAGAATTACCTAGAGTTACACCATCCCAAGAGATATATTCAGCCCTGTATGCTCAGATGGAGTATGATGTTTGGACATAAAATGATAAGGATTCATGAGGCACTCAGACAGGAAGGTGAGGTGAGGCAGTTATAAAACAGATGCTAGCCCTACTTTCAGGCTAGAGTCCTCTGAGGTAGGCTGCTCTATGACAGACTCGTCTGTGTTCAAAAAATGTTTTCCCTGGATTTTTTATTTGAAAATAATTTTAACTAACCATATAAATTCATGATTTTGATCTGACATTTAAGTACATTTGCAGTTGTATCCAGATTTTATTGACTAGGAAAAAAAACTTTAATTGCTTTAGTGACCATAGAAAATATTTCTGAAATAGTATAAAGACCATCTAAATTCTCAAAGTGAGAGAAATTGATTTGAAACCAGTAAATTAATTTGATATTTTAAAAAACAACAAGCATCAGAGAAAAATCTTTATCCAAGGCATTTGTGTCTCCTCGGTCTGTTTTACATCCCATTTTCCTTTTGGCAGCAAACTTGATGATTCAAGTGAACAGTCATTTGTCAAAAAAAGCAAATGCTGGAAGGAAAGATCATGATCATCTTTTTACTGTTGGCATTAAATATTTATCTGCTCAATACAGTAATAAATACATATATATGCTTATGTGATAAACATGTGAGTGTGTGCATGTACACTCACACATATACAGCATGTGTATGTGTCTGTTCTGCACATAAAGAGTGGATTGTATCAGAGCACACTATTTCTAGGTTAGACACTGGATTCTGAGGGTGCTGAATCTGTGTGGAACTCAACAAGGAGGCTAAAGGTGTATGAACCCTACCTGGAGAATTCAGGATCTCACAGTATGATACATGCTCTCACCATACCCTCTCAGGATGATACATAGTGGTCTGAAAGTGGGGTCCCTAGCCTACGACAGATACATTTGTAAGATGCCCATCAGGTGACATCTTTTGGCTCTTGCTAAGTACTTACTGTCATACTTGAATTGGAATTTGAGAAGGAAATGTATATCTTGATATACCACATTTGTTTTTCCCTACTGTAATATAAAACTGCAAATGTGGTGAGGCTCTTTCGTATATATCCAGCTAGCAGTCCAAATCTGATCACACCAAAGGAGTAAATAACTTTAATATAGTAGATTATGCTTATGTTAATTTAAAAGAAAACCTCATAATACTAGCTCTTTTCAGGTTTTGCTCCTTTGTTGGTGCTATAGACAGTTACTGGAATGAAAGGTGTTGTTCTGTATTTATATCTTTTGAAATCTACCTGAGGCTGAGCTGTAGGAGATGTTAACTTCCCTCCCTCATCAGCTGAGGGTGTTAGTTTCATAGCGTTGTCTGTACAAACAGCATCCCAATTACCTTTAAAACTGCTCTGAATAAATAAATTTCTTAATGATGCAAAGCTTGGAAAATATCCAGTAATTTCTAAGAGCAGGCTGATATCTTCCTGTCAGTTCACCAGCAAAAAAATCAACTTGAGAATTCTACGGTTACACATAAGATATTGTAATCATGGTGATAAGTAATCAAAAATGTGTGAAGTCAAGCATGTTAACCTGTGTATATTCATTTGCTTATGCCCTCCCAACTCAGTCTTGCAAAGATAAATGAACCCATTTATGAAATGAACAACACAGTTAAGAATAGAATTGGAGCTTTGCTTCCCATGTGTAAGAATGGAAAGGTTGTCTTTTGGAGTGTTTCCACAAGCCATTTATTTTTAATGCTTCTTTACTTCAAGGCAAGCAGAGATAGATTCTGCAGTACTGACATTGTACATACTTGTACACTTTTTGTTTAGTTTATAAATTTTCTTCAGTCTTCCAGGAATATGCATGTTTGTGTATGTCCCTCCTTCCCACCTATAAAGACAGGCACCCATCAATACTTCAGTTTTATGACACCTCAATATTTTTTTCTCAGCATACTTTGAAAATTTTGACAGCACAAATTGGAAAGTGTCTGCTTTCTCATGTGTTCACCTGCTCATCTCCACTTGTTTAACTTCTTATCCCTATATGCCAATAGATATTATCAGTAAATCCTCCTGGTTTAATCTCCAAAATGTCTCAGAAATCTTCCCTTTCCTCTTCATTCTCCACATAAAATCTTTGTCAAGTCCATCCTTCTCCACATCCATGCCTACTGCGACCTTGCTGTCTTCAGCCTCTAACTGACACTCACATTAGCCAGTTTTTAAAGTAGTCTAATGCAAAAGTAATCCACTGCTCCCAGTATTGAGATCTCATTAAGATATTCCTAAATCCCTCTTCTTCACTGTCTCCCTGTTGCCTTCTAAATCTGATCGAAGCTCCTTTCATCATCCAGAGTTCCTCTTGACCTAACCTTCCTTCTTCTGTCCTTGTTCTGTTCTTCCACATCTTTCTTCTTTATGTATGTGCTCCTTCCTCACCCTTTGCTGGTCACAATGTAAACCATTTGCCAATTAGACCTATGCACCACCTTTGATGTTGTCACTATACCTGTGTATACCTGAGTGGAGTAGTTCAGCTATACCATTCTAGATGGAAAATATTCTTATCTGATTGGCATAGTCCCCTTACAGGTTTGAACCAACAACTACTAAAAGGCAAGTTATCATGTGCTTTTCTAGCAAAAACTTAAAAGGAGACTTTTGTCTTCTTATAGTGAGATTTTGTGGTTTTTTCTGAGCCATCCACAATTTCTCTTGTGTCCTTAGGCCTTGAATCAGAAAAGGAATTAAAGTTTTTGCTGTAAATTTACTATCACTATGATTCATGAAATTGTTCTCCAACCAGTCTATCCAAACACCACTTGCAGAAAGCTGATCTCTAGATGAAATTGAAACATATCTCTCTGACTTTTGAAAAAGTATGTTTCAAGCATGTAAGAAAGACCTGAATTTTATGTTGTGACTTCTTGCTCTCTCCATTTGCTTACTATTAAACACCTTTTAGCTTGATTTTGGGGAGTAAAAAGACACAGGACAATGAGATATAATTTCTGTATTATAGGCTTTCCAAACCAAGCCCTTAGTAGCCCGTTGAAATTCAGCAGCAGGACCTGTAAGTTACTACAGACAAGCCAAGCTTACAATACAGCACATGTCAGCATGAAGGACAGGACATGTAGATCAAAGCTCCCCTGAGTTCATCTGACTTTCTGTTCCTCTGTGTCTCCGTGCTTTAGATTATGGGAAAACTTAACAAAACAAACTAACTCCTAGTCTCTTCCTCTCTTCCCCTTTAAGACTTCCCCCCCCTGCCCAGGCCTCACAAAATCAAACGGGAGAAAAACAGTTTTCCTACACCTGGACCCTTTGTTCATTATTCTACAGTTCATCGAAAATTAACATCCGGTTACTGGAGCTTCCTCTCTCTTTGCCAAGGTGCTACAGAGTACGTTATGCCAACCGAACACCTACGTGCTATTTCTACATGCCTCACACCTCCCTGGCCTGAGTAGAGTTTAACCTGTTGAACTCCAGCCAGCAGCGATCAAGAAGCTGGAAAATAATGGTGAGCAAATAGTTCCTAACAAGTTTAGAAAAAATGTTGCCACATCCACAGATAATTCCTAAGAGCATGCTGGTGCCTTCTCATCAGTTCCCTACCAAAGTCTCAAGTTCAAAACTTTCTAGTTAGACACGGGGTATTTTGTGACAATTCCATTCCACAGTCTCGTGTCCATTTTATTTACTTTAGAGATTTTCTCAGTTTTTCCAGCAACATGCCTGTTTGCGCATGTGTCTCTCTTTCCGTCTGTAAAGACAGGCGTACATCAGTGCTTTAGCTTTGCAATCTTTCAGTATGTGAGACATCATCTCCAGGGAGTTGGGAAGTGACGGTATGCACATCATCCATAACAAGATTAGAGAAAATATTGCCACGTCCACGCATAATATAAGTACATGCTGAAGTCTTGTCGATTAGGACGCTATAATGAGGGTAGAACTGCTCTCACATTTAACACAAAGACATGTCAAACACTTTACTAAATTGGCTGTATTGAATAAGTCCTATTACACAGCACTGTTTCACTCCCACGAACCCATAGAAACTTCGTCTCCTTCGACTCCTGAGATTCCCAGCCATACAATTGCCTTCCTGCGTCTTTCCTCCCTGACTATATGTCTTTGTTTTCCTCACAAAGCAGAGTTCAGTGGATTTCCTGTACCTCCTTACAGACCATTACACTTAAAGCAACATTGCTTGACTGCAGTAAGGATCTATCTCAAAACCGAAGAAAGCAGGAGGAAGAAAAATCGCAGTCAGCCAAGACTGTCTCAAAAAAAAAACAACCAGGTCTTGGGGCTCCTGTATACTCAGCTCACCAGGAAAAGGTGGAAGGAAGCATGTAGACTGTTACCTCTGAGCTCATAAACCCTGAGCTAATTGCTAATCTCCTCCACCTTTTCTACACCCTCCCTGATCTGCTCCGCCATCCTTCTGCTGCTCCTTTACTCCTGCTAGCAGGCTGTGGCTCACTCCTTGGATCTCATCCTGTCTCTGCCCCAGGCACTCTCCCGGGAAGCTCCTTTAACCCATGTTCCTCTAACCCACTCACCCCTGAACCTTTTCTGGTATCCCCTGCAAGACCCAAGCTCCTGCTTCTCTTTTACTTTCTTGTTTGTTTTCTTCTCATTTAGTCATCGCTTGCCAGAAGACCAGGTCCTCAGCCCCTCCTGACCCTTCCTGTCCTGCCTGTGACTCTCAGGAGCTTTTGGAAACCGTGAAGCTCAGGACAAAGGGCAGTGTCAGGGCTGTGCCTGCAGCAGGACGTCGCTTTCCTGATAGGCATGTGTGCTCATTTTGCACATGGTCATACATTTTAAGGCAGGGAGTTTTTTTCTGTGACTCAGGGGCTCTTCACCAGGCACTGCAAAGCAACAGCATCACCAATGAAACTACTTCCATTCCTAGGTAGGTGAAATCTCCTTCCCCAGGGCGAGTGGCAGGTGGGAAGGGAGTGGGGTCTGGCAGGGAGAAACAAGTGTCTTGGAGATAGTGGAAAGCTGCTGGGTACGCAGGATCCGTAGCTTTAATCAATGCTGCTACTGGGTTTGGTAATTGCATGGTTAGGATCATCACGAAACCAAATCCCACAAATGGCAGTCTTTATCTCACTGTGGGTTTTGTTCTGTAAAAAAACAGAGATGTTGTGGGTTTCTGTGGGTTTGGGTTTTGGTATTTTTTTTCTCTCTCCATCTGCTTGGGAGATTTTTAGATTTCACATGTTATGAAGAGTAAAATGACAACAGAATCCCAGAGGTTTCTGTTTTAATACCTGGAGGACTGTCTCTGGTCTCCTCTCTCAAAAACAGAGGGAAAAGATGAATCTTGGTGATACCTAAATTGATTTGGATTATATATAATTGTTAAAAAAATGTGTGTAATTTTTAGTCTTCTGAATTTTTAATGGAATTTTTATTTGTCCAAGAAAGCAACACCTCAGTGAGATATTCTGAAGCAATGAAACCTGTAATTGTATGACTAGGCTAGCAAATATCCAGAATAATATTTGGGTAGGGAAAAGCAGAACTACAGGGGACGACAACATCCGAAAGAGACTTTGTGTTCTGCAACTTTCATTGTGTCTTGCTAACAATTTATAAAGTACAAAGTAAAAAACTTACTTTCCCTTCTGAATTAACTGGGTGACAGAGCCCTGGAACAGGCTGCCCAGGGAGGTCGTGGAGTCCCCTACTTTGGAGATTTTCAAGACCCGCCTGGATGCAGTCCTGAGTAACATGCTCTAGCTCTGGGCAATCCTGCTTCAGCCGGGGAGTTGGACTAGATGATCTCTGTGGTCCCTTCCAACTCTAAAAAATTCAGTGAAATTCAGTGAAAACTGCCTCATTTCTAACCTATTACAGAGTGTGTATAATTATTCAGTGAACTGTTAGCTTTCTCAAAAGGAGAGATTCCTTTTTATTTTGTATTGAAAACCATATGCGTTCATACAATGGGAAAACAGTTATACCATTTAGGAATCATCCAGTGGATTGAAAAAATAATTTTCATAATACAGAAATGGTATTTTAAGAGATTAACTTTAAATAATTTGCATAAATTTTTAAACCCTAATGTCATAATGCTGTAGATACTGTGACATGTCATTTGATCTCTCAGACCATGCATATGTGTTAGTTACACAAACATGGAAAAGCTTATAAAAAACCCAATCAGGGGAACCCTCTGTGGTATTTTTCACTTGATGTGTGTTGGATTACACTCAATACATAATTCAGACTGCAAATAAATGTTTGTGCTTTACTGGAAAGTACTAGAGAGCTTTGAAAGCCTTTCAAATGTTTTCCCCAGATCACTGGGTAACTTCTATGTTGTTTACCGTTTTTATACTGGTTAAGCACAGACACAAGTTCTTAATCTACCGTGTCTGCTGTTTCCTAGCCCCTAGGTAGTTTTACCAAAGAAGTCCCTGTAGTTGATGGTCCTTGCCCCATCCTGCACTGGGGCACAGCTGAGTCTGTGCTGATGTGAAGTTTATTGGAATACACCAATTTTGTGGATACCTCTTGCCCAGATGTGGTTTTAGAGCTCAGAATGAAGTTTTTTGATCAAGAAACAAGTCTGATTTTCCTTTCTTCCAGTTCTGATTTCCAGTTTGCTGGACTATGGCTGCACTTCTGCAAGCTGCAACATGACATGCCACAAAGATGCCAGGTGTGAAGTTCAGGGTGGAATAACAGGCTGCTATTGCTCCCAAGGATATACGGGAAACGGCATAACAATCTGTGACGGTAAACAGATTTTACCTATATGCATTTCTGTTATGTGTTTGCTTGAAAAACTTACTCAAGAGACCATTAGCTCAAGGGTTGAACTTTATGTCACAACACCTTACACATGAGTGTAATATGTAATATGTTCTCATAGCCAAAAATCTTTAGTGGTTTCTGAGAAATTCTACAACTTCCTCTCAGCCTAGTATTGTAATACAACATACCATACATCTCAGTTGAGTATGACCTGTTTCCAGCTTTCCTTTTCCATGAGAGATTCCGGTGTATCTTCTCTGATTTAGCTTCAGCAATTTCCCTTGTGACTCAGGACTTCTGAAGCTTGGAGTTGGCATGACTGCCACTTTACAGCTTCACACCTTATCTGCACACACATCACACTAAGGCCACTCTTCCCAGCAGCTGATCACGATCAAATAATACAGCTTCTGAGTTACTCTAGAAGACTGAGGAGGTGTGTGTGCCACAGAGACATGCCTGCATGTGAGGCCAATGTTAATTTTTCCACTACAACTGCTTGCAAGGGAAATATGCCAGAAATCCAATTGAGGGGTCTGCCTCTGGATGTCTCTATCTTCCATTCAAATAAAAGGATATAATTTTTGAGTTGTCCTCCACTATGAATAGCTCTAGTACTTATTTCCACTGTTAGATATAGCTATGCTCAGCTGCAGGCAGGCTGAAATCCATATGAATCTTGTCAGTTTTCAGTGTCCTGAGTAGAAGTTATGAACATGAACCATCCATTTGGTCAGGTTTTGTGTTTCATGCATCTTGGGAAATTTAGCAGTAACACGGGCGTTTCAGTTAGGTATGAGTGGTCCACCTTTAGCTTGCATTTTTATAGCTCATTTACTATGGTGTACTTGGAAATGTGCTTGTTTCAGGAAAATTTAGAACACAAAAGCTTTTTTCCTTAGAAAGCTGCCTACCGCCTACCCTTTCATAAACTGGAAATGCTTAGAGAGAAATATAGCTGGCTAAAATAACAAACAATAAGGAATTGCAAAAATCATAGAATAATTTAGTTGGAAGAGACCTCTGGAGGTCACTTGGTCCAGCTTCACACTTGGAGCAGGTTCAAGTTAGAGAAGGTTGCTCAGGGCCTTGTCCAGCCAAGTTTTGAGCATCTCCAAGGATAAAGACTGCAGACCTCTCTGGGACCCTGTTCCAGTGTCTCACTAGCATTATTTTGAAAACTTTTTTCTGATACCTAATTGCAGTTTCTCTTGATGCAGTCTGTAACTTTTGCCTCTCATATGCACTTACCGCTGTACATTTCTAATAATATTTAAGCTTTATCTCCTCTATAAACCCTTGTGACCCCCATTAGGTAGTTGTAGACAGTAATATGATTTCCCCTTTGCCTTCTCTTATAAGCCTGAACAAACAGTGTTCTCTCAGCCTCTTCTTTGCATCAAGTGTCATATTTCTTGAATTTAATGCTAACCTTGCCATAAATATAGGTCAATCATTATTTATCTATTGAGCTGCTCAAATGAAAACAAGAAGAAATGGCCTTCACCACACTAGCATTGTATTTGCACTAATTCAATGTTACTATCACGAGTAAGCCGGTTGATTTGAAAGTTAAGTGCACGTTACATTTGCAGAGTCAAGGGCCTTCGCTTGTGAATAATGCAGGGAAAGAAGAAAAACAAGTCAATTTTTAGCAATACTACCTGGAACAAATTAAACCAGCATTTACTTATCTACCATGTTCTGGTATCCACTACATTTTCTCTACTTTCTAGAAAGTTGTGATTATGATTCATTAAATAAATTTACAGTAAAGATACCTGTTGTTCTTCAGTGACATGACTGATGTTCTTAAATCCATCCATTATATATATACACCCATTATGGCATTATTAAATCCAATTGTAAGAGGATGGATTTATCTTACTTCCACGTGTGTTTTTTTTTCTTATAAATTATATTTTTCTTACTGTCTTGTTCTCCTGTATTTTCTAGGGAAACCTTCCTTCAAAATTCATAAAAACATGTATTGTTAATTTAAAGAAAATTCAGTACAGTTAAATATACCTTCACAAATCTTGTGAATCAATTAATTGTTTATTAAGAATTATACTGTTTGGAAACTCAGTCTTTAAAATAAAATTTCCAATGTCAGTCGAGGCAAACCAGCTACTAGATGTATTTGTAGTGCTTTGCAGTTAACTGGCAATGGTTTGAAGGAAGCCTCATGTCAGGGGACCAACATTTTCTCTGGTAAAATACCTCAACAACCACCAAAGTCACTTACCCTCCAGCTAAGCAGCGAAGCTTGTGTCAGAACTATGTGGCTGTTGCCCCTGAAAGAGAGACGATGTTTCTCTAGGGCAGCATGTTACACAGTGCATTATTAATATTGTGCAGTAGTCCTCTAATAGCATAAACAAGTAACCTGAATTTTAATTGGGTAGGCTGTAAAAAGGATTAGAAATATAGGCTAAACCCTATCATAAATAGTTAAAAGCTACGAAAACATAAAGCAAAGCCTCAGTTGTTTAATGATGTATTAGATCTTGCTGTTCTGTGTGGCAAAAGCGGCAGGTGTATCTGCTGTTCTAGAGATAGCTACCCATTTTTCTTCAGTTAATAACTTAGGCTTTTACAATGTTAGTCCAGTCACCTTCAAAGGAGATCATCAATTATGTACTAATACAGGCATTTTCTAAAGAGTATATATGGTACGTTGTGTTTACATATTTGCCCTTTTAGTTATTTAGATAGGTTGTGAGAGTCATAATTACTGTCAACAACATTAATAATTTTGCATAGCGTGGAACCAACTACTTCATTGTGCTTATCCTGTGCTGTCCTGTAGACAATTAAACCAGAACAGTGCTTGTTTTGAGGTTTTATTCTGGAACAAGCAATTCAAATTTTTCCTCCTTGAAGAAATTTTTAACAACAAAAAATGCTAGTTTTCACATTAGTCCTCTTAAGCTTGTATAGCTGGAAAACTGTCCCTTTTTATTTATAGGTACATTCTCATTGTACTTAAAAGGTTTACATTTTTTTCTCTACATTCACTTGCTTGTAACACCTCTTAAATACTTGTAAAAGTTATTTCTTTGCTCGCTCTGTCTTTTCAATGTGACACTTAGACGTTTTCCCTTGAGTTTACTGTGCTGCAAAAGGTAATAATGCCCTGTTACATTTATTTCCTTGCACCATTATTGATGAATCATGAATCACTGATGTAAGCATACCTTAGGAACAGGGTTTGTTAGTTTTTACTTTGCTCCCTTTGCCAGCTGGCAAAGTGACTGCAGAGAGCTCAAGATTATTGGATTTGTTCTGTATAGATAAAGACGTATAGATATGAATTTAATTTCCTGGTGTCAAAGTCATGGCTTTT
Organism: Tringa tobata; assembly: GCA_033628505.1. NCBI lineage: Eukaryota > Metazoa > Chordata > Aves > Charadriiformes > Scolopacidae > Tringa > Tringa tobata. The sequence goes on along the minus strand of JAHREE010000155.1, from coordinate 2,096,906 downwards.
AAAATAATTATCCTCTTACAATCTTTCCCACAAGATTTCAACCACTTAAAATTAAGTCATGTTTTGGACTTTCCGATGGCATACTTTGGCCAGTCTAAGAAAAAGCTAATCCTCTTCATAATCCCATTGTCTTCAGTAAGAATATGTGCAGAAATGCACATAGGAGAATTACTGATTGTAGGAGCTGACTTCTTTTATATATTGGAATTATAAGTTACATAGCAATAAATTCCTTCTGTAGGGTATCTTCCAGAAAGCCATAAATGAGTCACCTTGTCAAGCTTTACACCTCTGAGGTACAAAATACTATCCCATTCTTCATACTTCTTTTGTATTTATATTCCTTGCTTTATGTATTATAAGATGAGAGAAAATGGTCTCTGAAAATATAACTATTTGCTTTTTAGGACTTCATTCTTGGGCACATATTTATTCTGAATATAATGCATGAGGCTTTAGCTTCACATTATCATACCCCTAATTGAAGTGGCACAGCTAGAGTTCTTGGCGTACAAATAAAAATATATCCAGAGAAGACTGATTTATAGGCAAGTTAACTTCCTCTTGTGCAAAAATACCATGGATTTTCTACAGACAAAGAGCGTATATTTGCCACTTTTGCAAATCCGTTTCTTTATATAAAGAGAGTCCGCCATATAAATTAGGTGTTGCTCCTAATCCCAGCTTTCTTCCAAAAGAAAATTAAAGGAAACAAACAAAATTTCAGATCCTTTAGAGAAGACTGGGGTGGAAGTAAAACTTCATAGAAGCCAATATTTTATTTTTAAAACAGAGGGAAAAATGAGTTGGCATCATTGATGCTTTCCTAAGCAGCTCTGCTGTTTCAATACTGGCTGCTTCTTGATTGCTGACTGCCAATTTGCTGCTTTGCTGGCACACTGCAGGAAATTAAAGTAAACAGTGTGATCACGGTGTTTACTTTAACTTTGCAAAATACGGAAGGAAAATGAAGCAGTGCTGTTTGTTCCAGGAGGGTAGGCAGGCAAGCAGGAAAAGTCTGAACACAATATCCCTCCCAGATATCCCCACACAATATTCCCTTGTAAATGTCACTTGCAAATTATACTGCAAAAATAATCAGTCTTACTTGTAAAATAGTTACAGCACTTCCAGAAATAGTGAGCAGGGACTCAGACTGTCAGTGAAACTTAGTACTGAAGCAAGGCACTGACTCTCTTTCTGAAGTGCAGTGCAGGAGGATTTGTCATTTTTCAGAAGCAAAAAATACATCAGTGTAAAGTGGTATTTTATATCAAAATACAGAATCTCTGTTAGAACACAGGGCAATTTGTGTAAACTCAGCTGAATCAAATTGAAAGCCTACTCAATATCTGAACACAAACTTATTTTCTTGTTTTACTGAGGGTCATACAACCAACGCTTTGGTTTTTCCAGCTGTAAAAAGGAGCTTTCCTGTGAGACAACATCTCCTTGCTCTAAGGTCATGTTGCTGTGTCCCACCATCAACTTCTATTGCAATCACCAAATATGTTTTGGCTCACTGATGTCGCTGATGCCATTCTGCAGCACCCCATTGGTGTATAGTTTTGAGGGAATTTTTAGCTTTCAAATTTACATGACCTTGTGAAACCACTTTGTATAATCATTTCATTCTATCCCAAAGTGTCCTTCAATAGAAAACGATCTAATCCAAATGCTGGTTCACCAGAGAATTTATTTTTTTTGTTACCAGCAGGTATACATCACCGGACGTCACTTCTGTGTTTACCAAACAGTCTGAAATCACTGATACGGAAGATCCAATCCACACAATTTCTAAATTCCTTTCACTGCTATCAGTTACCACAAGCTATAAAAAGGCAAATTGCAGCTGCTCTAGCATAGCACAGCAGGAGAAAGATATGCCTTAGCCAAACACAAATAACAGGGCTCAACAGAGTGGGTGACAGCTTGGAAAACTTGGCATGTGCTGCACAGGAGGCCAAAGCAGACCACTGATTCCCAGACCTTTTGACATGCTCCTCATAGCCTCTGAGTTCATCTCTCACTCTTCCTTACACTTCTTCCTTTCCCCACCTCCTCCTGTGACTCTCAATGTCTGCTGCTCTGCCTCTAAATTCTGCTGGTTCTTTTACACAGATCCAGAGTGGAGCATGGTAAAACTAGAGCACAGGCTGTGTGGAAGTGCAGAAGTCATCTGATAATTCAGAATTCTTAATCCAGGTTTGGGTGTCTGGCTTTTTGGTCATCCCAAAAAGTCTTAGGAGGCACCATCCTGTTGTAGGTATTATACATAATTAAGCACATGTCTTCAGGATTCCTTTCCAGGGGACAGAAAGTTTTCTTCCCTTCCATGTCTTCATCAGTCATAAAGCAGCTGAATGTTTTTCACGTTTTCTGAGCTGTCTGATGCTACCCGTCTGAGGTATCTTGATCCCAAGTTCTGTATTAAACCTGTAGGCAGATCATGGAATTGAAAAGCCTGGACAAATTAGCCAGGAGGATTTGATATTCTGGTGCATGACAGTCCATTTGCCTGGGAAAATGTGGGTGTTAACGTACAGGTTAACATGCAGGTTCCTGGCCATTCGGAGACCTACGGCTTTATGTATGGCTTTTGCCTTTTCATGTGCAAGATGTTACTCTTTTCTGTGAATTTGGGAAAGGTTTGATGGCTGTGATGTATGTAGATGGCTGGGGACTAACCAGCTGTTGCATGGTTGCCTTCCAGTCACAAAGGATGGAGCTACGTTTATGTGCCTGAAAATAGACATCCCCTTGGCCAACATTGCTAGTCAAAACAGTTTTTGTAGAGTTGACTTTACTTTTTATAACTGAAATTGCTTATTGTAACTAGCTACTATTGAAAGTATACTTTAGTTGAAGCTTTTAAGAGTAGATCAGGAAGCTGAAAGGGGAGAAGGTGTTACAACAGTGCCTGGTGATGCATGAGAACATTAGTCAGATGGAAAGTGGTGCAGGATGTTTGAAGTCACTGTTCAATCCTGCTGAATAAGACACAGTGGAGGCTGTCTTACTCCCATTGTCTTACCTCTGTAAATGGCTGAGTCCATAAAATTTTGACTAAAAACATTTTATGCACTCAAAGTGCCAAATCCAGATTTCTCACTCATATAAAAAAAATCCCTTCCAGTTTCTCATCTGAATAAGATAGAGAGAAATTTTCAGAGGGTTAACTCTCCTTGCTACTGCCAGAAAACACATTTCACCTGGGCCAGAGTTACAGCCCACCATAAGAATTTGTAAGAGTGATCTGACTTTAACAAGCCTTGGACCAAACCCCTGATAGACTCATTACATTCATGGATTTGAGCCGAAAACAAGAAAAAAAAAAGGCAGCTCTATCTTTTTTTCCATGGTCTTTGTTTACATTTTCTTGAAACGGTATTTTGAGCATGACTAAAATACAGTAAGGCATTTTTTTAAGTGGGCCAGGAAGAAACAAAACTTCCTCTTGTTACATCTTTAATCGTATCCAGTCTCTCTTTTAAATTAGTCCTGTTTGCATCCAGAAAGAGTTTTTAAAATGTGTGTAGATGATGTGGTAGAAAAGAGTTATTTGTCTCTCTCAAAAATGTACCCAAACTTTCAAGCTGATCAGCTGCATATGGATGGTTTCTTACTTGTTTAATTCAAAATGTGTTTTAACCCTTGCCAAATAATGCTAATTTCCTTTCTTGAGAAAATATTCTTTTCATCCTGCTTTATGGTACTAAGAATCAATCAATATGTTACATGTTTAGAGGATGTGGGAAAATTCATTTAAGGAGCTTTAAACTTATTATCTCAGAGTCTGCTTACTTTGTGTTTACCAGAGATATGATTCACTTCCTGTATCTCTAGCATCTGAAGCGGTCCCAAAAGGTTCAACAGTAAAAATACATTCTTCTCACTTGCTGGGTTGAAGTGAAAGGATGGAAGATATTTGCAGAACGTGTATACTCATACATGTATATTAAAAGTACACAATTGTATATGCAGGGACCTATATATAAGCGGGTATGTGAATAAAAAAAAAGCAACCTTTTCTATGAAAAAATGAAAGGACTGTCAAAATTGTTGCTTTTACTTGTTCTGTGGTTGTACAGTTGAAATTAGCTTTTGTTAAGGCAAGACCAGGATTTATTGGAAAGAAATTTTTTCCATAAATTCCACTTCCTTGAGACATCTTCTGTACCTAGGTTTGTACTTGGTAGAGCCTGCCACAGCTATCAGATTCTGCAGCTACCTTTAGGCTATAAAGTCAGTGTTACCCAAGTAACAAGGAAAGTATCATAAGGAATTATATACATAAGAGATGATGATGTCATTTCTGCACAGCTACATTGATTTACATATAATATCCCACCAATCTGGCAAACTCATTTTGCTTTTGTCGCTGTTCAATAACTTATAGACTTCAATGGTAGGAATGTGTTCTATTTAGGATTGGTTTTGCTTTTTGTTTGTTTGTTTTCCTCTTCCAGAATAAACTGGCTGGGAATGGTGAAGTTGTCTGTAACGTCATTTGAAATGTGTAATTTATCTAGGATGATATGCTGGTGCACAATTTTTCTGTGTATGACTGTGAAAAATTGCCGACTGAGCTGTTGGCAGACAGAATATCAAACCCTGCTCAGCCCTGTGTGTATGAGAGAGTTTAAGAAGGTAATTGACACTTTGGGCCTCTATTTGCCAAAGAAAGAGATAATGACGTTCTCCAAGAAGATTAGAATCTAACCAAACATTGTGCTCTAAATATAGAGCACAAAGGCAGGTGGTGTTTGTGAAAATGTTGCTCAGCTGCAGGAGGAGGAGGGGGCTGAAGGACTGCAATTTTGCACTGTATATTTTTTAGGTACACAGATTTAATTTAGAGATTATGGCTTGAAAATGAAATTTACAGTATGTGTGTTTTTCGGTGATAAGAAATTGATTTTGTGACCTTGGTACACACTAATTGAAATATCTGGCACTGTGTTTTGCTGAGGTTAAAGGAAGCCATATATGCCTGGAACTGCATTCTTCTTTCACCTTGAACTGCGCAGTTAATCACAACCGCAATCACTGGCAGGAAGGAAGCTGCTGTTTCGCTGTGGTACAAGGAAGCTGAATAATCTCTGTTCATTGTCTAATGGATAGGTTGTTGTGTAATTACTTCGGGCTAAGTTTAGGAGATTCACGATAACTTCAAAATGGAGACTTCTGGTGGGATTAACATTCAACGAGCATGAGGAGCCAGAGCTTCGCCTGCTGCCGTGCAGGGATGGAGCAAGCAGGCAGGTCTGCAAGGCAGAGGCGCGAGGAGTTCTCCTTTGATCTGCCCACCGCAAGCCTGGCTGCTCATTTAGGACTGAGACAGCTCTGTCTTGTTCTTTCTGCCGCTGTGCCAGGAGATGATACAGGGAAAAGGCTCTCTGGTTGTGCTCTGCTGCGTGCTGTTCCAGCGGCAGGGAGGAGAGAGCAGCACATGGGCTGCTTTGCCCTTGGACTGTTATTCCTGTGCATCCTCCCGCTTGAAAGGCCAGTTGTAGCGTTTAGGAACAGCAGCTATGCCCCAAGGGACTCAGCTGGTGGGGTTTTGATTTAATATGTCTGCTTTGTTTAACTGGGTTTCTGTCTTAGCTTAGACTTGTACAACTGTGACAGTCTAAAGTTGTCTATAAACTAGTGTGGCAGGGTGTCCCAATATTTTGCTTATTACTTAATGTTAGACATTTGTTAGTTTGGCACAGGATCATGTTTTTCAAAAAGGAAAATGAAAGCTTCTGAAAAGCCTTGACAATAAATGGTTATTTGTTCAAAAACAGCCGAGTCCAATCTTTGTTTATGTTAGTAGGCTTCATGTAATGGTGTTGCAATAAAGAAAAATAGCTCTTCAGGATATGCATTGGCTTTTATGTTTTATTTGTAATGAAAGCTATGCACATAGGCGGCAATCTACATAAGTTACAGTGAGGGAGAACATACACATAGATGGTGACTTGCATGTTTATATATTTGATATTTATTTGTGGCAAAGTGTCTGAATCTCAATTTTAAAGAATGTAAAATTAGGTTGAGGTATCACAGTTTTCATTCCCAGAAGTTTACCAAAGGAAGACTAAGAGAAAAAGTGCCTTCACCCTATACCAGGAGACCACTGCTGCTCTCCTGCCCAATCTGTGCAGAGATGCTGCAGGTCCGTTCCCATGACCGTTGCCCAATCTTCTCATGTTCAGTCCCACGTTGAGAGAGAGTCCAGTGATCCTCATTGCCTTCCTAATGTTGTGATGGTTTTTGTGTATCCCCAAAATTCAAATGGGCTGAGGGCAGCACAGCCCTGGCTCACAGCCTGTCAGGAGTGTCATGAGGGGGTGGGGAGGTATTGCAGCAAAGATCTCTGCATCACTTGAAGGTCTTTGTCGCTGATCTCTATAACATCAGAGGCCCTAAAAAAATGCCAGAAAAACTCTTTAGGATGTTTGCATGAACTGAAAGAGAAGTTCATCTAAGCTCTGCAGGCCTAACTAGGAGCTTTGAGCCTTGCATTAGTTCTGTGTGGTGATGGGAAAGGAGAAGGTGGAAAATTGTATTAGAGTGGAGGCTTTGCCTTACTTTATGTCTTCAATAAATCACTTTGGTGGGTAGCATTGCTCCTGAGGAAGCTCTACCTTTTCAAAATCAGCCTGTAAGAAGTTCAGAAGGGAGATCAGTGGAAGCGGGAGATACTCAAGCAAAGAGGTCTGAGCCCTTTGTATCTATCCAAAACGCTTCAGTATTTAGAGGTATGATGAATTCATAAATATGACCCACTGTGCAATATAAAAATATCAATATTTCTGTCCTATTGTGTAAGGGATATCTGGTTGCATACCTAAAGAATTTCATCTTCTTAACTACCACAGAGAAAATAGGAAAGGCAAATAACCTTCAAAAGTGCATTGACTTGAAAGCAGAGATGAAGAGAAGTTTCTGAAACTTAATACAGCTTTTCTTTCATCTGGGCCAATCAAAATAGAAATTATGTGGAGTAGCAGTTGTAAACGACGCAGAACTGCAATTTGGCTTCTTTTTCAGGGTTGTCACGCAAATCTTGGTATGTTGTTTCCACAAAGCTTTCATCATACTCAGCTGCATGTTTAAAATCTAGGAAATTCTTAATAAAGTTATCTTTAGAAAATGAGGTTGCTTCAGGGGTGCACCACAGAGCATCACTGCTCTCACAGGAGCAGCTAGATAGTTATTGCTCTCTGCAATTACCCTAAAGGAGGTTGTAGCAACCCGGGGCGGGGGAGGTGTTGGTCTCTTCTCCCAAGTAACATCCTATCCTTCTCGCGATAGGATGCAAGAAAACGTCCTCATGTTACAACAGGGAGGTTTAGATTAGATATTAGGAAAAATTTCTTCCCTGAAACGGTTGTCAAGCATTGGAACAGGTTCCCCAAGGAAGTGGTTGAGTCATCACCCTTGGAGGTATTTAAAAGATGTGTAGATGTGGCATTTAGGGACATGGTTTAGTGTTGGACTTGGCAGCGCTAGGTTAATGGTTGGACTCAGTGATCTTAAAGGGCTGTTCCAACCTAAACGATTCTATGATTCTGTATTCTATGATCTAGGTATTTTGGGACACAGTGGTGGGCTACAGAATTGTTGAGCTCTGTTTGTATCATTTTGCACACGAGTTCTGAGGCTTGATAGATGTCAAAGGAGAGGCTATGATAATATTTACACAGCTGTGGACTTCAAAGAAAAGAACTGTTAACTGAAGTTTCTGTACACCCTCTTGAATAAGCAGGTAGTATGCTAATGCCACCAAATGCTTCTTGTTGGATGGGAGGTATGTGCTCTGGGTTGTATTCTGTGGTCTCAGAGAAAGCTATTGCAGTTTTTATTAGCTGTAGAGTGCTCTTGAATTATTACTCAAGTTTTGGCCTTAGACTGATAAACATTCAAAAAACTTTTAACCTGACAACGGCACATTACCCTCAAGGAATCCCATGCAGACAGCAGCATTCAAGTTTGAACTTGATATTCAAACTAGTTCTGCAATGGGGACATCTGGTTTTGAGTGCTGCCACAGAAGTCCAAGTGCAGGGCTATTGGTGCTTTCACTGTCAGTATGGTAAAAATAGTCTCTCGATATACCTGCTGCCTCTGTTCTTGTTGCAGTAAACAGTGGTAGGAGCATGGATGACTACAGTAATATATTTTATTATAGTTTCCTGCAGAAGGGGTAATGCTGGTGACTTTCCTCTAACAGGGAGGTGACTTACAATTCGCTTTTGCAAGCCACAATGGCTGTAGGACACAAAGCCACAGTTAGGGGTGGATTTTCCAAAGAAATACTTGTTGAGCACTTTTGAACTGTCTGGTTCTATCCTAGGTGCCTAAAGTAGGACTGAGTTGTTTCAAAAGAATAATCCCGCTTGTGGGTGCTGAGCAATTGAAAATCTGTCCCTGAAGTGCTTTTTTTTTTTTCATATCATCTGTTGGCAGTTTGTGCTTTTGATTGATTTATTACTTTATTTTTAACTGCAAAGACCCTTTAATTAGGGAGGGGAACTATGTGAATGAGCTGGAGCTGCTGGTGGTAGCAACTCCTTGCTGTCTGAGATTCGGTAATTAAATAAGTAGATAATATCCTCCTTATTGAGAAGATTTAGAAAATCATAAGGACTTGGCATTATTACAGTGTTTAACATCCGCAAATGGAGGAAAAAAAACATAATGGCAATTTTCATTAGCTGCAATGCATGTGGAGGGCTCTTTTTCTTTCTTTGAACAGCCAAACACTAAACAATTCCTAAATCCCTCCTTGTTACTTATGTTTTCTTCCTGGTGGTTAAAAACTCCATAAAGCAGAAATTGAAGACTTGCTATTAAAATACTTGCTGACAGCTCCATTCAAAACATCCTTTCAAATAGTGCTATCACATCATGATTCATCTACTATTCTGATATAGTTGCTTTAACAACAAGTACCTTCCTTCTTGGTTAGGGCCCATCTCTTTTCATTGGAAAGTTCTTCCTTTAGACACTTTATTGAATCTCTGCTGTAAACAAGTCTTTCTCTGGTGTTATACTGTTTGTGCTACAGAACGCATATAACCCCCCCAAAAAGCACAGTAAGAGCCTCATTGAGGATAAAAAATGAGAGATGGTCACAGCAAGAGAAAGAAACCCTAGCCTTTTTCACCTCCTCACCTGGAGTATATGAGTGCAAGTGCCCTGTTCAATTAGCATAACAATTCAGGGTTTCTGGCTTAGAATAATGACCCTGCATCCCTCTGTACCCAGGGAGGACATGCTGCTTACGTGCCTTTCTCTGCACTGACTCTGCCAGGGCCAGATCTTGGTGTAAAGTAGCACAGCTCTATTGATTACAGCAGAGTTATGCAGTTCCCACTAGCTGAAGACCAAACCCAGGAACATCCCAGGGAGATTAAATGGTCCCAGTGAAACAGGGTGAATTTCACTCCTGAAGCTTGAAGTTAGAATTATTTACAGTCAGTTTAACAGGACAACAGCTGCTCTTTACCTAGAGATGAGCCAACAGCACTGAAAGAATTTGGATCTGAATTGCAGATGGATGGATTTCAATTTGATTCAAGTAGCTGGACTGCTCGATTCTGTACTGTAAGCTCTCAAAGTCAGAGCTTGAGAGAAAAATCATTAATTTGGAAGCTGATACTCTGAGAGACTTTTATGAAGCAATATATTTTCATAGCAGACACAGATCAATTTTAAAGTAGTAATCAAGGGCCATGTGCTACGTGTTCATGGACAGAAAATGTAGAGAATCCAGCCAGAGCCAGACACTTAACATTCACAGCATTCAGACTAGCGCTGAGGATATTGCCTCTATGGAAAATACTATGGTTCAGAATTAAAGTACTGTGAATTTGTGAGATTATCACAATGCTGTGCAGATACAAAGATGCTGCCAGATTGCTGCCAGAAATAAGATCAACATAACTTTCCTGGGCAAATTTGGGTTTAACTTTTGTACAAATTTTGGTGGAAGAAAATGTGTCTGCAAATATTCCACAGAAAAGATGTGCTCAATTCTTGAGACAAAAAATGAAAATAATAATATAATAAAACCCACTGAAATTACTTTTTATCATCTTTGAAAGGCATTCCTTAAATTCGAAGTAACTACAGCAGTTTTCATCAAATGAGATTCAGGCCCAGGGATTTTTCCCTTGCCAGTCTTAAGAATTTTATGAGATGTAACATTCCCTTCAAAAATAAAGCATCCACACGCTACTGTTTTATGTCATGCAAGTAATAGCATTGTACAAACCCAAAATTTATATTTATTTGGATACTACTACAACTAAACTCCTCCTGGAAATTTTTAACCTCACTCCCTTAGTAGTCTCTTTGGAGATACTTATATGAAAAAGTAGTGGCCACTGGCAGTGACAGATATTTCAGAAGGCTGATTCATTTCATATCTCATGGCAGTCATTGATGGACTCTGCTCTGAGCCATGCTAAGTGTCTGAAATCAGATCCTCAAGCATTCAGGATTTGTACTTGGAGCCAGACATGGTTTTCACTCCCTTGCTGAAGTCATCCTGTGTTGTATCTTGAAGCAACCTGAAGGCACCTCCATGTGAATTACTTACGCCCTCTCAGGTTGATTTTTCTCTGGTTTTCTGTATCAATCTTTACCAGTCAGGAAGGAAAGTACAGAATAATAAAATCTTTAATGGGTGGCTTTATTTTAGCTGATGTGTTAAGGTTTTCTGTGGGAGTGACATTGAAGTGTGATAATCAGCAGTACTCTTTAAACTCAGTTGTCTTCCACTAAGTATTAAAAAAAAAAAAGTTTTTTAAAAAGTTGAAAGTTTTGTATAAATAACCTGATGTGTCATGTTACACTGTAAATGCACATATAGTGAAGAATCCACATGCGAGGGTAATTTTACTTTGGATTGAACCATGAAAACAATTTGACCTTTAACTTGCATTTCTCTAGCTACCAGTGTCAAGCAAACTCAAGACATAAAATAGTAGGAAGCCAGTTCAACAATTGCAAGTATTGTGGAATATTTTGTTTGCTGCAAATATTCAGAAGCCTTTTTATGTTAGATGTTCCTCTCTATTTTGCTTGGATTCATTTTGAGTAACATGTTATCTTATGTGGCAAAATTTTAATTGAACTGAAGGGTCTCATTAGACCTACAGCCTATTTACATTTTTCTGTTCCTTGGGCTATAAATTAGTAGGGAAAGAGTCTTTATAAATCCACACACATACATAGACCATACTGTCTATGTGCCTTTAAAAGTCATTGAAACCATCTCAGTTCCTTTAATCTATATGAGGCACAAAAACTTAATTCACAAAAAATAAATCCATATCCAATTAATCATAGGAATGTGCTCTATAAGTGGATAATAAATAAATAAAAATATAACATAGTTAAGCACACTGCACACAGTTTCACTGAAACAGATTAGGACAATGGAATACTTTCACAGGTTTTTTCCTATAGCACATGCAGCTTAGTGCTTGAAAAAAATCATGTTTTTTCATTCCATAGTGTGGGATCTATTAAGCAGCTGCTGCAAATAGCTAGAGAATATTTTTTAGCTTTAACACCTCTAAACAGATTCAGTTTGGGGGAAGGCTGAGTTGCCCTTGGAGAGTGAAATTCCTGAAAGACCTCTATGTCAGTTTTTACTGCTTCTGTTCTCTTCATGTTAATAGTATAAGTAAACAAGGTATGCAAAGAAAATACTGAGATTTTTACCACTGATTTCTCCTCAGAATAGTGATATAATATAGTTATGTGAAGACAGATGACTTTGTATTACATTGCTATATGCTACTCTTTAGAAACATAGAATTGGCTAGGTTGGAAGGGGCCTTTAAGATCATCTAGTCCAACCATCAACTTTGATAAAAAAAAAAACCAAACCATCACTAAACTGTGTCACTAAGCACTATGTCAACACATCTTTTGAATACCCCCAGGGATGGTGCCTCAACCACTTCCTTGGGCAGCCCATTCCAATGCTTAATAACCCTCTCAGTGTAAAAATTTTTCCTAATATCCAATCTGAACCTCCCTGCCACAACTTGAGGCCATTTCCTCTTGTCCTATCACCTGTGACTTGGGAGAAGAGGCCGACCCCTGCCTCTCTACAACCTCCTTTCAGGTAGTTGTAGAGAGTGATAAGGTCTCCTCTCAGTGTCTTAGTCTCCAGGCTGAACAACCCCAGCTCTTTCAGCTTCTCCTCGCAAGACTGATTCTTCAGACCCCTCACAAGTTCCGTAGCCCTTCTCTGGACCCACACCAGCACCTTGATGTCTTCTTTGTGGTAAGGGGCCCAAAACTGGTCACAGTACTTGAGGTGGGGCCTCACCAGTGCCAAGTACAGGGAGACGATCACCTCCCGAGTTCTGCTCACCACGATGTTCCTGATACAGGCCACGATGCTGTTGGCCTTCTTGGCCACCTGGGCACACTGCTGACTCATGTTCAGCCGACAGCCGACCAACACCTCCAGGTCCTTTTCTGCCAGGCAGCTCTCCAGCCACACTCTTCCCCAAGCCCATAGCACTGCATGGGGTTGTTGTGACCCAAGTGCAGGACCTGGCACTTGGCCTTGTTGAACTTCACACCATAAGTGTGTACATAGCATGTACCCAGAAAAAAATCTTAGAAAATTACAGACGTTGAAGTTTATTGAGACTAGAAAATGCGAGTAAAGCCTTGTCTGGGATCTTTTGGGGAAGTTATAATTAATGATTATCTCCTAGATGTTTTTGTTGTTAGTTCTCTGCTCCAGCCTTTGACAGACCAGACGTAAACTGCTTTTGGCCAGTCTGTCAGTGGGCTCCCATTATTATCAGTTGGGACATAAAACCCTCCCTCACGTATTTGTTTAAGTAAATCTGGTCACTGACGGACTCCCATTATTATCAGTTGGGACATAAAACCCTCCCTCACGCATTTGTTTAAGTAAATCTGGTCACTGACTCCTCCCATTTCCCATCCTTCCTGCTTTCCCTCTATGTAATATCTCTGTTCTGATTGGTGTTAACAGCATCTAGTAATTTAGTATCATCTGTGAATTTAATTCTCAGGCTGTTCATCTCTTTTTCCAGAGCATTAATAAATATGTAAAATAAAACTGGGCTTAACACCAACTCCTGTGGCAACCCAACTGGATACCTCTTCACAGCTCAGTGCAGTACTGTTTGTCATGAGTCATTATCCTTTGTTTACATTCCTTCAGCCAGTTTTCAATCCACATGACAGCACTCTTATCCAAGACATTATAAATTATTTTTCTAATAAGATTTTGTGAGCCACTGTATCAAATGCTATACTACAGCCCAGATATATTGCAGCCACTCTGTTCCTTCCGTACACTAACCCAGAAAATGGTGAAGAAGCAATTACATTTGTCTGGCATGATCTGTTCTTTGAAAATACAAACTACTTATTTGTCATGGTTCCCTTGTTGTTCCAGATGATTTTTATGCTCATAATATTTATTCCATTATATTAGAAGAGATTGAGAACAATCATACCAGAAGATAACTGCAAGTTCGCACCCTCTCTCTTCTCCTTTTCTTTGGAAGACTTTCAGCAATTGCTGAGATTCACACGTATGGTTTAAGGCAAAGAGGGCAGCATATCCCAGATGCCTACCCTTCAGCAATGGGGCATCACATGCAAGGAGTACCAACAGAGTACAATTAATGGCAGAGAAGGGACCAGCTATAACTAGCTATAATCTACGCAATACGGTCAGAGAGGAACAACAGAAAGGTATGGCTGCTAGGAGCAGGAAGAGGAGACTGTCACGATGATCTGAACAAAAGAAAGGAGCAGGGAAAGTCAAAGACAGTCTCAAAACTGGGAAGCAATTTCACAAGGGAATCCTAGAGCTGTTGGGTCTAGGAGAGGATCCCTAAAATGTCATTCATTCTGTGATTTTTTCTGGTGCTGTTCTGTTCAAACATGCATACCATGGGGCTTTGGAAAACAATTTAATACAGAGAAAACAATTTATACAGAGTTTCTCTGTATGAATTCAGATGTAGGCATCTTGTTTGTGCACTGGGCACAAACAGATACTTGTATCTGTAGCCCATCTCTTCTCATGCCATCTGGGACATGTGGATTATTGGGGACAGGAGCTTTTGCTGCGTAACACCATGTTTGTGGCTTGTCCCCTACTCAAAATGGAAATTCACGGACAGACCTCACACTGGCTTAACCTGAGAACTGCAGGATCACACTGAGGATCAAATCCTCTTTGTGGAGGGATTACATTTCCTGCCAAGTATGTGACATGGTTCAGTTTCTAGCACATACAGAATAAATCTGTGACAAGACAGACATTTAACATTGGCTTAATAACCAGGATTGTCATGGGAGACAGCTCTCAGCATCTGATGTATCAAGATCTTCTGGACAATGTCTGCATGACCTTGGGATCCACCCCTCTAAAATAAATTTCTAGAGATGGAGCCCAATGAAGTTTTAGTACTAATTTATATATACTGCACAAGTGTGGATCTGTACAGTTAAATTATACTGGGAGATGACCTCCAAGAAGTCACTTCTAAAGAAACTAGCTTTCTTTTCTGCCAGCTTTTGTTACTGCTCTGCAAATCTTCACTGTCTTCTTTGCATCTCTTACCCGTGTTGATCCTTGGACTTTAAAATGCATTCATCAAAGAGATAACAGGTCTCATTTTGTATATCACTACAGATTATCCTGTGAAAACAATGCTACTGAAAATACGTGATGGCTAACTTGTAAGGAATGTGTGGACACTTTGTACGTATGACAAAAATTTCAGTCCAGCTCCTGGAAAAAAAACAACATAAATGTGCTCAAGAGATTCCCATTTCTTGCCCTGGGAGCTCCCAAAAGCCAAACTTCCTGTGCTGGGGACAATCAGAGGCAGCTGTTGTCACTTCCATCCTGGAAAGTAACTGCCAATGCAGTTAATACTCTGCTCAGACTACTCACTAAGGAAAGTATGGGTAATAACCTAATGAGATTTTTTTCTTATGCAGCTATGCAAAAACAAAGGAAGAAAATAAAAAAGGGGAAAAAACGTAAGGAAGTTTTAAACTGGTTACAACAGCCTTAAATATTTTGCACCACCTTCCTCCTCTGGAATTAAAGAATGTTTAAAGCAGACGAACTTGGGGTATGTCAGCATAGCTATATGATCCCAGGATCCAACCCATACTTCAAGATTGCACTGATTGGAGTAATGATCTCATGAATAAAATAATGCAGGATAAAGTGTTGTTTATGATTTCTTTTCTCAGCAGATTAGCTATGTACATCTTGTAACTCAGTCTGGCTTTGTGGAATATCAAGCACGGCAAGAGATCTGTTAGAATGAATTACATTATCTAGCCAAAGCAACATCAGAAATGTTCTGGAGTCTACCCTATCTTAATGTTGATTTAAAATCATATATTCATGTTACATTTTTGTGTCTAGTAAAGCAATGTGATGGAGCCTTTCTTTTGCCAAAGTTGTATTATCCCATTTCTCTGAGTTAGGTAAACTGTAATGTGTCTGCTTTACAGATGGGTAAACTTAGCATAAAGAGAGGGAAGCCATTGTTTTCAGTCAAGAATGCCTAAATGTAAGCACTTTCATCTATATTGGCCATATATAGTGGCAGCAGTTCTGAAAATGAGCCTCTTTCCATTCATTTATATGACAGATTATTTTACTTTAAACAATTCTTGGATAAAATACATTAGGCGTCCCTAGGGCAGGAACTTGAAATCAAGACTCCTGCATGAAGAAGCTACTGGCCCAGCTGGAGAGATGTGTTCAGCATGATTGAATTGCTTTTGCCAACTGGAATAGCTTTAGTGGGAGGGATGGGGTGCCATTTCTTCTCAGGTACTGCCTGCAGCTGGGTGATTATGGTGCTTGCTTAGGACAACCTTCAAACTCCTGCATGCTAAAACACTGCTGATGAAGAGGACATTGCCACTACCTCTTCTCTTTCTTCTTTTCTTCTTCCTCTCTTTGAATAAAAGTGGCTGCAGCTGTGTTGAGCACAGTGCAGGTCCCCATGCAGGTTTAGGCATATTACATTTTATAGGACTCCATCCCCTTGGCAAAAAGTTCCCAGTGAAATTGAGGCATCACTGAAAAGTAGACTGGACTGCTTATTGCTGGCAGGGTCAAGGTAGTCCCAAGTGTAATAAGGAGCACAACACAGGTACTTGTCAAAGTCCTGCTTTTGGTGCCAAAATCCTTTTTTCAAGTTGTGACTAAAGAAGTAAGTAACCAAAGAGCAAGGAATTAGAGTACCCCAGTCAGTAGCCAGTCACCTCCAGCTGGCATTTTGATAAATGTTGCATACATTATAGTGTAGTATACATTATAGGTATATAAATTATGACTTGTAGTATGGGATACAGACCTGCTGGGGGTTTTAGCCTGCATGT
Organism: Tringa tobata; assembly: GCA_033628505.1. Classification (NCBI taxonomy): domain Eukaryota; kingdom Metazoa; phylum Chordata; class Aves; order Charadriiformes; family Scolopacidae; genus Tringa; species Tringa tobata. Next base: position 2,080,481 of record JAHREE010000155.1, on the reverse strand, counting down.
ATGGCATAGCCAACATACTGTTTCCATCATTTTAATAACCTTTACAGAGGAGGTGGCTGATGCTGTTAATGCTGCTATCATTTTTCTTTCCTAGTGTGATTTGCTGTGATGACAGTTTCATCGTTTCATTTTGAGTATTTAAGGCTATTAGGAAGCATTTTTAGGCAATCATCTAGTATAGGTAATTTCAAGCATGCCTAAAGCATATAGGGAGTCACCCGCTTTCACACTGCATATTTCTAAATAAGTATATGACATGTTCTGTGTTAATCTGTGGAAAACTATGGACAAGATCACCAGCTGTGATAAACTGCCTAGCTTAATTTAGTTAGATGGAGTTATGCCCTTATGTTCCAGATGGGGATCAAGCCCAGCATCTTACAATTGCAAAGATTTCAAAGATGTGAAACATTTCTAAGATCATTGAAATCTATATTTTGCATTTCAAAGATAAAATACAGAAACCAATATGTCATCAAACCATTTAATTTTCTTCCAAGTTTGAGAGTAAATTGACGTGAGATCAGCAATTGGCAGGAGAACAAATGAAACATATTGAAAGAGCCAATTTGCTAGTACCGAGGGAGGCAGATGTGTCAGTTTTACATCTGCTCAAGCAAAGTCCTTGTTGCTGGTTTTTCCCCTCCTCCTTTTAAAAAATATTTCATTATCTAAAGGTTTAATTATTAGATAATTGAATAATCCTTTATAAGTGACCAAGGAGCACTCTGTTCATTGAAGAGCCCCTTTCATCACTGTGCTGTGATTCTGGCAGTTGCAGTTCGTTTGTGAAAATTTCTGATTTTTTCCCAGAACTCGTCACACCTGACACACACCAGATTTCAATTGCAGCTGAGTAGTTTCCTGGGCCCCAATACTCCAGATGCCAATTTACTACCTCTTTCTTGAACTAGCTATTAAAAGGGAAGGAAGTGGAAACAGCACTGAGATTTCCACTGACAGTCTGCTTCAGGATATAGGCAGGCATCATGGCAATGAGTAGCAGAAGGAAAAAAAAGAAGACAAGGGTAAGTGCTTCCATGTTTTTAAATGCAGACAGCAAGGTGGGACCCTTACATAGTTACTGTCTCTATGAAACAGGTAGGCAGGCATGAGCTAAGTCTGTCAATAAGTGTTAGTCGGAGCTGTGAGTCTGAAGTGTGGCACTAGCTGTTTTTTGAAGGAACTCGTATAGGTAATTAAATGAGTAATTCTCTGCCCTTGACTTTTCCAGTAACAACTTGCTAGTCTTTATTATCTTTATTGTTAGTTTATCATCTGTCAAACTCTTGTGAGGAGGGTTTTTGAAATGCACCAACAAAGTGAGGTAGCACGGTTATATAATTCTTAATATTTTATTAATTTTCAAGAGGCCTGATATGTTGTATGCCCAGGGTGTGTATGAAAAATTGGAAAACCAAAGCATTTCTTAAGAGAAGTAGTAAGACTGTTGGATTTGCAGAAGCTTTGTTGCCGAGTTGTGTATCTGTGAATCAGATCTCATGTATGTATGTATCCTACAAATAAGGAAACTGGAAACATCGAAATAGGTGATTTTCTCTTTTTTTAAACTAGATGCCTTCTGTTGTTAGGAGCTTGATACTTGAGTTTTCTTTTGTCTTGTATAAGCTTTGAGTATTAGAGTTGTTAATGTGAGTTCAGGAGTTAAAGCTTTAAGTGAAAAATACTGAATACTGGAATAGTAATAGTTTCATATATTGAAGGCATTTCTAAAGCACTATAGCCTTGAGGTGCCCATTGATGCTTAAAAATACATGCCCAAAATAGGCTATCACAAACCTCTTTTTTGGCTGTCCTTTTTAACTTAAATTCCATGCTAGATAACTTTTTCCACAAAAGAAACTTTTCTGTAGGGAAGGGTTTGGTCTGTTTGATAGACGTGTTACTCAGTTACTGAAAGGAGGGTATCCATTGACTGGGCTGGAGCACCTTCTCTCTGTGCTTCCAGACCATCCCCAGTGCCTACCAAGGGGAACACCACAGGGCTTAGAAAGAAGTGCATGAAATGTGTAATTTCCCCGTAATACCAAAAGCATATTCAAGATTAAATCTCCCCACCACTTGAATCCATGATGGAATTTCCTTTTTAGCTTTGCTTGTTAGTGGGGAAATAAGGTACTTTTCTTGCACCATCCTTCACCCGAAGTAAAAACATTCTGGAGAGCAGTGCCTGAAAGGAAGTTTCAGTTTGTTTCATTTCTTAGGATTCATTGTTTGGTATGCACTTCACCAAATAGGATCAAGATGCCAAATTAGTTCATATTGCTACCAAAGCACACGTGGTCTTTAGGAGTTTGGATCTGTTTTGTTTGAATCAAAACAGACAAGGTAGAAGAAAGGATTTTGTAGATGGGAAACTGAGACGAAGGCAGGTTAAGTGATTCCCCAGACTTTCACACACAGTCTATAGGAAAGTCATTAAATGAAAATGAAACCTGTAAGTCTCTCAAGGTCACCCCTCCAAAGGTGCATCCAGCTCACAACCTCTAATTGTGTAGGTGGCTTCAGGAGTGTGGATGGAGGTGGAAAATCAGGGAAGGATACTACTGTGTAAAGGAAGGAGCAGGATCTGCCTTCCAGGAGAAGGAAGAGAAACAGAGCTGGAAAAATGTGGTAGAACCCACCTCTTTTTATCTGGGGATTATTGGGGGAGGAGGAGTGTCATTATGTCAGGGCTATTGGATTCAGCACCAATGAAAAGGCCTCTCAAGACTCTAGAGACATATTGTGTGTGTGGAACTATGAAGGTCAACAGAGATGTCTGTATTTGCTGGACCAGTTTACGCTTGCCTCCTTTGCTCTTTGTTATCAGGGCAATCTCTTGCTGAGCAGCCACCAAAGATGAGATTTCCTGCTGTGCTGAATACTTCTAATTGTGGTGTTCCCATTATCATCCCAAAAACATCACTCAGCAGAAATTGGTATGCTACAGCCACAGCCCTGCTGACATAAAAGATGTGGACAGTACTTGTCGTGCAGTCCTTTGGAGAGTCTACAGCCCTTCCCTGTGCTTAGTATAGATGGGAAGTCTTCAGTAGCAGCTGGCAAATGTTGAATTATTAAATTGTGTCTACAGCACTTCATATAATTATTGCCCAAGTGATAGTACAGTGAGATAAGCCTGGTGTCGACAAGCAGACTTTTCCACCTTTAGAGTTTGGTTAACAGGCTTGCTGTTTTGAAATTCAAGAAAAGTCCACTCTGTCAGAAAGGATTTAAATAGAAAATTAAATGGGTTTGCATATTGCTCTGCATGATAGATTATTTTTTTTTGTTAGCCTTCGAAGTCTGCGTGATCTAACCAAGCATGTGGAAGTAAGATACATATTTCTGAGTGCTGTAATAGTTGTAGTTATTGTGGGGAAGCATTAAATATAAGCAGTTACCCCAAATGTTATTTTAATCCACTAAACATTCTGTACATTAATAATACTGTATGTGGAGGCAGGAGAACAGGGATGGTTGAAACAATTTTTGGGTGGAATCTCAACTGGCTGCCGTTTCAGAGGGAATTTACTCTCTGGTCATCTTTTTCTTCCTCAAGGAAACAAATGTAGACAAGAGACATGACTCCACAATTACATCTTGACTAGAAATTACTGCAGCAGAAACTCTGTATCTTTTCCCACCTCTTTCTGATAAAGTGCAATTAGTACGCTGCTTGCCTTTTTCTGGGAGACGTTTGTAGGCAGTGTTATTGTGAAGGAACATAAGCTGCCACCACAGTCGTTCTTTAAACATGCAGTTGAAAAAGACAGCTCTGCTACGGTGACAGAAAACATCAAAGCAACCAAACACACTATTTTATCTGATGGGGGTAACAATATCTCAGCTTATAAAATGGCTGTCATCCTTGCCCATTGTATAGATAAGGAAGCTGAGGACGTTTGGATGCTCTTTGTTGATACGCCAAGTTGCAATTATCCTATGACAGAGCCCTTCTGGGCTATGATTGATGAAACATTTTGAGGGGGAAAGCGCTTCAATAAGCGAATTTCATTGGATTTGATGATGACACCGCTCACACAATGGTTGGCAAAAACAAAAACATTTTAAGTAGAACTATGAAAACACGGCCTCATTTAATCTGCCTGGGATGTCCTTGCCACATTCACTTATTTGTATTGTATGTTGGATGTAAACAAGTATAATTCTGAAGTTCTTGTGTTGACCTTTTCTGGCATTGAGATCAAAGTACTGTCTGCAATAAAGATGAGAAGACTTTAAAGGCTTCAGTGGCTTGTCAGAGTGTAGGGTATGTTTAAACATAAAATAACACAACAGTGCAGCCTTTGGCTAAAACAGGCACCAAATGAAGTTCTAAAGAAATTTTTTGCTCCTCAAGAAACCTATCATTATCTTGCAGTTTAATGGCCTAAAAGCGGACCTGGTTTGAAAACAATTTTTCCTTCTTTCCTGGGCCTTACCTCACAGAGTGATCCTAATGCTTGCTTCTAACAGATGTAACATGGATGTCACAGGGATGCCCTTTCCTCACTCAAATTCCTGGGTGCATTTGAGGACTGGTAAAGCCCTCCTCTGAACAATAGTCAGTGCTCTGCAAAATATCAACCAATCCAAAGCATGTCATTACCCTTTTTTGCAACAGTGTGTGTTGCTGTCCCATCCCAAACATGCCCTTTTCCCTGGCTTCAGCTGTCACCTATCCCAGTCCTTTTAGTGTGTCTCTGGAGGAGATCCTGGAGGTTGAATTTATGGTGCCTGATCTCGAGCCAAGGCAGCTGGAGTAAGAATTTAAGATGTAATCCAGTATTTTCATGTTTAACAGCTTGACCATTTGAAAATAAATGTCTTTTAAACACTATTTTTTTTTCTGTGCATAGTCTGTGTTTAGATTTGAAATGTAAACCCACTCCAGTTGACAATGTTTAATGCTTACTATAGCATAAAGTTTGCAACAAATCCAAGCACAGAGAACCTATCCCAACAAACTATTCTAGGATCCTCAGTATCTTAATTGAGCTGGGACTTTTGGAGAAAAACTAAGGATATCCTATAGAACTGCCTGTACTGGTACATCCAGAGATGGGTGCAGAGGACAAAAGGCAATGGCTTTTTTTTTTTAATGAACAAAACATTTGATACATGATGTAATAGTTTTCCTGGACTAAAAATAAAGTAACAGTCTCTGGTTTCTTCACTGAAACACTTTCAAAAAGAACGTTTCAGCACTTCTCCACATATCTAATAAATGACCCAATTTTCAGGGATGCTTAAAATGCAGTAGAAATCTACCTAATGCTTCTGCAAGTTCAGTTTATTTGATAATCAAGATGTTTATCTTGATTATGTTTGTTTGAACTTGGATTTACGTACTTAATTTGAGAGGTTTATTTCAATAAATGAAGGGAAGCGATGTTCCTTTCTCTCTGTTTTTTGTGGGGGGGGTGGGGTTTTTTTGGTGTGGTTTTTATTATTATTATTTTGAATGATTTGCTTGGGCAACAAGTTTTTAGCATTTCCAACTGAGAACTTTGCAGCTGAGTAGCACTTAGAAAAGCACTAGTGAAGGGTTCTGCAGTGCCTCCATCTCTGGCAGATTCCCAGCATGACAGTCTGTGGAAATCCGTTATTATTTACATGCCTTTTTTCAGTACCTTATGACAATCCTCCTTTTCTGTGGCTTCTGCCTTCTTAGTATGTAAATTATAACCCTCACTTTAATCAGCGGCAGCAGTGTTCTCTCTCTGTTTTGTAATTGGGACTTTGTCTCCAAGCGTCTGCTGGGCAGACACAGTGCAGTACTGGATAAACCAAGTCAAGCAATAGCAAGCAGTGTGGCTCTGCAGCACAGTGCTATGTCCAGGCTAATAGAGACTCTGTTTAAAGGGCTAATTGGTCTGGCTAGAGAGTGGCACTAACATAGCATCACTGCTTGTGGTATGACCTGCCTCTGAGCTCTGCACAACCCTCCACTGTTGGCGTACAGGCATATTTCCCCTTGCTGAAAGATACACAACACTTATACAACACATCTGCACCCTCCTGCCTGTCAGTACTCCCAGGCATAAAATGTACATAATAACACTTTGTGTGGCAGGTTGTATTATGGTAGGCAAACTTGAAAGTGTTTTCAGTTCTGACTTGTGCCGCATTTTAACATTATTCCCTGTTATAAGTATTACTTCTGTCCAAACTTCAGATATGTTTTTAATGGAACTTTTATATTTTTGTCTGCTAAGTGTGTTTCATATATTTGGGATAATAAAGTTCTTAGCCCCTCTATCTAAGAATAAACACTCTCACTAGAAAATGACAAAGTTATGTAGACAACAGTGATTATGAATAAACTGAATATTTCAACCTAGCATGTAATAACTGTTGAAGAGCAGAGTTGCTGGTGTAGTCAGCAAGAGAAAAGTCACTTTAGATTGAATTAGGGTGCTATATACTCCCCTCACACTCAAAATCCATTAAGGAACCTGAGCAGTTTAAGTCATTCTGCCATTTGATGTGGAGCTAAAGTTTTCCAGATTGTATGCCTGGGCTCTTTCTGGACCTTTGTTTCTATCAAGACCATTTGGCATGAGGAGACCATGAGCTGTATCACTTCAAAACTGTAGGGTTTGGGAGGGAGAGATGAAAGAGGAAATCTGGCCTTTAGAGCAGTCTGGTTTTGGAAGAGGTTGCTCTAGAAAGGAGAAGGGCTGTATATTTTTCAAATGAGAAAATTCCACTAAGATGATATTTGGCTATTATATGGGAAAATGACTGTGATTACCTAGAAATCTGCACCCCTTTGACTGAACCTGAGCAGTACCATAGACCTAACTTCTGAGTTTTATAACCTCTAATTCTACTTGCATCATTATATTTATCTTTAATTCGTATCAGAAGAAAGGAAGAGGAGATGCCCAAACCCTGTATGTTTTTATTGTGACTTTTGTTATCAGAAAAGAACCACTGGGATCATTCTGTAAGAATATGACTGTCAGTAGTTAAGAGATTTTCACCATGGAGTTAAATACTTACAGCGTTGACAGTAGCTGGAAATACTTCAGTGGTTATTGTTGAAGTCATTAGTCTAGCTGAAGTAATGCTGGCATGTTTTCCCTCTGGGTAGAATTCCTCAGTCTAATTGTCTCCTTCTTGCCAGACCATATTTGATATCTTCAGGTTTGGAGACTGGATGTTTTCCAGTAATTAATGGCTTTTCTCGGTTATAGATTAAAATTATTTCCTTTTGTGAATTAGTCTATTATCCAGTAGTGAAGCTATTGAATTCCAGAGCACTTAGATGGGATAACTTACAAATAGACCTAATATAAAAAACACGCAGTCACGAAGCCACGTGAAAGCTATGTGGCCCACTGTAGAAGATACTTAGTTCACATGTAATTTTTGACAAGAATGAAACAGCACTGACTTTAAAAAAAGAAAAAAAAAAAAAAAGGAAAAATAAAGAAAAAAATTAAAAAGTGTATTATTTGCTATTGGTGTTATCTGCTAACCTTAAAATTAACTTAGAACAATATAGGTCCATGCATTTCATACACTAGAATTAGGTCACCTCATCTAACCTCCTGAATAGTACTGGCAATCAAACTTCATCAAGCTACTCTTGTCTTGAGTACTGTAACTTGAATTTGACGAAAGTACATCATGAACTCAATGTCTCTGATGCCCAGACTAGACTACTTAAAGTACTTTGTCCACTCAGAGCATAATTAGCCTGTGGTTTCAGAAATCAATGAATACTGTTCCACAATGGGAAAAAAAAAATAGTTTCTCCTGTAGTCACTGTTTTATGGCCTTCCATGTTATGTGAGCTATTACTTCTCTCAAAGCAATTTTTACCACATCTTTTTATTGTATTCTGCTTTCTAAATCCAAAATGGAACATAATACAGATCTCAAAGCTAAAAGCAAGAAATGTTTTTAATACCATTTCAGAAATGTTACAGAAAATTATTTTTCAAAGGGCAAAATTTATTGAAGATAATGTAGTACAATGATACCTGCACTTCATAATGGAACACCTATTTTGAAGTAGCAGATTCAAAAGCATGAAGAGACACTTCTAGTTAAACAGTGATGAGCTGGGTTGTCCTTTTTACATATGGATCTATCCTTGTTGCCTAAATAAGGGCTTCCTACTAGAGCTCTTGAACAATGTTGTATCATGATTTAGCAAAAACCTTTTTGGTGGAGTGCAGTTTTTCTTTTCCCTTGCAAAAATGCTGCTAAAGTAGTAAACGTAAACTGACAGAGTTTAGCTCCCCAGTGCCAGGAATATAGTCTGGGAATGCGAGACATAGGAACTGATGTTCATCCTGACTTCCAGTCTTGTGTTTCACTTGCCGTTAGATGGGAATTTGTTGAAGAAGCCATAGAGATCACGACCTCTGAGCGATGGTCTTTGTGTAACTGGCTGTAGGAGACATCCATCTAGTAGCTGGGGGTTGGATGTGGATGCGGCACTTGTACTGCCTTTCTTTAGATACGTTTAACATCTGTTGGATACAGTTCAGACAGATCCCAAGATTTGGTGCACAGTAGCGTGCAATCTTTTACTGGGGAGCTATTTCCTCTACAAGAAGACAGTTACAGATTCAGCTGTAATATGCAAAAGGAAGTTTGGATTTAGACAAATACCACAATACCATACGGAGTTTATGTATTTTAGTTCAGAAAGGTCTGCAGAGTTTTCTGAAATTAATGTTGGAAATAATAAAAAACTAGGTGCACTGTAACTTGAACAACAAATCTGAGTCTTATTTTGCTGAATGCTGTTATGCAGTGTTTACTGGAGTATTGGGGGAATATCTGTATGTAGCATAAATAAATCATGGCATTTATTTATACAAATTGAAGAAAGGGTTAAACAACGTAATCAGAATTTCAGCCTCACATTCTGATATGTCTTCTTTCATGGTGCAAATTTTATGCCAGCATTATGTTAAATGGAAAATGCAATGGGAAATGTGCAAGAAATTACAATGCAGATATTATGTGGCTGTAGGTTGTTTGGGTTTGTGGATTTTGTTTTTGTCTTGCTTTTTATATACAGTTCTATTTGCAGTGCTGCCCATTCAGTTCTTCAGGGAGCATAGTCATCCACTGGCAAATCCCTCTCACTAAGGGACTGCTGTGTCCTTTAAGGAAAATATTCTGATTGTGCATGTGCTGTTTTATGTTTCAGCGAAAACAAGCAAGTTAACAACAAAAGCAAAAGCTGGATTGGGAATGATGTAACTTAATAACATGAAAGTTTCTAAATACCTCTGCAGGTAGCACTGAGAAAAGTATTCACTGCACACTGCTGGCAGTTTGAATCCAGCATAACCCCATTCAGCTGCACTTCACCTTGCTTTAATTCTGTGTTTTTGAAGAAGGCAAACCAAGAAACTGATGATGTGTCTCAATTGCATTCTGTCTAATCCTTGAGTAGCAAGCTTGATGCAGGGTGTCTGCCAGGATGTTGAGGTTGCTATCTTGCTAATTAGATCTGTGTGGGATAAGGAAAGGAAGAACAACATGGTCTTCATTCTTGACTTCTGCTCTTTGCAGATTTTACCCCTTACCTTCTATAAAAACACAGATGCAGGTTAATGGGAGTCACTCCTTGGACTTCAGTGAGTTTGAGGTCAGGTTCTATTATGGAAACAGACTTTTCACACACTTAAAACAAACACGAGCATATTGTTCTGTACGCTCAGCAGTAAATGCAGAAACAGTCCTGTTGTTTCAGGGCCTTCCACTAGAAGGAGCGATGGAGCAGGTCATCACTGAGGGAAAGGGTTCCTCAGAAATAGTTTGAGATGTACCTGAGCTTACCTTTAATTCATGTGTTCATGCATTTAGTTCACTCATCTGCCCACTCCAGGGAGGGATTCAGCACTGGATCGTAATATCTGGCTCCTGAATGTATAATATGAGCCATCCCAAACAAATGACAGTCAATAGTTCCCATCAACTACAACTAAAAGTATTTTTAACATACAGCTAGGTCTGTGCCTGGATCCAGTGCCATGGAACTCAAATGCCTCAGTGTCACCAGCATTAATTACTTGAAACTGCCTATTGTGCTCTGCAGAGAGGTCCCAGAGCAGCACAGTGAAGATCCTGCACGAGCGTCTGGGTGCTTCCAGCCCTTCCAGCCACCTGGCGTGGTGGGAACGTAGTGTTACTGTTGCTATGTGATGTTCAAGACCCCAGAACTTAGTCCTGTGTGACTGAATGATAAGTCAATATCCTGACAGAGAACTGCCTGATTTCCTATTGCAGTCTTTGCTGCATGCTTGTAGAGTTCAATATAGCTCATCAGATAATGCTCAATGTTCCTTCGCCTCATTCAAGCTGCATTGTCTCTCACCTACCCCCTTTTTCACATCTTACTTGACTATACCATGATGGTGCCACAGCTTACACAGTAAGCTGTAAAGTGGTGATGCATTTCCTGGCTGTGTTTTCTGAATAAATATCTTTCTTTTTTTGTTTTGAAATTTGGGAAAGTGCTGCCTGGAAGTTTTTCTTCCCACTTAATCACACTGTTTGCTAAACTGCTTTACTTCTGTCTTATCTCTTGCTTGGGACCAAAAGGTTTAGATTTGAGTGGTGGTGTTCCATTCGTTCACATCCTCTCAGATGGGAGCCTTGAGTTATTCAAGTTCACAGTATGGCTAACCAGGAGCCACGTGTGACTGGAACTGAAGATGGGATTATTGTTTTATCCCCTCTTATTCACTCTATAATCCAGTCTTCCAGAGAATTCATCCAGTGGTCACTCCTCAGCTCCAAAGCCAGTCTGAGAACTCCAGCAGACCATCTTCACCCATTTTTTTCCTTTCCATTTTGCTGTCTCTGACATTACTCTGCTACAGTATCTCTCCTTCTTTAGCTTTGCATTATAACAGCTGATATATCAGGTCAGGTGCTCAGCTGGTGAATTAATGCCAGGTTCCTGGGAGGAAGGCAGAAGGGGAGCCTGGAGTGCTCCAGGTGAAAGGAGGTCACGGTCTGCTTCGCCAAAGAGTGAGTGGCAGCTTCTGGTCCCTTGTGCCTGAGCTGTAACATGGGTTGTGCTCTTTACCTGCACCCCTGACAGCTGCCCTGAGACCCCATTCACCACATCAGCAGGGGATGCCCGACCAGCTCTGAGTTTTGCCTGTAAAAGAGGGGGGGAATCTTCATAGTATCCACAAGTCTTTGTGATCCAGTCATGGGAGGGGTGTCAGCCATACAATAAATAAGTAGTTTGGAGTTTGGACACCCAAACTGAAGCTCCTCACTTGCAGCTGCATGGCTCTGAAGCTTTCTTGCTGAGTCTCTGCTGGTCAGTGCAGCTCTAAGGTCTCCTCTGGGGTGAGCGGTGGGGCCTGTTGCTGCTGCCTGCAGTGCAGACCCCTGCTCTCCAGAGGAGCAGGGGAGGCAGTGCTGAGAAAAAGGTTGGATAGGGCCACTCGACAGCTATTAGTTCCCCCTTTCCCTCTGTTGCGCTAATTTGATTAGCCCTTTTTATTCTCAAATTCCTGCAGATGCTTGTCTGGGTAAATGGTTTGTTTCCAGTCAAGGACTAGCACTTTTAAAGATTGCACACACACACACACCCCTTATTCCTCACATATGAGTGATCAGAAATTATAGATTTTTTTTTATACTTCACAAGTGTTGAAAAGGCAGGTTGTTCTGTGTGGCTAAACAAATGACAATTTCATCACTGACACTTACCCAAAATAAATGCTTTTGATGTTTAATTTCTAATGTCTGAAAATACCAGCAAAAGATGAGGGAAGCAGTTTAGATAATATATTAACTTCTCCGAACCTTCTCTGAAGGTTCTGAGAAACTCGACCTGAGTGTGTTTGGAGTATGTAGGAATGTGTCTTTCCTTCTTTTAGACAGTTTTGCCCTGTTCCTTAAACTGGGACTAAGGGAATTTTTTGTTGGGATGCTTTTAGTTAAGCCAGACATGAAAGAGCTGCTGATTCAAAATCACCTCTGCGTTATACACATAGCCTGTGAAGAATGTGAGAGAAAAATATTTGTTTGCTAAACTAAGAACTTTTAGGAGTCCAGCTAGCTGCAGAGCCATCAAGTTCAAACCAGTTAAAAACTCCTGGCAAGCTGTAAAAACATCTCAAGAAGGCATTGTGTAAAGCTCTTGCAATGAGGTAGAGAGTTATGAAATTTTAGCAAGACTGAGCTTGCAGTGGCAAAATTTCCTATGCAGCAACTGCGTGGTCCCCTGCCCCAGTGTAGGACAAAGATGAATCGGGCCCATTATGAAAGCAATTCATATTTAAATGAGATTTCCAGCCCAGTTCTGCAGTCTCAAGTGGTTTTTCTAAGCATCTGCTCTTTCATGCTGATTTAGACCAAACTTGAATGCTGAATCTTTGGAGAATCATAAACAAATTGTGTTAAATTACCATTAATGGAAACACATCACAAGGAAAGAAAGGCAAGGTTCTTAATGGTATCGCTGTTCTTAACTCAGGCTGTGATGGCATAGACACAGAGTCCTGCAGCACAGAAGTAATGTATGTAAGATCACCCACTGTTCTGAGACCTCCAGACAAGCTAAGCACAGCAGGGTGAATAGCACTGGAATTTGTTTTACAGGAAGCCTTTCATTTCCTTGCTTTTGAGGGGTTAAGTGAGGCACTTCAAGTACGGTTCTCCCATGAGGGTTACACTAGGGAAGGGTAGTTTTAGTTTCCCCCAGGGGCTCCATAGCAGCTTTGGCAGCAGAGGCTGCTGTCGAAAGAGAACAGCCGGATGCAATGAATCAGTGTATTCCCCAGCCACCCTGGCTGCGTTTCCTGCCTACCCAGTGCTGTCCACTTCTCAGACTACTGTGTCTGATGCTGGTCCCCAACCCTCTGCTGCCACTCCTGTTCTTGATAGAGGAGTATGCCCCAGAGGCCTCCATTCCTTGGTTTCAAAAGGCCTGGACTGGGGCAAAACTAATTGTTAATGATTTAATTGCTGCTTTTTATGTTGCCTGGGGAATGCACCGAATAGAATGTGAATGTTTTGCAGTATACAGTAATGGCCTCGGTATGAGCCGCTTGTGGTCCTTAGTAACATCGAGCGTTCATTAAACTTAAGAAAATTACACCATCATGCCTGTGTTTGTTCAGGTGTGGCTTTCTGAAAACTCAGGTTATCAAACTCAAGCTCTGGTCAGGAGTTCCTAATTCATTAAAATTCTTCTCTGGTGTCGAAAGTGTTCACCTGCAACACTGAGATTTCTGCTGCCTGAGAAGCCTGTTGCCTCTCTGGCCAGCCAAGTTGACCAATCCAGGTCAGATCGCTCAAAGTATCCTGGCCACAGCATAGATTACCCTGTGGGGGGAGCCAGGACTATGGTCCCTGACAAAGAAGTAGAGAAACAAGAGTCTCAAGTGTTTTGCCTGTAGCAAGGACCCAGTAGAAATCTTTGGAAGATGTAGGCCTAACTGGCAGATTTTGATGAAAGACTTTGGGAATTTCAGCTCTTCCGGAGAAGAGCCAGGAGCATGGAAGTCAAGGGCTGAGGGCACAGGCTGTGTGGCTCCAGGGCAAGCTTTCCATTTGGTGGGCTCCCAGGTAGCAAGCTCTTTCAGCCATGGGCCATCCCACCACAGGAGTCCTCTGGCTGGCTGTCACCAGTGACCAAACTTGAAGTTCAACATTGCTAGTTTTCCAATCAGGTCACTTACCAATTAATAAAGGCTGTCAGCCTGACTGATATCAGGTTAGGGAGACCAGAATACATTCTATAATACAAAATTTTCTTCTACAAAAATCTCATTTTGCATGGATTGGAGGAGACTGAATAGGCACACATCACTCTGTTTAACTTGGGTTGTTTCAACCTTGTTTGTTACTTGAAGTGAATGGAGAAAAGTTCACTTCAAAATTTACAAAAAGAAAAAAAATCAGCCAAACTTCTGTGTGATTGTGGATCAATATGACAAGTTTCACCCCAAAGCTAACTCTTCATATTATATGTCATCACATCATCAAAAAGTCTATCGTGGGGATTTGCTCAGTACAATGGAAACTCTTCAAAGCTGTTTTGATAAATCTGCTGCCATAAGACTTTCCTTCATGATATTTTTCATATAAAATATGTAAACGGGATTGCAAAAATCTTGTATTTAAAATTGATAATTCAAAACATTTTCTCATGCTTGTCACAATAGTAACAAATTACTTCATTTTGTAGCTGTAGTTGCCCTGGCATTTTCCTATTGTAGATTATAATTTTATAACCCCCAGTATTAAATAGGATATATGACAGGGTAAATCTTGCACTTTAGAAAGTATATGGAGTATGACAGAATATGATATTTTTTTCCAAAAATCTTATCAGATTCCTCTAGCTTCCAACTGCGTCATGGCCCTGAAATCCACTAATCATTCTTCCTTTTTGTATTTAATATATTTTAAAATTTCTAAAAGAATTGAATGCTCTTTATGCAAAAAATTTATTATTTCAATGCTAAACAACATTCATATACATTTTGCTTAACAATGAACAATGTTACCTGATGTAAGAGTGTGATTGTTCAAACACTGGATCCAATTCATAGCCATCTGTGACAGGGGAAGGCTTCTATCAATGCCAAAACGTCTGAGTGGGGCTACTCAATCCTAAACCAATGGCGTTCTCACATTAATGAACACATACAGTTTTAATACAGAATTACCATCCTCAATTTATTATTGGGGTTTAAATGGGGTATATCAGCTTTTCAGACTTTTTTTCTTGCTTTTGAAGATACTTATGCATTTTCAGGAGACTAGGAGAGAAATTATTACACGCAGCTAGTAGCTCATTCCCTCCAACCATAATTACATTTATTTACAGTAAAATACCTAGTACTTTTTAAATGGAGAATCAGTTTTATTTTACACCTGTATCATGTAAGCATCCTACCAATATTCAGGTGCATACATAAACATTCCTGCATCCATCCATCTTTGCATTATTTAATACAAATTTCCTAGGAAACTATTTATAACCTTCCTCACATTAGATTGCTCTAAAATCTTATCATTAAAAATCACAAATCTGCCATGTAAATAACCAACAGCCAAAAAACCCAAACCTGCTTCTCCACCACGCCCCCCCAAGACCCTCACTTCTCAAGAGAGTTCAGTTCTTCAGCAAATGTTTTGTGTATCAAACAGACCTGAATGCATTATTACCACTGAGCTACAATAATTAAACTTGTCATTTGGCTAATCTTGTTTCTAAAAGTATCCCATTTTTTCATTGGCTACTGGAAAAAAAAAAAAATCTTTAAAGGAGTGTGCATCCCCGAAATACTTCTTGTAGTGTTCAATGGGTATTTGTGTCAGCAATGAATGCATGTGATATAATTAAATTCAGTAGCAACAAATCAGGTGGATTATACACCTGCAGTCCTTTAAAGTATCCTCTCCGTATAGGCAGAAAATTTCCTTAAAGCAAACCGAGAAAACCCCACCAATACACACACACCACTTTTCCATCTATAAATTCTGTTGTTTTTTTCCTCACGTCTTTTAAATCACAAATCAAATAATATTATAAATGTGTAAAATTTGGAAAATTACTTTAAGTTCCTGGGCTTCATATTGAACTGCTGTCTGAAGAAAAAGTTCAAATTGTTTATATAGAAAACTAGAAGATATTTTTGCCATCATTTTTGATCTTGTAAAATATTTTGTATGAAATTAGGCAGATTATTTAAGTACATCTAGTCAAACTGTATATTAAATTCCTTGTGTCTTGAAAACTTCTTTCTTGCTTGTCTTTCACGTTAACTCAGTACTTTTCCATAGGGAGCACCACTCTGGGCCTACTTACGTCAGTGACTTTTATGCCATTAATTTCAATGGAAGTAGAATGCTGCCCAGTAAATTATCCCCCAGCATGGTTTGCTCAGTATTACATTAGACCATGGGAATAGTAAAAAGAAAGCTCCTCATGAATTTAACTGTTTAAAATATCCATTCTTCTGTATGCAATGTAAGTTGCTGCTATTCTTCTTCAATGTTGTAAAGGTTTCTGAAATTATCAGAAAATGTTCTCCCAATAAGGCAATATAGTCACCAATAAACCCCTTACAGGCATCCTAAATATTGAGGAAAAATACCAATAATCTGGTAGAGTTAATTAGGCAGAATGTATTGGTGACAACCCCATGAGTCATCGTAATATTGCTTATAAACTGTTTGGACCACCTGAAAAACTTAGTAGTACCGAATTTTGAAGACTATAGTTGAGCTCCTAGAAAACAAATCCAAAAGAAAAGCTTTTCTCTTATTAGCTCTGTTATTTCTCTACTTTGAATGAAGTCCTGCAGTGATCAGGGTCCTTCTACTTCTTATCTTCCCTGACTACTATCCTATGAGCTTTTCAAAGTCAGCACATTGTTTTCTAGGATCTATAATACTTTCCAAAGACCCAATTAACTTGGCAGCTGAAATAGGGTAGTCCACTTCTTTTGGTCATGACAAAGGTCTCAGAATCTGGGAGCAAACTGGCATTGTAAAAGAGCTGAACAAAGACATACAGAAATTATATTCAAACAAATGGACATTGCTACTGAGATTTGTAAAGTGTTCTCAGGCTTGGTCTCAGCAATGCCACGTGCCAAACTAGATTTTTTTTTCATATTCTCATGCCGCATTTTGAACTTGGATTAACATTGCATTTATTCCTCCCTATCATAATTTCACTTTAACTAATTTGGTTTTACTTTGGCATTCTTTATGTGAGATCCAAATTGTACACCTCTGCTATATTCTCATGAATACCAAAGCTGTAGAACAAATATTGTTGACGTTATGTTGGCAAAGTGCTTTTATACTTGGATTCCTCATTAAATAACATTCCATTTTAGTTATAATGAGCATAATCCATTTGATACTGTTGACCAAAATTCCCCTGAGGAAAGCTGCAGTTCTGAATTGATATTTGCATCTGTGAGTCAACTGAGTAACGTTCAAAATCATGTCAGACTTCAAATCTGAAAAATGTCCTTTTCCAATGTTATTCTAGGGGTTGTCACTAAGTTATATTGCAGAAATGTGTTCTTGCAATGCTTTACAGCTCTTGGTGTGCTTTAATCTTGCCAAGTCCCTAGCTTACATGACACTTTACTTATCTGTACCCTATCTCTGTAAACACCTTATGAGAACACTGACCATCAGGAAGCAGAAGCACCTTTCTGAAACTCATCCCTGGGCATCTTTTCTAAAATCATATTTCTTCTCCCTGTCACGCTGCTTAATCGTTCCTCTTCTGCAATAAATTGTTATTTCTCTCCCTGTTAGAATTCTTTCCTGTCATTCATCATGTTATGAGTGCCTTTTGCTTGAGAACAGGAACAAAATCCCAGCAGACTTCAGGAAGCCTTTAACTCTTTTCCTTTCTCACCATGTAGAAAATAGACAACTTCACTCAGAGTGTCGTCTTCTTTGGGAGAGTTTCGTTGATTTGTTTGTTTCAGAGTCTTGGGGTGCTTTGGGAGAAATGGTCTATTTGGAAGGATGGAATTATCACTATTGTGAATTAATCTGTTTCATAAGTAGAATGTTTGGTTAAGGAAGCTTTTGAACTTTTTCTCAGGTTTGGTCTGAAAATTATTTAGTAGACAACAGTGACCTTGGAATATTCTGGAGAGGAAACAATTTTATTGAGTCATTGTGGAAGATGAACTATAAAGTTCAAAGCATGAGTTTATGATTTTAGTTGACCTTTGATCAAGCTAGCTGCATCCCCATGCTCACAACGATAGCACTGCTGAGGCTCCACAGAGAGGAAGTAGTCTTAAAACTTGTCTATATAGTTCCCTTTTCATGTATCGTTGGGGACATGGATTAGCCCTGTAAAATAGATCATGTAATTTTGCAAGTACAAAACTGATGACTTGCACAGCAATTGTTATTCTTTACGATCAAGCCATGAATCTTGTTCACCTGTTTAAGATCTTTGGGATGACTAAGAAAAAACAATATACTTGAAGACTCAGTTCATAGGACAAACTTTGTAAATCTGTTATCTGGGACTGCTGAGGGATACCACAGAAGGTCTTCAAAAACAGGCTGGAAAAAACCTGTAAGTTTAGCTATGTTATTAGGGAACGAAATGGACAATTTTTCGATATCCTTTTGAGCTCTGTTTTCTATGATACTAAATTCCCAGATGCATCCTCGGGGTGACTCTCTACCTGTAGGTTTTTGGGCAGCAAAAAATGTTATCAAATACAACCATGGCAGAACATGTACTTGTCTCAATCCTTTATTCCAAGTGAATATCCAATTAAGCCTTTCACTTCAGTATCCCACTGGTTTTCTCATTTGTTGACTCACACAGGATGAGGGCAGAAGTGCTGCTGAACACCTGATTACATCCTTGGCAATGGGAAAACTACATAGACAAACACCAAGAGTGCCAGCTCAGCATTCAAAACTTAGATAAATAAAATACTATAGGCCAAATTAAGCTTTTACTTTACTGTTTTCTTCAGTCGGCAAATGCAAATATATTTCTCCATAATTTATGTCTTGACAGATGATAATGAATGTGAAAATGCTACTCAGCCTTGTGGAGAGCATGCCAATTGCACAAACACGGTGGGAAGTTATTTCTGCATGTGTGCGCCTGGTTTCAAATCCAGCAATGGTCAACAAACTTTTGTACCTAATGATGGAACCTCCTGTGTGGGTAAGTTATTAATGTCTGCTAGCTAGCTTTACGTTGTCACTCTTCTCTTATTGCTTCTGTTAATTATAGAAATCCAGCAAAATGCCTTCAGATTTGTGATGTTTGCTGCCTGGATATAAAATTCCCTCAATTTGGACTACTACAGACTTAATATTCCAGTTCAAGCCCACACTTCTCACTGATAACTCAGCAGCTGCCATTGCTTTCAGTAACACTCCAATCTTGACTCTGCTCACAATATTTTTAATCCGCATGTCACAGTTTCAGACAATGAGCATGTAGTTAAGGTAACACAGAAATCCCCAATCCACCCAATTACGCCCCCACTTCACTGATGGGCAGGGTGAAGTAAGGTGGTCATATTCTTAAAACAAAGCAGAGTGACAAAGTATTCTGCATTCAGGTCACTCAGGACCAACAAAATTCCCTATACATTTGATCTGCTATGCTCCAAGTATCTTCTGTTTGGGGGCTTTGGTTGAGATATTTTTGGTAATTTTTCAAGTCTGATCAAAAGCAATGAGCAAGATCAATATCTCCTGTGCTATCCATCAGCCTCTGTTTCTGCAGCAGTTGGATGGAACATGTTCAAGATTAGAGGGGAAGAAAAGTTCTCTGGAAAAACAGTATTTCTGAACAACTATGCAATCCTATAGGATTTCCTTTGAATGGAAGAACTGTAACTATTTCACTTTTTTTTTTTTTCAAACTCCTGTTAATTTTCTCTGTATGTTGCAATAGTCCTCAGGGAATGGGAAAATGAGAAATAAATCTATTGCCCTTTACACCTTTATGCTGACTGTGTCTCATTCTAGATATGTCTCCTGTGAGCTTGTGAGTGCTGACAACCTCTCTTCTTACTGCTCTTAATATCAGCAGAATGGCTGCATATTAAGCCAGAAAGTGATCTAATCAACATTTCTTGCTCATTGCTCACATCCATCTAAAAGAGCTCTGATTTATCCAGCCACTATGAATTGTTAAATTAGCTGGGACTGAGACTGTTAGCACGTTGAGCTGTAAATATTCTCACAGTTTCTGTTCCAGGCTTTGATTTTTACGTTATGATGTTTCCTCAACTTCAGAATTTTTGTCTTCAAAGTTATTTCTCTGATTGTTCTTGTGTCACCTTAACTTTTTACCATTAGCTTGCTAATTATTTTTTTTTAATGCCCTCTTTACTTTACTGGGCAGACTGATCTTTTTTTATCCTCTGCTGGGGGCTAGTTTATCACTTTCCTTCTGGTTTTTGCAAATCCGTATGGGAGGAGTTGAGAGCTTCCAAAAATCACACAGAAATAAAGAATTACCTGTGGGCACCTTTTCTCATTAAACAAGTGTACCAATAACTTTACCAAGCAGTGAGTCCTAAAGACAGCCTTTTGATCCACAATTAATTTTCTACTTTATCTGTCAGGGAAACCATAATAGGATATTTTGTACCTAATGGATCTGCTGCTACAGATAGTAGATATGACTTACACACAGCAGCTGACAGTAGTGTATTCAGGGTGTACTATACGCAGCTGAAGCAAACACCAAAGTTGTCTTTGTAAATAGAGTGCAAGTTATCCAGTACAAATTGGAGAACAGAGCTACCAAGTGTCTATCCTACCCAAGTTTATAGGGCCCCAAAATGTTTTCAGATTCTGCAAAGCCTTGTTTTCTTTATAATATATGTGCACAATGTATATGGCAGTACCTTTAAAAATACAGTAGCTGAATTTTGAAGAATATGCCATTATGCAACCTATTTGTTTATGTCATCAAACCTATCTGGAGTTTCCAGCAAGTGTGGTACATTGCCTTTTGTGTGTGAGTCCATTTCAATGTATGTGTGTTCCTGTCCTCTTTGGATGCTATACTAACTTCTGAATACAAAGTGATTATAACTCTCAAGGTAGTGGATCAAAAGAAAACTTGGGATGCCAACTTTGGGAAAAGTCAGTTCACCCTTAATCCAACCAGAATGTTGAGTTTTGAGTTGAGGGTCAGCAGTACTTCATCCAGGTAGAGTTGGTGAAGAGATGACAATGAAACATGCAGATAGAGGAGGAACTGGAGGGTGGGGTGGGGTTGGGGGGAAAGTAAAAGAGAAAGGAGATTGGGAAGAAAAAAAGAGGAATGGAGAGATATTTTTTTTTGAAGATGGCATTTTTCTGCTGTCCTGAATGTGAGCTATTAAAATCTATTTACAGTGTAAAAGCAATGCTTTTTCCTTAGACTTCACATTTTATTGAATGTTCAGCTGCAGATAAAAAGGCGAAATATAAACCTACTTTTTTCACTCCAGTCAACAGACTAAAAACATGAAAATGGCCATCTGTAAAATGAAAGTGACATCCTGCCACTCTGACTTTTCCAGGAACATGCTATTAGTTTTCTTCAGGTATTTTTTGAGAGCACTGGGAAGGTACCCATTCTCCATCACGTACTTTTTGGTGACAGGGGCGTTGTGCAGTAGATGGGATATAACATTATGCCACATTGCTAACTTTTCTTTTACCTGTGCCATTCGTAGGCTTTTTCATTTCTACTTTGTGTGTGCTGCTGCCTTCCACAGTATGGAGACACAGGGAGGGAACATCTAGTCCTTTGCAATTGGACTTTTCAATCAGTTGCAAGCTACTAATAAGCAGAAAGTATAATGTAGACATCAAGCTGTCTTGACTGACTGGTGAAGAATCAAAGCGATGTAGGTACAATCCAGTAATTGGCAAGACTGAACATAATAACTGTTCTCAGTACTTTTAATTTAATTGGAATTTCCTTGCCTGCTGCAGCAAATGAGGAGTGACAAAGCACAGAAATAAAATAAAAGGTTATAAATCTATTTTCACACTAGTCTAAGTAGTGTTGGCGATATTATTTTTCTGATCGGAGCTATTATAAAAGCTTCAAAGTTCAAGTCCGGGATTTGTTTTGAATATTTACTAAAAGGCCAGGGCTTTTTGCAGAGCTATGGCAAATACTCTTCTGTTTAAAAAGCTGCTGTTCTTCAACCTTTGCTCAGGAATGTTGTCTGTGAAGACTGCTCATGCAAGCCTCGGCAGCCCAGTCCTGCTCCCCTAGTAGATCAAGGAAGACAGTTTGAGATCCTCACCCCAAAGCTCCAGTAAAATTGGATTGCTGAAAGCACTGACAAGCTGTTTTCCGTGTGTGGTCCAACAATTACATATTTGGTTAAAAAGACATAACTACAAAATATAAAGAAACAAAAACCTACAGCTACTGCACAGAGTAATTTCAAAGCAGGAACTTAAAAGCAGCATTCTTGCAACTGTCACAAATTGTTGGCTAGCCCTGACAATCTCATTGATTTAAAAGGGATACAAAGCTGATTAGTACCTTGCAAGACCAGGCATATTGCCTTTTAATTTTGCAGTCCAGGAGATTTTTTTCTCCAGGAAACAGTAAATTAGATAGGCGTGATATGGACTCATTCCATATGGGCAACTCAACTGCAGAAAGTCTATTTGCATATACTCAACAGGGTGTCTCTATCAGACTTTAAATAGCCACCCTGTTGCCAGAGATGTGCTTTGGTGCTTGAGTTTCTGTTACTGTTTTGGGTAATCCGGACTTCTCGTTAAAATCTCCATTACACTTAATATCTGACAATTACAAAAAGAAGGGTAATTTGTATGAATGCACGATAATGACAAATAAATGATTTATCAAACTAGGTTCATGAAAAGCACATTATCATAGTAATTTTGAAATACTTGCATCATTAAATCACATGGAAACCTGATACTTAGCAATGGTAGTCTGGAAAGTATTCAAATATTTATTTATTTATAAGTCATTGTAAGTTTTAGCAAAGCTTGTTGTCAATTGCTGATGTTTTAGCACTGCCTTACATGCTGAATATCTTGTTAAGATGTACATGCCTTTCTCCATGTAGCTGACAAGGCCAAAGAAATCTTTGGTATAAGGTTGATGTGTGTTCTTGTTATACAAGCTGATATTGTCATGGTCTTCGCCCTTGCCACTTCAATTCATTCAAAGTTTGTCTCTCTTACACAGAGTTATACAACAGGGCACTGACAGGCACCCACTTGTTTCAAAAAGAGCTTTATAATTTACTGGTGTGAGAGGTTATTTAAATGCCAAGAGTAAGAACTTCAGTCTTATGTTTTTAAATGACAGTATTTAATTATGAAATAGCTTGTGTGTAGCACTCTATCACGCTTTTTTCCCCCTCTTTTCTTCACTTTTACCAGATTCATTGATGTATAGCATGGTTACCTCCGTGACTATGAATACTGAGGTCACAGAAACTGTACAAATATGGATAATGCAAAGCTTGGGTCGTTAAAGAGAAACCTTTGCACCTTGGGGCATTAAATACGGAAACAAACTATTGCCCTAATGAAGATAATTATAATTTAACCCCGTACTTCAAACTTCAGTGCTTGCACCAACCTATTCAAACACACAGCCTCCTTGGTGGCTCTCTCTGAAGAGCAGAGGTGGTTCTGCTGGGGAGGGCAAATGTGCTTCCAGCCCCACCTCTCCTTCCTGCCTGTGCTGAGTGGGAGTCTGAAAGGCTTTTCAATGGGAGCTTCTGAACCTCAGGCTTAAAACACAGCATTTCAGGTGCAAATCAGAGCTACTGCTCGGTGAGGAAAATAGGGATGTGAAAGTAAGGTGGCAACTCAACCATCCTCTTGAATTCCAGGAAGACCTCTAGGATTGTGGACAGAAGAAAGGGAACTGGGGAATTAAGCATAAAACAGCAAAAAGTGTATGAATTCAGAAACTGTTCTGATACTGTATTAAAAGTTCAAATGCATTTTACAGTTGCCCCATATAAAAACAAAATCCAAAGCCAAACATTTATCTGATTATTTGTAGAGGCTTTCTTGCCATTAGTAAAGAATGTTCTATGTAGTTACCAAAAATGCTGTCCAAATAGGAAAACAACCCCCAGGTATCCTTCAGACATCTTTCTGCATTCCCTAGGTATATCCACAGACATGCAGTACATTTTTCTTTTCTTCCACAATTTCCGTTTCTCTAGCAACCTCCTTTCACATACATTATTGCTTATTTTTGTTACATTCCTTTGGAAAACCACTAACAATCATGTATCAAAATAAGAGTGCACAAATAGTTCCTATATGCAAATAGTGCATTTACGGGCCTCTATATCTGCTGTCTGCCTGTTCTTAATACCCATCTAGCTGTAGAAAGGCCTCCTATCAATTCAGGTAGCAATTCTGCTCCACTAATTGGTCAATCAGTTCTTCTTTTTCACCAGTTTCTTTCCCAAATTCGGTGTCATGCCAGTTCTTAGCTTAGGTTGTCTTCCCCTCTGTTTCATCCGTTCACCTCTCCACCTTTGCTTTCCTTCAGTTCAGTTCTCAGGTGTTCCTTTAAATCTGCTCATGTAGAACTTCTTTATTTTTCAACTCTTTTGGTCAGATATACCTGTCCTAAAGCTCTTCACTTTTTTCCTTTCTACCACAGCACTTCACAGTCTGTTACTTCATTCTTCAGACTTATTTGGTATTGTTCCCAGTTTACTTTCTCTGTTGAATTACTTGATCTTTATCCTCAGCCAACCAAATAATGCAAAATAATCCCTACTCCATCCAGAGGGTTAGTACCCAGCTCTCCTGAATTGATCAGTTCATGGATTCTCTTACCGGAATTCATTGGGTTTATTCTTGGACTGTGCCCCACCCAGTTACTGAAGCTGTCTACCGAATGGCAAATTATTTAGAAGCACAAAAGCCATTTTAGGCAAATTTAATTTAAATGTGGATTAAAAAAAAAAAAAATACATGCCAAGCACTTTAAAGGCCACAGAGCTCAAATCTTAGGTTAACAAGATGGATAGAGTGATCTTTTGTAGCATCTTTTTAAAACTATGACTTAAAAGAAAAGGCTCCAGTTTTCTTTCTGTTTTCTAACTGAATCATAAGGCTGATTCAGTCTAATCTCTGGAAAATGGATTTCAGATTATTTGCATCATGCCGAGCATTTTGTTATGATAGAATTAATATTTACACTCATGTTTTTAAAACATGAACAATGTAGTATTATATAGTAATAAAAGTGGTGGTATAAAAATATGATCAATTATGATTTATCCTTGTAATCCCTAAGTATTATAATTGGCAGATGGTTTGCCATTAAGTTTGCCTTTTTAGTTTTGGGGGTTTTTTATTCCATGAAATTTTATTATGAAACAGTTTGCAGTGTGCAGGGCTATTATCAACAAAGCAGCAAGGTGTTAGTCTGTAAATACTTAATAAAAAATTCAATTTCTCACAGTATTTGCAGATGTAGATGAGTGCAGCAATGAAGGAACTGTTGCCTGTGGAGATCATGCAAAATATGAAAACGTGGATGGAGGGTTTAACTGCTCCTGTAAGGAAGGTTATCAACCATCCACAGGAAAATTGCAGTTTAAGCCAAATGATGGCACTTCCTGCCAAGGTACATGATATTATAAAGGTTTATGTGTTATTACAGAGCTACATCTTCTGAGAAACTCACCAGTGCCTCTTTATCTTCAGTTAGATTAATCAGTGAGACATCAAAAAGAGGCAAGGTGGTGGCATCTATATTTCCTGAGAATAGAATCATTTTGTGAATGTATTTTTGCTAAACAGTGTGATGAAATCTATTCAAAATAATGGATACCCCCTTATAGTTGACAGATCTGTACTCCTCTCTGTAAAGCTGAGCTATCTGTTCACTTCATCTGTGAAAGATCCAAGGAAAGGGGCCAAACTCTCTGCCTGAGTAAAACAAAAACTGGGAGTCCAATCCAGTGCTGTAACTGGCCAAGATAAAGTCTTAGTAGTTGAAGTTTGAGAACAGAGTGCTGCATCTTAGGTGCATAGATTCAGAATGTTGATGGTTTGGGTAATTGCTTAGACAAGAGCTCTTACAATGAGTATGTATTGAGTATTGATTAAATTGCAATATATAATTAGTTTCTTTTTAATTTCAACAGAAAATCTGAAGGCCAAGTGTGAGTTATACAAAGACTGTATAACTGAACGTATTAACAGAACTTTAGCCCGAGTAAGTAGCATTGGTTTATGGATTAATTTCCAAATCCTTTAATTGTTTCTGTTTGAAACTGTTATTTCAATTATAATAGTTCTTAAGGAGCTTTTAACAAATGCTTGAAGTATACAATTGAACTTAAGGATGTTTACAGAACTCTTTTTAATAATTTCAAATTATTTGAACTGAGTTGTATGTTCAAATCATGATAATAACTTGCTGGGAATCTGTGTGTTCTGTTTCCAGCAAAGTGAGTCATGATGCATGAAAAATTCAGAAGAGTGGTAATCACTCAACTATTTCTGTAATTTCTGAAGTTACACATTGCTGCATTTACTGATGTGCAATTATTTGCTTGTTCAGAGTGAAAGACAGCAAGATAGCTTAGAAAAGTAATGTCTACAAGTGACAAAATAGAAAATGGAGCAATAACATCCTGGTATGCTAGTTTTTACTCCTCAAAACATAGTATGTAAAGTGGTACAGAATTTATAGACTCAAAGATTCTGGACCCAAGAATTTTTTTCACCAGCAGCAGAGATTCCTGAAGAAAATTTAAAAAATATCAGTGCATTCACTATTAATAAATATATAGCTAGTATGGTTTAATGTGAAAGGATAAATGAAACATAAACATAAATAAATAAAAAACAATCATATATGTTTTTTTGTGTTAAGCAGCTTGCCGAAGTTACAAGATTCAGAAAGATATTAGTTTAAAGGCATTTTTTTATTTATTTATTAGAAGACATGCATTGTATTGACGTGTTTTCTATGCTAACCTGCAGTGTAATACATTGTATTAAATAAAATACATGCTTACCACATTTACATGCAAAGATGTGGTAAATGCCGCAGCAGGATCCTAGAGTGAGATTTTTTTTTAATATGAAGTCAAACTAAACTTAAATCAAAGTAATAAGTCAAAAATAGCTCAATTTTATGTAAATAACAGTGTGTCAGATTTTAGCCTCTTTTTCAGCCTGCGTTCTAGTTCTATTCAGCTGCAGTCAAAGCCAAAGCAAGCCTCATAAAAGCCGTTCAGCAGCAGAGACTACAGATCTTACAAAGTCTGATATCGAGAGGGACTTTGATTGATGAACTCTCATTAGGTTTCAGGATCGTGAAGTAAGAATTCTTTTCTTATTCAGCCATGAGACTGAAACTTGCAATCAGTCTCACCCTCTCTAGCCTATTACTTTTTAAACTAATTGTTTTATGTAAATGCATTTAGCAGTTCATAAACTGAAGCAGTGAAGGTGAAACAGGCAGTACAGTTTCACTAAACTACATGTTTGTGATCTGCATTTGAAAAAAAAACAACCACAAAATATAGGCATACTGTCCATCTGCTCCCACCTCTTCAGCTAAAATTTAACAGAAAAGAGTCAGCAGAGTAGCGATATCACTGATATTTAATTATTTTTGCAGAATATTTACTAGTTCATTTTGGAGCATTATGATAAATAAAACTGAGCTTCAGTAGTAGGAAAAATGAAAAAAAAAGTGTAATGATAGGACATGACTTTTTTCTTAATCATAGTTGCTTGTTACGGTTATATCAGACTTGTGTAACAGGATTACTTTATAGGTCAGCCTCTTGATTTAATTAATGCCTCTTTTTATGCACAAGCATCTTAAAAGCCAGTGTGTTAATTCACAGAAATCATTTGCATTTGGTTTACTTTCACTTTCAGACATGTGACTTTACCTGATTCATTAAGATGTGAGTTCTTCTATTTTTCAGATTAGTCATTTAAAAACACCCCTGGAGATGCTGCAAGAAATTAATAAAAATACTTTGGGACCACTTTTACCTGTAGATGTGATTTCATATGTTGAAGCACTATCTTACTCATCACTGAATCCCATGCACTACGCTGATTCTGACAACGAAGCACTTCGAAATACAACAATTAATGTGAGTGGATCAAGCCTTAAAGTTGTGGGAGTTTTTCCTATTTTACAAATATCTTATGATTCTTATGCTTAAAAATATTATTTTATTTGCAGGTTTTGGTTAACACTGTTAACAATTTTCTACAAAAAGACAAAATTACAGTCTGGGAAGCTCTTCCTGTAGATAACCAAAGACGGAGCCTGACTAAGCTGCTGCATACTGCAGAACAAGCGATGCTTCTCATGTCACAGGACTTCAAAAAGACAACACAGCTAGATGCTAATGCAAGTGACATAGGTAAGAGAAAGAAAATTAATCTAAGGTATACTTTAGATGTGAATTACACTGAGGAGTTTTTCAGCACAATTATGGAGATTAGAAATGGTGTGATGTGAAACACACAGGTGTTAATTTGTATGAGTTTCATAACTAACACCTGACTTTCAGTGTAGGTATCATAATTTTCAAAGATTGAACATTTAAGACCAGAAAAATTTTGAGAGGCTGTGGGAAATTGTCCTTTCGGATCCTCTTTCAGTCTCTTGTTATAGTTACACTGTCTCAGTGAATCTGGGCTTATCTTATATGCACAAAAATATCCTATGGATCTTATATAAAACATCAGTGGAATGAAAATTAGATTTGCTCTACAGCTGTTTGACTCTTTTTGGTTCAGTGAAGGTATTGTCAATGAACTTGGAATAAGGATTGTACCTAGTGATTCAAATCTTGCATGGCTTTATTTTCAGAGAAATTTCTCATTTTCAGAGGAATTTCAGAGGTTGAGAATTGGTTAGTCTCAACTGTGTCATTTTGCACCTACCTTCCATCTCTGTGCTGGTGTCTTCATACCAACTCCTGCTGATTTTCCTGTGGTAACAATAGCTCTACTATTCCTTCAATGGGACCAGAATTGGGCTAATACCAGCCACTTTTAAACATCCTACTCTAATAAAGCATTGCTGATTCCTTTGACAATGGCCACTCTTTCATTTTTATTTTCCTGAATGTACCCAAACTGTATGTGACCTGATTTCTTATTTTAGATCTAGTACAGTCCTTCAGTGCCTCTTACTGGTTTGCTGTTTTATAAAATCCCTTGATGAAAACGATTCCTCCTTTGGTCCTGAGGCAGGTCAAACCACCTGTTTTTCCCTCACCTTTCTGAAATGAAATTAGCAAGAGTGATGAAAAAATAGGGAGGGACCTCTTTCCATGACGTAAACTCTGTAGAAGCAAATTTATGTTAGCGCAGAGCACCTCTGGGTCTGCAGCAGATCCAGAACAGTGCCAGGAGCTGGCTGCAAAGCCCCTCTTTCCCCACCACCCTGTCTGAGAGGAGAAGTTCTTCTGGGTGTAGAGCTGAGGCCATGAAGGTCGAAAAGAGAGAGGATTTGGATGCAGCCTCTGGTGTCAGTGTGGACATCAAGTAGACTAAGGCAACTACAAGAGCTGATAAAGACAAAGGGAAGGAATTTCCATGTTGAAAGATCAATCATTTTTCAGTTTGGTTTTGTTCCAAAATAGGAAATTCTACAAAATCTTTTCAAAATTGGCCACAAACACTAAAATTTCCTGTTATTGACTCTCAGCATGAATATATTTTCCACAGCTCCTATACATGCCCCTCATTTATTTTGGGACAAGACCCACAACATTACCCCTCTCTTTCCACTGCTTTTATGGTGCAAGCTCTTGAGCTACAAGCTTTTCAAACCTCCAGCCACAGAAAACTATTTCTTACGTCCTGACAAACATTTTCTGACAGCTGGTCTATTGAATAGCTCATATTATTTTTGTGTGCTGTGCTATAAGCAATGCAGATGGCCTAGCTTAGTGATATTCCACCATCAGTCAAGTTTTAGATTTGTTTGTTGTTGTTTTGATTTATTTTTTTTAAAAAAAAAGGCCTGATTGACTTTTTTTCTTCCCATCCTGGGTGATTGAAACTCAACGCTATAATGAACCAAGTAAAGAGCTCAATGTCCTCTAATGTAGTTTTTGTCCTGAGGGGTGATGCTTGTTTGTTTGCTTTTTGACAAGACACATCATTATTTCATGGTGCAATGTGCATTTGGTAGCATGGGTAGATAACTATAAAATATATACTTTTCAAAAATTGGCTTTTATCAAATGTTACTATTCAGTAGAGAATTTTATGCTTTGCTTTTTGTAATTGTGATTTGTGGTCCCTTTCAGAAATACATTTTTAATAAAGCAATAGCTCTTCCTAAAGTAACCTACATTATTCTTTCCATTGCCTAATTTAATGCAAGGTAAATAAAAGGCTATATTTTTCATGGAAAGAGAAAAAGTATGAGAGCAAAATGTATGCATGAAAATAACAAAACATAGAGGTTTAAGCAAGTATTCTATATTAATAGTATTTTTCTTGAAATATTTGACACAATGATATATTCTTAAAATTTGTGGTAATTATGCAATCCAATAGCACATTTATTAACCTAACTGTAAATTATGGTAGACCGTAATAGAGCTGTGATTTGTACAGTATTTTTCTTCTTTTGCAGCACTCAAGGTTTTTGCTTTTGATTCACACCACATGAAACACATTCATCCCCATGTATACATGGGGAGAGATTACATAAAGATCTCTCCAAAGAAGAGAGAGGAATCTCATCCTAATGGTAAGAGACATAGGTTAGAGAGTAGGTGGGTTAATGAACACTTTGGATAGACTTGTACCCACTAGTAAATAATCAAATGTGAGTTTACCAAGACTGAACTAATTACAGAGGAATCAAATCGCCTTTTTTATCATTTTACCTATTCATTGTCTCAAGACTGATGTTTCTAACATTACCAATTGCACCGTGGGTATCCAGTGAGTTTTAACAGTGGTCTTGGTACCAGAGACCTGAGTTTTATCCTTTTCTCAGCCGTAGATCTGCTGTGTGACCTTGGACTTTTGTCTTCCGATCCCTCTATCACTTCTCTTCCAAAAATCGGTGCATCTTTTCTATTCAGAGATGCTCACTGGGGCAAGACCATGTATTCTTCACTACCAAAACCAGCAGGGTCAAGCTCTTGGCTTCAGCCTTGGAGTGCTACAGAAATGGCTTACAATTACTGTCATCATTAAAAATACAGAAATGTGTTTAAACAGCTCTGGAATTAAACCACCTCACCTAATAAACTCAGACAATTTTTTTTATTATATTTTTTTTAAGTCTTAATCTTCCAGCCAATCTGAATCTCACCACCTGAAAATATGGTTTATCTTGGTACCAGGGAGAAAACTAATGAGATTTTTTTCAGATCAGCACACTGCATCCTAAAATACCTCTAGCTTTCTTTTCCCTATTTGTCTTCCATCCTGGCTCCACTGTAATGGAAGTCAAAACAAGCCAGGTTCTTCAGAGAGACCCAGTATTTACCTCATGTCTGAGCCATTTCAGTTTATGACACCTGACACCACATGTGTAGCCAATTGCAGAAGAGCAGCAAGCATATATTACTCCAGAAAAAATATATATGCATATATCTAATTAGAATTTCCAATGCGAACACACATTTTTATTTCTAATGGCAGTTACATTGTTTTAAATAAAGCTATATTTCATTGTCTCTAAACCACTTTTATAAGTATTCCACAAAGATTCCATCTGTTTTGCATATTTTATGCAATAGCAGTAATAATGTTGATTGTTTATTGTTTCTTTAATGTCTTCAATTTTGTTCTTCTATAAAAAACCCACAAACTACTAAACATGGTCTGTTTGATTGATAGGGACTGTTGCAGTTGTCTTCCTGCGGTATAGCAATATTGGTTCTTTGCTTTCATCGCCTAAAAACCACTCCTCAAAAGATACTTCAGAGCAGAGACAGACAGTAAGCTCATCAGTTATAGCTGTTGCAATTAGCTCAAATCCACCTACACTCTATGAGCTCGAGAAAATAACATTTACCTTAAAGTATGTCAAGGTAAGGGTGTTTTTTTATCAACTTCAAATAAAACAAAACAATAGCTAATTATTTTATGTAATGTAGCCATGCCTGCAGTGTATGACTTACTGAGACATAATTCGGTTCTTTGCTTATGTAAATTTAATCTTATTAGAGAAACAAATTACAATATCAAATATGACAACCTAAGAGCAATACACTAAATACGATATAGCTGAAAAGTTCTATGGAACTAAAGGAAGGGCAAAAATACCATCTTTGCTGGGTTGTAGTATGAACAAAATGTAGATGCCTGAACTGGAGAATATTACTGGATTCTGTATTTTAGTGGTTTTTTTTCTGAAAGTTTCTCAGATGGTTAAAAATGGATACTAAAAAAAAAAATGAAGAAATGCTTCAAAGTTAATGCAAAAAAGTTTACCTGGAGATAGGAGGTAATAGCAGAACCTATAGTATTGCAACTTTGCTATTTCTGAAATATGAACATGTTTATTTAAAACTGAGATATTTATTTCCAGAATATATAAGTTTTGCTGGCTTCACTTCTACATGACGAGTCATCTCACATGGCACAAAGACATATCAGAAAGAACAAGAAATAAGACTCTGTAGGGCAGTGGACAGTGGGGCAAGTGTTAACCTTGGTTTTGCAGCTTTTAAATTTGCTACTTGCCTTCTAATTTTCGAGCTAGAGATCACCTTTATATAAATTTGCATATGTTTATACAGCCTCAAGAACGGTGGGGACCTTATCTTTGGCTAGTGTTAGTAAGCTCTAACTGTAATAAATAATACTAATGGTCTTATTCATCGCTGTCATTGCACCTGATACAGCAGGTGTGATATGACCCTGGCTTTCTCCCAGATTACTTTGTAAAACGCACAGAGTAAGTCTCAGTTTTTGAACTGGTCATTTGGAAGGGACTATGAGCAAGACAAGCAATGTGGCTGTAACCTTGGGGTTCAGTCCATGTTCAGCAGGTGCAGGGGTATGTATAACAGTGTTTTCAGTAGGTAAAAATTCCAACACCTTTGCAAGTGCCAGAAGGGTTCAGTAATCTGATTAGCCTACATGTCTGGTGGGGTGTTAGCTGTGTGGATAAAATGCTTCCATCCCCAGCCATGTTTTAATTGCCTGGAATAGGCCTTGCAGAATGTGCTTTTCGTTTCCCAACCTTTCAGTGGTACCGAGCAATTTCTAATGAATTGCTCTGGCTAACATAAGAAAGGCCTTTTGATAGGAAATATCCTGCCTTTTGCCATCAGTAAAACATCTTGTTTCTGTTCCAGGCTGCAGATAAAGATATTAAATGTGCGTTTTGGAACTACTCAGCAGACACAATGAACGGCAACTGGGCTACAGAAGGCTGTGAGCTGACACATTCCAACTCCACTCATATCTCATGCAAATGTAATCATCTGACTCATTTTGCTGTTTTGATGTCCTCAGGTGGCTCTGTTGTAAGTGCTATTTTAATTTAGTGTTTTACCTGATACTTTCCCCTGTCTTCATTCCTTATGCTTTTATTTCAGTGCAACTTACGTACTTTTCCCCCTTTATGTTGTCTCTTGGTTTTGTTCAGCAAACACACAATTTATTGTGCAAAGAGCAAACAAAATTCCTCCCATATGTGTTTGAATTTCCTTATGTCCTTTCTGTAGTATTACAGAGCAGTGATGCAGCAAAGGATCTTGCTCCAAATACACAGTCTGTTGTGCTTATTTTTGGTGCATTGCTTTTAATTTTAAATCCCACTTTAAGACTGCTGTGGGATTCAACTGGCATTCGTTGGTGGTCAGCAACCATATGGCCCCGAATTTCTCTCTCACAAAACTTTGCCACCCATTTGTCTAACCTTGGCATCTAAAAATCTGCTTTAAATTCTCTCCTGAGAGTGCAACAGCATAATCAATTTAAAGTTTATGACTATTAAACATGGACACTCATGACCAGCACAAAATTGTGAGAATGACCACTCAATTTATGTCGTTCTTATTTTAAGAGGCCCTATAGATTTCCAGATTTTATGTGGGGATCTGCAGGAGCTCAGGTCCTGCCTCAGGAGGCAGCTTTATAAGGTATCAGAGCTGACAGCAAGCAGAATATTAGCATGAATATACTGTATTGAGACAGTTCTCTCACACTGTGAATTTCATGCTGATAGAGGCTATTTCCTGGTTGCTAAATAGCATCCTAAGTCTTCAGTTCAAATTTAAAACCTTTGCAGGTACTTATATAGTTATTTTGAAAAGGAAGGCTGGGAAGAGAATAATCTCTGGTCCTTTATTTAGAAAAAAAAACCTACTTAGATACATTTATGGTCAGCTGAATACCATCCTTATGATAATGCACAGTCATGTATTTCAGAGATTCTTTGTGCAAATACCAATCAGCAAATGTAACTATATTCCTATGCAGAAAATATTCACATCCAATATTAAAATAGCCTATGTTTCTTTGGAAAATGTTCATGTTACATATCTGGAATAGCATTTGTTTGAAGTGATTGTTATTTCAGAGTCTTGTTTTGATCATGTTGCAAATTCAGTAAGATGGTTATTCAATTTTGCTTATCTAAGTCACTGCTGTGATAAGTCCTTTTATATTAGAAAATGTTTGTGTCATATTAATGTATGTCCTACTGCTAGTATATTTGTCATTCACTAAAATGATCTGATTTTTAAAATCATATTAGGCGATATTAATGTTAATAAAAAGTTTTGTTAAGAAATATAGGAAAATGCAAGAGCAGGAATATACTTAGTTCATTTCTAATTTCCCCTAAAATTATATCTGTCTCACAAAAAACCCAATACTTTTTAGATTATCCAAAGTGTACATTTGCAGTGAAACTCTAAAAACAGTTTTGATTAATATTTTGTAGAAAAGAAAAAAAGCACTGTATTATAGAATAAGGTCTTTCTTGAGAAGGTACAAAGCTATTCTTTTAAATATTATATTATAATTTTTCCCCAGGGTGTTACAAATTATAACATTCTTACAAGAATCACTCAGCTAGGAATAATTATTTCGTTGATTTGCCTCTCCATGTGCATTTTTACATTCTGGTTCTTCAGTGAAATTCAAAGCACTAGAACGACAATTCACAAAAACCTCTGCTGCAGCCTTTTCCTGGCAGAACTTATTTTTCTGATTGGAATTAATATGAACAACAATAAGGTG
The DNA here is from genome assembly GCA_033628505.1 of Tringa tobata. Taxonomy (NCBI): domain Eukaryota; kingdom Metazoa; phylum Chordata; class Aves; order Charadriiformes; family Scolopacidae; genus Tringa; species Tringa tobata. The sequence goes on along the minus strand of JAHREE010000155.1, from coordinate 2,045,750 downwards.
GGTAGTTTTCACTTATATCTTGATTTTGTGTTGTAAAGTAAATATACAGTATAAGATACAATCTCCAGCTACTTCCAGTATTTGATAGTATCAGTATGAATATTCTGATGACACTGATTTCCCAGTCTAGTAACAGGAAATGTAAAATAGTCACTTGAAGACGTAGGGCCTTCATCTGAGCTGGTGTATATTGACTTTTCTCCATGGGTTTCATTTAAACTTTGTCACCTTAACTGAGATTGTGGTCTCAATGTGTTCAGCATTTTCACTTTTCACATCCATTTGGATGCTGTACAAAGGCACATTGGTGGCTTCTGGGTAACAGTTTTCCCTACAAGTCAGGCCAGAGCTGTAATTCCAAGCTGGCATTTAAGTTATTGTGCTGTTGGCTGGAGAACCCCTTCCCTTTCTATATTTGAGGTCTTGATGTTGGTTTTCATACAAGTTGGCTGTTAATTTTTACATCTCAGATTAGTTTTAGGAAATTTAATTATGCATAAATTATCAAAATACCCCTGCACTAAGTAGCTGAATAGAATTTAAAATTACTTGAAAAATATGATCTGCTATCACTAAGGTAGCACTCCAGTATTGATTAATTGAGAAAAATCATTTTACAAATACTTTGTGGTAATAAAAGTTATTTTGGAGATAATTCCTTGTGATGTCTAATTACATTATCAAAATCATAAAAATAAACTTTACCTAGATCAGGCAAGCATATAGCTTACTCAGCTCTAACTATGGATCAACCTTGTCAATTCGTTTATACAATTCTTCTGGGAAGATGTGCACCAATTTTAAAAGTTGAATGTCATTTATTTATTTTACCAGTTGCAACAGAAAATACCAATGAACAAGTGTGCTCATGGGTATGAGCCAAGTTCTTGTCAATCAACATTACATCTGGGCTGCTGGACCACCACTTTAGAGTCACTAGGTTGACGTGCATATGCTGTTATATTAACAGAGACATATCAATAGAATTATGACTCTTGCTTTCTCTGATTGAATTTCTAGCTCTTCTGTTCAATTACTGCTGGATTACTCCATTATTTCCTTCTAGCTGCTTTTGCATGGATGTGCATTGAAGGTATTCACCTCTACCTTATAGTTGTGGGAGTCATCTACAACAAGGGTTTCTTGCACAAGAATTTCTATGTCTTCGGCTACGTCAGTCCAGCTGTGGTCGTTGGAATCTCCGCTGCACTGGGGTACAAGTACTATGGCACCACAGAAGTGTAAGTCACTGTTTCTGTGTCCAAACATACAAAAGGATGCAATAGTCAAAATAGCACATTTGAAGGCATTTTCTGCTGTTTACTTTTCAGATGTTGGCTCAGCACAAAGAATAACTTTATATGGAGTTTTATAGGACCGGCATGTCTAATAATTCTTGTAAGTATAATTTTCATTTTTTATTGTAGTACATAAAACTGATAATAAAAGGTGTTTAATAATCACCCACCCATTGCCAGCATAGCTGTGAGTGCTAATTATAGGGCAGAATTGGCTAATTTAGACCTTTTTATAGTGTCTCTAAATTATTTATATGCTGTACATCTAAATACTTTACTAGCCTGAAAAATGAATGTTTGACAAAAAAAGCTCAATATAAGATCAGAGCTTTTTTTTCTTGCTTGCTTTCTTTCTTTTATCCCAATGGTTTGAGAAATTCTGTGAAACATTTCTGGTTTTTAAGAAGAAGCATCTTTGTAGGTCGTTGGCATCTCAGCATGGCTCAGCAGGAGGTGTACACAGACACTATCCTAGCAGACAGATAATCTGGTTTTTCAAATGTTGTGTGACTTAATCTCTTATCAGTGATCGGTCATCTTTGTAAGATTAGACTGTCATCTTTATGGTTTTATCACTCGTGTGTACCCTGTCATCATCAAAGCTATTTTAAACTAAATTGCGACGTCAGAGAAAAGAACCCGCTATTTCACATGGGCAGACGAGTCAAGTATTGATAGCCCTATTTCAGCTGTGAAGAGGGCCTTTTTAATTCTTATTGGAAGTGGTTTCAAACCTGCAAATTTGGCAGGTATTATATGTTCAGTTCTGAATCGAGACATTTTTGGTGCCTTGGGAGCATTTCTAAGTGCTATAAAGTTTAACAAACCATTCCAACTGTAATGGGGCATTATTGTGTGTGACTGGGCTGACAGTGATCTGGCAATAGCTGGGGCTAACAGGAGGAGAAGGTACAATGGTGAGGCATCATGACGTCTATGGTCAAGTCAGTTATAACCCTTCGTTGCTTTTTAAGCTATTTGGTGATAAATGTGAGGATTTATAAAATAAGAAGAAGTGGCAGTATCTAACACACACAAGATGATAGTAAAACAGTTTTATCTCAATGTGTTAGCCATTTCAAAGCTGAATAAAGTATCAGGTATAATTCTGGTCAAATTCCACTCAAAATTCCTGCTGTAGATTGGGGACAGGCCGGGAGCAACCTACCAGATGCATTTGCAGGGTGATGCCTTCCCATCTCACCATCCTGATGAGCATAGCAGACTTGGAGAGAGGCAAGGCACCATAACCTTCCTTGGCTCAGTGCTTCTGGGGTCAGATGGCCCTGACAGTGACAGGATACTACAGTAAAACAAAATCATGGGGGGAGGAATTCTTACAGTTCTTAGGTTTAAGCTGTCGATTTCCTATTTCCTCTTTGGACCTTATCTCTTTCTTCCATGAAGGCAGCAGGTTGGGATTTTTTTGTTGCTGCTCTCATTCCTGTTCCTCATCTCCCCTCAGGTGAAGATTTATGGGCAGTGATGTATCACTCCACTGTTAGCACAGGAAAACCGCATTATCAAAATATACAAAATGTCCCAAATTTATGCATCTGTAGCCTTGTTTTCAGCTCCAGCTGAGCTGTGTCTGATGCAGGATCTCAGGTACACAGTACAGAGGCAGAGGAGGTCTGCAGTGACTTTGTAGCTGGCCACAGAGGCAAACTCTGCAAGCTGGGCTTTGAGGCCCAATAGCCGATCTTTGAGGACTCCAGATCTTCCAGCAATGCCTGCAAATTATAAGAAAAAGGGGAGGTGAGAGAAGTTGATATGGTCCCCATGCACCAATGCAGTCCGCATATGGGTGAAAATAGCAGCCAGGCAGTTTCTGTTTTTTTCTCCCACTCCTTGCCTAAGTGAAGCCACACAAAGGAGCTGTAGCTGGACAACAAATAACCCTGTGGTTGTTTTGCTATTTTTCATGTGTTGTGGAAGTATTTTGTGATAAATTGTTTTCACAGTATTCACATACTTTTATTATTGTCTCTTTGTAATTTTGCACTGTTAGACCTGGGAGGAAAGGCAACCTGCTTTCAACAAGCTGCTTCGTCTGCTCTGTGAATTTTTTGAGCATTTAGACAACTTGTTTTGATGGAGTGAAAGTGAATTGAATCCTGAACTGCAAGATGTTTTCAAAGTGTACAGGGAGCTAGGTTATTTGCTCACACTCTATCCAGTTTATAGTCAAAGGAAAATGTGGAAAACCTTATGAAAATATGCACTGACTCTAGAAGATGATGTTGATGTTATATGTCTGGTCTGTGGAAGGCATGTCGGTGGCAGTAATTCTGTTTCCATTGTCCAGTCTTCCTGTTGAGCATACTGCATTGGCACTACCAGAACAAAGATTAAACTCTTTCCAAAGTAGTGCCACTCAGGAAGCACTTTCAAGGAAGCCGTTCTATTTCCAAGATTTCCATTCTGCCCACAGCTAATTAAAAAAAAAAAAAATTAAAAAAATTACTAGTTAAGGATTTTGAAAAGGAAATGTTGGTTTTGTTCTGGGATAACTAGATAGGGCACTGTAACCCTCATACAGAAAGCTGCAAAATCCAGCAGCCTCAAGTTTACCTTTAATCTTGAGCTTCATCTACTAATAGGATTGAGTTTGCAGGTTTTCCAAGATAGCCTGCAAAGTTTGGATACCAAATCTCTGGAGAACTGCTCACCACAAATCTGATTCTTGCACAAAAACATTAATCACATTGTCAGGACAAATGCCCATGAAACCAAATGGTGCTTTGAGTTTCTGTGAATGGGGACCCAGGAGATTTGTGGTTTGGATTATACTGTAATATGCCTTTGAGACAGCATATAAATGATGAAGAACAGAACCGGTTCTGTACCAGTGGATTTTCTGTCTCAGGGCACGTTGTTTCAAACACATCCTTGGACTTTAAATCTGCAGTAATAGTGAAGCACAGGGAGCTCAAGTGTTTATCAGGAGTACAAAGTTCTCTTCTGATTGCCTAAGCAGAAACATTACTTCTGAAGGTGTTTGCTTATTAATATTAAGGTTCTATTAGAATTCTTAAGTGCAAAGCAATGGCCTTATTGATCCCATCTAAAAACTATTATTATTATTATTAGATTGGTGACTGTACATGAAAAGGAGTGGGTCAGAAGCTCTTAAAATGGAGTTAGCAAAGAAAGGGCATTTTAAACCTTTGTAAAGCAAGCTGCAAGCTGAAGATAATTTCTGCAACTTATTTCTTCCTCCTAATACTTGTAATCTTTAGAACCACAACCATTTTAGCTAAAACTATGCATTAGATTAGATCAAAGCATACAAGTATGGAGAAATTTTTTATAACAAGCATTTAAACTTTCAACAGAAAAGTGAGTTTATCACAAGCTTTAAGGGACAAACATTCACATACACTACAACCCATGCTTGACTGAGGCATGGACAAATATAAGCTCCAGAGATAAAAGGTATGAAAATGAAAAAAAAAAAAATCCCTAGAACATTTTCTTCCCTTTTGTAATACACTCTTATAATAATAATCTCCCTGTAATAAGTGTGTAGAATGGTAATAACCGTTTGTCTGCAGGGTAATGCGGCTGCAGTTTTGATAAGCATGTAATATCAGCCAAGAACAAACTCCTTCCCATTGTGGAGAACTTCTACATGGCCTTCCCCACCTCTGGCATAACAGCCTGCTCTGTGTTGAGTGGGAGCAGACCTAGGTAAGGGCTTTATTCTGCATCAGTGATGTTTCTGGAAACTTCACCATTTAAGTTCTGTGGACACATAGTAACTCCCTCCACTTTACCTAATGTGAGGGACAGCTATATATTAGTTGTCCAGCTGGCAGTAGAAATGACATAGTTTGGAAGGGTTGAGCAAAGACTATTAATCCTGTACTTATGAAAGTCTACAAGCCATTAAAAGGAAAATTTGGAAGAGAATCTCTGCCTATAGTGCAGCTATAGGCATCTCTTCCAATATACCTCCCTCCCACAACCTTCTCCCATTAAATCTGTTCAGTTGAGCTTCATGCAGCAACTTCAGAGTCACCCATGATAATATGATTTGTCATGCAGGCTTGACTATTGTACCCACTACCACTACCACAATAAATTGGCATACCTCTGTGAAGAACCAGGACTCAGAAGTGTGGCACGCTGTAACATTAACAGGTGCAATTTGCTGTTTACCAGTATAAATCTATCAGTATCATTTGTTGAGATCACCTCTGTAATAACAAAATACAGACTTGCTCTTTGAGGTTGGAATATTTCCAAAATTGAACAACATCCAAATAATCCTCCCTGTGGCTTTTATCCAAACATCCTAGTGCTGTGCAGTGAGGAGGTGGCTCCTGTATGTTCTTCCTTGTTTTACTCCTCTAATGTGTGTTTTCAGAGACCTTGAAGGTGTCTGGCTTAACTTCAAGCTCCAGTTTCTTGAAACAATTGGTAATTGCAGTGTTTGCAACAAAAATGTCTTATAAACGCACCTTGCAATTTTCAGAGCATTTTTGTAGACTTGACTTGGAACATACAAGCCAAGAATAGTTCTTGGGAGACATGTCTTCAGAAAAGCCAAGTTCTTCTTATTAAGCATTCCTCTATGGAATAAATATAATGAATAATCAACTGTAAAGCAAAAACAGTCTAAGAATTGCAGTGATTGATTAACTATACTGTTTTGAACTCTCCATGTATAAATGAATGGGTAAATGAATAAAATATACAGATTGCAGTTGCAAAATACAAAAAAGTGACATATGAGTGATGAAAGCAGGCTAAGAGTAGAGTAATGCTTTTCATTAAGGAACTGCCTGCATATTCATTAGAGCTAGTCGATTACTTAAAAAATATATTCATCAGATAATTTATTTGATGAATTTTACCATTATTTGTCAAATAATTTATTCAACAAAAAAAGGTAAAATTAATGGAATAGTGTATTCATCAAATCTTATTGGACAGCTCTAATACTTATTCAGTTCTGTACATTTAGGTTGATTCAGGATTAGTAATACTGCTGCAATCAATGCAGAAATATTTCCTGGCAAATCCATTACTCTCCTGTTTTCTCATATACTCACAGATTTCATGTATTTAAACTAGGTCATTCAAACTGAACATCTCTCTTGCAGAAAAGTAAATAGTCAAAGAGTTTACAGTTATACATTTTTCCAGTCTTCAATATTGACCATGATCTGACAGTCTGTTGTTCCCACTTAAAAAAAAAAAAAAAGGGGGGGGGGAGGGAAAACAAAGCAACCCTTCTGAGGTCAGACATACCACACTGGTGTAATGAACTACACTGCCTCTTTGGGCTTCTTCACATTGTTATTCCTGTTCCCCAGTGAAGCAGTGCATTTTCGTTGCTCTTGATATTTCGTGATATTCTAAGAATTACTATCAAAAAAAGTTGTTTGATGTCTGACCTCCATCACAATAAACCATACCAGCATCTCACATTTTTTAGTGAATATTTAAGCTTTGGAAAATTCTGTGGTGGTTTTGTTTTTTTCTTTTTTTTTCCAAAGGGTTATTTGTGATAAATGCCTAGTTATGTTTCTTAGATAGATGAGAAAAGTATACTCTGTACCATTTACTGTACGTTTTTCAGAAAACAGCTGTTTTAAACATTTTTTTATATCTATTCCTGTTCCTCAGTTTGACTTTTTTAGTGGAAATAAATTTCCCACAGGGACTAGCAATGGCTTTATTATTCTTTATGAAAGAATAATAGTCCCCTTTTCATTAGCTCCTCTGTGGTTTCTGTTCAAGGTGTCTCCGTTGCATTTCTTTTGCCATTGTGGATAAAGTAGAGATAATTAATTATATAGTGACATTAGAGACTGAGTCTGCAACTTTGGTTGAAACAGATTAGTTTGAACTGCAATGTTTTTCAGCAACAACAATACCTGCTGTGCTAAGTAGTCACTGAGTTGGAAAGTGCTTGCCCTGTTCAGTGGACAGGACCAGCTTTAATCTCCAAGCCACAGCTTCCATACAGCCATACTCAATGGAGGCAGTTTCTCAGCAAGACCAGGGCTTTCATGCAAAATTAAGGTTTTTCCTTCCTTCCCTCTGTCATTAAAGCCCCTGTTCTAAAGTCCCTGGAAATACTTGAAAAAAGAAGCTGTGGCCATTAGTCTACAACTCGAAAATTACTTGCTCTTATGTTGTTACATAGGAACAAATTCATCACATAAGGCTCAAAGATCCTTAATAGATATTCCATATGAATTTTTTTTGTCTTTAAAAAATCAGAGTAGCTAGTAGTGTTATGTGTTATAAGAAAAAGTATGTGAAGAAGTTCTCCCTCAGATTCATTGAAAGGACATTAGGCTTGAAAAGTCAAGTTTGTCCTCCGTTGTCAAGAGTGAAGCAAGCAGAAACAGCAGGGAAGGGAGTACAGGTGGATGCCAAGGGGAAGGGGAAGAGCACCCACAGGTGCCAGCTGGTTGTGCAGATTTCCTGACATGTCCCACTGCTCAGTGCAGGTCAATGTCCTAGGCATCCTTCTTCTTTTCTAGCAAGATAAACTGTGACCACTATTTTAAGGTATCCATGTATATTAAGCGTCAGTGGATATTTTTTTCTGGAAAGCCACACAACTGTCTGAATCACTCTTTTTTCTTTTTTTTTAATTGCTTAATATTCTCTTGGTGATTCTTTACATTTTCTTGGTATAAGCACTATTGCTATAAACACATCTGCTTACTTTAAGCTGTTCATTGAAAGGACACCTTAGGTTTGCTTTAGATACTTAACAGACTGATGGTGTCTTTTGGACTTTCTTACTAATTACATAATGACTACATCCACACTACATATTTTCTAACTCAAATCACATTTTCTTCCACTATTCTACTGCCCTTTTGATTCATTGCTCATAGGCACTTAGAGAAGCAAATTTAAATTCACAGTAGTAATTGCATGTGAATACACACGGAAAGCTCACTCGGTCATTGAATGAGCTTTTTGTAGCCTTGAGAAGATTGTAAGCCACAGCATGGGATTTTATGACCACATCCACACAGAATCATGAATATTTCTAAAAGCAAAGGGCCAAATTCTGTAGAGGATTTGGCAGATTGTTGAAGGCACGGACAGCTTTCTGCCAACTACTCACACTTCCAAAATGGCAAATATAGTCTGTTGTCAGACCCGGCATCTCAGTCGTGCTCCTGATGCTGCCTCGCTTCTGGTAGCTCATACATTCACTGAAGATACTCATGCTAAAAGATAATATACAACTATTTCACTCCTCTTTGCCAGGTAGAAATACTTCTGCAGAGCTCCTGCACAAGGCTACAGATACAGCCTAAGACAGGTTTGCATTTATGCAAAGAAACCATAGGAGAAATGTAACATGTAGTTTGAAGTCTTCGATGCACCTGGAATCAGTTCATTAAACAGCCTGATTTATGTCATTGACAACTCTCAAGTAAATACACCTTCACAAAAGTTTCTTGGAAAAGGAGAGGAGTAAATCTACTAATTAATTACACTGCGAGGATGATAGACTCTAGTCCTACCACTGAACCTAGCTGGGCTAATATTTATGGTTGGGGTGAGATACCGCACTATCTAGGAAACTAGGGTTCAGCCCTCCCGCCCTTGTCTACAGAACTGGGGTAAAATAAAAATGTTTAGGTCAGTATGAGCTTAGCTCTGCAATCCAAGAAACAACATTGAATCCAAAAGTCTGAGAAGCTGTTTACTGTGATGAAAAATATAGAAACCCCATTAACTTATATATTTATTTACAGCTTGTTATAAATGTTCTAAAAATATAAAGGAAACATTTAATTGAGCCTAAATCTACAGCTTGAGGTATTTAAAAGAACAAATTTGAAGTATTCATAAATAAAGTGCAGCCCTATGTGAAAATTATGTATTTCCTGAGACAGGGTTTGAAATAAATTCATTTAGCTATATTTAAACTTTTAGAATAAGTGAAATTATTAAAATCTTAGAATAATGAAATTCTAATCCTGCATTATTGAAAATATTTTCCCAAAATATAGCCTAAAGAGGGTTTGTTAATGTTTTTGTTACATTTTCTATTCCAAGATAAGACTGCTGTTGTATACCTAAAGCATTCGAGAAGGTATATTCACCTGAGACATGATAATGAGATAAATCAGTCAGGAGACAAACCCATACTGTTTGACTGCCAGCTTGTGTCCAATTTTATGCAATTAATATGGCATACATTTTCATTTTGAAGCTTAAACTGTTGTATTGTTAATAGCTTAATTCCGTTCTCCCCTGACTGAAATAACGATGACCCACTGAATGTTGTCATTTTACCCAGCCATTAGCTATACAGCCAGGAAGACAGAAATGTATTGCTCTCCGTGGCAGAATTCAGACCACCACAAGCTCATTAATTCAAACACTCATAATGAGGGTCATTGTAAAGACCGATACAGATACAGCTGCTCTGAACTTCAGACATTTTTTGAAAAAGCCAAATTCAATATGATATATGTAAAAAATTCAAGTATATGCCTAAGAGAGCAGCAGGAGAAATTTTCTCATTCTTTTTTGTGAGATCTGACATCAGCATATAGATGGTTTCATCAATTATTGAGACAGAGACTAAGAAAGGAAAAGGGAATGATTTGGGGGTTTCGTTTTTGAAGTTTGAATGTGAAGTGCTCAGGCTGAATCAGAACTAGTATGTCTGAATCTTTAGAATTAGCTGCCTCTTTCTTATACCTTCTCTTCTTTGTAACACTAGAGAGCCTTAAAAGGCTGGTATTTAAAGTGGTTTAATAATTTTTGAAAGGCTGGAGTGTATCTTTTACGCAAGGATATCATATATGAAATTACTAATTCCTTTTTCATTCTATAAATGCATGTATATTGGAAATAGCCTCAAAATACTCAGTCTTATGTTAAACAAATACTCCAGTGTTAAAAAAAGAACTGTCTTTAGATAGTCCTGAATGGGGAACTGGGGGCGAGGGAGATCCAGGTCTCCCTGCTCCAGTGAATATTTAATTATTTATATGGCACGGAATAGATCCAGCAGGGCAGACAGAGCAATAGCAGTGAATAGCTGGTACAGAGGCTGGAGAAACTAAGGGTCATAGCCTAGTCTGAATATTAAGTACAACAGAAAATTGTGCCCATATCTCCAACATCCTGGATAAATGCCCTGTCCACAGGGATTTTCATTGTTCAGGAGTGTCCTTTCTGGTTTTAATCAGAAAAGCTACCCTAGTCAGGAAGCCTTTCCTGGTGAAAGTATAGTCTAAACCAGTAAATGTCTTTTAGTGCTAATGAACTGACATTTTTCAACAAAAAGTTGTCGGACAAAATTTTCCTGAATGCCTCTCGTTTCTGTTTCATTTTACCAGATGTCCAGGTGCTTACTGAGCTACCACAGTGAAAGATGGACTGTTTCCCTCTGAGCTTTCAAGTGCTCTTTTGTCTTGCTTAAAAAAATGAGGGGGGGGGGGGGAGAGGGGAAGGAAAAAAAGATTTCTTAGTTGCCAAATTTGACAGCTGTCAGCTACCTTGATGGGGCAAAATGATGATATATCACTTCACTCGGTATCTTACAATTTAATTGTAATTAATTATGAAAGAAACTATAACTCTTCAACATGAGTGCAAATATTTTTATTTGCAGGCAGATGTTTTGCATGCTTTATTAAATTTTGTGTATTTCATACCATTCAGTGCTTAACTAAAAATAGCTATCATTCTGTACCTTCACAGCGAGTGTGAAGCACTAACATCATATTTACTTGAGGACAGAACATTATGTTACTCTTCCAGTATGTAAAATACGTACATTTAACAGTGGCATTAAGGACCTATTTTAAATATAGCAGTTGCTAAGCAATGTGCTATTAGCAGAACTCCAACAGCTTAGAACATTTAGGATTTTAAGACCTACGTGCTCATTTTTATATTATTACTTAGTTCACAAAATACAGTTAGTAATCAACAGAGAAGTTTTTAATTTGCTTAGACAATAGATTGTTTCTCAGTGGTCTTCTAGATCCTCATCTTGGGAAAAAGAAGCAAGTAAATATTATTATGTCTTAATATACATACAACTCTATTATTTTCTTCTACTAACTGCGGATGGGTGAAATTCTGCAATGGAGGTCCCAGATCTGCTAGGCGTAGATGCGGAAGCAGCAGTAGCTTGCTCTACCCATGCCCACTGTTGGGCAGATTTCCTTGGTTACAGAAGCCTTTGCAGAAGTATTCTCTTCAGTTAGCTGTGGGAGAACTGAGACAGAGGAAGGGTTGCAAACCTGCAAACAGATTTAGCCACCCTAGCTCTAGTGGAGGTAGGTTAACACCACACACAGTTTTTCCCCATCCTATTCTAAAATACACACAATTGATTGAACAGTGCTCCCCCAGCTAATTCCTTTGGCAAAATTTGCTTGTTGTTGACAAGATGATTAGGAAAGCACCGGGAAATTTATTAATTTACTTGAATTTGCAATTGCTTTTTGTCTCCTGTGAATTTCTTTACAAGAGGAAATTATCTAGATTGATGCTGTGCATAAGATCTGATCCTGGGACTTGTACCACTCTATACAGCTCTGAACTTTTCCTTGCATGCCTCCTGTACCTTACGCATCATCACAGCTGTGAACATGGGAACTGTACCATGGAGATCCCCAAAACACAGCTGCTGAAAATTTCACTACCCTGCTCTGTCACAATATGCATCCATGATACATGCAAGTGTTAATCTGCAGAGTGAAACCCCCTCTTGCCCCCGAATCACTTGAGACTGCCACTCTACCTATGTAGAGGTAAAGCCTTGACAACAGTGGAGGCAATAGGAGTTTTGCCATTTAGCAGAAATTCTGCCATTGGTTTAATGGGGCTAGAAGTCACTCCAAAGTCCTAAATCCTCATGACCTTTCACACAAGTGATCTTCCCAAGAGAGATGTACCAAACACTTACCATCCTCAGTCACGGCTGTACAATAATACCTAACTCCTCCAGATTTGTGACTCCTTGGAGATTATCCTGGGTTATACAGATACATAAATGTAGTTGCCCACATCTACAGAATCTTGATTTATGGGATCCTAATAATTGCCCTTGTTTAATGTCTGTTTCACATGTACATATATATATATAAAGTTTTCTACCATTTGTTCATAAATATATTGCAACGTTTCTAGAATTTAAGAGAGCTAAAAATACTTTTATAAATACCTTTAAGGAGAAATAATTCCCTGAAGATGCTATGAGCGGAGGGTGTTCCTATATCAGTCCTTGTCTTTGATTAACCACTTTAAAAAAAAAAAAAAAAAGAAAGAAGAAATAGATTCATTATTAAAATTAGTCTGTAGTGCACCTGAGCATGCTGAGTGAAACCTGATTCCCACTGAATCTCAGGGGGAGGGAAAGCTGAGGATACTGAGCACCTCACAGAATGGGGCTTGCAGGGAAAAAGTCCAGAGGTTTGCTTTGTGAAATAGTAAGGACTGAATGCACTGTTTGCGCAATAGCAGTTTGGGGCAGTTTGTTAAATATATACGTGTATATATATATATAAAAGAATTCAGTTCTGGGCTTGGAATCAATGCAATTCCCCTTTAGCCTATTAGACTTGCCGAGAAACCCCTCTCAGGACATGCAGCGGTTTCTCTGACTGCTCAGCCATGTAATAACACCGAAAACAAAGGCACAAGAACTTGCCGTGTCACGCTGTAATGTCGTTATTCACTTGATAAAACTGTGGCCATGCCACAACATTTCACGCTTTGGGTTTGCCCAAAGCTGCAGAGTAGCTTTGCTCATTTTACAGGTAACTTCTCCCCAAAGCCGTGTGTGGCAGCAGTAGTCCCCAGGCTGGCCCTTTCCAGGCCCGGGCAAAGTCTGTCCTCAGCTCAGTTTCACAGCTGCCTGCACATCTTGCTCTCCTCCGGCTTGCTGCCTCTCCGGAGACAGTGTACCTTATGTTTTTTGCCATTTCATTCTCATTCACCTTGCTTGTCACCTTAAGGCAGCCTTAATTATAACGTCATCAAAGGTTTATTCAACAAGATCTGAAGATTGTGCTTTAATTACAAAAATGAAAACATGCGATTACAACCAAAGTAAGTATAAATCATAATATTTGGCTACAAATAGCAGCTGAAGCCTTTTTAGATGTTTCAGTGTCTCTCATCCAGAAGTCCCTCAGGTTGTCCCAGCTGAAAGATTTGGGACTCCAGGATTCATTGTGCCTATCTATATTTTAGATTACTTTTACAGCCTACTACATACATTTCTGCTCGTTTGAAGCTCAGTTTCGGATAAAAATTCAAATGTCTTAAATGGTTGTATCTTTGGCCATGCATTTTGGGTGATTTGACTTCCCATCCCATTTGCTGAAATATGTATTGGTCTTTGGGGATATCAGTTAATAAAGGCCATTTTCCCTTTAGTCCTAATCAGTCCAAATCAGTATTCCCACTCAGACCAACTGTCTGATGTCAGCTTTTTATTTTACATCTTCCAGAAATAGCTGAGGCTACTGGTATGGTCATAGCAAAGAACATGCAGAGTATCAGGCTGAAGTACAATATGTTATGTTTGGGATACCTGTTGGATTACCAGTTTTCTCTAAACACCATACTTGACACATTATTAACATTAGCTAGCTTTTTGTCCTAGATTTGCCCATGAGTTCATGCTATTGTTTTCCCTCAAGTTATGCTGCATCTCTGTGTCACAGGACGGTGACAACTACTTTGTTGTTACTTTGTCCTCCAGAGGACAAAATGCAGTTCCAGAAGCCTCTAACTAAGGTTGGAAAGGAAAAAAAAAAGAAAAAAGAAAAACCTGCTGCATTGCCTAAAAGCTACTGTTTTGAGACACTGAACATTGTGTAAAGGCAGTCTATGCACTTCGCTGTACGTATTTTTTATTAATGGAGTGATTCAAAATGGGGTAAAAACCGGCATAAGACTTTAATAAATCTTGGAAATGACCGGGTATTTCAGAAGTTAAGCTCACGCTCATTACCCTGTAACACTACCTCCTGCGAGGCTACCTGAGACGTATTGTGCAGTAATTGTGTTCTGGCAGCTGACTCTGAGAAGCCGGCGTTAACCTCTCCCGCTCCCCCGAAACATACAGATTATTCCCATTAGAATGAATTGATGAATGAAAAGATCATAGTTAATGGGTATTACTTTAATGCAGAGGGCCAAATCCTATTATCCTGTGCAACGGACAGTGTAAATAGTATTTGTGTAAAGGAGCCCCACTGGGACAAAGAGAAATGGAGTTCGCTGCCGTGAGGCCCCACATCTGCCCGTTGCCCGCCCCATCCTTGCTCCGCCAAACTTCCCAGTTCTGCAGCTGGTGTATGTTGCTGAAGAATAATGGGGTTTGGCCCACAGAGCTTCTTACAGAGGCTGTTAATGGTAATATGAAGGTTTTCATTGACATTAGTGATCTTGGTAACGGGCCAGCAGAGAGGAAGGTTGGTCGTGTGGTTTGTGCTTGCAATCTTGGTAGCAGTTTCTGAAGAAGAAGTGGTGTGTATTCTCCATGCTCATGGTACTTTGATCACATTTCACCCAACCTTTTTCAGATTAACAAATACATTAGGTGAGTTATGCAGATTACAGTGTGTGCACTAAGTTATTTGATACATTATTCACCAACAAATATAAGATTAAAAGTAAGACTGCATATAATTACCCACAACTGCTGACTGACTTATAATTAACTTTGAAAAATTGCTGGTTTAGGAGATATTATAGATTACAATTTTAAATATAAGGAGCTTCAGAATAGCTCTCACGATCAGTGCAAGTACGAGGTATTCAGTGAAGGATTAATTCCCTAAACTGCTAATCAGCTCTATCTCCTGTCTTATCAAATTGTAAATACATTATGCTGCATTAAAGTATGAGGATGCAGCTAATTAAAGCAGAGCTTGCATTTAATATCAGATACTCCCCCCTTGACATAACAAAAATATTCTAAGGACATACATAACAAGTGTTAACAAATGAAAGTGATTTTTTTACAGTGATGCTGTGCTCCTACAGCAGCCTTTTGTTTTCATCTCAGAGGATATTTTCTTTAAAGAAAAGGAGGAAAATCACACAGTCTTTCTGGAGAAAAAAGTTGGGGAAGACATAATTCTATTCATTCTACAGCTGGAAGCCCATAGGAACCAGCCAAGGGATTACAACCAAGGACCTACAAGTAGTATCTGGATGACATCCAGCTAAAATTTGGTTCATTTACAAACATTTTTAATAGATTCTGATGTTAAATCCTGCAAAGCAAAATAAGAATTTTTTTTTCAAGCAAGAAAGCAAACCCATCCACATTGTTAAAAGAACACAGTATAAATTTAAATGAAAGATCAGTGAAGCCTAGCCAAGCAAACAGAGGTTCAGAACCATAATTGAGCATCATTTGCAAAACTGCTTCTCTTAGTTGCTTTTTTTCTGTTTCAAACTCAAATAAAGCGATGCCATTACAAAGAAGGCAGGATAAAAAAACATACTGAAATTATTCACCTATGAAACAAATATATAATACAGGAGAGAATACGCAGCAAGGAGCCTTTCAATGAAAGTTAGTATTTTAGAAATTCTTTGTGTAAACCTCAAAGTTTTTTTGTGCCACTTGAAAGTTTTCACACCCCAAAGACCTCAGAATATATGATGTTATTAATGTTATTCAGCAACAAAAGACATACATTTTGTCAAGATCTACATGATACAGTACAATAGAAAATCTGAGGGGGGGGGTGTCCATTTTTCTTTTCTTTTCTTTTCTTTTCTTTTCTTTTCTTTTCTTTTCTTTTCTTTTCTTTTCTCTTCTTTTCTCTTCTCTTCTCTTCTCTTCTCTTCTCTTCTCTTCTCTTCTCTTCTCTTTCCTTTTCTTTTCCTTTCTTTTCCTTTCCTTTTTTTTCTTCTTCAATATATCTACTTTAAAAAAATACTCAGCAGGAAATCAAAGAGATTTACCAATAAAATCAATAAACATTTGCAGTCTGTTGGTAGTGATACTGTTGAGATAAGGTAGAGTTACAGCCCTGTTTGATCAATGTTTATTACAGGGCTCATATTTTTTTAATAGAAGTGGATCAGAAAAGCGTGGTTTTTTTCCCCTCCCGGCACTGAATTCTGTAGGTTTCATATACACAGAAACTTTATCTGGCTTGTTTCATTTAAATGTGTATCAGTTATTGAAATTCAAATGCATCCTGGTTTCAACTAAAAGTTCCTTTCTTCATTCCCCCCAGGTTAATTTGTTGGCTTTCGGAGTGATTATTTATAAAGTATTTCGACACACTGCAATGTTAAAGCCAGAAGTTAGTTGTTACGAAAATATAAGGTAAGTTTGACATTTAATACAATTCTACCTTCTGTAAGTTAAAATAGAGCCAGAGATGAAAGTGGGTATTCAGAAATAACAATTTAATCTTCTGGAAGATTTGTAGAAAAATAAAGGGGTCTTTTTGTGTTATCCCTCATATAGATTTGGAGGTAGATTTTGCAATCTTTATTCCTATTGAGGAATACCCTGTATAGTAACACTGGGGTTGTGTGAAATGTGGACAAGGAATACGAGTGGCCCATATCATACCAAGAGAGTAAAGCCTCATGGCAAGGTTAAGGAAGCAATTGTCCATTCTTCTTAAGTATTTTCCACAGCCTCTACGCAAGCCAAACCAGATTTCCAAAGTTAAGCCAGAATTAGGACCAAAATATTTCCCTTGAAGTAACAAGTAATATAGTGATATGAGAATCAAGCCATTCACATTATTTGTAAAAAGTCTACAGTAGGACATTGTGCTTCTGTGGCATTGGGGGGGGATACTCTCCAGGATTTTTACTTTGCATGCTGCTATGATTTTTCCATCAACTCACTCTCTTTAAAACTGATTTATAGGGACCTTGAAAACCGTTTGTGCAGGAAAAGCTGAAGTGTACTACAGGGAACATTGAAAACAACTTACTGTTTGTGTTGCTTAGGAACACTCCTGCAGTTTCAATGCATTGCACTAGATTTATAGTTAGGATTTAGCAATTGTTTGATTGATTACTTTCTCTTATTCTTCACTCTTTGTAGCTTCATGTGGTGAGCTGGTTTTAATGAAGTTGAAAATTATTCATTTTCAGAGGAACAGTGCTAAAAATGTCTGTTGTTCAAAGGAAGTCCTGCAATGACTGGGCTGAGAATGAATAAGAAAGTAATCAGTGGCTTCATTTCCAAGACAACATGCTGTAATTTGCTCAAGTCTGTGAACAGGGCTCTACAGCATGTTGGGGAAAAAAAAATCACAGCCACTCAGTTCCTATAATTTTAAAGCATCAATATGCTGACCCAGGAACTATTTAAGAGCATTTGTGTTCTAGAAACATTTTTTTTTTTTTAAATTAAAAGAATGAAAGAAAGTCTAGTTTTACAACTGGCACCATCTTCTGCAATGAAGCTGAGAGGCAGTCTGAGAACCCTTTGATGTCATGCACATGCACTGGCCTAAGAGCACACTGTACATTTTTCTGGATTATTTTTTTGAGGAGGATAAGGGGGAGGAGGAAAAGTGGGGGAATGCTTCATAACAGACATATGTTTTTCCTTGGGGAATTACACTAACAGTAGATTTAAATCAAATCATATGGCGCTGCAGTACACCAGAGAAAACATATCTGAAGATTAAAGAAGCCAGTGTTTTAAGGCCCTCCAGTTTTACTCCTTTGCTCTTCTGCAGTGATTATGTGAGCCTACTTGTGCCACAGTGTTACAGCACATCCTAAAGAGCAGCCCGTGCATTTGCACTTCTCAGGCTTTTGCAGCTGAAAAAGAAACTGCCTAGGCAGAATTCATCATCCAAAGCAGTGAAGGAAGGAAAATAGCATGCGCCTTCATGTTGTTCCCAATGTTTCTTTCCTGTGTAGATCCTGTGCCCGCGGAGCTCTTGCTCTCTTGTTCCTCCTTGGGGCTACTTGGATCTTCGGGGTCCTCCACGTCGTACAGGGATCTGTGGTTACTGCATATCTTTTTACAATCTTTAATGCATTCCAGGGGATGTTCATCTTCATATTTCTTTGTGTGTTGTCTAGGAAGGTAAGTGTCCCATTCCATGTGGGAAGCAACTCCAGCAGTCTTGTGTACCTCCACAGGCAGGTGCCCAGCCCTACAATGGTGCTGTGGTGCAAACTTTTTATGAGAGCAAGGGAGGAAATTTATGTGCTATTGTTGGGGGAGAGGAGGGAAGAGGGGAAATATTCCTATTGCCACCACTGGAGACAGAACCTCTGCCCAATTTTTACCCTCTCGCATATTTCCTCCCAGTTTTAAAACCAATGTATGAAACATGGAAAAATGTTTTCTAAAGTTGTAAAACTGGTTATAATGCCATTAACCCAATGAAATAACACAATGCGTGCAATAAAACTCACTTACAGTCTTTCCAGTTAGCAGCAGGATTCCTGCTACCCACACTATCCCAAGTATTCTGTCCTAAAGTCAAAAGTAGCCCCACCTTAAAACATCTAGTTACGGGAGAAGTACAAAAGTAGTTAAAAGACATATAGACCTATTAATAAATCCATTTTGTATTCTAATTCAATATTTTTATTCCAGATTCAGGAAGAGTATTATAGGTTTTTCAAGAATGTTCCTTGCTGTTTCGGCTGCTTGAGATAAATGGAAGGGAAACATGCATGAGCATCTCAGTGGAAGAAGGGAGCAACCTAAATGACGTTGTTATGGATATTACAGAAAAATGTAGTATTGTGAAAGTATTAAATGACCCAATGAGCAGGCGTATCCTTTAACTGAATTACTGACTGGTTTTGTACATACATGTGCATTCATGCAGAGCATTTATATTATGCTGTATACAAACAGTATACAAAACAAACTGATTATTGCAAAAAAATATTAATGAAGACCAGGGATAGATACAGATTTCTAAAGAAGCTCAAGACTTTTCATGACTTAGTTTTTTTTTCTAATATTAGAAATATCTGCAGTTCTTGAAAGCAAGATGCCAAAACCAAACTGGCACAGCAGATTTTTTTAATTGCTTTGCTAGTGGAAACATGTTCACTGTCTTTTTGTAGTAATGATCTTCTACATTAAGTTGCATGCAGCCATCTGCAGGGAATGGGTTCCATTAAAGAGTCAATAGATAAAGATCTGCTTCAGCCCAGAGTTTTGAAAACATTTCTTTTAATTTAAAGTAGATTAAAAAAGGAATTTGTTTAATATTATTCTCTTATCACTCTGAAATATATATTTGTATATTAATCAATTCTTTATTTTTATAACTCTTAAAGAACTGTTTAGATCTAAAGAGCTGAGGTCAGATCTGATACAAGAATGGTGGGACAGCTATTTTATAAGTGAAGGATTATTTTGTGAATACTTTGAAAAAGATCTGGTTCTTGTTTTATTTAATTGCCAAAAAGACTGAGATCTGCTAAACTGGCGCTATGATTTTGGAGGCTATGGGGAGAAAATGCTGCCACAAGTCTGTCACTTGATAGAGGTATTTGGACTCCAGACCTTGTAGGATCAAATTAAAAGTAAAGTGGTAGAAATCACCCATGCAGAAGAATACAGGTTTAAATGCAAGGTTACATTCCTCCGTACCATATAACATTTTAATTACAGCAGTTTCCTCTACTCATACCATCTTTGAATCAAGCAGTTGTCTAGCTCTGAGGCTTCTGGTTTTGAAACACTTACCCTGTGTTTAACCTTAGGAGCATACATAGACCTACTGAAATCAAAGGGAGTGCTTGAGGTGCAAGTTTTGCTGGATCAGGGCATAAACATGATGCTTCAGCAGTTCCACCTTTGCCATCTTACTTCTTTTAAAAGTATGCTTTAATTCCACCCTTTTAGCACCTAGCTTATCTGAAGTGCTGAGCAATCCTCAATCCATGTTGCCTTCTCAGGAAGTGTCTAGGATCTCAGACGAAGCCCAGTATTTTTACCAGTGAGGCACTGTAAATATGTAGTTGTTAATAAATCCCACTGTTGTTTCATCTGTTAAAATAAAGCACTACTCTGAATTTTATTTATATTAAAGACAAACCTTTTTTGTTAATGGTTGAATTTGTTTGGTTTTTATGTTTTTTCCATATACACAAGGCTTTCATTGTATGCACTGCAGTGACATGCTTCATTATGGATATTCCATGTCTCTGTCAAAATTTTAGAAACCACAAGAGAAATCTTTCTTAAAAAAAAAAAAATATCTGTTGGTCCTTCTAATCTAAAATATCTGAATAAATTGAAGTGCTTAGCTTGCACATTTTGATATTTCCCTTCATTTAAATAAATAGAGTGGTAGAAGTTCTTATGGTTATATATTATTTGTCCTGGATTATTTGCTGTATTTCCTTTGCTGTTATATATATTCTTCCACGTTTTGGAAGATGCAGATTTATATTGCATAAAAAAGTATTTTTTGAAGGATATCTACTAATACATCATTTCTAATCTCCTGCAGAAATGTAACCTATAGTAGGTCTGTCCGGACAAAGAAGCATCTCTAGTAAATGCATAATGACTTCAGCATGCTCAGTGAGATTGAAAAAGTTCCTTGCAAAGAAAATACATCATAAATTGTTTAGGTTACAATAGTCTTTTTAATGAAAGAACATCTTTTATAGGAAAAGTGTGCTCTCCAGTCTCTGGGTCAGATCTTCATTGAAACTGTGTTTTCCTTACATGCAAGGCTGAGTTTTCATCTTTTAATACAGCACATAAGGAGCAGAAAAATTTTGTTTAGATTCATTGCCTTAGAGCCTGAAGGGTATTGTAATTGTCCTCCCTAATGCATGCAGAAATACTGACGAGAAATAAAAGGGTTTATTTGTCACAGCCCTTAGTAACACGAGCCCCAAACCAGCAGAGGGAGAGGATGAGAGACAATGGACATGAACTGAAATAAGAGGTTTCAGCAAGATATGAGAAAAACCTTTTCACCGTGTGGATAGTCAAGCATTGGAAACAGTTGCCCAGAGAGGTTGTGTGGTTGCGTTAAAATCTTTGGAGGTTTTTAAGACTGGATAAAGCCCCCAGCAACCTGATCTCATACCTGACCCTGCTTTGAGCAGGAAGGTGGATGAGATGACCCTCTGAGGTGCCTTCCAGCCTGAATTATTATATGAGTCTATGACACAAAGTATCAAATTGGAAAAATAACTGTTGGGAATTAGTTATGATTTTGTTAAGGGAACTTGCACTCCAGTGCCATGCATCAGCTGAACAAACTATTTTTCCAAAAATAAATTTGTGTGACACATTTGTCAGGTCAACTGTTAACTAGTTTACTGGTTTGAAAAATAAAAAACTTTGTTCGGCATCTTTTAAGAGTACATGCTTTTGAGAGGTATATGACATCTCCAGGTGGGGCCAGCAGGGAAAAAAAAAATCAATGATTGACAATACAGATAAAAGTAAAATGTTAAGGTTTTACTCTGAAAGCAAGTGCTTGCTGAAGAGAGAAATTGTTTCCATTAAACCAATCAAAGAGAAATTTGTGTTCAGTGTTGCATTTCAAGGTGTGCTTCAGAATATAATAAATAAGGTCTGGATTAAGAAAGGCTTGCTTATTCTGAAATAATTATTTCCTCAATGAATTGAAAGTGTATTTCAAAGAAACTGCAACATTTAGGAGTTAATTATCATCACAGCCTTTGGGAGGTTCAGTCTGCCAGAGCTGTGCTGATGAATAGATCGTCTGCACTCTTTACCTACTGGAATGAAGCAGGTAGGCATTGAAAACACTATAAATACTACTCAAATTCATGTCAGACTTTCCTCCACTCTCCAGCTGTCACAGTCCTTCAGCTCAGAACATGGTGGTGCCCTGAAGCCAGGAATTTGCAAACTCGAGCATCTTATTGACTGGCCATATAAAGCAATATTGCATGTGGGGATGCTAGGCAGAATGAACAAATATTTGCAGGGCTGATTCATCTGACTGCTGCTCTTTCAGCATTTCTCTTCTCACCAGTACCACTTTTTATATCGTTGTCATGACAGTCTCCTAAAGCCCAGTTCAGAATCACACTCTTGCCAGAAGCCAGTTAGTCACAAAAGAAGCCCTACCTCCTTCTTCGAAACCTTTATAGAGGAGACAAAAAGTCAAAACTTAACTCATGAAAAATGTTAAAACTTTCTTTCCTTTGGGAAAGAGCTAGTGGGAGGAGGGCTCCCAGCCAACAACCTGTTCCAGCCTGTGTTACTATTTTCACATTTTTCTCCCACATTCAGGACACACAGCATTACTATGCTGTGAGATTAAAGAAGTGAAGATGCTACCTCACCAAAGTCATCACCCAAAGCTATTTTTATATAAAATTAAGCCTTTAAGGTGGATGCAGACTTGAAAACAGCTGGTCATCAATGCACTGTTATTCCATTTAACCACAACCAAAATGTGCATATGTGCGAAAAACATATTTTTTTTTTCACAAGTTGCCCAGCTCCCTGCTAGCTTAGCTCTCATGGCCATTGCTGTGGGCAGCCTGTCCATACAGACTGCAGCCACGTGAAAGACCATACTGCCTTTTTCAGACTCTGTATCTCCATGACAACCCTCCTGAACAAACCCTATGGACAACCAAGAGCCCCCGCAATATCCAGACTTCGTCAGAAGTCAGATACACGGCCGTGCATGGTACCCAGAGGTCCTGGAACCGCTGCTTCAAAATAAGCTGCGAGATGCGACAAAAGGTCGAAAGTACAATAATTCCGTCAACTTTACTGTTACACAGCAAAATTGACAGCAGCAATTCTACTGGGTGAAAATAACAGAAAGGGAGGTGGGGGGGGGAAGCTTCAACAAAAACTAGCAGTAAAACTGACTGCTGAAAATGTACTAAACAAAAAAAAAAAGCTAAAAAAGCATCCAGATATTATCATGAAACATAAACAAGACTTTTGAATGATTCTGCTTATGATAACAAGACCTTATTTTTCTGTAGGGGCCTTATTTTTACATCTTCACAATACAGGGTTGTACTTTTCCCAGAATTCATTTTCCAGAACTATCCCTTTAAATTTGGCAGAAGCTTTGCTTCTACAGAAGTTGTTTCACAGCTCTCTGTTTTTTCCTGTCTTGCAGGTAAGTACTCAAATTTTATTGTGTTTACTCTTTTGGATTCCCAAGGAAATAGCATATTTTCATCAGGTTTCATAACATAAGGGAGCTCTTCTGTTTTCTGAAGCACTGCTAAATATTCTAATTAAAACTAGCTCTAAGACTAGCCATCAGTCTTCACTGTAGTGCAATAGGCACCTCCCTCCAATGTAAGCCTTTGTATTTATTGTAACTATTTATATAAATGCTGCAGTCAGCTCTGAATCTACATAAACCTAATGCCACTTAAATTAATTTTGTAAGACTTTTGTGAGACACTGCTGAATAATTTAGTCAAATCTAAGTTGGTTATAACCAGTTCTTTACAATAACTAAGTTTGAGATCTGTGTTTTTAAGAGGCAATACAGTTTATCTTGTGAAATGTGATAGGAAATACTTTGTCTCCAATACCCCTAATCAGTTATATTTTCATCTGGGAAGGGATGTTTTCCTCCTGTATTTGGCCCACCATTATTGGGCCTAATGGATTGAGTTAAAGGCAGCAGTCTTCAAAATCCCACTCCTCTCTCTTTGAATGTTTCTACACTAAACAGACTTCTGGCACCACCTTGGCTTCTGATGGGTTTTCAGAAATAATTGTTGATGATACAGTAAATTTGTTTTCTATCCCCTGTGTTTAAATCCCAGTCTTACAAACACTCATGCATTTGCTCAGTTTTATGCACGACTAAATCTTTGGCATTAATGAGACTGCTCATGTGCATAAAGTTAAGCATATGTGCAAGTGTTGCATGATCAGGGTCTTAGGATGCCAATTTGCAGTAATAACAGATTTGCATAAACTCACCATCCCAAGCACTGGGTCTCCTGCTCATTATCAATAGTGAAATTTGTTTAGCTGTTTGTAATTTGCTGATGTTATGAGCCTTTTTCTTTTTTTAAGGTGAACTTACTTGATTTTCTTGCCACTCTTGAGCCATTGTTGATTTCATCCCTTTTCCTTAATGTATGTGGGTTTTTTCCCTCCTTTTGGCACACTTACAAATGCCCACCTTAACCATGTTAGTATCAGCTCATTTATGTTAGTGGTGAAAGACTGGGTCACACGTCTTAGGCTGAAAATATGTCCCACGCTGTGTAAGAGAGTTGCAGAAATACCATGTGCAAATACCCAGCTAGGACATATCAAACTTCTGTGCATGTCATGGCTTCTGTCATCTAAGGCTTAGACCCTAAATGAAATTAGTAGCAGCTGTAACCCATTTAGATGCCAGCTAAGGGCTTCTGCACCTCTTCAGCAGGTGGGTTGCATCAAAGCAGAGAAAAGCAAAGTATATCCTTACTGAAATTATAGTGCATGTCCTAGTGGAGGATAACATTCCTTCTTACACAGCTCTGGTTTGTCATTGTTACAGTAGGCACTTAATGCCTATAATATAACTGTTAAAGACTTTGGGTTTTGACTCTTTGTTCTCAGAAGCAGTGGTGCATACAGTCCCTCTCTAAAGGGATGGGGAAGAGCCATGTATCCACCCTCCTCTGGCAGATACTAATGAGGACATACCTATCCAGAGACCCTCCCCTCCATGGTGTACCCATAACCCACCTGTGGTTGCCTTCTGGCTCTAGGCTAACATCACAACTGAGGAGGCTGGAGTGCATCATTTGGCTTTGCTGTGAGTAAGGGATCTCAGTGCTGCAACAGGGAGTCTGAAAGAAAGAACTGGGATACAAGGGTAAAAAAAGTGACACTTGGTGGGTAACAGAACAAAGATGTGAGTGTTTCCTAACCCAAATATGTGAAGTTTCAAAGGGGGGGGGGGAGGAAAAGAAGAAATTCTGGGACAAAACAGATAGTTGAGAGCTATCATCTAGAGAACTGCACGCTTCCCTGTCTGAATAACTGAACTTGGCAAAAGAAAAGGGGAATAATGATGGGGAAGAGGAGCTGATGGCATTTAAAGGAAGGGAAAAAAGCAAAACCACATTTCTAGATTATTGGGAAAATGAAAGAAGCATCAGATGGTACCAGTTTGCAAGGATGTCTCTCCTGAAGCTAAACAAAAAAGAAAAAAAAAAGAAAAAAAAATCAAGTTACTTTTAAAGCAACTCTCAATTATATTCTATATGTTCTTATTTAATGAATGAATTGTATGCAACACTTCTAGGCTAAAAAGATTATAGGCTAGTGAATCAGACATCATAATCCTGCAGAAACAGCAGGAAAAATTTTACAATAAGAGCAAATAGGGGAAAGATCCTGTGGTTCTGCTCAGCTCCCATGAAGGAGTATGCCTATTAGGTCTGCTTGTACTGTCACATGGCTTGAATGGTCTTGTCTGGATTTTTTTCTCCTTTAAAAATACTGCTTTCTTAAGAAAGAAATTGTACACGTAGAATACGTATGCTGTAAGCCACAAGGAGTAGCATCCTTCTGGATCTGACAACCTCAGGGTCCATCCATCTCACAGAAATTTGTCTCTGCATGTGTTGTATGTCTGTGCTGAGAAAGATGAACAGAAACATACTCTGTACTTATACAAAGTGTACAATAGTTACATAAAACCAGCTTTTAAAGTAAGCTGTCCTTCCAAGTGGTCAATGTTGTCTTAACTACCTGAATGACCAAAAAGTTAGATTCTTTCAACTACGTACCACCTACTTCAAGCCCAGTCAGAAACAATTACATGTTGCGTGGCTGGGTTAGGCCTCCTCCCCCAGATCAACATTTAAGCAATGCTAATGGAGAATGTTACAAGAGACAGTTGTCTCTTGTAAGAGAGTGTCAAGAGACAGTGTCTTCTGCGTACAAAAGTTGCTGGTGAAGGGCTTTTTGTAATGGTAACGAAGCCATAGTGTCTTCTCCAGGCCTTGTACAGTGCCGATGCAGGCTGACCTCAGAGGCTTCACCTGTCAGGTTCTGCAGACGAGTGTTACCGCCTGGTTGCCAAAGCAAACATCCTCTCCAGGAGTGCAGCCACGTTTTGCATCTCCCCTTTCTATAGCAGGAAGAAAGCAAGGGAATTTGTAATGAAAGCATGGTCTGGATGTCGTTCTCAAGCATGCTGCGTGGAGGTAATGAAAATGTCTAGTTTTGTGACAAAAGCAGCGGTTGAGACAGGTTCTGGTTCAGCTTACTGTCGGTGCCTGTTGAACTAAATTTACTGAAAGAGCAGGGCTGATACCGGTACCGAGTCAGTGCATGGTTCCAGAGCACCTGAGGCAGGAGGCTGGCGCTGTGCTTTGGGGACGGTGGGAGGCATGGAAAGACTCGGCCCAGGAGAAGGCACTGCTAGGCCTGTCACCACCAAGCGGCGAGGCTCGGGGGGCTGCTGCTGCAGGGGAGCAGCAAAAAGCCAAGCGGGAAGCTCCCGGGGAAGGCCGCGCTGGGAGCCTGAGATAAAGTGGAGGGGGAAAAGGGAAGGGATGTTGTTGGAAATTCTTGTTCAGCATTACGTGAGAGCATGTTTTCCGTGATCAGTACCACTGGCACATTTAAGAGTGCTTCTGTGGGTTCCTGGGCTTTCACAATTCTTTACTTTAGTGAAGCTAAATTTCAAATTATAACTCCCACATCTGTCACTAATGAGGGCAGCAAAACTTTAGAGATTTCTGAAAGCCATCTGGAGCCACAGAGAGCAAAATCTCTGGAGGCCAGCCCAGGAGGAAGGTATTAACCCTCTTAATGCTGATGGAAAAGGAGGAAAGACAGTTACTATTACTAAATAAATGAGTCTGTGCATATCTCAAAGTGTTGCTGAAATTATTTTCAATACAGCATACTTCCTTTAGCAGCCCAGGGCCCTTGAAAGCATAATTGTAAGGGCAGCACACAAAGAGGCTTCACTGTCTCTTTGCAGGCAGGAGCAGCCTGAGGTATCAAGTACAGGCCCTCGAGGGGTGGAAATAGCAGCAGGAAGTGTCCCATCGGGACCTGCCTTTTGAAAGCCAGGAACTCCCCTTTCTTAAACTGTCCCCCTACCAGGAGCTGATCTCGAGGCTGCATCTGGCTGTCATAGCTTCCAAGCTCTGGCTTGGCTCTTGCAGATGATATTTGTGTGACAGACAAGCCTGCTCCTCTGCCACTTATTTGTTTAAATGGGTTCAAAAGTTCTCAGCTTCCTGACAACTTTTTTTTTTCCCTTTTGTTTTATACCAATCAGTTAATTTGCTAACATCACTCTCTGTATCTTCTGATCTTAGGCAAGCTGGCGGGGTTTACTGGTGCCTTTATCACCACATTACAGCCAGCAGTGAGGAATGCAGGTCAGAAGGGAAATAAGGAGGGACGGCTCTTTTGAAAGGGGGAGGAAGAAGGTCAGGGCTGTGGGGCAGACGGGAGAGGGTGGAAGTGCAGAGAAGGGATGTACTTTAAAAACAAACTCATGCTGCACTAATCCAACTGCTATTCAGCTTTATCCCGCTTTGTTTATACATTGCTAGAAATCTCTTTTCATCTTATTTTGTCTCTTTCTTATTCTGCCTGTTATAAAGTGTTCAGGACACAACCCTATTTTTCTTACATGTTTTATAAAGTGTTCTGTGTATTTCACAAGGCGCTTTTATTAACTTCTGATCAAGGAGTCTGTTTCAAATGGAAACACTAGAACTGATCAGAAATGGAAACATTTTTCACAAAAGGTGATGGCTGTTGTTTTGAGACCACTTTACTTTTTATGCAGAATTTCTGTCCTAACCAACTACAGAGCTTCTTTAGTTCTCTTTCAGTAGACTTACAGTTACTCTAGATTTACAGCAGTGTGAATGAAAACAGATCATAACTTTTGTCTTCATTACAAAAGGGACAGAGATTTAGAAGAAAAAGATTCATTGAGGAGTTTTATTAGAATAAAACGATGCTATTTGGCTTTCATAGCTTTGTGCTTGTTTATATCAGCGGAATGATCAGAGACACTTGTATTTGTTTTTTCCACTGGTCTGCATGTCCTAGGTGAACAGGACAGTCCTGCTTTATCTCTCACAGTGTTCTTCCAGATCATGGTTGAGCAGAGAGGCATGACCATGAGGAAACTTGCCTTTACTTCTGTCAGCCGTATACCAGTCGATAAAGAAAAATCCATTTTCTTTCTACCTACCACTAAAGTGGAAGAAGAAAGGGTCTCTCTTCTCTTTTGTGTGTGTGTGTCCACAGCAAAGCAAACAAAAGTTTAAAATAAACTTTTTCAAATAACTCTTTTTCCTGGCAGAACTTTCCCTGCCTTCTGCTAGCTGACGGGCATTGTAATTCATGCAATAAAAGGGGAAAAGATCTGCTGGTAGAAACTGTTTACTTTAAACTTCTGTTTGTTTTGCCTTTACTCTAGGAAAGAATGCAATATTTCTATGTAGCACTGTTAATTTTTTTTTTTTCTCCCTTTGACTGACGAGCACTGGTGAAAGCACACGATCAACAAGCAGGAAACCAAAGGACTTTCAATCCCTGTAGGACAGAGATAGCATGAACCATTGCACTGCAAGCTTCTTTTAACTGTTCTTCATTGAGTGAATGGCTGTTACCTAGTAATAACCCATGCACTTGGGCCAAAACTTTCAAACTAGTCCCCTAAGCTCAAACACTGGCACTGAAATCAATGGTGAAGTTACTAGACCACTTCAGACTCTAATTTTAAAATAGAATAAGGTATATAAGTGCCAAACTATGGGTTTAATCAATTGGTCACCACTCTTGGAAATACTGTCACTTTGTAGAGCTGTGTTTCAGGTGAGTTTCCAGCCCAATAGATCAGACATGTTGATCTGGGAGCTGGTATCTGCATGGGGACAGAGGTCCCTGAGAGCTGAAAGCTCCACGGTTGTTGTAGGCCAGCAGCATCTGCTTGTGATGCCTCATTACTTTGTGGGCAACAGCTCATGAATTGCCCACCCTAAAGCAGCCAGAAACTGAGTTTCCAATACAGAGTTTCCCTTGTCACCTGCTGTGGACTCCATGTGGGTCTGAGTGTGTGTGTGTGCTTTTCTCCTTTCTGAAAAGGTTGAAGATGAGAACATGCAAAGGGTCATATGGATAAAATGCTTGGTGCCATATTTTTCAGGGCAGTATGGTATCTGACATTTTGTACTATGTTCTCATATATAAGAACAAGGTTGAAAAAGGAGGAGCATGAGGATAATCTGTCCTCTCAACTCAGAGGTGATTGCTAGGAAGGCAGCTGCTGTCATATGTGCTGGATCCAGTGTTTCTGGGAGATGTAACCTAAATCCAATTGCTTAATAACAGAGCAAAGGGGGGGGAGGAGGGGGTGTCCCCTCTTAATTCATAGCCAACAGCGGTACTGATCCATTTATATCTAAATGCCTCGTAGCTGGGAACGGTGGGTCTGGGTAGGGCATGTTCCAGCTCCTGTAAGGGTTTAGCTCTACACCTCTGACTTGTCGGGAGTGTTTGCCAGACACTTGCCCATAGCTGGGACTCAGCAGAGAAGGGGAATGTTTTCCTGAAAAATCTCAGCTACTGAAAGCAAAAAATCATGGGGCCAAGAGAGGCCTAAATGTCTCTCCCTTTGGAAGTGCACTGAGCCAGGAGGTGGAAGCCTGTGCTTTGACAGCTCCTGCCAAGGTTTTTTTTCCTTCTCCCCTCACCCCACCCCTTTATATTGTCCCGCTGCTAGGGATGAGCAGGAAAAGAGCAGGAAGAGTGAGAGAACAGAAATAGCACTGAGACTAGAGGACCAAAAGTCAGGACTCCTCCCTGCCACTGTCTCAACCATGTGGCTTTACTGCCAGAGTAAAATGCTCCAGCTTTCTTATCCACAAGGTTGTGTCAGAGAAGGGACCAGCAACTACTCTTTTCTCCCTTTCCCTCCTTCATTACGTTAGAAGAGTAAAGTTGATATTACCGTGGGTTTTTTTGAGGCACTCTGCCATGATGGTTGTAGGTATTCACTGGTCTTCCCCTGTGAGCGATGTCACACAGAGGACCCGGGTACCACTCAGGCACTGTATCACTGCAGATCCCCATGTATCTGCTCCACTCTACACAAAGGCAGAGGCAGAGCTGGAAGGGGTCTGCACAGCTTGGGATCAGGCAGGGAGATATCTAGGGTTGTAAGACAGATGCTCAGAGCAGATTTGGGAGTCCCGATTGTGGTGGTTGGCCTTTAAAAACCTCCTTGATGTGCCTCCAGCCTCTATAAGATCTGACCCTAAATATTGATCTAGAAAGTGTTAGATTTATTTTGGAAATAGGAGCTCTATTCCCAAGATGTTCAGGAACATAGATCTTCAGAGCCAGAAGGGATTAAAAACGTCACCTCTTGTGTAACGAAAAACTAAGAACCTTATCCGAAAATGTCTGCCTCAAGCTCATAGCTTGTATGAGATATTGCAAGACTCTTAAAATTCCAGCATCTCAAGAATTCTTGCCCATTCAGCCCCTTTCCCTTTCTTGTGTCTGCCGCAGTTCTTGAATAAAAAGCTCCTGAAAATATATATGTAAATGCAGGGCATTTTACAACATGCTTGTGAGGGAGGCAAATGGGTTAGGCCTTTGAGGAAGCATGAATAGGTTAGGATTATAATTCACTGTAATGTCATGGCAAGCTGCAATTTCAAAGGCATAAGTCCTCCATTTTGTAGCCAATAAAAAATTTAAAGGGACAAAAACCCAATTTGCTTTATAATCAATAAAGTGTACAACTTCTTTATCTTATTAGAAGAGGCTGTCGGTTGCAGTCAACCATTGTCAACAGGCCGTTTGATCTATCAGTGAAACAAATCATTACAAGGAACACAGCGCTGCTGCTGTGGCTTTTGCGATGTTTTTAATGAGGACTGAAAATACTTCTATACCATTACAAGATTCAAAAGTGAATTTGTTGGAGTCACACCCAGACTTAAAGTAGGAGAGTAGGGTTTAAAAATAATTAACCGTGCTATTCCAAATAACTCCATAGATTAAGGAATCATTCAGAATAAAGCAACTCCCTGTTACTGCGAATGGTATTTAAATCGAGGGTGGTGTTATGTACTGATCTGCTGTGGCCCAACCTGGGACTGCACAGGATTAAAGGGCACACATGGCTGCTGTCAAGTGGGCTAATCAAGGGGAACGAAGAGTCTGGGCACTGATATGAAAAGAGACAGGATGGAAGAGAAAATGTGACAGAATGGAAGGGGGTGAGGGGCTGTTTGGCAGGTGTTTCCCATCATGATTGTGGCAGTCCCCATACACAGCGGCCCTCAGGCTCATGCTGGCACCCAGCACTATTGCATCCCTGC
Source organism: Tringa tobata (assembly GCA_033628505.1). Classification (NCBI taxonomy): domain Eukaryota; kingdom Metazoa; phylum Chordata; class Aves; order Charadriiformes; family Scolopacidae; genus Tringa; species Tringa tobata. Next base: position 2,014,161 of record JAHREE010000155.1, on the reverse strand, counting down.
GGCATATAGGTTGGACACCTCTGAGTCCCTTTAGGTGCTGGGTCATATAATAAGGTGATGAAGGTGACACAGGACAGGCTGAAGCCATGGTCGTGGATTTAGACATGTTTCCCCATCAGGAGTCCCCAACCCCATGGCATTCCTCCTGCACTGCCACAACCACTCCCCTGATGCAGCTGCTGAGACATGAGAGTCAGTTCAGGGTTTCCTTCCTCCCAGTCCTAAGGGAAAATGTGTATCCTTGAGAGCAGGGATAACCTCAGATCAGGTTTAATCTCAGGGTAAGATGGGCAAAAGCTCCTGCGAAAGGCATCTTCCTAATTCAAAGGTGATGCTAAAGGCAGGCATACCCTTAGGTCACATAATTCCTGAAATAAACTACAGAGTAGCCCAAAAAGTCAAGGAGAACTGATTTGCAGCTCCTCCTCCACCTCAGGCTGTGTCTTAGGCACTTAGTTCATAAGAAAAAAATCTCATCCACCTGGCAAAATACATGAGGCTGGGAACAGCAGCACCTCTGCTGCGTCTTGCCTGTCATTTGTGCTTTGGAGTGGGGGTGTGCTTGGCAGAACAAGTAACTCTGCCCCTGGGAAAGGGTTGTCCTGGGAAGTGGCTGTAGACAGTCAGCCTTTCCCTGGCCACATCTCCCTAATAAGCTGGGTTTAGGAGTCCCCTCTGTGGCCTTTGGAGCCGCTTCAGAAGCTGCTTGAAGCTGGATAGGACCCAGAATTGTCAACAAGCTGAGTAGCCTCTCGCAGTCCTGCTGTGAACTGATTATCACATCTAACAAAATAATTTGCTGGAACAAATAACACTTCAGGCTCTGTTGTTTCAGGTGAAACTTAGTCCTAGTAAGTATAAATTTATAATAACAGCCACAGCATTATGAGTTTCCCAACAGCCAGGCTTAATTCAAACGCGTATTTCAGACCCTTACGGGGACACTCTCATCTTTGTACACTGGGATTTGGGGATTTACACACATAATTCCCATTAACACTAATAGGAGTTACAGTATGCACATATATTCCCCTCTTGATGCAGAGATTTCCCCCTGAGGATAATAACTACGTTTTAAATTCTCCTTCCATGACGGTTTGCTGTGATATTACATACGCTCAGGCATAAGCCTGGGCTTCTTCCAGGAGGGGTGCCCCTCGCAACTCCCCTGGCCGCACACCCGCCCCGGGCCGTCCCCTCCAGCGCGACGTGACTCCCCCGGAACGACACGCAGGCGCTCACAGCAGATGCCGCTAATAATTTAAGCGCAGAAAGCGCCTGTTTGCCTCCGTCCCGGGGATGAAATCCACGTTTGCGAACGCCCCTTCCCCGCTGCCCGCCGGGCCGGAGCGGCGGCGGAGCCCGAGTGCCACCTGCCGGGGGACACCCGCTCCCCGGGCCCCGCCGAGGGGTAGCACCGGGCACCGCTGGAGACTGCCGTTCCCGGCGGAAAACCCCAGCCCGAGGTGAATGGGGAGGCAGAGGGGACGTAAAGTTCGGGCCCAATGCAGCCGAGGCACAAAAAAAAATCGTACAAGGACATGGTGGTGGTGTAGCATCGGGGGCCGTGACGCTTGATGGAAGAGGGAGAAGGAAATAAATATTTCACTCTGAGTCCACACAGAATTCATGTGTCTGAGAAAAAAAAAAAAAAAAAAAAATCAGAGTAAGGTTTCTTAGGGTGGTTAGCTAAAAAAGGGAAAGAAAATGAGAACTGACTTCGTTCTGTTTCCTGTCATTTTTTTCTCAGCCATTAAGAGCACTGCTGCAAAACTTCTATAAGGCACTTCACTTAAACAGGATTTAACCTGATGTTTAAATGAGCTGCCCAATCAAGGCCTGGAGGGTACTAGAATATCCTCTCTAGAAGTGTACTCATTATACTCAGTTGCATTTGAAATGTTTTGCAAACGGCTGCTTGTCTAACGAGATCTACTCACATAAAATGCATTTGTCACATAACTGTAGTGGGGGAAAAAAGGTCATAAATATCGTACTGTGCCTGACCAAAAACAATTCATTGGGTTTCGTTCCCTTCTTGGTGAGTGTGAAGTTGACCCTGCTGAAATTAATGTGTTGATGTTTTTACAAAGTGTGTGTGACAGATAAATCAGATTACGTAAAGGTTGACAGGGCAGTTGCTTTTGAGAGAGACTTTTTGGTTTGCCTTTTTGATGCTGATAGCTTCGATAATATTCAATGTGCTGGTAGCTGCAGTGCTCTCTGACAGACCCACTATGCCCTTAGAGTCAGAGTAGGCTGGTCCTCCTCTTGCACAGCGTAGAAGAGCTGAAGGCAGAGTCTCATTGATCCAGACAGCCCTATGCTGTGCCTAGAGCTGAGATGCTGATGTACACCTTGTATTTCTCTGATTGCTGAACCACAGCATAGCTACAATTACTGCATGAACTCAGAACTGCAGTTCTGTTGTATGTATGAATTGCTAAGACTTTGCACTCACGTTAGTTGTAAAAGGCAGGACACAAATTTATCTAGCAACAGAAAGCACAATGCCCAAATCACCTTTTTCAATAGTTGTTATTTAGCCTAAAATGCACCGTAAAACCACAACCATTTTGTCAGGTTTTTTTCAGCTCCTTTGCAGATCTATCATCAAAGAAATACCAAGTGGAACACAAAATGGTGCGTCCCCACGCATGCTCATACACCAGAGTTTCATCCCTTCTTCATACATTAAGCTTCACTGCTTCATGCAAGCTAAGAATTTGGCCTTCTCTGTATTTTTGTATCTGCAAACAGAAAATCTTTGTTAATAAATCTCTTCTATATACTGTGAAATGCTGGAGAATCTCCCACCTCATTGCAGTTATGTGTATGTTAGATCAGAGAGGTGATGGCTTATACTTAGAGGCTCTGCAGAGAGTGTTGCATGTTATGCTAGCGACACAGCTTTGGCTACAGGCCCTGATCCAAAGCCAGTTGCAATCAAGTAGTCAAAGGTCATGTCTACACAGCATAAAGAAATTGTAATTGTAGCTTGTCCTAGAATTACCCTTGGTAGTTTAAGCCAGCTAGCACGAGAAGGAATAACGCAAGCAAATGTATAGTTGAGAGCTACCACAATAGAAAGGTCTCTAATGTTGGTTGGTGATGCCTCCTGGAACTCATCTCCATACACACGCAGAAGTGGACCAAGTCCATGTCATGTTTGTGCCCAGTGCACCCTGACACCTCCATCCCCCACGTGGCAACCCTGGTCAGAGGGGCAACGGGACCTCCAGCCACCACCCTGCTCCTAGGACGCTGTGGCCAGGAACTGCCTCTTCCCTGCCCCAGATCTCTCTGCAATCCCCCATGAATCACACGAGGCCATGAGTGCCAGAACTAGTGTCTCAACTGCCCCTTGTCCCCAGATCAGGATAAGACTGTCCAAATACCGGCTAAAAAAGGCTGACTGCTAGAAAGGGAGGATTGCAGCTGGTGCCAGCTGCCATTAGAGAAGGGAAAAGTCTAACCTTCATAGCCTGGAGGAGGGCAAAGCTTAAGAATGTGAATGAATTTTCAGAAAAAGAGACAGGAGGTTCTTTAAAAAATTTTTTAAAAATTATTATCCATATAGATCTATATTTCTGTGTATAAATACATATGCACATTTATATTGTAAAAATTAGTGTGTATATGTATCTGTACACATGTGCACTTAAAAAACATATTTACATATAAATTAATATGGTTATACATATATGCATATAATATATTCATATGTCTCTATAAATATTTTGCAGCTTGGCATTATTTTTTTAAGCCACGCTCCATACTTTAGGGCTCTGGATCATTATTTCAAAGCATCTACCTTATTTTAATAGCATGGGAGCTATTCTTGCAATAGTGAGAAGCAGAAAGAAAAAGTTGGTGAAGTGGACTTCTCCCATTCCAGTGTCCAAACTTTTCATCTTAGAGGAAAGTTACTTATTGCCATCCCTCTAAGTTACTGTTCAGACTGTATTTAATTATATTGTATTATTATAATTTTTTAATACAATGACAAAGGTTTTTTGTATCAATATGCCAAAGCAAGAGGATCTCATACTTAAAAAAATACAGGAAAGATCATATATTTCTGCTATACCTGGCTTAGAAATGAAGTGGTTTGCTAGGAACAAAGTCACTGGCTATTTTAGCTCAATATCTGTGAATGCTGCTGGGTCACCCTGAAATTTGGGGCGGGAGGAAAGAAAACAAAGAGGTAGAAGAAAAGAAAGGAGAAAGAAGCTTTACATTGCTGACCTTTCTTGAAGGCAGACTTTCAGCAGATCACTTTGACCTGTCTCCTGTCTACCTGTCAAAATGATTATTTGTTCTTTCACAGTGCCTAGAACAATTGCAGGGTAAGGGTTTGTTTACTCTTTTGCATCACATTGAAATCATTTACTTTTATAATTGTGGACAGCTGGAAAAGGAGTTAGGGAATAAGATAGGAACAAAAATTAAGAGAAATAGAGAGAAGATGAAGGATTTTAAGACAGGGCACCAACCAGCTTTGTGCTTGAGATCACACGACAATCTCTTATTGAACACTGAACACTACCATATAACTTCTGTAGCTGGAAAGTAAATTACTGTTTCAATCAAATGCCTTTTTCTCACTAGAACAGTAATAAACATAAGCAGATATGTTGATCTTTTACCCAGACTTTTATCAGAATCAAAAACTTGGAGGAGGGGAAGGGTTGCTATCATCTGTTCCTGATGTAAGACATGTATCTATTTAGTAAACATCTGAATAGCTTCCATTTAACTATAATTGACAAACATGCTCTGTGTGTTCAGTCCCATGTAAACCCTTGCAAAGCAAAATATAATACTCTGCCTAACTTTTAAAATGAACAAGAGCTTTTTTGGAAAATCTCCTCTCCATTTCCTGGAGTTGTTTTCTTTTTAAAGCCACTGTTTTTTTCTTCTGAGTATACTACTATTGTTTTTATCTTGTTGCATTGTTTTTTAGCAGAATAATGTTTTAAGAACAATAACTTAACGTTTAGGAATAATAACCCTACTGCCTCACGTAGGCACTGCTATTCTTACTCACAAAGCCACACATCCTGTCTGTGAGAGTAACTAAAAGACAATACCTATGAATGAGCTTCAGAAAATAACAAGCATATATGATATTTTCTCAGTGTTGCCACCAGGGCCATTCGGTCTTTTTTGATCCAAGTGTGATATCTCTGTATTATCCTTAATGGCTATTTGTTTCAGCTTTCCAGTTAGTCATGTAAATTTTTCAATATCCAGAGCATTTTGTAAAAAGGAGCCCAGAGCTTAGATAGCTTAGTAAAGAGGAATCTCCTTTTGTTTTGAAACCGCCACTTGCACTTTCATCTCATTTGGCCCAGTTCTCTTATTAGAATACAAAGTGAGCAATTGTTTCCACTTGCTACATAATCTTTCCATAATTAAAAAGTAATCAGACTGCTTTATGGTTTTACTTTTTATAGGAAAAACAAAATACAAGTATTTTGCCCAGAGAACTTTTTTCCCAAGTTCCTATGCAAATATAGGTATAGCTGAGATATATACTTATATCTGAACACTTATCTATAATGTTCCTTTAATCAGAATTACAGGCTGACTAGGGTCCAGCATCAGACAGTATAATACTAGCTTATGCCAAATGAATCTTTCAAAATACTTCTTCTAAGTGTTCATTCATATTTGGGTTGATTTTCCTTTTCCTCTATGCAGGAGGGAGGACTTTGCAGTTCATGTGCATGCAATGCGGCTTGTCAGTAGTCCCCTCCTTCTAGCTCCTGACACATTCCAATTTCTGGTCAGGCCCTTCAAAACGAATCACAAAAATCTGCGCAAATATTTCATTTACTTTATTCAAGTATATGAGAACACTAAAGCTATGTGCCCTTATTGATTGGGCTTTAGTGAAATCAGAGTAAAAATTCATGTACCAGATGATTTTCAGACAGCCGCTACCACAGAACATTTCACTGATGGATGTCACCAAACAGGAGGTCACCCCACAGCATATGCACTCAATTGTGCTGTGGAGCGACTTCATTTGTATGCAGCAAGGACTGTGAAGTATGGGGCTGCCTCTGGAGGGAACAGTCAATCCAGCAAACATTTATGACACTGCAGACTAGTCTGAGGAAGTTTACCTTGCCCTTGTTTGTGTAAAATGTTTTGTCAATCAAGGTTATCTGGTCAAAGCTTTCCTGGAGTATCACCACTACCAGTTCATGGAGCAAAGTGGTGGAGGGACATCAGAGAGAGTTTTTCCAGCGTGTCTTGTGGAATATTTTTCAGAAAAGCTACTGAACCAGGACTTGGGATTTCTGACCTCAGTTTCCAGGGACTGCTTTGGACAAACAAGGAGCTTTTCTGTGTATTGCCAAAGCTTCAGAACAGGATGCTGATCTTCTCCCTCCATTATGTGGAGTAAGGTCATCTCTTTAACACTGTCTGGTGGAAGTGGGACCCTGATCCCAGCTAGGGTCTGTAGACGTTATTTTGTAACACGTTGAATAATGAACATGTAATCAAAGTCTTATTGAATGTTTGTCTGAATAAATTACATGAGGATAGGAAAGGAGAGGTAGATTAATGTCTGTACTGCAGCTTTGGTAGAGGTGAAATCTGAGCCTCGGTTTTCCACATCCCGGACCTCATTCCTGCTCCATTTTGTGAAAGGAATCATTTCTTGTTCTTTTTCTTCAGTGTTAGCAGTGCTGGTTAAGTCACTGTGAATCAAATCCTTTGTTTTCAAGTTCTTCTTATTTTATATTTTCAGTCTCAGAAAATATCTCAAATCAAAGTTAAAAAACATTTCAGATAAATGTAAACATTTTTACTTAACACCAAGCAAATTTTCTTTCAATTGTGAATAATTCTAAAAAAACAAAAACAAAAACAAAAAAACCCATGGACATCAAATTACTTGGAGATTTTTAAGAAATGTCAGTGGTGAATCAGAAAAATCAATTATTTCCACAGGTCTTTTCTTAGCTCTTTATTCTTAGAACCTGCACATCTGTCGTTCCTTTCTCTGCCTCTTTCATTATTTTTTTTCCTTGTACCTGTTCTTCTTCTCCCAAGATCATTTATAAGAAGACTCATCTCAGGTTTGTATTCTCAGATGTATTGCATTTTATCTTACAATCTGCAAACAAATAAAAATCTTTTGTATCTCCTCTATCCCAGGAGGTCAAATGCTTCAGAACTGAAGCCACAGCAGCTCCTTTTAAATATAGTTTCAATGACAAGGGTGGGCTACTTATTTGTGTCTTCATTTGTTGTTTTCCTGAGAAAATAAAGTAACAGTTTGTTAAGTTCTATTGGGTTTTCGTTACCGGAAAAAAAAAAAACGGGGGGGGGGGGGGGAGGGGGGATCTAATGAAAGACATTCAGATTTTTATCTTTATTTTTTTGTAAAACAGCAGTGGGGTTTTTTTGCAGTGGAGAGTGATATAACCAGCCATACCAAGTGCCATGATGAAAATGAGCTAGAAATCAGTGTCTGATGAAAAGAGTTAGCAGGATATATAGGGAAATACAGAAAACTAACGAAAATTATTATGAAAAATCATAAATGGACAGCTTGTGTGTGTATATATGTGTCTCTTTTTTTTTTTTTTTTGAGACGTGCTAATTCACAGGTTTAAATTAGAGCAGATCTAGTAGAAATGAGCTGAAAATCAGCCCCACATTTTCGAAGAGACCTCTTATGTGGTGCCCCTGGTGATGTTTTGTGGAGTAGGTAGATGAGCCCAGGTCCCCATAAGTCAAGAGGGTTACTCCTGGGTGAAGCTGGCTCTTGCACAGCCTGGGGTGTGCAGACCAGCAACACCCCAGTGCAGGAACTGTGGGGGTGTGTACAGGCTGCAGCATACAGTGACAGCAAATTTGGCTGGAGAGGAGCCACACCAGCAAACAGCACATGCATATGTGTGCTTATGTGGAGATTCTGAGGCAAAAATCTGGTAAAGGAGGAAAATGTGCTTAAGGACAGGTGGCTTTCAAGAGAGAAGTCAGCAGCATCGAGGAGAGGGACGTGCCAGAGATAAGTTTTACCAGTGACTCAAAGCCAGCCATTACACCACACTTTGATTAGTTTACCTTCGCAACAGCTCCAGATTCACAAGTTAGGCCGAAGTCCACATCCACGGCTTCCATTTTCTGCATATGAGTTTTGTAGGCACACAGTTACACTAAGTCTGGGCATTTGGATGTCTGCCTGCCCAATGTTGTGTGTTTATTTCTCATTTGGGAATAAAGGCACCAGGTTTGCTCATGGAAAGAAGTGAATGAACTCATTTGCAGGTGCAATCTTAATGTATTCTTAAACTGCTGGCCTCTTTGCCTTTCCAAGTTCAGTTTTATGGTGCTGTTTGGGGGTTGTGTTTTTTTGTGTTTTGGTTCTTTTTTAAATGAGTAGTCCAAAATGTCCCTTTACTGAGATCTCTTTGATCTCCCACAAACTTTTTAACTGGACTTGCCCAATGCTTACCAGTTGCAGGGAGAGGGGGAGAGCAGTGAAGAAAGGTGCACAATGATGATTTGACCATTGGCATTTGGTTCCGAACCTCAGTGTAAACGTGTATTCTTTGTTCTTTCTAGCAATGTAACTTTCCAATCATGTAAAGTACAGCATGCCAGGAAACTTTGTAACAGTTAATTCATTTTTGTGCAGTTCCCAACTGCCAGAAGTCAAGGGAGCAAACGAGAACATAGTGTAAGCCACAGTTCACATGGCTATGCTATAGACCACGAAGACTGTTGATTGATGCAGTGTGAGTTTACCCTCCAGGACACAGCTGAGGTTATTGGTGGGACAAGGAACTGAAGATTGTGTTGCAGCTATTGGCTTCATTCATGAATTGTTAATGTAGAAGAATAAAAGAATTCACTCAAGGCAATCAATTTCCCTTTAAAAATACAACAATTCACCCCAAAAGAGTGAAAGAAGGCTTAAGTGATAAATTGCAGGAATATTGCTTTCACATTTGACACCCATTAGCCCTGTTTTATATTGGGAAAATAGTATCATTAAGCAAAGTAGACAGTGCTTTACAACTATTAGCTTATGAAAAGATTCAGCTACTACATAAAGATAACTGTTATTAAATAGGAACATTCTACAAAGCCTTTAAAGGATAAGAAGCAAGAAAAGTTGTCTTTGGTAGTATAGGTCTTTTTCGACATGCTTTCATGAAAAAAGCACGTCTCACATCTTTAAGACAGAACAATCGGAGCTATTTGATTTGAGAGGCACTTAATGGGAAGCTAGATTCCCTTAGCAATAAATGCATATGCCTGTATAAACTGCAGGAAGTTGCTGTCCTCCTCCAAAAGCACAGAATTGCAGTAATTACTGTGTGCTGAATTCCCACGGTGAAATGGTAGTGACTATTGTGCTGCGCCAGGAGAAGCCATGGAACAGAAGTAGGGTGGTCAGTGTCCAATTCTCCAGGGTTAAGGGCCAAGCTAAATAGTGCCTCCTTCATCCTTGCCAGCCTTTTTAGGCATAAGCTGAAACCGCTTTCACCAGCAACTTTCATCCCATAGTCTTTTTCCAACACAGATCATAAACACTTACTCAGTCTTATAATACACTATCTTTTAAGCCGTTAACCAGAAAATGTGTGACCGAGTTTTAAAACCTCTGCCAAACAAACCTTCTTCCTAATGTCAAGAAACTGCTGTCTTTTCTATCTCCATGTCTAATTTGAGGCAGATAAAACCAACTTCTCACTATGCTTTATCCATCTGTAACATGTCTTCCCACCACATTATACCCCACATGTCCCTAAGAGAGGGAAGCGTATAAGGCTGATAGAGAGGGGGCAGTTCATTTTCTAACCTATGCCCTCCGCATTCTGCACAAAAGGCATATATGTCTATTGAAACCATTAGCCCTCATCCCATGTGCCAGTTTATGTCCTAAAGCAAGGCACAGCAGTATTGCAGATGCAGTGATTTGTGAAAGGAAAGGATGAGAGAAGTAGGATGGTGAGGACTGCATGAAGCATCAAACACAGGAAGAAGGAGAGGAGAATTCAGAGCAAGGGTTAGTTTTTGTACTGAGTGCTGGCTAGAAAAAAAGCCTTAGAGCTCTCATCCTTGCTTTTTCTTATGTCTTATACCTGCTTTCTGAACTGTGGGTATTTAACTACATAATTAGGTTTTTTCCCCTTAATCATTACCCCTATATTTGGGTTATTTTTGAGGTGAAAACATTTCCTAATTTCCTGAGAACTTTCTGTTTTAACGAGTGCCAGACTACTAAGTGGAAATCGCTTGCGATAAGCACTAATCCTTACTGACACCAGGCAAAAAAGGCCTGGAAAGCCCTTGTTACTGGCTTGTAAATGTATGGACAAGGAAGTGCCTTTCATATAGCACGTGTGACTCACATGAGCCTTTGCCCCTATTTTGCCAGCACCCGGTCTTCCGTTTCAATAGCATTAGTTCAACCATCACTCGCCCAAAGATCCTCCCTGTTCTCAACAGTGGTCTTCAGACGCAACTGCTCTTCACCATCTGCCCACCATAGCATCTTCACCAGCTCATTTTCTTCCATCAGTTCCTCCTTCTTTCTGTTTGTCCTCACCTCTCTCATTCATTTCTCTTTACCAACCTTCCTGATCTTCATCAAGCAACAGCTGTCTGCCCCCAGCATCACAGCAAAGCTAAGTGCAGAAGAAAATCTGTGTACCCAATCTCACATCTGAGATAAGCTCCAGCAGCGAGGGGAGACTGGGAAGAGACAGCAATATTTGTTTTTGTTATTGATCAGTATTTCTAATATAGGGATACCTTAGCCTCTCAGTCAAGATAGATATTTCTTTGAGGTAGATGCCAAGTCTTCACCTAGTGAGAGATTTTCCGTGCCTTAAAACTTTTATAGTCCAATAGGCATGACATACTATCCACATTTTGTATTAAGAGTGATTTTCTCCAAGAGCAACATGGAACCATAAATTGAAAACAGTTCTCAGGCTGTATTCACTGCCTCAACCACAAAACCAAGTTTTCTGACTCCTGCAGGCTATTTAGCAATTGGAACTCAGAAATATTTCACAGTCTCTTTTTCTTAGTACCTCTAAATTGGGTCTTACTGAAGCCAAAAAGGTTGTTTCATTCTAGTGGTGTTTGTAACTTTGCTGTGTTTTGTCATGTTTGAGTTCAAGCCTATGTGCCACTACAGCTTTTCTGTGCTGTAGAAGTTTAGTACTTTTTCATCAGCACTAAATTATTAAAAATGTTTAAAAAGTCAGGTCCAGAAGTAAGCGCACTCCTCTGTAAACTATACTGTACCAAGTAACTCTAACGTACTTTGCTTATCTCCTTTCAATATCTACATCAGAAAAGTTAGTGCATCATACATTATGATTGCTGACAGCTATTTTCAAGCATGTCACTGTTTTGAATGAAGCTTTGTACTAGAGCTTCTTGGTAATCAGGAAGGAGGCTACTTGGACTTTCAGATGCCTGTTGTATGCATATCTAAGTGAACCAAATTGTACCTCTGTATATTACAATTATGCTTAACGTCACCATTCTGCCCCACATATTTCATTCTGTCCACTTATCAAGTGAATGAGCAGCACTTTTTTCCCCAGCCAAGCGCTCATACAGCTGTGCTGTAAATTCAACTCATACCCATGTCATTTGCTCCTACACTTCGCCCAAGTTTTATTCAAGTTATCCATAGATTGTTCTATTCTTCCCAGATCAAGGGCATATATTATATTTGCAGTTGCCATTTGATTGGCAGTAAGGATACTATTAGGTGCTAAACAATCTGAAAAAGTAGGTCACATAAATTTGCAGAGTTTAGTTTGCTGAATACCTGTGGAGATTTACATATAGCACATTGTATGGATTTCTTCTAAGCATTCTTTGCCCACGTTGTGCTTTAGAATTATGCAGTGGATGGGAATGTTCTTCCAGCAAAAAACCCTTCATATTTGCTGCAGGACTATCCTGATGCCAGAGCTAGTGTTCCTTGAAATTTGAGCGTGAGCTAGGAAGTGAGTATAAATGGAAGAAAGTGACTTGAGGCCCAAGAACATAATAAAAAATCATGGAAACAGATACCAAAAAAAGTACAGAAAAAGAAGTTATTTCAGACTTAGTTTATGCAACTTTTCGTTAAATATAGTTAAATGGAAGCCTGGAGTAACTCTCTTCTCTCGTCCTCTAAATACTTCTGTAGTCCTCACAGTGCATCGATGTGAGCAATATAGAGGACCAAACTAAGCCCCAGCCTAACACCATTGTTGTAACTCCAAATTGTCAGGTCAGATTGAGGGAACATTGTGCAAAAATCTATAGCCTGTGTTACTGAGGCCCTAGTTTAGATACCATAATGGCCTCTTTTGGCCTGTGAACCTTTGAAATGATCATTCCACTTTTTAAAGAAGACTCTTAAGCATCTTGAGGTCATTGCATTGGGTTACAATTGCGGCTATAAAATGACCAGTAACAAACCAAACACATTTCTCTTTTCTGAAGCATGCTTCTTATGTTGCAGGCACTGCTTCTCTCACTCATTAAAGTGAGATCCCTTATTGCCTAGTATTGTACTGACTCTGTCTGGTCTATTGTATTGTGATAACACTCCTTTGCCCATTGTATTAGGTTAGCACCTCCTTGGCTATAATAAGTATGAAAAAAAATTCAAGGTTTAACTTGTCAAATGGAACTTTTCAGTGACTTATTAAAAGAACCCCTGCGGTATTACAAAATGCAGGTTTTCTGTCATCTAACTAAAAGATCCCTTTAGAAACCTTCATTTTTTTATGTGTGTAAAGACAATTTCTTCTAGTGAAACTCTTTGATTCTTCCCTGAATGAAATCAAGTGTTTTAAAACTTTTTGAGGTGCCCCAAAGGCTCACTTCTATACTATGGAACGTGGAACGTGAAAGACTATGAACCTCTCACATAATCGTCACATAGACACTTTGCAGTGTGCTCCTGGCAGCAATCGTTCATTACATACTGCAGGCTTTCATAAAAAAAGAAAAAAAAAAGAAACCCAAACAAAAAAAAAAACACCACCAAAAACTGAATAAAATCAGGGAAGAAACAACTGTGAACTGTGTGTTTCTTGATCATGAGAATTTGAGGGAAGCAAAGCTGGAGAGAAAGCAGTTGTCAGAGATTGTTAATGAGGTTAAGATGAATTGTTGCTGGAGACTTCTTATCGAATGAAATAGAGTAAGAAACAGAAATGTGGAGAGAGATGGCATTCCTGTTAACCTCCTTCAAGCAGATATTCCTTAAGTGTTGTTGTCTGTTGTACTTCACAAGCAAACAGTTACATTTATTTGTATGAGCAGAGCTCGTAAGTCAGCATTCTTTTATCTCCCACTACATCCCTGTTGGGAGCGCTTTCCTCCCACCACAGCACATGAATTAGTGCCCGCAAAGTAAGTTGCTGTGGGTGAATCAGGTCCTGGACTGTCTTCTTACATATTTTGTGATTCTCCCTTTCTCTTTATCCCTTTATTGTAATGCTGAGCTGAAGCTGGGCTTTTTCCCTTTTAGAGTCCCTGTGGCAGCCATTAATATACATGGTAATCAGCACAGAATACACACAGGGAAAACAGAGACTATTTTATACAAATTACTTTGCTTTGGGTTTGGGGGGTTGCTTGCTTGCTTTTTTGTGGAGCATTCTGGCTTATTTGTTTATTAGCGACATCTATGGTAAACACAAGACCAGTTTCGTGAGCAGTTTGGGAAGACAGTGCATCCAACATCTGTGTGAGTGCATAAAGGAGAGAAGGGAAGGGACAAGGTCAATGTCAAACTTGCTCTCACAGTGGCATAGTCAGGCCACCACAGGAGGAAGTAGCAGCACATAAAGGATGGTTTAAATGCAGCTCCACTTCCATTCTCTGGGAAGCTCAGAGGAGTACTCCTCTGTCTCCAGTTTTATTCAGTCGTCTTCATAGTTAGTACAGTTTAAGTCTCCGTGAAGCAATGCAAATTAGTGAGAGGCTTAGAGGACTGCAGCATGGGCTGTTTAAGAGATCAAGGAACTATCTGAGGGGTACTGTTGCACTGTGCTTCTCATTCAGCTTTGAGTTTGGGACAGAGTCACTGTGTCTATAGCGCCACAAAGAGACAGGCTGAAAATAGTGAGAGATATTAGAATAACTTTTCTAGATAAGAAAGACAAGCCAACTGGGAAAAACAGAATATATGAAATTCAGAGGTCTTCCAGAAGAGCAGAGTAAGGAAAAGAAAATACCTGAAGCTCTCTTATATTGTTCTGAAGGATCTGGGGAGGGATCAAAGAGGAAAAAAAAGTTGCTTTTTGGTTCCTTTTTTTCTGCATTGTACACTTGCTCCTGGCTTCAGATAAGAGGCTGAAGTAGACACCTTTTTCCAGCCTTCTTGTCTGAAGAATTTTAAATGGGCTTCAGAATGAAAAAGTAGAATTTTCTATATATATATATCTTTTTTATTGTGTAGCTTCAAATTATTCTCATTTGTCTCCAGAGTAGTTTTTGGTATGTATTTATTTAAATTGTTTAAAACCTATCTATCTTCTTCTGTTTACAAGGGCAAATCCAAGTAATTTTTCCCCAAGACAGAGAGATAAAAATAAACTAATTACTGCTGAGGTAATAAAAAGGACAAAATATCACCTGTGCATTTTGGTTTAAATCCCTTTTTCCCTCATGTTATTTTAATCTGTCTATTGAAGAGACCTAATAGTCTTTCTGTAAAAACAATAGGTTTCCAATTAAGTATCATTAGTGGGACAAAAACACCTGTTTTGGGTCGAAGATCTTATAAGGCTCCAGAGCCAAATGAGTGACAGTGAGGGCAAAGTGCTATGACGAGAAATCGAACGGCTCCCTCCCCGGGAAGTCCGGCGTTTCTTCCCTCTCTCCAGATCAATCTGAAGCTGTTGTCGGCTTCCTGTGTGCCTCGTGCTCTTTAGCAAGGCTCCCCTTATCTCTCAGGGTCAGAGAATACTCTCATGAAGAACATGGCTGCTTGCCTGAACCTGCTGTTTCATACAGTTCCTAAAAGTCTTCTCCTCACCCCTTGTACCGCCTTTCATTGTAGGCAGCTCAGGCTGACTTCAGTGACTATTCTTCCTATTGTTTCTGAAGAAGCACACTGCTTCATTTTGCCTTTGTCCATGGTCTTTGGCACCTTATTTCTCTCGACCTGGGGTCGATGCCATGGAGGTCACCCACAGATTTTGAAGATCTGTCCACAGGTCTTATTCTTCCTGAGAGGAAGAGACAATTTACCCATTAAATGGCAACAAACTCCCTTTTGCTGTAACTTCAGGATGAAAAGGCAGACTGTTTCAAGCCCATTGCTAAACTGCTCCTTAGAGTCAGAGAACTGTCTCTAGAAATACCTTTAATGGTCTTCATTTCAATGTACTTTGAACCTGCCGCTTCAGTAATCATCTTCTTCAGTGCTAAGGTTGACTCACATACCTGTGGTTCCACATGTAATGTAGACAGTTCTGTAATTTTAGAGCCTATTAACCACTAACTTACAAGTCTATGGTAGTTTTATTTCATGAATGCTTTGTGAGGCTTGGGCTGATAGCCTATTTGCTTGTTTTCCCTTTTTTATTGTTTCCCAGGTGACTGGCCGGGCTTCTCAAACTGTACTGTGAGATCGGTTTCTTTTCCATGCTTCATTAAGGCAGAGAATTTGTTACCCTCTCTTCAGACATTGCCTAAGTCTTGGTACATGCACTGCTGTCACTCTCTTTTATCTTTTTCTATACATTTCCCAACACGTTGGGTGAGTGGAAATTTACAGATGGAGCTGCTGATGTGCTTTCATGTTGAGCATATTTTCCTTTACAGCTGTGTGTCTCATATTTTAATTTCCCTTTGTTGTTACCAGCAGTTACTTTTATGCCTGGGAGATGAGCTGTTCCCACACTCCTCCATAGCTTCTCCTAGCAGCATTTCTTTGTAGTTTGGTTAGTGAGGAGAACTGAAAGGTTATAGGGCTGCTACCTTCCAGAAAGACATTGAATTATTTAGTATCAACAATTCCATCTAAAATGATAGAATCTTTTGACTCCAAGTTTAACAATGGCACTGCCATCATCTATTAGAACAATGGCTCGAGCACACTGCTGCTACAGAAAGCCCAGGAGCTGTCTGGAGAGCCTAAACATGGACAGAATTCCAAAAATCCTTAATGCTTATGAGTAATAGTTGCACTGAGAAAGAGATTTGAGCTTTATAAACACCCAAAAATGTCCTAGTTAAGAATCTTGGCCGTGTTAATAGGCAGTTCTGCTGAAACTGTGTGTGAGATAGCAGCCACAGGCACCTGCACTGAAGAGTAGTTGCCAGTGGTGGCTAGACCAAGAACACAAGTGGTATAGGCTGTTTGTAAAATTAGTAAGGAGTTAAAAGAAATATATGTGTTATTATACCTTAAAGGGTTATGTGCTGCATGTATTTATAAGTGCACAAGTACAGAATGGAGTGGTAAAGTTGATGTTTCCTTCAGAAAATTCACAGATGTGTGATTCCAAATAGTTTTACTGGTTGTAGGAAAGGTCTTAAATCAATCTTGAAATTAAGATGATACCAAATTTCCAGTTGCTTGTAGTTCGTCCAGTTCTCATTTTAAGTGTCGTAGTGTCCAGAAATTCTGGGAAAATAAATAGGAATGTTTGAATTTTGTACTAAATTCAATACCTAATACTAATACTTAGTTTTCTTTGTGTTTTGCAACATAAGCACTCAATTATGGGGTTCAGGCACTAATAATCAGTTCAAAGGTATTTAGTTGCTAGAAACATCTAGAAAAATAATAAGGCACCATCAACCAAGATTTCCTCTGTCAAAAAATGTAAAATATTGGGTTAGATACACAGCTGGGGTAAACTGACCCAATCAGTTTATTATGTCCAATGTCAGTTTTTAGACCAACATTGTTTGTTAATCAGTGCAGGAATTCCTTGAAAATTAAATTCAGAAGTTGCTTTCCCAGTCATTTGCCTTTGAACACCAAGAAAATAACAATATTCCTAGTGTCTTCTCCAGAGATGAGCAAAAGGAAAGTAATTTAGATATTACTTAAAAAAATAAATAAGAGATAAGAAACTGGATGGTTTCTGAAATAAAGTCTTAAAGACCTTTTTTAAATGTTGTGAGAGGTACCTATGATAGATCAGATTTTCAAGCCCCTATTCATATTGAGAACTATTTTATTCCTTGAGTATTTGCACTGAAGTTACTGTGATTACTCAAAGAGCAAATTAGTGTCAGTATATACTAGATGTAGCTCCAGTTAAACTCTTTGAACAGATACCATTAACTTCAGTGAGGGGTTGAGAGTGTAGTGAGCCAGAGTCTGCCTTTAACTTTTGCCTATGTTCATACTAAAAAGTGTTGAAAATATAATTTGAGCAGTTAAACAGGCAGGCTGCAGGCATCATGCTGAAGAACAGCATTTGTTGTGTTCTGGCCATGTTAAATTCTTCCTGCAGCAAGACAGTCTTTATCACAAGTTAGAATTTTTCCCAGTCAGATGGGTATGAAATTTTCTGCAAGATGGGAGAAAATGCAGTTGTGTAAGAGGGCAAGACACTAGTCAGCTAAAAATTGCAGGCCTGGATCTGCATCCAGATCCCACATCTCCTGGATATAGGAATTTGTTCAGCCTTCATTCTTTATATTAGGCGGAATAAATTAGTTCTTCATAGTCTTAGCCAAAGGTGTGTTCAAAAGTTAAGTTGGTCCTCTGATGTTTATGGGCAATATGGAAACAGCACTGTAGTGAGTCTACATTCCTTGATAAGCAGTTATGAACATCAATGTTCCATTTAATATTTTGAACTGTAATTGTCTTATACAGAAAATGGTATTATGATTAATACATGCTATAGTGGGAATAATCATGTAGCAACTTTCTTTCAAGTTAATGAAACATATGGTGCTCAATTTATTACTGAATTAACTTTCACAGTAAGTTAAGAACAAAATTATGTTCCTATTTTTATATGGTGAGACCTTTTAATCTTTGGAAGTCAAAGGCATTGATTAAATACTGGTAGGTGATTTGGCGCTTTTTTTTGGCTTTTTTCTTTTTGGAGGGTAAAGTCAATGCCTGTTGTTTGAACTGGCAGAGTATTATCTGCTCCTTCCTAGGGAATCATACACTGCTTATCTTATCTGACCCATGACCTAATGTCACAGTGACCCAGTGCTGTGAAGCTAAGGTACCACAGACCTCATATATTCTGTACTGAGAGTAAGTTCATAGTGAGCTTCCTCCTGATACCATAAACTTATCTAGTACTCTGACACTAGAAAGTGATGATCCAGATCCATCATGTTCTTGCAGTGGTTCTGTGGTATAAGGGAGTAAGTCACTAAGGTGAAGGTCTATAAAACAGAAAAATAGTGATCATTATGCCTGAGAATATTGGCTTCCAGGAAAAAAAGTCAATGCTCTCACATTTTGGTAGAACCACAAAATAAGTAGCCATTTGGAGAATTCATTATATGCTTGTACAAATCTACACTTTAAAAAAAAAAAAAAAAAAAAAAACACCAAATGCCTTTCTTAGGAGAGTCTGAATTTTTGCAGCTCTAACATACTTGGCCTAAAGTAAAGAAAAAGAAAGAATTGAGAATTTTCTACTTTCTCAGATTCTCCCACCAATGACTCAGGCCTTGTTCCTCCAAGAATAGAAAAGCATCTTCCCAGAGGACTGCAGAGGACAGTGGGCCTTTTTCTGAAGTGGCAACTTGTTTATGCTCTTACAGTGATGGTTGTTGATGCCAAGTCTGCTAAAACAGGTATGTTCCCTCTTCCTGCTGTACATACCAAGGCACATGGGATGGCCTGGAATCTCCTCACCTCCCCGCTGTAGTACCCACATTTTATACAGACAGAGTATGTTAGAATAAATTACACAAGTCTTTTTCTCTCTGGATAAGTTACTAGCCATGAAAGCTCTAACCAAGCATGCAATTACAAGCGGTACCTCAGTGTACAGTAGAACATCATTTAATGCAGTGCAAAGAGCTCTCCAGTGTCCTATATGTGGAGTCACCATTTCAACCTCAAAGTGACTGAAGTGGAGACAAGACAAGACCAGATTTCAGGGCTACCTCATTTCCCATCAGTACAAATGCCACAGCAACTAATCACTCTGTGACCATGAAGTCTAAGTTAGGGTTAAGATAAACTTGGAGAAGTTATCTTCTAGTGCAATAGAATTACATAGCAAACACCAGTCCTCAAATATGACATGACTCAAATCTCAGGTGGCAAGCTGTCTAACATTTAACCATACTGAATGGCTTGGGAAATAGTGTATACTGAATAGGGGGGGGCGTAATCCTGAAGCCACTTAATCAGTATGCTGATTGATGAGCCAGTGATGATAGCGACAACGGTGGGGTGTTAGGCTTCAGAATGTGTTTTCCATATTTGAATGGAAATAAAACCCTTTGAACATCTTAGTAAAGCTAAGTTATATCAAAATGATCTGTTTTCAGATTGAGAATGGCAGACCTAAATTCCACATTCTCCCTCTCTTTGTCTTAGTATCTTTTTTTTTTTTTTTTTTTTTTTTGGAAATGACAGGCAAATCCATGCTAGGTGCTATAAATATAGATGAACAACATCTTTCAAACTATGCAAACTCCAAAAGCTAGACAAAATACAAATAGCATTTCTACCTCTTTCATTTTGCAAACCTTGTATCCAGTTCCCACTGTTACCACTCCATTGGTGGTGTGCCAGCATCAAACTGGGATAGCAGCAGGGAATCAGGCCTGTTGGGTTCTTTCTAGTAACAGGAATGGAAGTCAAAAAAAAACCAAAAAGCACCTTTTAGACCAAGTTAATGTAACCAAATCCCTTTGTGAATGTACTGGAATCAGCATATGGCAATTTAGCCCAACCCAGAACACATTCTTATTCATTATACAATGTCCAGGGTCTCTGGAGAGAATATCGAACATTATCTTGGAGGCTATGCTACAATGGCAACTGCTAAATATTTTGGAAAAAAAATTCAATGAGTGAATGCTAAATATGAAATAGGTGTGAATTATTTTTTTTTTCAAGTAAGGTTCCTTCATCTTTAGAAATGAGGAAAACTGAAGGCTAAAAATCACTTAGCTTAGCCAACTGATTATATCTATTTTAGCCTGCTATGGTTGCTTGGGAGCTGTTTTGCTAATCCCTGCTTTGTCGTTAGGCTATATATTAGCAGGATGGAAATGGCATCACTGCACCATAATTCAGCAATATGAATACAGAACAAGGAGAGTGCAGAGCTAGCGGCAGCAGTACAACAGCAGATAATAAGACTCTGTTACTCAAGCAGAATGTGTTATGTAAAGACAATTGCAGTGTAGAAGCAATAGCTCTAATCAGGTTAATTAGGCTGTATTCATGTTTCATTTATGGTGCAAGTGCCCTGTAAATTCAAAGCAGTCTACCTTCTCTTATTGTACAGCCATCGTGCTTTCTGTACCACTCAACACCATATATTTTCTTCCTTTAAAAAAAAAAATCCCAAGATATTTCCCATAGCTTTTTTAAGAATTCCTTTTCTTCATTTTTTATGGCTAAGAAAAAGAAAAAAGAAAGGAAAAGATACCGGTTATGTATAAAGCCCATGCTCACATTAAATTTCTTTCCTCCGCAACCAAATTAGGCACTTGGAAGTTGTTTGTGGAGGGCCTGTTTAATTGCATTTTATTTATTTTTAATGTATTTTCTTGCTTACTAACATGACATGTTGAATGTTTAAGAAAAGTTGTATTGGCTTTAAAAAGTGTGGCTCTCACCTTTCCTCCTTTTATCCATTTTCTTAAAGTGATAGATTGCCTGTTTATTTCCTCAGAGCTAGCTGGAGGGATGCATCTGCTTTGGAGAAAGGATTATAGCCCAGCACTGTGACCCTCAAACTCTAGCTGTGTCTCCTTTCCACTTAGCGAATTTATTAGGTTGTCCCTTTGAAGTAATAATGGGTACAGCAATTCTGAGATCACTTTCTCCTCATCCCCAAGAAAACAAGCCTGGGTAGAGAGGAGCTATTAAAGAGAGCACGTGCTGCAGGTGAAGAGAACATGGCAGCCAGCACAAACTTAATTATTTTAGCTAACTGTCTAGCAAACAGCTGTCTACATTCTGATTGCAAGCTTAGATTCAGTGTTCCCCATTAAAAAAAAGAAATGCACTACTTTCCCTACCCAGTTAACACTGGGTATAAAGCCTTATATAAATATAAAGCCTTATATTAAACTTGAAAAATGTTATAGCTCCATTTTAATACGTATGTGTCCCTTAGACATTATTCCAATATGCTGATAATAACAATGTTTAAATTAATAGTCTCACTTAAATAGTTCTGTGTATATATGTTATAGTTCTATAAGATATATAGATATTCTTACATATTTTGTCTTGTGGAAGGGTGGCTAGTTGAGCACGACAGCACAATCTTGCTGCAGAGATCAAGCTGTGGCACTGATGAGCATTGCCATAAAAGCAGGGTGACCGAAGCGGGGGGATTTTGCATGTTACCGCTTACAGTATTACACTGCTGCTGTACACTTACTTCCATTCTGGCTGCAAATAATGTGACTGCTCGTAAGGCATATCTAACTGCATTTGACAGTGCCTATCTGCCAGCCAAGGCATGCTGCTGAATTTCACAGGGCTTGCAAACGTGGTGCATCTTGTCATATCTCACACTTTAGTTAGCACCCTAGAAGAAAACATCAGGGAAAATCCAAGTGCACTTAATTTTTCTCCATCTGAATCCACAGTGAACCAACACCCCAATCATTACTCTCTTGTAGCGGTTCATATCTCTATCATATATTTGTAAATATTTTCCTAGACACACGTTTCATTTCAAGGAAGATCTGACTACTACAATACAGTTGTGTATTTTTCCCTTTATGAAAGCAAGCTGCAATATTAAAATTCTTGAGGTTTCTAGAGGCATCAATAGCTAAGGTGTCCAAAGGAGACAGCCCTCCTTCAGCTTCTGGCTTTCCCCTGTTTGGCCAGCCAGCACAGCTGTGGGGAGCAGCAGCAGCGAGCCTGCTGCATCCCTGACTCCAGCTCAGGTGCACTGGCACCACCATAATAAACTTCATTATTCCTCAGTCTGGTGGCATCACTCCAAGTAAATGAAGTAATTGTGTAAAGGGACTGTTTGATGGGGCCTGCAGTAAATATATTCTCAGGCCCAATGATGGAGGCCTCAGGACCTGTGCTCAGGTTTCACCCTTCTCCTCCCTGATGAATAGCAACAGCTGAGAAAACCTTGTTCTCCTCCTGGAGGATAAAGCCTAGCTGCCTGACTATGTGCATTACTTGCAAGCATGTTTTACCTTTCACAGCCTCAAGGAAATACCAGATATACATTCCTGAGCTCTCCTTCCTGCCCCTTCAGTAACCCTTGTACCCAGGTGGTTTTTTATGTGATATTTAATTTACCATTTGACCAAAAAGACAAGCTTAAATTCAAAGTAAATGTTAAACACTTGCAAAAAATATGTATAACTGAGGTGAGGGAGCAAACTCCCTCCTGATTTAGTTTTTGCTAAGGATTGGTCTAAATGTTATTACTGCAAGTAGGAAATTCTGGATATATTTTCCCAAGAGTGGCAGCAGCCAAAGCCTTGTGAGAACCCACTGAGAAGGACCCGATGCTCCAAATTCACTGAGATCCTTCTGGAAAGGTAACTCATTTTTTTATTAGATTCTTCTCATAAACAAAGAAATTCATTTCCCTTCTGTTTTCATAGTATAAACTTTGACCATTAGCCAGAAGCTAATGCGAAGGTCATACTGGCAAGATCTGTCTTCCCAGGTGTGAGTAACAAGATATGCTTGGAAAGACAGCCATGGTGGATACTATGGAAAGGGAGTTTCTCATTTCATATCTACAAGCTCTAAGGTATCTCAATCCTAAATCTATGAGATCAATCATAACTTCTCCTCTAAAAGTAGAGTTTCAATGTGATAGAACAAGGTGTCTCCAAAGTTGTGGCTCTTAGCAAGAGCAGAATATCAGGAGACTGAAGACATGATTGGAGAAAAGCTAAATTATGATTGAGGAACTATTTTTATTTAATTTTACATTTTAATTATTTTTTTACTATATTTTTACTGTATAACTATTAGGTGGATGAATGGGGAAAAACAGCAAGCAAGTTGTTTTGAAAATGAAATCTCTATTTCACATGGGAAGTAAGTTAGTTGAAATCATGAGCACATTGGAAGTAGTCAGCATTTGTGACCTCAGAAATGTTTATTTTTTGATTGATCAATATGCATTCTAAAATACGCTTATTTGTCAAACCAACATTCCAAAAGAAACATGTGATAGCACACACCTTTATAAAAGGGAACCCAGCATGTTCACTTTTACTTTATCCCCATCATGAGGGGCTTCATATTAGCCCTGGTTTTAACCCTGGTGGGTAAGTATCTTCCCTGCTTTGATGAATTTAAAATGATAGATTCAGGAAGAGGTTTTAGAATCTAAATATAGTTCAATTACAAACATGAACTCTAACACTGTATAGAAAAAATATTTTATGACTTTTTTTTGTTGTTTAGGGAAAAAAGGTTTTTTGCTATGTGCTGAACTAGAAGTAAAGTTAATTAGAAAGAGTTCTGCCATATGTACAAGATGAGATATAGCCTCTCATACTAAAATACATTAACATTTTGGGGTTGGTTTTTTTGCTTTGTCATTTCATTACTCTTTTTTTTTTTTCCTTCTCTTTCAGGGAGCCAGCATCTTAATTACCGTAAGTAATTTTCCTATCAGCTAATATAATTATAACAAGTGAAGTTCAAAATAGAATCTGAAAAGTATATCAATGTTTAATATAATTTTACAACAGCTAATTTTGTTCAGGTGTAATACAAAAATGAACAGATTCATCTTTTTTTTTTTCCATACATTCTAATACAGGTACTTAAATATGTTCTGTACAATCTCTATAATGTTTTATGGGAACCATTTCTTTTCAGAACCTGATTTCAGTGAAAACAAGGTTTATACATTTAATTATGAAAGCATACTTCTCAGTGGACTTCCAGAGAAAGGACTTGCAAGAGCTGGAATAAGGATAAAAAGTAAAGTGGAAATTAGTGGTATTGGGCCAAAACTTTGTCTTATAAGGGTAAGAAAATGTATTCAATTTGAAGATAAAAGTCTCTTCATACTTGATTTCTCTTTTAAGCTTTTGGGAAATAATTAAGTTTCATCATGTGTTGTGCTTACTCAGGGAGAAAGTAACTAACACTATTATTTTTTATGCAGTGCCCTAAATTCTATTTGCACTTTGCCAGGTAATTCTCAGCTCAAGCCAACCTTGGGCTTGAAGGATTTCTTCTGCTTTGTGGTCAGGGAGACAATGGAATGTAATTTGAAATGCACAATAATTTATTACTGGATCAATCCAATTGTTCCAAACTGTACAACCTAGGATTATTTAATCAACTGATTTCGTAACCAGCAAACGAAAGCAATAAAACATGCGACAGTAGCTGGATGTGATTCAATATTTAGCATAATTAATGTCATCTGGAGGCTTCTTTTTCTGCAGAGTCTCAAATGACATTCTTTTTCACCCTCAATTGTATATTTTTACTGCATGCTGAGTAATTACTAAGAGTTCTGATTAAGTGAAAAACACTTTTGCCTTCAACAGAAGCCTATACATGTTTCTAATGAATGTATTGAAATGCACTCTTCAATTGCTTTACACAAACTCCACTTAGTCTTGTATATATGTGGAAGAAAAATGATCTTTTTAAACGCTTTTATTTGGCAAATTGAAAACTGCCGATTAAAAAGACTGGTGACTGTCTAATAAATGCTTGTAAATGCTGTCGCCTTCCAGCTTGAATTAGCCTTCTGTTACTAGGTAGTTTTATAAGTTCAAACTATAATAGATCTAGACAGGAAACATTGCTTTTCCATGACCTTTGCAAATGTCTGGATATTTTTGCAAAAAGACAAGGAAATAAGAGCCACACGTCTGCACTGGTGAGTACAGGGCTTCTCTGGCAGAGAGGAGGCAGAAGCAGTCTTGTCTTCACCCCACAGCCTACCCCATTTCTACCCAAACAGCTCTTGGTGTGCCAGGGTGAGTCTTCACCAAAAATTGACTCCCGTTCCCTGAAACCTTCCAGTACTGCTTCATGTGCCCTTGTGCACTTGGGAAAAAGTTTCATTTCCAAAACTAAATACAGAAAGTATTTCAGACAAGAAAAAGAAGAGAAAAGAAAAAAAAAATCATGATATTTGGGGGCAAGTTCTAAGCAAAACGTAATGATACATTTATTCCCTTCTCCTCTGGGAGAAGTTTATTTTGCTGCTGTTATATTTAAATTAGACAGTTTGGAGGGATGGTTCAGGGAATTAATCTTTCATCTGTAGCCTACTAGTTCACATTCAGCCCTAGCAAAAAGCTATGTTCCCTGGGCAGTTTCCAGCTGACAATTTTTTCATCGCAAATCCACAAGTAAGAATTGCCAGCTGTGTTCAAAACCTAGCAGACAGCATAAGTCCTGACGGGGCCCTGAGGGCTGGGGAGAACTACCTCGCCCTGACCCTGCAGAGCAGTCCCAAACCTGCCCATATGCAATATGCCAGAAGCATGTCCAAGAGGCGGCATGAGGGATTTGCTCCATAACAGCCTCCTCTGTAAGCTTCAGTTACTGAGGTTGGCAGTGATCTCCACCAACAATAACAAAAATAAATACGAAAGTGCAGTCTCCAGCGATTTGCTGTGTGAGGATTTAGTTTGTGTGGCTTTTTGAGAAATTAATCCACGTCTTGCATCACATCGCCAGCCTGAGGTGTCAGAGAAAAGTCTCTTTAAATTGTCAAAATATATAGAAGGGAAGGGTCCTCTGAGAAACTAAGCTAAACATGCCCCATTCCCATGGGGTAGAAACCATTTGAGTTATGCGTAGTTTAGCACAACTTTCTACTTGCTTGGATGTGCCCCGGGTTGAGGCTGGAGCATGAAGTGCAGAGCGGGGTTTGGGGCAGTGCCTGAGCCTTCGGCTCCCCTGCAAAACATACAGGGAAGGACAATTTTGGTAACCTGCTCTCCACTGCTTAAACTAATTGTGACTATCTGGCTGGCCCAGCAGCCATGTTGTTACTCATTTCCGATTGCTGTTTGTGCACTGCAACCCCAGCAAGGGGGATGACAGAGTTCACAACAGGAGTTAATGACGCTTTATGCAACATTAGCTTTCCCCTGCAATTTCCTGCCTACTGCTTCCTTCCATACTACTTTTGGGTAGCAACCTGCTTCATGCAGCTCTTCTCTGGCTCGTTTTTCCATACAAGTCAACCTTTGGCAATATGTATTTTCTATGAAATAGAACAGAGTGCAGTGACTGTGGAAATATCACAGTCATTTACATTAATCTCCTTTCATATATGGGAATATGTATATTGGTACTAACTATGCTAAATGACAACTTTTAAGTTTTCCCTTTGAAGAGGCTTTGCGTTATTTAAAAGTGTATTTTTGATGTGAGTAAAGCTGTAGATGCTTGTGTGCTTATGTGCAGTTAACTTAAAAAAGTTAACTGAAAAAATTAAAGAGAAATTATATTCCCCCTTTCTTCTAGATTCACTCAATCGAAGCAGCAGAGTACAATGGTGTCTGGCCTACCAGCTCATTCTCTCGATCACTCAAACTGGCCCAGGTACTAACTGGGCAACTTAGTACTCCCATCAAGTTTGAGTATAGCAATGGCCATGTTGGAAACCTTATGGCTCCTGATTCTGTCTCGGATGATGGTCTGAACATCTACAGAGGGATTCTGAACGTGCTGGAGCTAAGCCTAAAGAAGATGCAGCATTCATACAGCTTACAGGAGGTAAGCTTTCTGTTTTGGCCATTGTGGTCACTTTGTAAATAAATGAGCCTTCTCTTCCGGGTTCTTCTACCTCATTTTCTGAATTCATCCTTGACATAAACTTCACTAACAAGAAACACCTAAGCTCAGGAAATCGTGATTAAGTTGTTCTTATGGGGCGACGTTTGATGGAACTGGAGCTAAACAGGACAACAGAATAGCAGATTTTTAACCTGGCTGATCAAAATGTTTCAGAAAATGTATTAGCTGTATTAGACCCTTAGAAAATCTGGCTTGTGATTCTAGAGAAAGTAAACTCCTGTGAAAACTGAAGCCTACATAAAATTTGAATACTGTATTAAAACAAGCTTAAACATACAGCACAAGATTAAAGCTAAAACAACAGTAATTTGATTTTTTTACCAATCATATATACTTTAATCTCTCATAGCTCCTCTTTTAGGAAGAAAACAGTATATATGCCATGACATTACTTTAATAGCTTTGACAGTTGCAGTTGACGCTCTATTGGAATTTCCACTGGTTTTCAGCTTTTAATATCTTAGTCAAGGTAAATCATCTGATATTACTATTCACCAGAGAAATTGCAATGTGTTTAGTTTTTGCAAAACCATATTTACATTGATTAGACTACATTCGATTCAGAGATCAGCAAAAACCTTGAAATTATTATACTTTCATGTTATTTTTATTGAAAATGCAGACTGGAGTAACTTTAATTTTTAAAAAATTTATTTTTATGTAAGTAGAGTTGTTTCTGGGAAAGGAACTATATGATTTAATATTTTCACGCTGTTTATTGTTGCACATAAAAACCCAGCGGGTGGTGTCATATATTCTGCTGTGCTCTTTTCTCCTATCTAGTTTTACATCTTCATTCTTTCTGATTCAGTTAGCAATATGTCCTGCTCTCACTGCTGAGCAATATATGTGACTTCACCTCTTAGATTCGTTTCTAAGTTTTCTTTCCTTCCTCGGACAGCAACTGATTAATGAACATTGGCAACCTTGCTTCACAATCTCAAGACACTCTGTAAAGGGAGACAAGCGTTATTAGTTCCAAAATCTGAGCTGCAGAGAGGCTTAAAGGACTAACCTGGGAAAGTCTACATAACATCCAGCAGAGTGTAGGGTAAAGGTATCTGAGCTAGCTGTGAACTCTACACGACTAGGAAGTCCAGCTAGGCAGGAGGCTACTTCATCCCACTGAGCCTGGGGGCTCGACATTCCCATTTGAAGTCTCGATGTCCCTAGCACACCCTGCAGAGGAGCACCACACCTGTATTTGCAGAGTACAAGTCTTTCAGAAAGCTTGGACAATTCTTATTTCTAGCTCTTACAAAAGCCACAGTGTCTTCAGAAATACTGCTAAGCTGAAGATGAAGTGGGTATGTCTTGCCTCCCAGCCACCACATGACCATTTTGCTCTCTGACACAGCCCAGAGCTGCTCTCTGGAGTGGCTATACTATCAATAACAATAAAAAAGTCATGAAAATAACCCTTCCTCCTAAAATGCAATCAAATATTTTCCTCTCCAAAAACCTCCTCACTGACTGAGGAGATTTAAGAGGTCTTATAAATATATACGCTTGAAATATTATTGAAGATCTGAGCTAAAACCGCAAACTCAAGAAAACTCACAATAAAAACTCTGCCATCCTGAAATTCTTTTTAATTATTGCTGTTCGTATTGTGACAGATCATCTGATATTGCAAGGCCTGTTCCATAAGTATTTATAAGCTGTCTATAAAAGCAAATTTTAAGGGAAGAATGTCATCTCCAACCTTAAAATACTTTGCTGTTGAGATTTTATTCTGATTGATCAAATTATTTTGGCACTTTTTATTAATATTCCTTAAATTGTATTTCATAATCGACAGCTCTAACTGGAAATTGCTACTCACCTTTTCTAAGGCTCCAAATCTTGTCTCAGTGAAACTCTTGAGATTTCTAGTTCTCAGTGTAACTCTGATTTGGCTTATTGGAAATCTGTACATGTGAAAAAGAGATGAAAGTAACAATCATCCCCATTTTCCTTCTGAAGAATACCATAAATAAAAAAGAATTTATTTCTATCAGGAATTTTGAAAATACAGAATTAAACAGGAAAGCCCATGTGGGGAATTGATGAAGCTTTGTGTACACGTGAACTTCTCTGATCATATTCTCATTTTTGCCAGGCTGGGATCGGAGGTATTTGCAACACAACATATGCAATCCAGGAAAACAAGAGAGCAAACTTAGTCTATGTGACCAAATCCAAGGACCTGAACAGTTGTGAAGAGAAAGTTGAAATGGCCACAGGTTCAGCGTACACTCATCCGTGCCGGACCTGCCAGCAGGTAAATTGGAGTAGTATTACATATACATATTTTATATTGATATACAGGGAGCCATTTGGCATCCATGATATCGCTTGCTTTGTTACATTTAAAATGAGAGAAGAGTCAGATCATCTGTGTCTAGTTATCAACATTTTATTTCTGTGTGAAAATCAGATCCACAGAGCAGCAGAGGTCCGTGCTGCAGACTGTCATGTACTGCAGACACACTTCAATTAACTTAAACTAGCTGGCTTGGAAACCATTAATTATCAGCATGAGTTAATTCACCTACTCTGTTGAGTAAAAAAGATAGTCACAATGTCCAGTTTCTGCTATTCAAGATAGGTACTGCTGCGTCTTATTATAAACCTGTCTTTGAAATAAGAAATCACGTTGCTTATACTGCTGCTTTCCTCAGAAAATGTGTCTCCTTCTCAAGGGAATAACCAATTACTTATATTTGGGAAAGGGAAAAAACAGCTAACACTTCTTAGCAGTAAGCGTAATGGGGCCAGGCAGCGTGCCTGACCTCTCCCATGGAAGTGTGCGCGCAGAATTCACATAAACTGTTCGTACAGTCAATGAACAAAACAGCCCTGGAAAATAACTGGGTTGAAGTGGGTGATGTAATAGCTTCTAGTTACAGAATTTAGAAGTTCAATGACTTTCTATTTTCTTTGTTTCTTTGTTGTTTTTTTTACATTGTAAAGAGAAACAAGAATTCCCGGGCAACTGCTACTTACAATTACAAAATTAAATATGCACGTAATGAAGCTGTAATTACACAAGCTGATGTTGAGGAAATCCACCAGTTTGCACCCTTCAATGAGATAACAGGAGGAAATGCTATATTAGAAGCAAGGTAATGTACATATGCCTTTAATTCAGCAGCTAAATCAGCATCTCAGTAATCTGCTCAATCTCCATAACTGAAATAAATCCTTTACTTCCACAGCCTATTGTTTGCCAGTATTTAATTACATAAAATCCCAAACAGTTCATAAAAAAACCCCTTCACCGTTAGTTGTAAATCTGAAACATGCACATCACTATCCAAATTTTGTTAGCTAAACTTGGCAGGGTTTGACTACTTTATTTCTCAGGGATATTTGATTTATGTCATAAAAGCCAAAACAAATGTAATTCCATCTGAAAAACTGTGAACTAATATATTTGCAGTAAAATACTTTGAAAGACAGTTACTCACTGAAAGAGAGTTCCCTGAAAAATAATAATGCAGTAAGAGACCCTGGAGACTAGTTCACAAGAAACCCAGATAGGACTTCAGATTCCGATATACTTCCTAAGTACAGTGGGCTGCTTGCAAATCTCCCATCAGAGTTTCTTGATAGGAAATTGGGTTTTATTGCAAAAAGGTTGGGCACAAAACATGTAAAATGTATTTGCTTTTCCACAGCAAATTTTGCATATTTCTTACACAAGTTTGGGACAAAATGAGAATATGGTTGTCTAAGAAATGAAACCCCTGCTCGTTTTTAGCTCAAGCCCCCAGAATGTCAGTGTTCAAGAGTTTTTTTCATCTGCTTCAATATCATCTATTGAAAAAAAATTCAGGCACCTGTTTTAGTGATGGACTCATTAGACATTACCCAAGTGAAGAGGGAGATTTTTTGCATAAAGATCACTGTGTAGAAGATATACCTCAATCCCACTCTGGCTGCTGTAATCTTGCATTGCTCCATTAGCTTCTACACATATCTATAGGTATAATACAGAGTTTCAGAAACTGCAAAATCAGAACATCAGAAAGTTAATGTCAATAAATCACTGATTAACTTCATTAATATGATGAAGGTGTTCAGTTTGACTAAGAAAAACAAACAAAAAGAACAGTAAAGTTGAAAGTGGCTTTGCTATCTCATGCAATCAAGGTGAAGACAGATACAACTGTAGTGCTTTTATCAAATTATAGTTTTTGAGAGTGAGCATTAGTCTGGAGTAAATGGGCTTTTGTTGATTTAAACTTTCCTGCAAGCCTGCATAGACTGTCTTCCTTACTGTTCTCCCTCAGGTACTGAGCCCCCAGAAAGGGTGATGCCTTTAATTTTCCATATTTTCTCTAGATCTTTTGCATTGCCCAGCAGACAGGGCCAAATATAAGACAGCAGGAAAGATGCAGGTCTGTCACCCAAGTCTTTAGAAGTCATTTCTACAGTGCACATTGTGTTAAAAAAAAAAAAAAAGAAAGAAAATAAAATCTAACACCTAACATCAAGGACTTAAAACATTTGGAGCTGAGTTTCAGACCTGTTCAGCATAAGCCTCTTTGCAGCACCTTTCAAAGCCAAGAGAGGTTTTACTATTGTTTTGCTGGTTTAATCCTATCTTTAGTATTCATTTGCTCTTCTGTTTGGTGTATAATATTTTCCCATCTCTTCTAGGCAGATATATCTCTTCCCAAAACAATGATGATAAAGACATAATGTATTCTTCATGTTCTGGAAGTGGGAGTTAAATCTGTCCAAGTGTGCCTGATGTTATGCTTTCTGACCCAAATGCCCTTTCAATAATATTTTATAAAATTTCAAGAGAGAAAAAATCTCTGCTGATTGTGTAGTGATTTCTATTCAAATTCCAGTGGCTTGTCTGCAGAGCAGTTATATGCTATTTTTTGCAGCAGTTCTCTACAATCCATATGGAAGGAGTGGATAGAAATGATACAGAAGATCATCATAGAGATTCCAAAATAAAGAAGCCAATTTTTTACAGAGATTTTGAGATACTGTTTAGTACAACAATATTGCTTTTGGAATGTTTTCAGTTGTTCAGTACAAATGCCTAACTTTAATAATGTATCCTAAACAACCTATTTTAAACATAATTGGTGGGATAGAATGCATCCCTTTAGCTGAAAACATAGCAAAGATAGAAAATGTTTACAAAGACAGTCTCTCATTGGAATTATTCTTAATACCAAAGATTTGGTGCTCCTTGAAAAATTTCCAAAAACTTGAGTACTTTTCCAAAGACTAATCATGAATTTATCTGGCTCTTTTTGTTTGGGAAATCTAGTTTGAAACTTCCTGAGAATCTTTTATCTTTTGCAGTCCCCAAGACATTCAGCTTGCCTTCTCAGAATACAGTTCTGACCATCATGTCCAAATGTATCTATTTGTAAATACCTTTGCCCCTCAACAACAAAACACTTTTGAAACAACTGTAGTCACATGTCAACACAGGAAGGCAGAAACACTGTTCTCTTTTTAGTTTGCACCTTACATCTTGCTAACATCTATGTTAACACCTCGGGTTCCTCTATTACAGGCAGAAACTTGCTTTGACTGACGTGCAAAAGCAAATGGCAGAGGTCCCACAGAAAGAATACCAGAATCGTGGGTCGCTTCAGTACCAGTTTGGCAGTGAACTGCTTCAGCTTCCTGTCCACTTATTCAGAATAAAAAATGTGGAAAGCCAGGTAAAGTTCAGCCACTGGTGTCGTGGTTTAGGCCGAATTGGCCTATGACGGCAACAGCTGCTCTCCCCCCACTTTCTCACTCCAGGTCAAAAAGGGGGAGAGATAAAGAGATTTATGAGTTTAGAATGAGCTAAACTAATGATATATTAATATTAAAATTAAAAAATAAATAATGAAATAGATACAATATATACAAAACCATATTGAGCTCCCAGGATGACCTCACCAGCAGGCACTGGGGAAGTCCCAGACTCGACCCAGTGATGGTTGGGAACCGGGTTCCAGCTCTGGAGTCAGGAACACATGGATCAGGATCAAAGGCAGATGAATAGACAGGGTCCTCCTCGGACATCAGCCACTGAAGAGGGCTGGCCCTTTGATCCCTCAGCTTTTATACTGAGCATGGGGCAGATGGGATGGAATACCCCTGTTGATCAGGTTTGGGTCACCTGTACTGTCCGCTCCTCCCCAGAGGTGGGACCTCTCTACACTTTTCCATTTCCAACCCTCCAACGGAACAAATAACAAAATTAGCTGACCTTGGTTGTTATAGCAATAAGTATAAGCAGGAGCCTCTCTGCATACCATTCCTTGGCATGAAATACAAATATTGGTCTTATAACTCAGAGAATGAACAGTTTTCTCCATGATATGCTGTTAATTTGGAGAGTTAGAAGAAGCCTAGCTAAGATGCAGAATTACTGAACAGAAAGTTGTTTTTTTTTTTACCTCAAACCGGGACAACTGGACAGGCTTTTTGTTGGAGGTTGGAATTGGTGCATGTGGGAAACAATGTGTGTGAACCTTGTGCATTTTAATCTTCCTGCAGATAGAGGAAAGCCTGCAAGACCTAGTAGAGACCACGTCTGAACAGCTTCCTAGTGATGCACCAGCAAAAGCCCTCAAGCTTATGCACCTCTTCCGTGCAGCAAATGAGGAGAATTATGAGTCAGTGTGGAAGCAGTTCTCCAGTCGGCCAGCATACAGGTACAAGTGGTGATTCCTCTGCTGATAAAACTGTTGGATACCATCTGGGATGACTATGTTCAAATGCAGATCTGGAAAACGGTCCTTGCATTTCCCGTTGCAGGCGCTACATTTTGGATATAATTCCTGCAGTTGCCAGTCACCGTGCACTCAGGTTCTTGAGGCATAAAATGGAAAGGCAAGAACTCACCAACTGGGAAGCAGCTCAAACGGTGCTTGTGGCTCTGCACTCAAGCACTCCAACTCAGGACGTGATGGAGGAAGCAACGGTAGGATTCTCTAAAGCCTTTCAAATAACTCGTTACTGATTTTAACACCTGTCATATTTATTCCTTTGACGAGATTGCAAAGGAGTTGAAAATATTAAGATTTTATATCCTCTAGGAGGCTGAAAGGAGACTGTCTTATTTTCTATTCCTATTTCCTGACTGTCTTAAGGGGAGGAGAATGCAAATCAAAAGGGCAAAAATTAATCCAGAACGAAACAGGAAAGAAAGAGTAAAATACCCCTCAGTGACAGAGGTTGTTGCTGCAAACAGTGGTTTCTAGTGTTCCTTCGTCCTAATGTACTTTATAGTTACATGAGATTAAATCTCTAATTAAGTGTCTACAAAGACTAGGAAGTAAGAAATACATATTTGTTACATCCGTGCATTTTTCTAGACTGACCTAGCAGGATGGGTATAAGTTGGAGCAGATCTATCAAAATCAAGGGAATTATGCCAATGTCAAACCCACATAGGAGAAAGTCTAACGATTTTTACTTTTTTTTTCCAATTCTGCAGGGTCTAATTCTACCCTCAGATGTAGAAACTTATCTCTGCCTACCCGAGGTAGAGACCACAAATCTCAGAATAGAGTTTTGCCCTCTGTAAAAGCTGTGACAGCCCAGCTCTCACTGTGTGGTAATGCTCTGCTTCCCACTCAAGGAAGCAGTGGGCTGGTGCCTCCTGTCAGCTCCTACATTTATACGAAATATTCCAGTCTGCCCAAAGGACTAAGGTCCATTCACAATGCATCTCAAGTTTTTTGTACCTATAGCTGAGGCAATTATAAAACAATGATGAATGTTCTTGAATAACGTGTGTTTTTCCATTCCATAACTCGGTGATTTCCTCCCTTTGGATTACAGCCTATGCCAAATTTAAATCTGAAACACTATAAAAGCAACAGATCTGCCTTCCAGATGTTACTTGGAATTACTTTACGATTGCATTGTCAAATACAGTAATATCAACTGATTAGCAGTAAATCCATCTATACAAAAATATCAAAAGCCTGATTTTGCCTTGCATTTGGCAGAAACATATTTTTTAATATCGTTGCTCTCTACTAGTGGTGGTAACGAACAACTGCTTTCTCCCCAGCTCATCGTGAAAAAACATTGCCCACGCTCAAGTACCATACTTGGAAAGGTTTGCCATCTCAGCTACGCGTCACTGTGCCACAAACAGTGCTCTTCATCAGACTC
The DNA here is from genome assembly GCA_033628505.1 of Tringa tobata. NCBI lineage: Eukaryota > Metazoa > Chordata > Aves > Charadriiformes > Scolopacidae > Tringa > Tringa tobata. The sequence continues at coordinate 1,979,054 of JAHREE010000155.1, read as the reverse complement.
CTGCTCTGAATGTCTCCAGGTAACCACATTGTTATTTATCGTTTAAAAGAAAAAATTAAGCCTTGAGTTCTTTCTTCATTATTCAGAAACCTGTATTTCACTTCACTACAGTGTTTCCTTTGGGAAAGGAACCCCAGTTGGTTAAATACAGCATTTTATCTTTAGATTAACACACGAAAGAGAGTGAGAGGAAGAAGCATATAATTCATAGCACTTTCTATCTGAGTATCTCTGAGTGCTTTATTGCCAATTATTAATGAAGTCCCGTGGCACTTCTCTGAAATACTTTAAGTATAGGTACTTATATGTACTTATAAATAAACTAAATGACACAAAAGCCCAGTTTTTTGTCCAAAGTCATGTAGTCCAGCTATTTCTCAGCCAGAAGCAGACCCCAGTCATTCACATAGACTATAAGCTTTTAATAATGTTCTGCACTGCTTTTAATCAGCAGGACAGAAGACAATTTAAATAGGCAGTAAATAACATTTCCCCCTCCTAGAGATGCATGTTGTGGCTTACAGAGGTCAGCCACACAGCCAGTGATAAAGAGGGAAAAAGAAATAGGTGTTTCCAGTCTTCGATGCTTGTTAGTCCATCATCCCCAGTAAGAGCAGTTTGTTCTCAACACAGTCTATGCCTTCCATGATTTTTTTCCTGTAGTACACATACATGGCTGACATTCCTACATGCATCTCCTGTGTTATGATTGCCACCAATGCTCTTGAGCTAATTAAATCTGAGAAGCACAGCACCAGGGAATGAAACTTCTTTCCTGAAGCAAATGATTGTATAGGCTTATTCAATGCATTTCAAATGTCCATTCATTAAATTAGTAATGTCCAATGCACTGTTTCTGCACCATCAATGGATCTTAAATGTGATATTTTCAAGCATGGAAACTGTATTGAAATTACTCTATAACATCTCAGTTTCTTTTTTAGAGCCATTGTTTAGCATTAAAAACAGTTTTCTAGTAGAACGTAGTCTTTTTTCATATTCAGCCTTCAGACAACTATTTCTAATCTTGTTACATTGCTTACAAAGAAAGGCTGTAAAACAACCTGGTGATCTTATTGCCAGCTATTAATCCACACTAAAAAGTGGCAGTTAGAGCTGAAGTTAAGAGCACCACCACTAGCCATGTCTTCAGGAAACTTATTTAAGTGTCTGAAGAATTTAACTGTATCTGCATTTTTGCACCTGTCTTCAACCATTAGACAGAGATATTCAAGCAGCATTATTGCCCAACTCGCCCTGAAAGGCAGTGGGAACTAGGTCCTAGCCATTACTTTTTCCCTTAAAGATCATACTTGATAACTTCAAGGCACAGTGATGAAGCAACTGTTCATTGCAGCTTTCTTGGTTATGCTTGTTCTATGAATAAAATGTCCTATTCATGAGGACAGAAAGAATTTGAAAATATTTAAAATAAGTGAATTGAACAAACTGAAATTATCGAAGTCAAACCTCAGAATGGGCTGGGGGATGGGATATAGATAAGAGCTGGAATTGAACTCAACAGAAGATTTGTTTTCTTTTTTTCAGTTACTTCATGGCTTCGCAGGAGAGGCATTGAGCAAGTCTAACACAGAAGAAATTTCCCTGGCTTTGAAAGCCCTTGGGAATGTAGGACATCCATCCAGCATCAAGCACATCAAGAAATTTTTGCCAGGATATGCAGCTGGTGCCTCAGACCTGCCACTCAAGGTCCATGCAACTGCTGTGATGGCCCTGAAAAACATAGGCATGAAAGACCCAAAAATGGTAAGGAAACAAAGCTGCCTCCTTTGCACTTAGGATAACCCAACACAAGGCTTCTAATTGGTGATGAGTGATGAGGGAGAAGCAGACCTTTCTGTCAAATATAGCTGTAATACGTGGGTTTTTTTTAAATACCATTCCTTAGTTGGCATGTCTTATTCCATTTGATATTAACCTATCGTATTTCAGACTGCAACAAAAATCCCATTAAAAGGATACATTCATTACCATTTTGTTGAAGACAAATCAGTATTTCCATTGCAAATATTTATTTTCCAAGGACATTAGACAGAAAGCTAAATTATTGACCAAAATGTGTTTAGTGCTACTTCACCTTTGGTATGTGAGAGAACCACAAAACAAGGTTTTCAGAGAATTGACATTTAATACTGAGTGTCACATCTAATCGTAATTCAAGACCAGATCTTATTGTAAATAGATACTAGAGGTTTGCATCCTAATTACAAATTTACAGACATTGTGTGGGTTTAAGTCATAAACAGAACATTTACTAAATGTGACTTTTGTCCCTGAATGAGATAATGATTAGATATCACATACAATGGTTACACAGGCTTAGTCTCATCCACCACAGACATCACTTTACAATCATTTTCACCTTAAAGCAATCTGCTTCTAAAAAGAAACCTTGAATTTTCAAGATTTTTTTTCATCATAATGAATTTTTTTTGTTGCATAGAAGACTATTCTTAATATAAAAGATAAAATAAAAGGCTTCATTAACTAGTCCCCTACTAATCTGTATCAGTTTTTCCATTATACTTATTTTTTGCATTCCAGTTCGAGAGCACATATTGATCCACAGACAATAGTGTGACAGGGTATGCTTTTAAGCAAAAGAATAAAGAAACAATTTACTAGAGTGCAGGAGCTAGATGGGGAAAAGCAGAGGGGGGAGGAGAGAACAGCAAGGGTAGGAGTTAGGATATTTGCTGCGGAAGAAAAAAGCCAATCTGGTGTTTGACAACAACGCTGTGTCTCCGATTGCCCTTTGGCCCAGCTTTACACACATGATCCAGACCGCTGTTTAGTTCCATTTTCTATGCATCTTCCTTGGAGAAAACTCATCTGGAGCAAGTTAATGACTGTGGCCAGATTTTTCACTGCCCAAAAAACAGTGCAATGCCTGGTTTGCAGTTAGGTACACACTCATATTTGCATTAAACAGACCTAATATATGGTCTGTTTTTTTTATTGTTTAATTTGAAAAGGTAGTTACATTTAGGAAGAGGCTACCGCGCCCTTGTCACCACTTTTACCTTGATATTTGATAATCAACACATGCAAATTAATAAACCCCCTCAGGGCATTTCCAAAGTTGGTTGAATTTTTCTGGATCAGGCTTTTCATTAGAGAGCATGGATGTGCACTGTCCCAGACGGGACATGACTTTGCAGAGGGGCTGCCAGGACGGTGTTACACCATCCACATCCGTTTTGAAGTTGAGGTCGAAGGGTTCAGTGCAGTTCATGGAAACTAGAAAGGTTCCAGCATAAAATTAGTCTTGATACTGAATATTACTGGGGTCAAACACATTGGTCACAAGTTTAAAACTTTCAGTTTAAAACTTTCATTTTTAAACTCTCTACATGACATAGATATTCCTGGTAGTGATTTGATTCTTATTCTAGCAGAAAGGGCTCCAGGAGATCAAATGATTGGAATAAGGCATTCCTTTATGGGTAGCGATAAGTGATGACTGAAACCACTTCTCAGGTGTGTGATGGATCCATGAAATCTCTTTTACCTAGAGTGGTTATGCTACAGATATATTTTGCTATAGCTCAAATATAGATAATAGACTTGATGTAGAAGTCATCCAGCGAAGTTACTTGGCTTTGTGTAGGAAGTCAGACTACATTACCATAATGTCCCTTCCAGCCCTCAGACTCTGAAACCAGGAACACTGTTGCCATAATAAATGAACAGTACAAATTTTTACTGCACTAGTGATGAAGAGATCATTCATTGTTGATGAATGGTTATTAGCAAAATGTTCAAACATACTGTAAATTTCAATGTATCTATTATTTTCAGGTCCAGGCCATTACCCTTGAGATTTTCCTGAATCACAAAATCCATCCTCGGGTCCGAATGCTAGCTGCAGTGGTTTTGCTTGAAACCAAGCCAAGTCTTCCAATACTGATGACGTTAGCTGATGCTGTGCTGAAGGAACCTAGCATGCAAGTGGCAAGTTTCATCTACTCTCACCTGAGGGCCCTCGGTAGAAGCACAGCTCCAGATCTTCAAGTGATGTAAGGAAAATCTGTATCATTCCCTAGATGAAAAACTTGTTGCAAACTAATTGAGGTGTTAATGTGCTCCCTTGAATTTTTTCAGGGCTTCTGCCTGCAGAATGGCTATCAGAGTATTAAGTCCCAAATTTGACAGATCTGGCTATCAGTTCAGCAAGGTTTTCCGCTTCAGCATGTTTAAAGGTAAGATTCAGTAGAATTTGTAGAAATATATACAGGTCAAGGTGTGAAAAAAATGTACAGTATTAGAACTCAATTCTCCTAGCCAGCTGGTTAGCTGCATGTTGTTCCTCCATATTCTCCTATGTTAAGTGGGAAAAAAAAAATAAAATCTCAGGCTCGCCATTTGGAGAGTGTTTAGGTCCCTGTGCGTTTTGCATTGTACACTGCCAGCATGAAATTACCAGAGGACTTGTGGGGCTCTAACCCTCCATTTTCATTACCTGGTGAGGCGCATGCTCCTGTGTCAAATGCCGTAGTCTCAGTGGTGCTTAACAATTTCATAGCATTGTTCAGCACCAAACAAACAGAAGGGACCTAAATTACTGCTGAAGTGGATTAATTTCTACCGGTGCGGAACACCTACAACTCTTGCTGAATTCAAATGTGGTGCTAAATACTCTTCACCCCAACAGTAGTGCCCAGTGAAATAGCAAACTCTGAAAACATTCAGATGTGATAATTCATTGCACCCCTGACCAGCTAACTCAGGGTCATTGTCTAAAGATTTTTCTTGCACCTTCCTATCAGGGTTCTTTACTGAAATGATCAGATCCACATGTAGGATCTGGAGGCTGACTAGTTACATCAATGGGAGTTGCACATAAAAAAATAGTCATAGTGAGGAGGACCAGATTAGAAGACAGCACTTGGTGGGACAAATTGCAGCCATTTCCCTTCTCCATGTATGTTTTTTTTTTTTCCTCAGTAGAGATTTCTTAAGCAACTCCCCTATGTAAATGACCATGACAGCCTCAGTGATTTGGCATATGTAGCTGGCAGACTAGGGAGATTATATCTACAAACACAGTCTCCTTACACATGCTGTTTATCTAGGAGGACTTGGATGCTTTTAACACTATTGTTATTCGCCAGAACATGTAAAGATTCTTTTCAAAGTAATCAACAGAGAAAGAGATTCTGAAATATCTAAAATCCACAGTGCTAAGCATACAAGAACTTCTAACTTCTTTTTGGAGGGGGGAGCAGTTTGAAAGACTCTTGTAGATCTTATTGTTGCCCTGCCCCTGTTTCATATTTTTTACATGACCATTTAATCTGCTCTATAATAAAAATATAATACATACCGCAACAACCACAGTAATATATGATACACATGCTTGCTGCCTCAGAGATGCAGACAGAGAGCACCCAAAGAAATACGGTCCCTAATACGTACTGCATGAACTTTTTTACCATTTAAAATGCATTCAGGGAGAGATACATTTTCCAGTAATGTGCAGATACGTGTTTCTAGTTTTGGGTATTCATTTTCTCCTCCTAGTTTTGCTTTTAAAATGAAGCTATCTGAATTTTCACACAGTGAGATAGAAGAGTGCAGTACAGATGAGGGTAGCTGGCAGAGGGCTATGTGAAATGGATTACTTTGCTCTGGCTGTAGCCTGGAAATGCAGCACACCAGTGAATTGCTGTTACTTTTTGGTGAACATCACTGTTCAGAAATTTGGTTACTATGCACATGTAAACTCTAAACCTCTTATCCTGAAGAATAAGGAACAAGATCCTTTTCTCACACACGCTGATCTTAGACTTGGATAACTCAGTTAGCTAAATGAAGTCAATCCTCTATTACACCAGTGTGGAAGGAGGATCTGTTCTCCAGCTTTCTGATTTGATTTGTCTCCACTAGCCACAGATGAAAAGTGTTTCCATGAGTCCATTCTGGAGGAGTTACCATAGTGATGGCTGTAATGCAGTACCTATTTCCTTGCTAAAAACAAAAATGTGCCCTCAGTATCACAGATCCTTGTGGTGTTGGATGCTGAATTTTTAATGATAGGCAATAATGTCAGCTGAATCTCTCTCTAATCTGGAATCTGTCACAATTGGCCACCACAAATAGTGCTTCATGCTCTACAAACTGCTACTGAAATCAACGGATGACCCAGGTTCTTCTCAATGTGAGGACTGACAGAATCTGACTCTCACTATCCAGAGGTTCATATAATTAAATGTGTTCTAATGTTCATAGGTACTAACAACTGCTTCCTTTGATCACTGATTTTTCTTTCTCTCTTCCTTGGGGCAAGACATTTAGGCAGATATATGCAGGTGCTATCACACTCTCACAGTGAGGTGGCTCCAGTGCATCATCTGACTCTCAGTACAATTTTTCATTGGTAAATATTTTCTTAGAACATTAGACCTATGTAATGCTTCAGGTATGGAAAATGTCCCTGCTCTCTTCAAGTTGGTGAATTCTGTATAATCATTTAATCATTTATGAGCAACACTTCTTATTAAGTATAAGTAAGTACCATGTTTTTTTATTTTTAACTAACATTTTTCATGGGTTAGAACACAAAAAAATAAAGAGCCTTAGCAAAATCACTAAAAGTACTTCATTGTAGTGTTCAGTCAATGTAACACCTAGGACTGTTCTGGCTAAGCTCATCAGAGGAAAAGTAGTCTTCACATTTCCAAGTTTCAAGTCAGCTTATTAGTAATGTCCCAGTGTGGCACTGCTTTGCTTTTTATTTTCTATAGGAACAGCATTAAAATGTGAGCTTTTGTCATCCCTTCTTGGTAGCTGTCGAAGGTTCTCCACTGATTCTTCTGCCCTCAGTGGCAGTAGCATAGATACCTGTATTTTGATTATAGGAGCTCTTACTGAACCATGTATGTTGTAGGTAGATAGTACCTAGCACTTTGGGTAGCACCAGAGCTTTATACAGCAGAAGAGTGAAAGTTATGTAGTGAAATGCCAGGTTTAATAGACTAAAAGTGGATTTCTTTTCCAACAGACTGTTTCTTAAATACGTGAAAAGTCGGGATCTGTCCTGAGAAATTAGAAATCTAAATCAGTCCCAGTAATCTGACACAAAACATTTAGTGTGAGGAATAAGTGAGGGTAAACAACCATCCAGACCCCAGTCTGCGTGCATGGATTCAAAAAAGAATTGGAAGGTGGTGACTCACAAATGAGATAATATCTGAAACACAGGGACTGACACTACAGAAGTAATACGTGCATAAGTATTCATACTCCATATCTGTAAAACAAGCAATAATCTTTTCTTTAACTTTTGACTAAATAATTTAGGAGAATTTAGGCATTTCTTTCCTGGAAAGAGGTGAAAGACTCCCTCTCCTAATGTTTGAAAATGTATATCCTACAATTCATCAAACATTTCTGAACAGGAACTGAAATTATTGGTCTGGATCTTCCAGGGCTCTGCAATTAGCCTGGCTGTACTATATTCCCAAAGCTGGTTTCTGGTGGTGCTGGGATTTAATCAGTATATGGTGCCTATTAACATGAGGATAGCAGAAATTTAACACAGGGACTCCTAAAATACTTCCCTCTCCTCCAACTAATGTAAGAAGAGAAGAGAGAGGAGGGTTGGAAGAAAGGAAGCGCAACAGTGCTTGTCACATGTCAGGCACAACATGTCAGCCTTGTTCCTCTTGAAATCTAAGGAACCTGAGAAAAGCCTTGGGATTACTTTAATTCAGAAAACAGGACTATATAAACCTGTGTCAAGATCAGGAAGAATACATGACTGTGCTATGCACTGATTATCTGTATCTAAGAACGTTATGGATGATAAATACAAAGTAGAGAAAATAAATAAACACAAATTATGTTTGCTCAAAGTTCACTCAATAGTTAACAATTACTTTAGTAATTAGTCCATTTCATGTAAGGAGTTACAGCATTTGGAACTAGATGTATCAAATTGCCTCCGAGTCATTTGAGAGACAAATCTACACCTCACCATCTGTCCTTATAGGACATCTATGTCACTTTCCCTAAACTATTAGCAAAGGATGGCAAATCTGTTTTCATTTCTGATCCCCTTTGTCAAGTTGCCCTAAATGATGTCTCATAAAAGCATTTCATAAATTGACATTACAGAATCTGACCGGATGTAAATGATATAGCAAAAGCAATTGGAAAAATGAAATAACCAGCATCCAATGAGCAGAGGGCTTGTAATTTTGCCCATTAATAGTTTAAAAATGCAGAATATGTTTATGACTGGTTTATGACATCAGTTTTGTAGCTGGGTTTTCTGGCCTTTCTCCTATCATGCTGTATCAGTTGGATTATGCAATTTGTAAATCAATAGGATCTGCACACTGTGGCTTTAAAAACTAACCGTGCTGTGTTTTACACCTGTTTCTCCTCAGAAATCCTTATGAGTGGACTGGCAGCTAAATATTTGGTATTGAATAATGCAGGCAGTTTAATTCCAACAATGGCAATGTCCCAGCTGCGGACACATTTCCTTGGAAGAGTGGCTGATCCCTTGGAGGTAATTGTTCTACTCACAGTTTCTCCTCTCATCACTTCTTACAACCATCATCCAATTGGCATTTACAGTTTACTTCTTCCCACAGGTGGGAATAACAGTTGAAGGACTGCAGGAGATGTTTGCTAAAGGTTACTCTCCTGATGGGGACTGGGAGACTAACTATGACTTCAAGGAAATCCTGAAAACGGTAAATTCTCAGGGAAAAGAAAATCTCTAAGGTATTGCTTCCCCAAATGTTACAAAGAATCAGACTTTCTTCCTCTTCTCACACAGCTCTCTGACTGGAAGGCATTCTCCAGTGACAAACCTTTTGCATCAGGCTACCTGAAGATGTTTGGCCAAGAGTTGTTCTTTGGTGGACTCGATAAAAATGCCATCCAAAATGCATTGCAGGTATCATTTTGAAAACACCACCACCCGAGCATCAGAAGCTTTAAAATATTGTTTCTTTCACATATTCTCTCCCCTTTTTTAACTTTTTAATGATAGAGGGTTTTTTGTCTTTAGTATTAATCAAGGCAAATAAGGTCAAGCTTTGATCAGGATTAGTTATAATAGTTGCTGGCAGACTTTCCGCTGAGGCATAGTTAATGACATGGATCATGATATTCAAGTTCTGCTTATTTAAAGAAGTTGAATTCTGTAATTGCAGGCATGGTATGGACCTGATGAAAAAATCCCTTCGATAAGGAGAATAATCAGTAGCCTTCAAAGTGGTGTAGGGAGGCAGTGGACCAAGGCTTTGCTGTCCTCTGAGATCCGTCATATTGTGCCTACCTGCACTGGGTTCCCAATGGAGACCAGCTTCTATTACTCTTCTATCACAAAAGTTGCAGGAAATGGTAACGTATTTCAAGATGAGCAATACAAACATGCTTGTCAGGATTGGGGGGGATTTTTAACACTTTTTTTTTTTGCTTTCTTTCTAATAGTTCAAGCACAGATTACACCTTCTCCAAAGTCTGATTTCAGATTGACTGAGTTACTGAATGCCAACATTAGGCTACGATCCAAAATGAGTCTAAGGTAAATATTTAGTATAAAATAAAAGAATCATATTTCCAAGTGGCACAGGCCGCAAAAATTCAACAGCTCTTTGCTGTCTGAACATAATTTTAACCTCATTCTTCTTTTTCAGCATGGCTAAGGAGATGACCTTTGTAATGGGGATCAACACACACATGATCCAGGCAGGGCTGGAAGCACACACCAAAATGAACGCTCATGTACCTGTGAATGTTGTTGCCACTGCCCATATGAAGGAAAAAAATATCAAAATTGAAATTCCACCCTGTAAAGATGAGACTAACATAATTACAGTAAGGTAAGACATAGCACTCATTGTCTTTCGATGTAGCAATGCAGAGTCTTTCCAAATAAAACAGAACATTTGCTTAGGGATCTTGCCTTTGACTGACAGCTTGGGTAACTGGCAATGATCGGTGTAGTTTATTTAATTTAAATGAAATTACATGTACCAAAGCTTTGCTTGAAAATATGCTTTACTTCCTGTGGTCTTCACCTGAAAACCACCTTTAGGGCTGTTTTTCAGTTCTTAAGATCCATATGCTATTTGAAACACACGTGGCATAAAATTTCTATCCCAATACGTATATTTAGACTGGAGACACTAGGTAAGATATAAGCCAGCTTAATTCTATCCAGTTATAACAGATAAACCATACATATTTGCATTTGATGCCTTGAAGCATAGAGAACTTGGTGTTTCTTGTGTTTTTACCTTGTTTCCCTGTGGCTGCCATTTGGTTTTCTTGCCTGTTAGGTCTAGTTGATTTATTATCAGTGCATGCAATTACAATACACTCTGGAAAACTATTGTAGCCAGCTGCCAAACAAATGAAAACAGATGGAAATACAAGCACAAAGAGAGGGAGGAAACAGAAAGAGTATGTCCAAGAAATCAAAGCAGTAGACCAAAGCTTAGAAAACTTTCACATACACACATGAAAAAATACTGAGAAAGACAAGCTGAAAATTCATCACAAAGGAAAAAGCATCACTGACAAAAGAAATCAGCTATTATACAATCCACAGAAATGTTAAAAAGTTTCTGCTCTAGGAATACAGCCGTAACAAAAGAGCTCAGTTGCTTGATCCAGCTGCAATTAGCATTCATGGCTGCTGGCCCAGAGAAGCTCTGCAGGTCTCCACAGTTTAGCCACCACAGAGGCTAATCATTATTCTCTCTTGCCCTTCAATGGTCACAGACCATCCTATTAGGCATTTGACATCACATCTTCCTCCCTAAGATGATTCCTCTGCTCCATAAAACGTGACTGTAATCGGTTTATCCATGCAGAGGAGGGAGCATTTGCAGCCATTCATAGAGCACCCGTTAGCTGTGTATAAGCTGCTGGGGCACCACAGCACAAAAGTTTTGTTCTTGTGAAGACCAGGTCAGTCTGCTCCGAAGGTCGGCAGGGACAGCAGGCACCTGCTCTCACTAGATCTCACTGTTGAAGAGGATGAGGCAGATATTAATGAACTCAATAAGGATGGTGAACTGAAGTGAGAATATTGGACAGGGATACAGAGTTTAGAGCCTCAAGCAGAGCTAAAACTGTTAGCAGAAGGATCCTCCCTGCAAAGCAAAATAAAAAATATTTCCTCCTTTGACTTGAGGGGAAATCAAATCAGACACAAAAAGGGTTAAATGCACTGCCAGAAAGCATAAAGCAAGTCAGTATCAGAGGCAGGGGATTACAGTGAAGCCCATAAATTCCAGCCCAAGCCCTGCTCTAGACCCTGCAGCATTATCATATTTAAAGTGAAGTAGTCAGTCGGAAACGTCTCAATAATGCCAAGTATATGAGAAAGCTAATACTCACTAGCTAACTTTTAGCACCATCAATTTTTCTCCAAAAAGTATTCCTGTTCACTGTTTCAAAACAAATGGTCAGTGGAAATCACACAGAGCAATGAAACAGCAATGAGTACAAGTGAAGGCAAAGCAATAACTAGAGAATGTCGCACTGAACCACATCACTGAGGAAGTGAAAGAACAAGCGAAGTAAAATCTTAAAGGTATGAAGAGAAACAAGCACACATGACAGAGAGAAAAAAGATACATATATATTCTATATAGAATGAGTCAAAAAGTTTAACATAGACTTTCCCTTCCTTTTGCATAGAACCTATTGAATTCAATATTTTACGGATATTCTGACACATTCTCTTGTTAGCTTTAAATTCCCCATTTAAAGAAACAGTTCCAGAAAGCTATTGCTCTTTCATTTGTTTGTGAGCTCTGGTCAAAATATTTTAGTATGGGGCACTTTGTTTGGATGGTCAGTGGGTTACCTTCTACAGTACCATGTCATTAAAGCTAGTCAGGATGTGATATTATTTTCCCCTTCATCTCTCACATCCAGAGACGCAGGAAGCAAACAGTCTTCAATAGCATTAACTTCAGTTATATCCTACACACCGTACAGGTTATAACCTGTCACAGCTGTGGGATTTATATAAATTTTCACGAGCCGAAGAAAAACTCAGGTGAGCAATTGCAGACTCTAAAGAAAAAAATAATGAAAACTTTGGTGATAGAGAGATTGTATTCCCAAGACAAATCAGCACAATATGGACTCGACTTTCTCTATAGCAAAAATCAGAGCAAAATAATTAATACTGTAGAGAGAATATATAGCATGTGTTTCAATTCAATCCCATCCAAGTTAAATTTAATTAAAAATAATAGTTATTTTTAAGGCTCTTTTAACATAATTATTTAGTACATTACAGATGGCTACTTAAACATACTTTTAAACAAAATTTACAGGAAGAATTAAAAATCAAATAAATTTCAGGGAACATTAGAGCCCTGTGATTAAAGTATAAATATGGAGAGCTGCCAGAAAATGCACTTTGCAAATTTATCACATACTCATAATGACAGGCTGCTGAAGTATATACATAATCTTGAATAGAGCTGGTATCATAGGGTTTTTTGCTTGTTTTAACTATAGGATAAGCATAAATTGCTTCACATGGGCATCTTATTTATAAGATAAATTACAAAATTAAAACACTGTGTGCAACATGTATACAGCATGTGTAGCAGAAAATGCAGAGGAGCCAGCATACGCTGTGAGCTCGAAGGCAGCATGGTGAATTTGGGGACAGAGAAGGGAAATAACTGGCACTCCAAGTCTCTGTTTTTATAACACCTTTACACCAAGGTCAGAAGGATGATGAGTAGGAAAGGCAGAAATTTCCATTTCACCACAGCAGAGAACTAGAGATCTGGTTGGAGGATTGTCTCTTGCTTCTCATTTATTTAGATACGATGTCATGCTGTGCTTTAAAACCTGGGAAAATGTTTTTTCGTTGATTTTATTATTTTTGTTTTAAACAGATATTGAGCTCTTCTGTCCCCATGTTAGGGATGTACGTAAGGCCACACTCACTGAAACATCAGTGGGCCCAACACAGCTGAATTGCTTGTCCCTTACCCCTGCAGTGAATTTGGCTTATACTATAGCACAGCTTCTTCTCTTATCCAAAAAATACACTAATACATATTGGAAAATCTCCTTTTTATTTTTTCTCCCTTGTGTGGGATCAGAGAGAACAGATTCTTTCATACCATAGCTTTAGGCCTTCTTTGTGACTGTTTTTCTTGTTAAAGCACCAGAGCTGGCTCTTGTAGCCTATTTTTACTGTGCCGTGTGATTCTGCAGACATTGACATGTGTCACCTGTGATGCAGCTACATTTGTCAGCTCTCTGTGCTCAACAGGGAAGAATCGATCCTCCACTTTCATTAGGTGGCAGGAGTAGACTATTGGCATAAAAAATACTAAAAAAAAAATTGGAAGAGAAACCCCAGGGCTTTCTGCTTGGAAACCCAGACTGCAGTTCACTGGTCATTTGAATTATTGAATGAGATTAAAATAAAAGCCATTTCCCTTTTTGTCCCTTTACCCAGATGAGCCATCTGAAATGCAAGTTGATTTGTATTTTCTTTTATCCCCTCAGCTTGTTAGGGAGAATATTTTATTTCAGATTCCATTCTTCAAGGTTCTCCTATCACCCAGCGTGGAACATTGCTGTCATGTCCTTATCTAAAAAAAGAGAGAGATGGAAAAGAAAACAAAGCCCACAGGTGACACACGTTTTATTGAGGTGTTCCACATGAAGAGCAATTGTGTGCTTTACAGTGCACACAGCACGGTAGGAGCCTTCAAGAGGAAGAGATGGCTATCAAATGAATACAGATTCATCTTTCAAATAGGTTAGATTGGAATTGCTCAGGCTAGTACAGTGTGGACCATATTAAAATAGAGACCATTTTGCACACCATCTTTCCATTCACTTTCACAAAGGCCACCTCCACTGGCAGACCACAAAAGCCCCAGGGCAAACAGATCAACTTTATACTTGAGAAACAGCACGTGGGCAATTTTGAGCTGGATGTCAGTGCTGATAAACAGCTAATAAGGCAGAGTTAGTACAATGCTTATAGATGAGGGAAATAGTTTTTAATCTCCCCAAAGTGTTCAGCATTCAAGATGTTTCTCTGACCCAAAACAAAACTCATAATTACCACAGCACTGTAACAACTTCTATAACAAATGTGGGGTAAGGAGCCTGGTGGTCAGGATATTTAGCTGTGAGAGTCTCAATCTCATGCTGTACCTTGTATCACTTATTCTAGATCCCAAGACTCTTAGAGTCCACAACGCTGGCACTACACACATCTCTGTGATGTCTTGCCAAGCCATGAGTACCAGTGAATTTAGATCAAGCTGGAGACACTTTGATGATTTCGGCCTCCTTCCTTTAATTCTGCAACAAAGGTTGCACGGGAAACCACAACCAGGCCCCAGGTTGATTTTTGAAGTTATGCCAGTATTTTCCCAAATATCATGTCAAAAGAAATGAGAACTAAGTCTAGCAGTGAACACACAGAAGATGAGTTTAAAAATTTAAAAGTCCAGAAGATCAAAATAGGAGAGTCAAAAATTTAATAATGTAAAACCACAGCCAGACTTCTAAGTAAGTGGGCTGTTCTTCAAGGTGTTAGGCATACGGAGATCCCATCAACTGAAATGCTTTTAAACTGCACACATGATCCTAAAAGCCTAACTAACTGAGCTATCTGCCCCTGAGACTGGTCCATGTCTTTATTCTCTCTTAGCAGTCCTTGAAAATACAACTAACAGGAAAGATGCTGTAAATATCTGTAAAGCAATTTGCAAGCTATGATACTTGTTGCTGAGTACGTGCTGCAAGGCATTATTCAGGTCTTTTCCTCAGCAGTGCTTTATCAATACAGGTTTCCTCTAATGTTTATTCTGCAGGTCTAAGACATTTGCTGTTACACGAAACATTGGGGATTTGGCTGCTAGTAAGATGACTCCAGTTCTTCTACCTGAAGCAGTGCCTGACATAATGAAGATGTCCTTCGATTCAGATTCTGCATCAGGCGAGACTAATAACATCAGGGTAAATGATGCAGTGTCTGACTACTCTTTTGTTGGGCTTTTGATCAGTAGGAGCCCATTTCTTTTCTCCATAGGAAAATGTACAATTCATCTTTGACCAATGCTGCTTCGCTCAAAATAAGTCAGGTTCAGTCTAATAACACAAATAGCCCTATAGTAACATTATTTTAAAATCTGGAGTGTGATACATCAGACTTGCAACACTTTTTTAAAAGCAAAAGCATTTTCTTTGGTAATTAATTTTACACTGCCATCTACAGGATAGGCCCACAATCTTTAAAATACTTTCCAGCCATTATGCAAACATCACATTCCTGGGGCAGCCACAAATGTTCCACAAGGCGCTCCATTGCTCAACCTGTAGAGCCAAATTTAATCCTTATAAGCATTCTGATTCAAGGATGAGTCAACTCAAATGACTTCCTGAGCTATGGTTTTCCGTAAAAAACAGCGCAGGATTTCTATGATGGGCAGTATTGTGAAGGCATCACTGTGACAATTCATTCAATGAAGGACTGACAGAGGTGAGGAATACACTGTCCTGTTCTGGTTTCATTGTTGGCCTGCAACTCTGAAGGGTTTTCAGATAAAATAAGAGATTAACAGAGGATGAGTATAACACTTTCCTATGGAGAAGTCAATAGGCAAACATACTATCAGTGAGAGCAGTTTCCAGTATCCTGGAAAAAGTAAAGTTCTTCTGCTTTGTGCCTCTGTGCTGCCCTTCCTGAAAACTCAGCACTCCGCAGTTATTCTTAAATTAACATAAACTGAAAAATGGCATTAACTGGAGCAATTCCCAGTATCATTAGAATTTCCTTTGGAAAGAAAAGATTAGGATTAAAATTCCAGTTTTCCAGTGGGGTTCATACAAGTTTGAAATCTTGTGAGACATGATAATCTGAGTAAAAAATGAATTGCCAGCCTGTATTACATGTGAAACGAAAGCTTATGATTATGTGTCTTTAGCTATTTGCTTCATTGCTGCAGGAAATCATAGTTTTCATTTCATGGATTTGATTCTAATTGTAATTAATTGTAATTTGTTCTTCTGCAAGCATTGCTTAGCACATGTAAATGACATAGTTTTGAGCAGAAATTTCTAATATCTGATATGCTTTGACGATCTAGCTGATATAGTCTCACATTCCTGTCAGACATCAACTGGGACAGAATATTCATGGACACAGACGAAGGTTCTGTTGTTTGACCCAATCAGAAATGAAAGAACTCCAGTCACTCTAGAGCACATTCAGATTTATCAAGAACCTGTTAACACTGTCTAGTAGTTCAGGAAAACAAAATTAAATATTTAGAATTAATTTGTGGTATAATTTTCCATTCTTATAGCCTGAAGCTCTTTTTCCTCTAGATAGTTTAATAAGCCACTCAGTTAATAATTTTGTCCAATTGAAATCCAAGTTGTTTTATGTCATGGCCTTCCTATTGCAAATAAGCTGGTTAATTCCTTCTGCAGAATACATGTAACTATGGCTGAAACAGGGCTCATAACATGAAAGTATTCCTCTTACTGTTGTGCAGTTTAACTTGACATGTGTATTACCTAACAGGACAGACAATCAGCAGAAGACGTTTCGGCAGGAAGTTCCTTTTCCTTTGGACACTCTTCTTCCCGAAAAGAGCCATTTTTTCAGTCCATGTGCTCCAATGCAAGTACATTTGGAGTTCAAGTGTGCATTGAGAGGAAAAGCGTACATGCAGCATTTATCAAAAATGTGCCTCTTTATTACCTAGTTGGAGAGCACGCCCTTAGAATGAGCTTCAAGCCAGGTAAATGCAACCATGCACAAAAAAGAAAGTAACGTGTGAGTGGATAGGGGTGTGTGTATATACACATATATATTTGTATATGTACACGTATATCCTTCGTATCTGAAGTACCACTAAAACTACTATTAGACCTGTAAGCCCTGCCAGTGTTGGCCACAGACTATGTTTGTAGTAGGAATCCCCTTCTCCCCGACTCATCTGAGCAGCTACTTCCCAGCTCCCAGCAATGCCACTCAGCATGGCCAGCATCAAGCAGAGCTGATCTGTGCCTGCAGAGCGTGTCTGATGCATCCTGAATCATTGGATTTGGGATGCAAGCACAGAGCAATTGGACATGGGCAACAGATCTGATGCAGTGTCCTGTAGCTGCACTTTAAAAAGCCAGACTCTTAAAGGGAATTATGGATTAACCCTGCCACGATCTAGTCCTTAATGTCTTAATCCATGATCATAAGAAGTGAAAGCACAGCAGGCCACTGAATCTAGGTCTGCTAAGTATCAAACTAATGGCCTAACCATTGGACCATTCTTTACAATTTGAGAGTTGAGCCTCAATTCCTTTCTAATGCCTAATTCTCTATCCCATAGTGTTATTTAGTTAAGCAATCCAATTCGCTTGACTTAAATCTGCTGATCACTCAGTTTATTGACCTGAAAAGAATCTAGTATTGTGCTAGTCTTTTAAAATTTGGTTATTCCTAGTATGTGGTTTAGGTATTACAGAAATTTTTTAACAAAGTTGCCCAATACCAAAAAAAAATCAATAAGCATTTATATTTTCATTTGGGGAAGAACAACTAAATAAATTATAGCAAAAATTGGCTTAGTCTATCATTTAGTTGCTCATACTAACAGTAATACTAATTGTCATGCAATTTCAGTTTACACAGAGGCACCTATTGAAAAAATACAAGTCACAATTCAAGCAGGAGACCAAGCTCCTACAAAAATGGTACGTTTAGTAACATTTGAAGATCCAGAGGCACAAGAATCTTCCAGCAAAGAAGCAATTAAAAGAGTGAAGAAAATACTTGATGATACTGACAACCAGGTACTGATGTAAAATTCCACTTCTATATTTGTGGGAGACATTACAAAAAGCTTAATTATTTATATTTCTTCTTTTAAATAGCCACTTTTGTTTAGATAGTATACAAATATTGGAAAATAAAGACAGGCCTTTGGGTATGCAAGTCTTTCTGCAGGTCTTTTGTTTGCATTCATCTCTTCTGCAGGTGAAGGACATTAGAAAGAACAGATTGGTTTTGAGTTTTTTTCTGAAACTCTCTTGTAAGGTGCAGAATAGCTATTGGGTGCCCAAAAGGTAGTCTGGTCTTTCCAGCTACTACAACTGTAGCAGAAAGGTATGACACCTACTACACAACTCACCCTGAGATAGTCACAGCTACAGCACTGCCATTACCGACACAAGTTACATATAATTCTGTGATAAGCAATTTCTACACATGTTCATTATCACAAAATGGTTTGGGATATTGTTCTGCTTATGTGTGCTTTTAACACATTAGTATGAAATAGGCTTATTGTGGTGTATTGCAAAAATGCTATCAGGCCTACATCTTGTCTTCTAAGGCAGCAGAGAGATCCACAGCTCTCTGTGTCTTACTTTATAGCCTTCTGCAGGAACACAGAGCAAAAATAATTTTGTTTTTCCAATGGTTCCATTGTCTAGGGGACAAGAAAATCCAGAAGCTCGTCATCCAGTGCCAGTAGCACCAGTGGAAGTGCCGAGAGTACAACGAGCAGCACCTCCAGCAGCGACTCTGACAACAGAGCATCACAGGGAGGCACCCAGATAAAGCTGAAAGCGAAACAGTCCAAAGCCAAAGGAAAGAAGTTCTACCCCTTTGGGGACAGTGGCAGTAGTAGCAGCAGCAGTAGCAGCAGCAGCAGCAGCAAAAGCAGTAGTAGTAGCAGCAGCAGTAGTAGTAGCAGCAGCAGCAGTAGTAGTGGTAGTAGCAGCAGCAAAAGCAGCAGTAGCAGCAGCAAAAGCAGTAGTAGTAGTAGCAAAAGCAGCAGTAGTAACAGCAGCAGCAGCAAAAGCAGTAGTAGTAACAGCAGCAGCAGCAAAAGCAGTAGCAGCAGCAAGGACAGCAGTAGTAGCAGCAGTCGTAGCAGCAAAAGCAGGAGTAGCAGCAGTCAGGGTGGCAGCAGCAGCAGAAGCAGTAGAAGCAGCAGCAAAGGCAGCAGCAGCACCAGCGCAGGTAGCAGCAGCAGCAGTAGCAAAGCATCTGGTGTAAAGCATAAGGCTAAGAAGCAGCCCAAGACCACATCATTTCCACATGCCAGCGCTGCTGAAGGAGAGAGAAATGTTCGTGAGCAGAAGCATAAAACACAGAGCAGCAGCAGTAGCAGCAGAAGCACCAGTAGTGGCACCACCAGCAGCAGCAGTAGCAGCAGAAGCACCAGTAGTGGCACCAGCAGCAGCAGCAGTGAAAGCATTGGTGCTTCCCATCGCCACAGCAAATATGACAGACAAGCTGAGCCAAAACATGTCAATTCCCAATTTAACAGTCACAGCGGTTATGACGTTTCTACAGAATGGGTAAAATTTTCTAATGCTTTGACTTCTGTTATGAGGTGATCCTTACTGAGCTGTAGGTAATAACTTCTTTTGGAATTTTGTAGGAACATCACCTTCCAAAAGTATACCGGCTCCGTTTCAGGTCTGCTCACGTCCATCGGGTAAGTAACTCAAATGCACGTTCCCCCGATGGCTACAGTCGATATGATCAAGCATATTCCTGAAGGGCTTTTGTTCATTTCACTTGAGCATTCCATACTGTCCAATATCACCATTGACGATGGCCAAAATACTAAAATACCAACTATTATAATACATCTTTCTTTTATTGCAGCACTTGCAATCCCCAGATTTTGGTTAGGACACCTTTGGGCTAGATACATACAACACAGCCAAAGTTAAGTTAACAAAGACCATAGGGGAATTATAAAACAGCAGGATCTTCCAATAGAAATTGCTATATCCACAGTTTTTAGGCAATCATCATGTATGTGAATTTTATCAGAAACCAGGTTTAGTAAGCATTATGGCACAGAGATGTTTTAAGTACATATTAGAATAATAATAATGTTCTGGCTTTTGTAGGTGTTACCTGTAAAGTTATTATATATCCTGCTAAAGAAAGAGGAAGATGATTTACAGTGTTTTTAATTAAATTGGAATCTCTTTTATTTCTAAAAAATATAGAAATGTTTGACCACTTATTAAGTGTCAGTTTTTATTTACCCCAACCTGGTAAATTAGACCTGGACAATGTGATGTTGCTGTTTGCAATCACTGTCTACGCAGTCTTCCTATCAGCAGAGAGGTCCAGGTGGATTTGAGGCACGTTCCTGTCCAACATATTTCATGTCTGCATATGATAATAGAAATAACGCTCTAGATAAGTCTGTCACCTATAGAGGGAGGCTGATAGCTCTGATTTTGATGTCTGCACTGTAAAACTAGAGTCCACGACCATAGCTTTTTAACCTATTTTTGTTTCACAGCATCCAGATGGGAAGATATCAAGCAGCTCATCGTCATCTTCCTCTGAGTCGGGAAGCAGCCACAGCAACAGCAGCAGCAGCGACAGCAGCAGCAGGAGCAGCCACCGCCATGGAGAAAATGCTGGCCACAGCTCAAGGAGGAGCCATGTGAGCAGAGTCAGCATCCACCACAGCCATGGTTCCAGGCAAACACGCGAGGTACTACTGCTGCCTGTGTGGTACCAATGAGCAGCTGGGCTTTGCTGGCTGCTGAGCAGGGGCTGTAGATGTGGTGGGACTCTAACCAGCTGAGGGGGTTAGGTTCAGGAAGTACACTGCAAGTCAAGTTTGTAAATGGAAAGTCAAAGTCTGTTGAGATATATTCCCCCCATGAAAACATTTTTTTCCAAATTCCCTTTGCTTTAAGGGTTGGGGTTTTTGCTGGTTTCTTGGGTATATTTTCCTTCGTTTCTAAAGGTGTTTGCAGTATGTTCAGACCAGAAAAATTTAAGGGAATGGGGTTGTAAATTAAAGGGGAAAGAACTTTCTTTTTCCTAGGAAAACCCAAAAATGCAAAATAAATTGCATTAAGGCAAAAATGAGGAGGAAATAAATAGGCTTTATGTAAAGGGCTTTTTTAACTTAAGTCGGCCTAATTATTTTTAGATGTAGACCTGAGGTCATGAGTGCATGCAGAGTATAACTAAAATCAGAGTCTCCATGGTCATTACTGACCAGAAAATGTAAAGTCCCATTAAGCACAGATAATCTTTGTCTTTATTACACACTTAGTATTCTATAGTTGTACAAATTCTGCTACTAAGAAGGATTTCAAAATAATCAAATGGCTTGAAGGAGCTGTAGTATAGTAAAACATGTTGTGAATGTGTATGCTGCTATGAAGATATCTAGGATGTACTGCACAAAATCTAACTGAGTGCATGTAGTTTGGAAGAGTCTTGGATCCACATCAAAACAGTCATGTCTTTGAAAATTCCTGTTGGTGATAAAATAATCAAGATTCCAACCAATATTATTCTTAAATATTGACAATATAGAAATACATAAGGCAAACTAAACCGATGAAGGACAAGGGCTGCTTCCCGCTATCTGTGCGCATAAACTGGGCTGTGGGCTCTTCAGTGAATACACAGAAATACTTAAGCACAGATGGTTGGGGGTTGTTTTTCAGCGCAACTTCCTGGGAGACGTAATTCCACCTGGCATTACGATTGTGGCACAGGCAGTAAGGAGTGACAACAGAAATCAAGGTTATCAAGCTACAGCATATGTTCGTTCTGATGCTGCCAAAGTTGATGTGCAACTAGTTGTGGTTCAGCTGGCTGAAACCAATTGGAAAGCGTGTGCTGATGCTGTAATACTGCCTCTGAAAGCACAGGTAAGCACAGACAGCTTTGCCCAGAGAGACATCTAAAAAGCCCAGAGATTTTTAAATAAGCACAGAGCACCTGCTGATTAGGAGAGCCAAACAGGAAAGGCATACGTATTTTGAAATGTTTCACAAAGTTCGTGAAATTTCAGAAAATGTTCCTATCATTCACCATTCTTTTGAATTAAAAATAAAATACAAAAAAATCAGCCACTTCAAAATCTGGCAAAAAAAAAAAAAGATACTGACTTTCAAGATACATCAAAATATGACCAGCAGAAGTACAAAAAATTGTTTCAAAAATTGACTGCTTCATTACTAACTGTTTATTATTTGCTCTACTGTGAGTTTTCTTGTCTGGGAATCTGGTTATTTTCTCTATGTAATTCATTTCAGAATACTCATAACTCAAATGTATTTGAAATGTTGTATTTCTTAGGATTTATATGAAAAGATGGAAAAAAAAGTCAAGTTGGGTAATGGGTTGATGCTTGAGAGAGCATCATTAATGAAAGAACAGGTTTTTTCTTTTTTTGCATCTCCCTGTGCTGCGCTTCCCCTGTGCCTTTTAGTGTGAGAGATCTTTGCATAACAATTTACAAACCTCTGCTTTTCACAGCTGCAATTAACAAATTCAGCATGATATTTCAGTATTGGAAAAAGTGGGATGGGGTTCAAACTAAGACGTATTGGGGAAGGCTAATAGAAATTACAGTGCAATCTTCTTCTAGAAAAAAGACTGCGGAACATAAAGAACTGATGTGAAGTTGCGGGAAAGAAGAAAAACCTGCATTTTGAAATGCTCAAGGGTAGTTCTGTGATTCTTTTCTGTAATTTTGATTACTTCTTCCCTGTTTGTAAAGGCCAGACTGAGATGGGGCAAGGAGTGCCGGGACTACAGGATAGCAGCCATGGCTACCACAGGCCAACTGGCGAAGAAGCCAGCCATGCAGCTGAAGGTGCAATGGGGAAGCCTTCCATCCTGGATGAAAAAGACAAGTACAGCGTATGTAACTTGCTCTTTCCTGAGTTGTTATGTTGCATTTCTTACAATAGTTGGCTTTACAAAAACACTGAAAGGAGTGAATGAAATTTTTCAGCCCAAACATGTTTGGAGGGTTTTTTTGGGTAGAAAACACAAGTTCAATGGCTCAAAAGTATTTTGCAAATGTGTTCCACTTCCTCCACATGTTTCATATTAAAAGATACCCCCCAAATACTTAAAAACTTGACATGCTTAATTTCATTTTCCATATTTAATTATTTGATATTTCAGTTCAAAATGGCTTTTTGTTTTGAAATGTTCTTCTATTCAGTCTCAAAAAATATCTAGTTAAAATAAGCAAAATAAAACCAATGTGTTTTCTCTGGATAAAATCAACCACTTAATTTGACTAGAATTATTTCTTTGACTTTTCAGTTCTTCCATTTTTTCCCTGTTTTTTCAGAACTGCCAGTAGTCCTCATTCTCCCATGTCTGCTTTTGCTCATGTGCCTGAGTTTGTCACATCTTGTTTGTCTCTAGATTCATGCAATACCTTCCTGGTGCAGCACTCATGTTGGGCTTCTCAGAAGCACATCAGAGAAATCCATCTCATGAATTTATAGTAAGGGCAGCTGCGACATCTCCACGTACAATTGATACAGTAATTAAAGCTCCTGGGGTATGTGTCAATTTTTATTTTCCTTTCGCTTACCTTGAATGGATTTTCAACTAACAACATTTTGATACTTAACGTAAAGACAAAAAGCAAAACTTTCCCTTTAGAGAAGCTGCTGTACACCTGACTACATTATGTGGGTCTTGAAATACATACAAGAGTACTTTTGATTTTGTACTGCTTTAGTGGAACGTAGCAGTATGTTGAAAATCAGACTCAATAGTCAAATACCTTATTTCCGTGCTGAGAACAGCAGTTAGGCCCAAATTGTCTCAAGTATGACTGCTCTGCACTCATACCTTTATTCATTTTACTCAGTTTTACTAGTTCTACGGGATGTATAGTTGTCTCAGAGCAGATAATGGAGGCCTTGAGGACACCTTGCACTCCATTGCAACATCCGTCTGTGTTGGCACTCAAATTCAACATCTGGAGTAACCATGCTTGATGAGACAGGTCTGAGCAAGCTATGACAGCCACAAATTCAACTCTGCCTTAACCAAACTGGAGCTGCTAGTTACACTCTCAGAGCAGCTTGCACAGCCTAGTTCTGCAAAATCCCACTGGTTAATTGGTCCTTATCCACCAAATCCCTGTGCACCCCTTTGAAAAATTTCCCCTAAGGATCTCTGGTAAATTAATAACAGCTAGCTATTCATACACAGAGAAATTAGTGTGTCTTTAACCTTCCATAGTGCTTTGGTATTGCAGGATTTTTAATAGATGATAATGAGGAAATAGGCACACTAGGCTTTAATTTTATTTTCTTGGTAAATGTAATTTGTAGCTACGGTGAGGGATCTTACCCCAATGTTCGTCATGCCAGTTTTTTGCCTGTAATGGATGCTGTTCACTTTTCCAGACACATCCATCTACTTGCTCAGTTACTTAACTTGTTACCTTATTTTTCTAAGAAGTCACTCAATTAGTGCTTAAATATCATCTATGTTGGTTACTTTCCAATGTGCTTCATAACTTCTCAAAAAAGTCAAGAAGTGTGACTAGAAGAGAAGACAATGATTCCTCACAAAAGCTTAAGGCTTGGGTGCATCCTGAAGAGACTAATACAACTGCAATTGTATAAATGCATCTTCAAGATTTTTTTTCAAGGGTCTTTTTTTTGTTTGCAGTCATATGAATTTAGTTCAGTTTATCTTAATGTATTTTCATTTCTACTTTTTCAGGTAACGCTTTACTATCAGGCACTCCGAATCCCATTCACTCTGCCCTTAGGCCCATCTCCAACTTATGAGACTCGAGATATCACTGCCTGGAATGTTTTGCCTAAAATAGCTTCACAAATAGCACAAGAAGATCAATGTAAATATTACTTATATGCTTGTCTCATGAATAAGCAATGTTTGTAGATCTGTCCTCTGCTGTGACTGGGCCTTGCATTTCCTTGTAGTGGTCTTATAGGGAAGAATAGCATCTCTCACCCTGCTTTCTCAACAGCTCATTCCTCGACTTAAAAGCATGTTTGTTGGCAGGTGAATGAAGAGACTTCAAACTGATGTAAATATTCAGAGTAGGAATCACTCCTGTCTGCAAGTCCAGAGATTGTCTTTTGCCCCTTCTAAGAAGGTGCCATCTCTGCATTGAGAGGCATCAGATGATGGGTACAAGACAGATCATATATTTTCTGCCCTGTTTATTTTCTTCAAAAAGGAGTCATGTGAGTCTTAGCTGGTTAGTGCCTAGCACCTCTGTGGGAAATGTGAGCTGCTTTTTATCGGGGTTATTATTTTTAGTTTCTCAATAATTTGGTACATTTTAGTCCCCATTAGCTTTAGGTTTGTGTTTAGCATGAAACCAAAATCAATACTAGTATAGTCTATATTTGGTAGTTATGCTGTAGTGCTATCCTGTCCTTACAGACTCTGGCAGCATTGAAAGCTTCTGCCAAGGAGATGTTGAAGTTCCTTTCCGGTTTGCCAGGTAGTTCAGTCTCACAGAGATACTTAGCAGCAGCACGCACGACACTGTCACGTCTGCCATTTCTCTTCTGGTTTTGTTTTACAGCCACATGTGAAGTCAGCGAGGGAGATTTCAAAACATTCGATCATGTGAGCCGTACATATTCTTTCAATAAAAGCTGCAACCTGATAGTGGCCCAAGATTGTACTGAACACCCAAAGTTCATCATTACTACAAGAAAGGTTGATCCTCAGTCTTTCTCAAGACAGGTTCACATAAATACAACCTCAGCGTAAGTCTGGTTTCTCCTGAGTGCTCGGGAATTAGGTATAAAGTTGCAGGCAGTTGGTCTGGGGAGGGGAGTTGTCTAGCTTCTAGGTGAAAGTGGTTTGCAATCAAATATTTGGAGAAAGATGGGATTTTCAGAAGCAATCATTAGCTGAGACTCTTTGGTTTAGTTGCTCTTGTCTTCAATTTCACAGGCACCATTATCTGATAACCTGCTTGTTAAGTCCCCCCACTGCCTTTTCTTTAAAGGTTGAATCTCAAAACCCAATGTCCCAGTGAATTTTGCACTTTGGAAAGAAAACAACTCATTCATTCATTCAAAATTCAGATATTCAAATTGGTTCTCTGCTAGCTTTGGTCACAGATATCTCCACTTTTTACATTTTAAATTAACCACTAGTTGTTGGGGTTTTTTTTCTGTTTCTGAAGGAACATCACAATTTGTCCTACCACAAATTCATCTCTCCTTGTGGCATGCAATGAAGAATCAGTTCCATTACACAGCGATGTTTCTGAGTATGAAAAAGGTAAGCTGTGATACCCACTTTTCCACCAGGAAAGTAACTATCTTCAAGAAATTTTTATAAATTCCACAGAATAATCTCAATGTAAAGAAAATACAAGTGGGATTAATTCAAGGAAAAACTAGACTCTTTACTTTCTTAAGATTTGTATTGACTTACACTGCTGTTTCCTGTAGTATATACACTCTTACTTTTCCCCAACAAAACTGACAGGTAAATAAAGCCCTTTCTTATATATATGGTATGTCCAGGTTGGTGATAGTTTAGCAAAAAAGGCCTTTTATAGTCACAGTTAAATGGTTTGGTTCAGCTATTTAATTGGAGCACCACCAATGTCATTATTATTTTGAGACTGAGCAGACTGGATACAAAAGTCAGTTCCAACTATAGAGAACAGCAATAAAATATTTTTACAAATAAAGAGATAATTTCTTCAATTTTTCCTTTCTCTCAAAAAAAAAAACAAGTGTAACAGCAAAATGATCATTGTGAAGGAAAGTGCATTATGATGTATTTTGTGCTACTCAGTTTCTTCATTAATTTGAAATTAAGCAGATCACCTTATGATTCATTGTCTTTTTACAGACAATGTTAAAATTTATAAAAAAGGAACAACAGTTATTGTGGAAGCTCCAACACACGGACTGAAGAATGTGACTTTTGATGGTGTGATCCTTAAGGTATTGGGCTTACTTTCAAGGTTACTACTTTCTTTCAGTTTAGTACCTTGGCAATGTAACAGACCAACACTTCAGTATTCACTACAAAGATGTGCTATTTTATAGGTTACCGTTGCTTCATGGATGAGAGGAAAGACCTGTGGAGTTTGTGGAAATAATGACAGAGAAAAGCACAATGAACTCCTAATGCCAAATCATAAGCTGGCACACAGCTGTTCTGCTTTTGTTCATTCATGGGTATTGCTAGAAGAAACCTGCTCTGGTGGTGAGTAGATCTGAAAACAATTTATGCTTGGGGAGAATACAAGTTCACTTTTCCTCTGCCAATAGCTAGAATTTCTTTTTTTTAAAAGCAGCAGATATCTTTTACTTAGAAAAGACAATAGCAATATATATCCATTTTCATTTCCTTAACCACTGACGGTTTAAAACACTGCCTGTGAATATAGAGAATATATACTACAGCAAAAGTCTTTGTCTGCAGTTCAATGTTAAATAATTGATTCTACAATAATTTCTTACACTGAGTAGCTTTTTTCTTGGAGAGGCAAAATCAGGCCTAACCTGGCTCCCACTGAAGTAAGAGTGATTTTTACCACTGAATCAAAACAGTTTCTGCTGTTGTCTGCAGACTTAATTTAATCAAACAAGTTTCAGCCTATGAATGCAGTGCCAGATCTTAAGTTTCTGTAAATGTTCAGAGTGCACAAAATTTCATTTTAGTTCTGTACCATCTGAGGGTGCAATCTCAGGGAAATATTTAGAAACACTCCTAAGGTAAAAGAGCTTCCTCTCACACATAGCTGGAAAAAAAAAATGAGGATATCCCATAACATCAATACAGTTTTGTTCTGTAGGTCTCCATTTACCTTGGACCCGAGATAACTTTATTGAAATTAATGGTTGTTTTCTCCTTGACTTCAGTGGCAGCAGAATTGTACTTATCTGTGTGTCAGGAAACGGAGTCATAGCTGGGATCCTGTTAAGTGACATTATACCTTTCTAGTGAGATAATTGCAGCATTATAAAAATCATCCAATACAAAAATTATCCTTGATGTTATTATATAAATGCTGCCTTTTTTTTTATCCATTGACTACAGTTGACATTTTTCCTAATGCAATGAAGTAGCCATTGTGCTTGCAGTATCTATTCTTAATAGCTTTCAGACATGAGAGGTTATTTTCTGTGTATTATGTAGTTCTAAAAAACTGGGTATACATGATTCCTTTTACGTTATATTGTGCAATTAGATTTTAAAAATAGCTCCCCTTTCAGACTCTTCCCTCTATCCCCCAACTTATTATCATCCTATCTCGATTACCTCACTACAGTGAAAATGGTTTGTCAGGCATCTGTGTTTTAATAAAAGCTGAAGAGAAAATATGGACCTTTATTATTGCAAGGATCGATTGGGATTTATTTCTACAATTTTAACTACCTTTCCTTTCCTCTTAGGGTGCAAGCTGCAGCGCAGTTATGTGAAGCTGAATCGAAATCCTACTATTGATGGAGAGGAATCTACGTGCTACTCTGTTGACCCAGTACTGAAATGTATGAAAGACTGTACTCCAATCGAAAAAACTTCAGTTAAAGTTGGCTTTCACTGTTTCCCAAAAGGTATGATGTTTTTCTTTCTCTGTGTCACATACTGTAGGAGCTCTGTCAGAGCACGCAAAAGAACAAAACACAGCACAGCCACGCACAGACCTGTATTGCTCCAGCTCCTCTCTGAGCTGCTGTTTTTAATCCCATTAGTATTTGCTATAACCACTGACAGTACTGGCCAGCTAAAAGCTAGTTTAGATGATGGCAGGTAGCATCATCTGAGAAGAACATTTGAGGTGATAAAAGGGGCAGCAGTGATCGATAAAATTTTTTTCACATTTTCAAGATCTCCATAAAGTTGAGATAAGCAACACCGAGTCCTTTTATGCACATTACAGTCTGCAATTTTGTGTAGACCAGGGCAAGCAAGGCAATTGAAAGTCAGTCAAGTAGTGTGACATGACTGCTGTGATTAGGCTGCCATGCTATGCCACTGTGCAATACATCAGCAAAAAACACATTACTGAAATGCGCTCTAGATTGTTCCAAAAAATGGTTTGTTTTTGAAGGTATTTTATACACACATACGCATGACCCAGACTTTTAAAAATACTGGGCCTTTTTCTCCTTTCACTTATACCAATTTGTCATGGATGTGACACATTGTCTAACACAGGTTCACACTGAAGTTATATAGGCATGAGAGGAGAATCCAGCCTAGAATCTACAGATATTTCTGGTGCATTTCTTCCAATATCTTTTAACGAATTACTCAGTACATATATACCTTAGAGGAAAAGCTA
Source organism: Tringa tobata (assembly GCA_033628505.1). NCBI lineage: Eukaryota > Metazoa > Chordata > Aves > Charadriiformes > Scolopacidae > Tringa > Tringa tobata. Next base: position 1,949,934 of record JAHREE010000155.1, on the reverse strand, counting down.
CCATTAGGGAGCATCTACTGAAGTGGTCTGTTCTCTATTTTAACCATTGTTGGCCAAATCCATTGTGAGCTGGGATAATCCAGTGCAGTTTCACGGAAGCCAGTGGACCCGTGTTGAGTAATACTGGAGAGGAACAGAGTATTTTATGTCTGGTTTTGAACAACATCTGTGTAGAACTTTACACTTCACTCATGTTATTAATATCTGCAATGTGCTGAACCAGCCCATAAAATCAAGGAGTATCATTCTATAATAGTCAACCATCTACAACAGCCTATTCAACAAGTAGCACAGAGTGCTAATAGTTTTCTGATGGCTCCCTGAGATGTGAATAGATGCATCCTTTTATGAAAAGAAAAACCCACCCTCAACAAGAAAAACCTTCCAAAATCTTGTCATATCCATATTTCACAGATTTCTTTTCTGTATCCAAGTCTGTATCTCTGAAATGTCATCACCCCAGGCCACTCACTGCCTTAGAATATTAGGCTATAATAAAGCTGTCTCATTCTCTCACAAAAATGTGTGAGAAAAGAGGAAAATCGGAAAAAAAGATATGTTAGTTGTCGCAGCCAGTGCTGCTTTTACAGCAACGGCAGGCTTCTTTGGTTCATTTACTGAACCAGAGACTGGGACGTCTGCTAGCAGCACTCCTAATCAAGGGCTTTTTTTATTTATTTATCCTGAGGAGAAGGAGGAGGAGGTGGCGGAGGGGGAAAAGGAGGAGAAAAGGGAGGAGGAGGAGGAAAGTAAAAGATGTCATTTGTGTTTTTTTAGTAAGATGATTGCTTTTCCTCAGGCTAAGGATCAATAAGAATACAAGACCAGCCTTTAAAAACTGTTCTTTTTTTTCCTTTGTTCAATGACTTGGAGAAGCAGCAGAAACAAAATCCTCATCTTTCTTAAGCTGAGAATATGTATTTGCATACACTAGACAGAGAGTTTTTCTCCGCTCTTTATATGAGAACTCAGACCTGATAGTCTGCCACTTGAAAAGCAGGGAACACCATCACTGTCACCAGTGGAGCAAGGATAAAATGAAGTACAAGGGTGCAGAATTTCCCCTGTCGTCCTCAAATCAGTGAGACTATAGTCTTAGGATCTTGACTGACACAGACATCACTCCAAGTTTAAGACCACATATCAGTTTACATTTCAAACATGCCACAAGCCCTACCCATAGGGATCACAGTTACTCAGCCATGATCAAGTTTGCTGAGGAAACTATTTCCTACACAGATATGGATGGGATCAGACCCACAGTACACCCAAGAGTGAGAGACATAATAAGAATTAATGTCTATAAATGTAGATAAAAACCATAACTTAGACATTTTATAATATTTCACAGCTAGAAAATACTATATATTTTTCAAAAGCATCTCTGGCACCTTTCTGAGAAATATTTATTATCCAGTTTATTATGCAAAACCTGAGCTTCAGGATGGACTGTAATTTAGCCAAGGAGAGCGTTAGCATTTCAGGAGATAAGTGACTGATAAACACTGAACCCATAGAGCAGTTTCCAGATTTCCCTGTGATGAGAGATGGCATGTTATAAATGTATTGTCCAACTAAGGGATAAAACAAATGGAGGTAAAATTATGAAAGCTTTACCCATTCTCATTATACAAACTTAATCTAAATGGATGTCCTAATATTCTTCTAGATGCAATGATAAACCTCCAACTAGCTAAGAATATTTATTGGGAGGATGAATATCATTATTCCATTTAGATTATTTCAGCATTAAGGGATATGGCTTATTCAAGCTGCTGTTGATAAAGCAGTGTGGTAAGGTTAATACTGCAACTGACAATGCTCTGCCAGATTTCACAATATATGGGAAACTTTAATTAGAAGTTTATGAACCTCTGAAAATTCTCCGAAGGGCTTATCCTTCAGAATGAACTTCGACAAATAGTGAGCTGAAATACACAGTGATATGCAGGACTAACATAAAAAGAGATTACTGATGTCTATTGGTACGTGGTAGTCACATTGATGGTGACTACCTCCAGCACCTTTACAGCCTCCTGTCTGTTGTCTTTTTGCTTCATGAAATGTTATTCATTTTGTTTTTAGGGAAGTATTATAGTAATTATATCATGGATGAAAATCCTGCTCCAAGTCAGTGAGTCAGTTAGATGTCAGTTGTGCGGGCAGGATTTCATTCTTTACTTGATGAGGGAGTTGGCAGCCATCAAAACAGTATTTCCTTGAAATGTGTTAATTTGCTTGATGTTAGTTAACAATGGCTTCGCTCTTCTGACAGATACTGCTGTAAGCCTGCTGGAATGGCAGAGAAGCAGCGATAAGAAATCTGCATCTGAGGATGTTGTGGAGTCTGTGGATGCTGACATTGATTGTACCTGCACTGGCGACTGTAGTTAAGCTAAATGCTTTAGTGTTGTGCTATAGACATACTATTCAAATAATTGAATAGCTGGAGAGATAAGAAGGGAACGTAATAGCTGTAGTAAAATATTAAGAAATGTGCTTGAAGAAAATAAACCTACTGCATTGCATCCAAAGTCACATGCATTATGTACAGTCTGCACTGCTTAATAAATATGTTGTTCATTAAATAAGTATTCATGTGGTCTCTCTCTTTATTTTTCCCTATCAACAAAACAATCAGACCAACTATAATATTATCCAGAAATTCTGCTTCCTTTTATCTGAAATATAATTACAGCAGTCCTCTCTTAAAATTATGTTCACTAGGTGATGAAAGGAAAACATGATTACGGCTACTGCTAACATTCCATTGTGCAAAGAATTTCATATTTAGCATACTAAAGACACAGTAAGCATTTGTTTTCTTTTATGTTTTCTGGTAAAGTCTGTTCTTGGAACCATTCTGCAAAAAAATACATTTTACTCCCAGCAAGACCATTAGCCTTAGTACATTCTACAAAGGAATGAATTGGACTGCTAGACTCCCACTGTAGCTTTCCAGAGAGCTATAGTGTGTGACACAGTCCCCATTTTCATTTAAATTTCAATGGATGTGCTCTTGCTTCATGAGCTAAAAGTATGAATAGGAACTTTTTTTTTGGTTTACCATCTCCTATTGTATATCTATGAAAATGATGCCTTCAAAAACTTCAGGGAACAATAATACATCAGGTAGCATTCCAAATACTCCAAAAAAGTAATATATAGAAAAATACATAATATCAATAGCATCATAAAGCTAAAATAAAGTGCAAGCAGGACAGTTAGACTGTGTTTAACCAGTGCAGTGTCAATCTGCCAGCTTTCACTAGGCCTATGCAGAAAGGCAATTCCTTCCCACCCCAGGGGACTAGGAATAGGTGGCACCTTCAAACCCTGAACAATGGCACAATATCTCTTCACCTTGTACGCGAATCAGCCGTGCAGTGAGCCATGATATGTTTTCCACAACAGGCAATAGCAGCCAGCATGCTCTTCCAAGAGAATCCTTAGCATGGGCAAGGTACTCCTGAACCCAAAGGCTGTCAGGAAACTGTCACTAAAGAAAATACATTCTAACTGAAAACTGAGCTATCAGAAAAATGATTGAATGAAGACTAAATAGCTGAACAATTACAGAATAACATTTCTCCATGCTTTTCTTTCCAGAGCAGAAACATGAGTAATGTATAGTACTCCCCTCATTCTCTCTCAAGCTGCAGCTTGCCATCAACCTGAAATTAGAAAAGACTCTGTTTGCCTCTGCCCCTGAGCCTTTCTCCTGAGTAAAACCTACAGAGAGCAAAAGCAGGTTACCTGCCTCTTTCCTTTCCCCCAGCCTTAATGTAGTCTATTTGTTATACTTGAGAACCTTCATGTGTACAGGACTATCATTCAGATAGCCAGTGCTCTATTCAACAGCTTTTTATCATGCGGGTATGTCCAAACTAAGACCAGTAACCTGAGTTCTTGCACTGTGCTTTTATTCATAATAAAGCATTCACAAATTCCCTGTACAAAAGCTGTGGTTTGCTAACTCATCAGAAGGGCTAAACTGCAAAAAGGGTAGCCCCAAACAAGAAGGGAGATGAAAAATATTGCATTCCACTTTCCTTTAAAATCACATTAATATTACAACTGGAGAGTCCTTTTCTTCCTGGTATTGTTTTCACTGTGGCTTATGGGAGATTTGCCATTGACTTTCATGGGATCAGACTGTCATCTTTAATACAACACCTTTCTCTTTAATCCGCTTGTTTACAAAAGAGAAACTTTTGCCAGTCAACCACTTCAGATGAGACAAAGGTAGTTGAAGAGATGTAGTGAGGGAAGAAAAATGAACTTTCATGCTCAACTACTAGAACAGGAATTTAGTAACAGCAAAGAGCCATTAGTAAGAAAAGTAATTCTGCTCGCAGTAAAACACAGTCATCTACGAGAAGCATGACACTAATTAACAATGATCAAGCCGGGATCAGTACAAAAAATACAAGCAGCTCATAACAGCAAACGCCTTCTCCCAGAAACAATTTACAGACTTAAAGTCATTGGAAAAAACTTGAAGGCAGAGAGTGATCAGCAGTACTAAATTAGTTTAATCTACAATGATAATACTACATACTGTACAGCAAAAAAAACCCCAAACAAACAAACAAACTAAAAAAAAACAAAAACCCAAGCAAATGTACCAGGTCAGGCCTTTCCTTGCTGAAGCCCCACTTTACATCCTGCACCAATGAGAGGGCACCTCTTGTGCCCCAATTAAAGGGAGCCACAAGAACAGTAACACATCTCTTTCTGCTAAATTGTCATGCCTGGAAGAAGGTCTTCTTCCCATGCAAAACCACAGACGTATGCCTTTCCCCAGGAGAAGCTCCTTTGTTAGCACTTTCCACTGGTGGTGGTGTTCACAGGCAACAAAGCTCCCAACAGCAAGATGCCGCATGTGACGGCTTGTGCTCAAAAATCCTAAAGAAACTCCCTGCTCACACACTGTCCCAGACACAAGGAAAAAATGGTGAAAATGCCCCACAATGGGCACAGCCAGGTAAATCACTCACCATTACCCTACCAGTAGCACAGCCCGGCTGGCGTGTGGGCTCAGCCAGAGGGAAAGCAGTTGCTAGCAAAGCCTAGGCTTTCACTGGTGTGTGCAGGGCACGGGTGAGACACAGCTCTTATTATTTCAATTTCAAAGGGGCAGCTTTCATTTCTGTCCAGTTCCTGTTCGTTAGTGCCCTCTTGCTGAGACAGCTGAATGCCTTTGACTGACTGAAAGACTCCACTGATGTTGCAGCTGTAAAATCCAAATATAATGAAAGTTAGTAAAGCCTGAGGTTGGCAGTGGGCACGGCAAAGCAAAACACTTAGAACCAGCTCATTTTGCCAATGGAATTAAGAGCATTAGCAGTACAAGTGTGAAAAAGCCCTTCTGGAGTTTCTAATGCACCACATAGACATTTCCAACCCATCTGGGAGGATATCTGCAGTCCAGATTTAAACCTCATTTGGAAATCATGCCTGTCCTATTTTATAAAGCAAACCAAAGTTATATAGTCTACCGAGTATTAAAATGTGTACTTCACAGTCTGAGCTTTTATGCACTCTACTTTTCATTCCTAGTGCTTCTCAATGATATAAATTAATGAACTCTGGACTTGACTGTAGTAATCAAGGAATATGACCTTGCAATTACAGTATCCAGTATTGTTTAAAAATATGTGTCAGAAAAAAGATGCAGGCCTAAGCATAGGCCAGGCTTAAATCCTAATCCTGCCTTTGCAGTTCTGTAATGCGGTTTTGCATGAGGCTGGGGATTTCTGTGACTCATTTTCTGCATCAGAAGGATATGACTACTTACCTACTCGATGGAGTCAGAAATGCTTATGAATTTATAGTCCCATATGTCTTTTGCAAGTTCTTCAGTGATTCTAGAGATGAAAAGTAAATTTTTCCACTAGATCTCCTAACCACATGAGTATATTTTATTGCTAAGTTGAAGGTTTTCATTTACAAATTCATCCAACTGTAAAATAACTATACATTCGGAAAAAATCAAAACAATGTACTTAATTTGTTCACGGTCAGCTTTGGTTAAACCTTAGTGGATTATTCAGAAAAGCCTAGAATTGGATCCTGTTATTACAGTGGGATAGGCAAAAGGCTATTGGAGGCATGGTCTTTTGTATCCTAGACAAAGACAACAATCCTTTTGTTCATCAGACCTGGCTCTTTTGAATCACTAATTTTAAATGACACAGTGACTCTCAGGAAAGCTTGGTCATTCTGTTCCAGAGAAAGCAGCTACAGCATGATAGGAAACGACAAAACCGTTAATATCAGACCCCTCCTGGAAATGAAATGCTTGCTTCACAGCATGAGCATTTAAAAAATATAACACGTACAATTGTAACCTTACTGAAGTCAATGGTTAAACTCAACAGAGCTAGGCTTTTACTCAGCATGTTTGAATGAGTTATTAAACGAACTTTAGTTGTCCCTAAAAATAAATGTACTGTGTGGATCTAAGTGCAGCTGATGAATAAGAAACCTCGGGAATCTAGCAAATACAGTAGTTAGGGCTAAAACCAGAGGCAGCACGGAAGGTTGCAGAAGAGAGTAGCTATTAGTAGCCATCTGAGCTCTATGTCGAATCTCAAGGTCTCTCATGCCATCTACTGGCTATTTTCTTTACTAACAATGGTTTAAATCTTTTTCCTCTGGGTTTATTTATAGGTCTGATACATTCCAGGCAGTTTTATATAAATTCTAATCAAGGTTTGGGGTGGGTTTTTTCCCTCTAACCTCTATACTTGATTACTATGTGGGTTTTTTCCCTGTAAGTACATTACAATTCTGTACCTTTCTGAACACTATTTCACATTGTCTCTGGAGGAAAAAGACATTGCCTAAGACATTCTCATTTCTGTTATTGCTGGATAGGCAGTAATTACATTGCAAGCAGGGCTGGGAGAACAGTTTACTATGAAAATCCAAAGCCGTTCGAAAGTAGCACTTACGGTTCTTCCACAATCACTGTGAGAAGGTTGTTATTTTCATACCTGAAAATGCTTTAATGTACAAAAAAATATCTGGTTTTCCCTTGCGGTTCACTTAGCTGCAATTCACAGTGAACACTTACATGTCCTAATATTATTAAGTTTACTTTCAGATGGGTTTTGGGAAGCAGGAATTATATACAGATAGATCTGATTCCAGCACTTCCTTTCACTATCTGTAGCCTGTTTCTTCCTGGTGTCCCAGTTCCCCTTCCCTGTTTATCTGTGTCCACTAGGATGTTCAGCTTCTCTCAGCAGGACAAACATGGGCACCTCTGCACACCTTCACCCAGCTCCTGGGGTGAGCAGGCACCCCTGCAGCTGAGCACCATGCCCCAGCTAGAAGCTATTCAGGCAGCTGCAAAATTCACATTGCACCCCATGTTAAAACATCAGATCAGACATTGGTCTGACATGCTCTGGGTGGTCCTGCTTTAGCAGGGGAGTTGGACTAGATGATCACTATGGTCCCTTCCAACTCTAAAAAATTCAGTGAAATTCAGTGAAATCAGCCCCCTGAAACCCTTGGAGCTTTACAAACCTGCTGTCTCTCCTCCCTTTACTTTCCTTCTGCAGCATCGTTCACTCATCTCTGATTACAAACAGGCTAAGGGTCAGGGACATGTGACACAGTAGCAGTTGTAAAGGCAGGTTATTGCTGTTAGGCAAGGTTGGAGTTAGGGCCCAGAAGGAGTTTGAGCATCCAAGACCTCTGTGGATTATCCTGGAGCACGCCAATTGCCATCTGCATGACAGAGGCAATATTAAATCAGTATCTTTACAGTCGCAGCTAACTGGGATTCATCAGGTTGTACATACCTGTACATACCTGGACCGTTAGTCCAAGTAATCTTGGGCCCTATTACTGGACAGACACATCCTCCATCATTTTTGATGCATTTTGCCTCTAGGCAAATTGTGAGCGCTTTGGAGAAAAATACTAATCGGAAACTTGCACCATCAGACTACGAGTCCTGCATGAACTCTGCAAGGGTCATTATATCAAATATAGTACTAAAAAAGGTGCAGAAAAAACAATCCTCAGGCTTTTACCACATCTTTTTTTGTCTCAATGGGAAAATGGATCACAGTTTCTTTTCATTCTGAAGATTCAGGGCACTTTCATGACTCTCAAAATCTTCTCCTTGGTGACAAACGCATGAAATGTTGTGACTAGCTCCCCTCAAAACTACCTCCACTACCTTTTTACATTATTTCCCCATGCATCATCTTAACCTTAGCAAGTAGAAGTAACTAAACATTCTTTATAGACATTATATGAAACAATATTTAAGTGCCTTGTTTAACAGTGGTCATATCCGTCTCTCATGTGGTTGAGAATTTACTCTAGCTAGAGCTGCTTTGATGCTTTGTTTTCTTGCCAGCTGATAAAAAGATGATTATAGCAAAAGAAATACAGCCAAGAATTTGGGCTGAATAAGCTAACACGCTAGAATTCTACTTAGATTCCTGCTTATGTGGTCAAAACACAACTATTAATAGTCAAGACCTCTTCATGACCATGAGACGTGAGTGATGATACACAGATTAGATTCACTATGGGCATAAGAGATTGATGCAGGCTCAGGCTGGGATGAGAACTGGCAGTCAAATGTGCATCTCACCGTGACACTGACCTGCCTGCATTACTTCAGACTCAATGCCGATACACTTGTGTCACTGAATGGTGTTTCTTCTTTGTGAAATGTGTCTAGACCACTTCCATTTGATACCACCTTGGACATCTCTACACTATGAGTCATAGTGCCCCCATTGTCTCTGATATTATGATTCACTGTATTACAAGACCTGACTTTCATGTGTCTGAAGCCAGAGTACTATCTTCTCCCCAGAGCGATGTACTAAATTCCTTACATTAAGGAGAGTTAAGTATTTTAGATGGGATCTAAGGTATCTTCCCCCTCCAGCCTGATAGCTACCTAGACTATTCAATAGGAAATGCTGAAGAGGTCATCATACACATCCCATTTCGCAGATCCTGTGCTCCCTTGGAACAAGTTTCCATACCTGAAATCACTTTATAGTTTCTGGCAGCTACATTGCCCCTTCTGAAACACAGCTAGGGGGTGGTGGGGAGGAGAAGTCTTACATTTTAGGTGACTGTTTCACCCATTAAGTCATTTTATGAAAATAAGTGGGAACCCTAGTTGCATCACTGAATGAGCACAGATCCTGTGCTTTTGTGTGACTCACTGACAGAGATTAAGGGGTGTAGAGGGAAGACCATCTTGTATGATGTTCTTTTTTTCACATCTTATATGTGAGAAGGGGCTGAGCCCTGTGGCTTTTCCAGCCCTTCTGAGCAGGAGCAAGGCTGATCTTTAGGATGCTGGAGAGCTGCACAGACTGTGAAAATTAGACAGAGATAGACTTTGCTATTTAAAGGTATAGAAGGGAGTATTAAGGATTTCAGTCTTGAGTATAAGCACCAACATCGTATCTAAGTCTTTTACCTTCCTTTGTGAAGCTGGGCATCAGTCTCTACAATGCTACAACTTCACATTGGAAAATCCTGATGCAGCCAAACTGAAATGCTCCAGAGGAGTTAATTGGTGACCTTCCCTGACAGACCAAAATAAATCTGGCAGGCAGGTTACCCTCTTTGCCAAGTCCTCAGATCCCCAGCTGCAGCCACACGGATTACACAGCTTCCTGGGCCGGGTAAGGTTGCCAGCTCCAAGTCCAGCAACCAGCCAGCTTCCCCGTGCTGCCTCCTGCCTTCAGCTTGGCTCTGCAGGCTCCTAAGCATGCCCAGGGCCAGCTGGTTAGCACCAGGCAGACAGGGAACCTGGCACTCCCCCCACCTTTGGCCAGCTGGTGGATCCACAAAATGGATTGCTCCACTCATGAGAAATGCTGGGATGCCGACATCTCCCTCCTGCACAGAGTGAGACACAATGTGACAGCCTGAAATTCCCCTGAGATGCAGTTCCTTTTCACAGCGTGTACATGCTGCTCTCTGCCTCACTTTCTGCAGTCATGCAGGGGACAGAGGAGATTTTCAGGTGTGGTGTGATGAGGTTATTTCTTTTATATTTTTCAAAGGATCCCAAAGTACTCGTTTTTTGTCCATTGTTCGGCATCCTGTTCCAGCTTTCTCTTGGTGGGTAGGCACAGATGAGCTGAATTAAATGTCAAGATTTAGGTTACCGGCACGGGAAAAGCTCTGTGCTTTGTGTGCTACTCAATCCTACCAAATCTGCAGCTTTACATGAACTAACACCAACAGAGAGAATCTTGGCCTGGCCAAGGCAGAGTCAGAATACAGTATTGATTTCTATCATGTCAATATAAATATAATTAAGAAGTATTCCTCATTTCTTTCAAAGCTCTACCACCAACTCTAAGGCTAAATCCTCTATGGTACAAACATTTGAATGTCACCTGTCACCTTCACACACCTGCTGCATGTTCTCAGCAAGGCGCTGAAGAGTGGTTGAAACGTATGTTTTGCTCCTCTTGAACTCTTGTCTTATCCTTTTGGACAACATTCCTTCCTTAAAATTCTCCCTTAAAACGTTTATTTTTAAGTAATTTATATATGCAACTGATTTGTTTTAAGATTAGGTGATCAGAACTGTATGTCTGAACTGTCCCATATATAATGGCAATATAAATATTTTCTGTAATTATGTTCACCCCTTCCAGTCATAAAGTCCCCTTTTAACTGCAGTTCCATATAGAACACGAGACAAGAATTGCACTGCCACAACAGTTTACATTTGCATAACCTCTGATAAACTCTGGGCTACAGACAACGTGAGATTTTCACCACTGCTAGCCGTAAATGTGTTTGGTTAGCCAAGCTGCCAAAACTCATATTTTAGTTCGGGAACTCCTTCATCCAATAATGCTGTCATTACACCCCCACCATTCTACAAGCACTTCATCCTATGAAATCAATATGGAAAAAAATAGTGCTTTTATAAAACCAACGGCCTCGAGTCAGTGGGTGTTTGGAATACAGATGAAGTGGGATCACCCAGGGCCAGCCCCCCCAGGAAGATACCTGATAATTTCCACATTACATCATCCTTGAATGTCAATCATTTCCTCAATAGTTGCACTGAAATCGTTGAACCTCACCATTTTCCTCCACATCAATGTGCACTCTAAGAAAAGAAAAAGTTTCTTCTGCTGCAAAAATGTTAGTAGATCCTTTAAAACATTGTATGAGAAATAAAATACATCTAGTCTGCCATACTATTCCAATGACTCAAGTCCGAAAACTGCAATAATTTTTCTGAATGGCAGACTGAGAGGTTGCTTGCTTGGTTATCACACAGCAATTTCACAGCTACTGGGTTTCATTACCCCCTCCACTCCCCAGAAGATTTCCTTCATATGAAAAGACCTTTCCTATTTAAGTTCTTCTCTTTGCCTGAATTCTTCATTATGCTACTTGTTGGACTTATTTTTCCCTTGTTAGGCAGAAAGCAGGGGCGTAATGAAAGCACTACGTAATCAAGTGTGTCTCAACAAGCTGAACAGATTCCTATAGCAAACCCCCAGGAAATCTAACTGCAGCCCCCTCTGTTCCTACCAGCTTCTGCCACACTTATCTTCTCGGTAAGAGACTCAGTGATCTTCTCTATGGCCTTGCCTTTGAGGGAACAGAGCAGCAGCAAAGCAGGTTTACGCAAACTTCACCCTGACCTCTAGGTGAGAAGAAGCCCTCCCTGTACAGTTATATGCTCACAGTAGAGGCTGACAAATAGACTGAACCACAAATCAAACAGAGTTTAAAAAAACAAACCATTAGCTATGGTCTCCGTAGAGGGCCCTTCTCACCCGGCTCCTGGGGGCCCGCCGTTCGGAAACTCGCTGCCGCTAGAGGGCAAACGTGACCAAGCCATTCATACAAAGGAAATCTCTCTGCAATAATATATTATCAATTTTAATTATGGCTTACTGTGTAAGAAAAACCTCTTTGTCTAACCGTACCCTCAGAAAAGATGCAGTAATGGTATCTTCTATCAGACACACTAATATCAGACACATTAAAAGTATTCACAGTTGCAACTGTGCCAAAACGTATTGCCACTTCATTACATGTGGCCCTACAAACATTATAAATATGCAAGTCAAACACTCTTCCCAACTATTCAAGTGAAAATCTGGTATACATCTTGATATGCTTCAAACTAATACAAGTGAAAACAAACGAGATACATCTCACCGTGTGGAAAATAATTATTTTGAAAAATACATTCACAGTAACCAGTCAGAAGGTTTCCAGGAACTGTTAAGATCTCACCCTGGGAATCTCCTATTAAAGGAGGAGGTGATAGAATGAAGCACCTAGACTGACTGCCCCTACAAGGCACTTGCCTGGCTTTCATCTCATTCTGAATGAGCACATTGGCAGTTCAAGTCTCGTTCAATAGCTCTTTATAATGGCTTCAGGGTCTGTTTCTGGAGTTAGTCATTATCACATAATATGGGCATAACGTTAGGATACAGAATGTAGTTTCTAGTATAACAAAGTGAAAGGAAGAAAGTAAAGAACACACACAATGCATAGGAAAAACTCAAGATGTAATTTAAACTACGAGGAGGAAATAGGGGGGTTTTTTTGATAATTTCTTGAAAGGTTTGTGCAGGTCATTTTCCTAATGGAAAGAAATGATAGGTTTGGAAAAATCCTGCGGTCATACAAGTCTGCAGAACTGGTATCAAATCTCAGAAGCTGGTGATTCTATTCTCCCCTTAATGGTAACAAGGCAATATTTTTCTTCAAAGAGAGGTCCAGCTTCATAACTGCAATGAGATGCAATTCCACTGATGTCTTTGGAGTTGCATCTGCCTCTGATACCAGTAAGTGTGACCCCCCAAAGTCAGGATTTTATAAAGATTAGCCCAGCAAGCACATAAAATATCAAAAGCTACAGGAAATTTTCAGCATTTTCCTTCAGCTCCTCAGAAGGGAAGTTGTCAGAGTAGCTGTCTGCTAAACATATCATCTGCCTTACTATAGAAAGAAGGATGTCAACACTGCATGTCAAATCCAACCCTGAGATATATTTTTTAATGGGCAGCATCTGACTTAGACAGATCCCAAATCTCTCTGCAATTACCTGCATCTGTAGGAAAGGCACAAAAGGATTTATCTTAAAGAGCTCTCAAACTATTTTCCAGTCTTGCTTTTTGTGACAGAAGCAAAGTAAAAATCTTAGGAAAACATTTTCAAAGGCATTTTTTGAGGAGATTGTAAATTTTAGTTGTTCCCATGCCTTCACACCAGCGATAGTGCTGCTCAGGTGCAGCTTGGCCAATGATGGTTTCTCCTCAGCCACCACCTCTCCTGGTGTCTGGTGACACTTCCCCCATGAGCTCCAGTCCTGTCACCACCCAGGCACATGATGGCTTTCAGGAAACTCAGAAGTGGGCTAATGCCTCCAGAACTATTCATCTACTACTACAGCCTATTACCGTCAGAAAAACTGCTTGGGATGATGCAATGTGAATTGAAATGACTGTCTACCTCTACACCCTTCCTTAGCCAGGAACCCTTCAAAAATAGGAAGGGTGGGCAGAGAAATACAAGCACATTAAGAGAATGCTGGATACTTTCAAGATGTTTCAGCTTAACCAGTGCAACATATTGAGTATGCCAGCAGTCCCCTGACAGCCATCAAGGGACATGCCATGGTAATGGTAATGGACATGACTTCCTGAAGTCAGTGTTCACATGGGTGCAAGAGGCAAATTAATTCATTCCTGCCAACACAGACTATCATCTTTTCCCTCCTTCTCTTTCTTCCTGCTCAAAGCATATTTCAAACACAAACAATAATGTGACCTAAAGCCTCAACTCTGCTACAAGATCTCTAGCTTCCAGGACCCCTTCCCACAGGTAAAGGGAAACCATGTCAGCCAGCTTTGGGAGTCACCACATTTCATAGCTGGTTTCTCAGATTAATTTTTCACATCTCGACTGCAAATGGTCACTTCAGAGCTGTATCCAGCCAATCTAACAAATTAATTATGCTGTATTAGCCCAAGAGCAGGTATACAGATGCAAATCACTAATGATAGCACTTTAGGATTATGACATCTGATCCTTTACATCCTCTGTGTGTGTGTATGTGATCTTTACACCTACACAAGGTATGTACAGAACCCTAGCGTGTCTTTTTACAAAGACTTCATGAATGTTTGGGGGGGGGGGGGAGGGCAAAACAGAGAACCAAGCCTTTATTGTTAAAGGATTCTTTTTTTTTTACCTTTGTAACTAACCTTTATTCTCTCCTGAGTTGGATTCACTAAGCATACAAAAATGTGCTTTGGTGGGCCGGGAAAGTAAATCTCTAGACAGGTTTTGCAAGCGCATCTATGGATTGTTAAGTGGAACACCGAGGCACCGAGGAACTCTTCATAGTTAAGTCAGCAGTGTGTAAGTATTAAGGGATGAGACAGCACATCGGCTGCTTAGCCAGCACACCCCAGTTCCTTCTTTCTCCTTCTTTCCCTGCATAGATATGAGAATTAAAAATAGATGGATAGATAGACAGACAGACGGAAGAGTAAGTGCTGTAGAAGATGATTGTCTGAAACTGTATAAACAAGATTTTGTCCCCTCTATGAGAATTCTCAGCTGAATGGGTAAACTCTTGCCATTCTGGATTGGGCTGGATGCAACTAGTCATCCTAGCCCTTACTCTTCCTAAGTTTCTGGTATTTTTCTCTGCTATCATCAACCAATTTGCTTTTTAAGGGATATGTATCATTTCAGCATATCTTAAATTTTTAGAAGGGGAAAAAACACTTTGAGGTGTCACATGAATTATTTTCAGAGTATGGTGGTCCCTAATGGAACAAAAGTATGGCAGAAATGGAGTATCACTGCATTCTGCTCCTCAGCTGATGTGCTTGTGTACATAGCCTGAGCACCTTCCCCGAATGAAGTAAATGCTTTTTTTCATTCTAGAGGAAAGGATGATACAGTGCCAAACAAATGGGCAACCTTCTAGGAACTGCTCCCCAAGCAGCCTCTCGACAATTGCTTCTGGTTGAAGACAGCACAAGAATTCAGGTTTTGACAAAGGCATTAGGTAGAAAAGCTTTAATTATTAAAAGAGTGTGAATTAAACAGATACTGTGCTGCACCTACAGTGCCTTGGTGAGAAGGCGCTCTGTAAACAGAATTATTATTTCATCAACACAGTAGACTCCTCACTTAATGGCTCACAAACTGGGCCAGAGATGAGATTCAATGTGAAGAAATCAATGACTCAAAGCGAGAGATTCAGCAAATATGAAACACCTAGTGCTTAGCTCTTAGGATTGCATATTGTCTCCTGTGGAAGTGACTTGTATCACGCAGGGAGAAAATAACACTCCTGCTGCTGTGTCCAACTGTATCCATAGGAGATAAGGCTGAACCGGTGCTTTCTAGCTCTAGACTCCCATACTTTAGGGGTTTTTTATTTGCTTTTTGGTGTTCTCCTTCTGTGCTATAGCTGCTAAATAAATAGGCGTTACTACTTCATATTTCCAAGATGGTCTTAGTGCCTTTTTTTTTCTTTCTTTTTTTTTTTTTTTTTTTTCTTTTGTAATTCATGACATCAAAGCCAGTATTTCTTAGTAGTGGTAGCCTTATTTTGCTGTCCACCAGATGTATACATCAATCAGGATGACTCTGCTGTACCGCAGAGCAGAAGCACCAAAGGGCATCCTGCAAAATTAAATGGTGAGAATAATGAAGTCCTTCATGATTCCTCTCTGTTCTAACCATTATAAAAACTCGAGAGAGCAGAGAAGATATTTTCAACGTGTGGCTATAGGTGCATGACTCTTCCTCAGACAGCTGGCTAGAGGGTAAATGGCAAGAGCAATAAGTATCTATCTCTCCTCCCCAGGAGTGAGCATGATTCATGGATGAAGAATACTTTATTTTCCTACTCACCAGCATACTGAGGCTTTACTGTGAAATTACTTCTTAAGTTTTCTCCTTCTCTTCAGTGCTAATTTAGGGATATAAAACTCACTACGCTAGCTCACTTTTCACTGAAGCGATTTCAGCTCTCTTCCAGATTCTCAGGGAAAATCTCAGCTTTACATTCATCAGCTCCTAATGCAAAACACTGAATCTGAGTCTGCAGAGAAAGGTTCCTGGTGTAGTCAGGAGTATCTGTGCAAAGGGGGAGAGGCGCGTTAAATTGCAGAGGAAATCCTTCATTAATAGTGCCAAAGGACTGTACAAAACCTAACTAATTCTCTGAAAGAAGGAAGGATTAATATCCCATTTTACAGGGAGGAAAGTGAGATAACAGAGCAAACACCCAAGAAAATTAACAGCCAGGATAACTGCAGCTTCAGTTCCACATCCATTCCCACGGGTAGAGAGCCAAATTTGGGCAGAATCTCCTCTATTTGTGTGGTAGTTTGTATTTGTTGCTATAGAAGGAACAGCCCAGCAAAATTTCCCTCAAGCAATTTTCTTCAGAATACCCTGTCACTCTTCATTTGGATTTTTTTCCTATCAACATGCATCTTTACCAAATAGGACAGTTAACAGTTAACGTGACAGAAAACAATTATAAATTACACAGAACTGTGTTGAAACCAGACTGCCACCTTCTATGCATTTTTGAAGATAATCTGTCTTTCTGACACACCTTTCTGGTTGCTTTTTGTTGGGGGGAATAATACAGCACAGAAATACACTGTTGAAAAATGGCAGCTTCCAATGCCTTCTTAAAAAAATGCAATAACCTTTTTCTACATGTAATTACACTAAATTCAGCAAGAGCACATAATGGACAGGAATTTAAAATGAATCACAGCATTTCTATATGAAACAGCTGTTCCATGAACTGGCCATGACGATTTTTGACTATGTGACTGCATCTGTAGTTTGGAAACAATTAGCCAGAAGCAATTATTTATCTTGAGTTGTCACACTTGTTTTATCAGCTCTTTAGGGGGTTCTCATGTAATCATAGAACTTGCAGAGCTGAAAAAGCAGGATTTTCCTGCTCCAGTTGGACCAAGAAATAAAATGCAAATCAACAACAGCGTGTTTAAATAAAATTTATATGATCCGATTTCATCCATCATTTTCTTCTTTTCCTTGTTAAGACAAAAATATTACATGCTCTCAAAGACTCAGGAGATCTCAAAATATATTTAGTAGTCACACCAGTATACTGGAATCAGGAGAATGCAAATAAATCCCATCCTTCATTGCCTCATACTTTCCATTCCTCTAATTTGCAGTGGTAAATTTGAAATCCGAATAGCCTCATTTTTCAGAAAGCACTGAGCACTCCCCAGTGCCTTTTGCAGCCACTGGGACATGCAGCTGTGACATTCAACACCTATGCAAATCTGGGCCGAGTTATCTGCAGTGAGACAACTAATGCAGCTGAGGAAGAGAGTTTCCCTGCCATCTCACAAGGGAATGAAATCTCTGTAGTGAGTTGCAGGCTCTGTTAGAGGTAACTCAACAACATTACGATAATGTAAGCAGCCTTAGGAATAGGCTAAAAGTCATTAGGAGTCTGGTTTTCAGAGCGTATCAGGAGACGATATATGGCATCGTCATGCATTCAGGAAATCATGTTCAGGTTTTATAAACCACAAATGCAAATAAGGCCTGGCAAGGTTTATACCGTGAACACATAAATAGATTTAGCGTATGTAAGCCCTTGTGTAGCTCAACTGGAGAATTAATATTGTCTAGGAAAAGATATGCTGGTGTAGTAAGAACTTTCTGAGTAGAGGTGAACAGGACCTAGGACAATCATGTCAAGCTTTCTGTTTTCGCATTTCTGAAAGAAGAACTAAGACACAAACGCCTAACCTACGCTATTGACATAAGACGTCATTTTCCAGGACATCCTGAGCAGTTATCCAAGCACAGCATAGCTGTACCAAAGAACTCTCTGTTGCTTGTTATTAAGTTTCCTGGCTGCATAGGTACGGGCCACAGCCTCCGGGCAGTTGCTCTGAGCACTCAGTTAGCAAGCAACGAGCACCACTTTTGGGGAAACTAGTAAGGTTCAGACATTAACTGCTCAAGTATGTATTAAAAGGTTATTTCCTTTCAGAGCTGAATTCAAACCACCCATTTGTGCTCACACAGATCTTTTAAGATTAACTTCTTTATTTTATCCACAACCTTTTTTTTCTCCTTTTCTTTCAGAAGCAGCTTTTGAACACGCAAGCAGACTGGGGATCTGTTTGCGTTTTCCCTGTTAAAACATTCACCAGCCTCCTTTGCTGAATCCCGATTCACCGGGTCCTGCACACTGCCAGGCTAGTGTCCTCAAAGAGCACTAGCGCTGCTCCTGCTCTCTCTCTGCTCCTGCTTTCAGGGCACAAAATCTTTGACAGAAACTGGGCTCTGGGTCCCAGCCGCTATAGGTGCACAGGACAGGCAAAGCACTGAAATGCACCTCATCCTGAATGCCAAACACGAATACTCTGCCTCACAGCTCAGGGGGTAATGAAAACTGAAGACACAAAGGGATTTTGCACTAGATTCTGAAAAATCCAAGCTGAGCTGACAATCTAAGCACTTCTCTGTCAACAAAGGCTGTTTGGGATTTACAAACTAGCTGTCCCTCCTGAAGAGTCTGATTTATTTGGTATGCTTTGAGCAATCTTAATGCATGCCAAGTTTTTATTCACAGCCATGGCATTTTGCATAATACCCGAGTAGAGTATTTGCTTAGGAAGTGGTAGACCTGGATTCCAGGCTTTTCCCTGCTGAGGAGGGCTGAAACTACAGTCTCCATCTCCTCCGGGAAAACACAGGAGGGATTAGAGGAGGCAGAGCCTACAAAGAAACACAAACCTGGATCCAGGTGGAAGAGACCAGGGACCCAGTTTCTGTTCCCTGGGATGTTCAAACATCTAACATTAGATGGCATCTGGATTAAAAAACAAATACAAGCCAGAAATAATCAAGGACATAGAGACTGGGACCAAGAATACATCACTCTTGGCCAAGCTCCATAATCACTAGGTTAGCTAATGATGCCAGTCCTCTTGGCAGACCTTATTTGCAACGTGCTGATGCAACTATATTATTTCAGTTCTGCAGCAGCTTGAGTGCCACAAGGTGTGTGTCTCTGCACTGCCCCTCCATGGCACAGAGCAGACATACTTTATTCTCTTTTACTGAAGCAGTTTGGTACAAACTACCTTACCATTCCCTGGGTCAGAGAGAGGTTATACATAATGGTCACTAACATTAATGTAACTAGTGCTGCTTCATTATTATTATGCATTTCTGTATTGGGAATATATATATATATATCCTTGGTATCCATGGTACTGCCTGCACCTGGAGCAGGAACACTTCCCATTTAATTTCAAAGATGTTCCATGATTACAGCAATCATCCCTTTAATTGGGACATCATCCCCTTGTTTCAACTAATATATAATTAGGTTGCAGAAAAAGGAAAGAAATACTGAGAATCCCCTACCTAGGAATGAATACCCCAAAGGATTTTAGAATAAAAATCCTTGAGGATTTTAGAGTAAAGATGATCTGAAAAGGAATAGTAAGATGTTATAATTCATCTGCCCTTGTCTTTATTGACACATATAACCCTCCCTACAATGGGGATAAGACTTGCTGGACAGCTACATTTCCGGGTCAGCACCCTAAGACTAGGGACCATGCAAGAGGCACTGCCTCATTACTCCTCCCTGGATGGAGACGTTGGTGTACAAAGCCTTCTGCCTACAGCCCAGAGTAAAGTGCTTATCAGATGGAAAGGACATTTCCCCCAGCCTATTGAAGTGACTTTCAGCATAGCAGCTTTCATGAATCCCAGCCTTGAGCCCTACTCATCCTATGGGGTATCAGAGCACCCCAGATTTAGATACCTCAACTCCAAGCATGAAATGTCTTGTATCTCCTTAGAGAATTAGTTCTCAGTTTTACTCTGTGCAATTTCCTATCTAGCTGAAGCAGTTTTAGTGTAGGTGTATTTAAACCTGCAAGACACTTAGACTTTACAGGGATGGAGAATTACCTAAGAATCAAGTATCAGAGACAACTAGATGACCTCCTAGGAGAACATGAGTCTACTCTAGCTGGTTGTCAAGATAAGCCGCATGCCCAACAATAGCCATGAGTAGTTGTTGCAAAGGTTAACTACCATGCAATTTGTCTCAGTGGAAATGTCAGACAGTTGCAAATAACCAAGAAATATAGTAGTGCAATGTTAAAAGTAGGTCACTACAGTTTCTTCAATAAACATATCTTTTTTTTACATCAACCTGCCTTTGACTCACAGTCCACAAAAGTTAGATCATTTCCAAGGATGGAATGCTGCACTGAATGTGCAGTTTTTAAAACTTGATGCTATGGTTGTGGTATTACTGTGCAGCATATATTGCTTGCACAGCAAGATTAGGGATCCATTTCCAAAATTAGGGTCAAATTTATAAACCCACATGGAGCGCACTGTCTCTTATTGTAATAGGATTTTTTCCTTTGTACTCTTTGCTGTTTAATGTAAAATTAAATTCCATTTCATCTTTAGCAAACCTTTCAGCTGAAATATAATTTCACCTAATAAAACCTCCATAAACACAATCACTTTTATTCTGTGTGACTGCAATAGTCAGACCTTGATAATACTTGGCCTGACTGGCAGCAGCAACGTAATCGTGGACCCTGCTCTTATAAAGAAGAGATTAAAAATTACTTCCCTGTAATTTGGAGATATTTCTTTTCTCTTGAAAGGGAAAGCGAAAAAAAAAAATTTACAGACATATTACCCTGTCAGATGCCATGCCTATTACTGGTAACAATATTCTTATAGTTTTAACTGTGGTGCTTGGAAACACCAGCCTGAGGTCAGGGCTACTGGGGTCAGAGAGCTGCCTGAACAGAAATGGTGGTCCTTGACATCAAGGCCCAGAGTCAGAAAAAAAAAAAGACAACAAGTAGCGGAAGAAAATTGGGTGTACCTCCATTTTTCAGATAAAACAAAAGAAGCACAAGACGACAAATCTCTAACCAGCATAAATCAGTACATTCTTGTGGAATTTGCCATCTTTGGAGTGACTGTTTTCCTGTATCTATTAAACATAGTAAAGGCCATCAAAAGCATTGGACTAGTCAGACCTGTGCAAGCAAAACTATATCCATGTCCTCACTAATCTTTTGCATTACTTATAAGTTTTTATAGACATATTTCAAATTAGTTCCTACAAAGACTGATCACAGAGCATAATGCTTTGCTGACATTTTTATCGTGTACAAGAACCTCTTGAGTTCTGTAATTCCAGCAAATTGAATCCCTTAACATCCCATCAATTTTACCTGTGTATTTTCCTAGCCAACTTGCCTTCTCCTCTTTTTGCATGGGTGTCATAAACTGGTATTTGGACTGACTCAACTCAAACCAGCTGTTGGTTTTCTTGTTTGAATTATTTTTCTATCACACCCTGCTTGTGCCCTTTCCCTTTCTCTGTACCAACAGCTTTGCCAGAATAAATCTTTCCCACTCAGCCAGATGCAAAAACAGCCTGCAAACAAGGTTAATGTCCTTTTTTGGTTAGGTATGCCTAGCCCAGACTAGTGTGTCAGACTGTTTTCACATTTCTTATTCTGTATTACCAAATGTCCTGGTTTGAGGTGTCTTTGAATCATTAGGTCATCTACCTGTAAATAAGCCAAAATTTTGATAATTATGCAAAAAATAAATCTTCACATGGCACAATACGTATACTTTGCCTCAAATATGTACAACATTATCTCCCCTCAGTGCCAGATAATTCAAAGAACCTTTCCAAGATTTCCTGGGTAATCTGAATCCAGGCAGATTAAAAATTACACAAAAGGTATAAAAGGCAATAAACCTGTAGTTCACCGTACCCCATGGACTGGTCCCTAACACTTATTGTTTTGCAATTACTTCTGTTAAAGTGGCGAGCAACTGTCTTTGCTTTCACCTGGAAACAAAGACTGAATTATTATCTCTGCTGTCAAGGGAATGGTTTAATTTCTTGCATTACAGTCACTTGAAAGTTCATCACCTAGCCTGCAGATGGAGAGAGAGGGCTGTGGTTAACACTCACTGGCGTTCCCCACAGAGTTATGTGCCTGAACTTTATCTGAAACTCAGCACTGCGGTTCTCACAGATAAAGCAGGACACAGACTAAGAGTGTGGCATACGTATAACTGAACAAGAATTTCCAAAGGCACATTCTAGCCTCAGCCATACAGTTGTAACTTGGGAATATGGTTTTGAATTTTTGTGCATATTGACTAGAACAGCATCAGACCAGGAACTTCTTACCTGATAGGAACTTATATGTGTGTTGACACCATTGAATGAAGGAATTCAGAAAGCAAAGTTATTTTCTTCTGGTTAGTGACTGATACCACCCTACTGTTTTTACAACAATGAGAGCCTGCTCGGTATCTCTGACACTTCTGTCATTTCTAAAGCCTGACTCAGGTGGCTGAGACACGCATGTTAAAAAAAGAACTCAACTTTAGTTTCTATTTTCTGATCACTTATAATTTTGAACACAAATATTGATTCAAAGAAGCTATCATCAGAAGAAAGGAAAGAGATTTTTTTAACACAATATTAGAAAGGATTTATTACTAAACCTTCAAATTATTTTTTCCAAGTAATTAAGTGATAAAATGTGCATTTGTATATAGGAAGAGAAATAATGAGCTGTAAATATCTTTATCTGTATTCTTACCCCAATACCACTTTTATAGAGAATGAGTATTCTGTAAGAGAGAGAAAAAAATTGAATTCAATGCATGTACAGACAAATCCAATAGATAAGCAGCATCTTCTGCTTCTTGAAATTTTCTTTATGTTACACTCAGAGAAAAAAGTTGGAAAGTCCTGCTCTTAGCTTAATTTGAGTAAATTCCTGAGCAATTTTATAACATTTTCCCCACCTTGCTGAGATTTTAACAAAAGAAATGAAAATATTCATATCTTAGGGACGCTTCGACACAACCACCAGACCACAATCACTGGTGCAGTCCTGCCCTGTGCTTACCAAGGTAGACCGACAATTTGTTTTGGATACAGCACACTATCTGAAATGAGGAGGTTATAAACTGCTCCTTGAAAAGCTAAGGAAATTATTTTTAAAGATCTTTAGGCAGGTTTGTCATTCAGTCCTTCTCACTAAACAGATTTATACAAAGTTTTAATGATCTCACTGTAGACAATCAACTGATCAACAAAACAAAACAAAAAAATCAAGAAAAGAAATACAGAAAATAAAAGAAGAGTTTCTCATGAAGAGTTGCAGTGATAACCAGCTTTCTGTATACTTATGCCTTTGGTAGCACTGCTACAGTCCTATAGAAACAGAATTTTGAATGAAGGAAAAGGCAGTAACTCTGCTCAGAATGAAATAAATCAGGATCATCACAGGTGCTGTAAATACTTTCCACAAACATGATTTCATAAATACAAACATCAGGTTCCACCACTTATTAATAGGCCTCACTGTGTGTTTCTTGAAAATGTCCCTTTTCAGGGGTATTTCTTTGGAAAATTGTATTTCTTTATGCAATATTTGCATCTAAAGAAGTGCCTTTTTCTACTCTGAGCAAACTCGGAAATGAAAACAATCAGCTTCATTATGTTCCATCCCTTCTTAAAATTATCACTGGAGAAAGGATGAGATTTCAGTAAGATTTCAGCTGATCAGAGAATGGGATGTAGAAAAGCTCTCCCTGAGCTGACTGAAAGGGTCTAGCAGTAACACTAATTATATGCTTATATACACACTAAAAATTTTTTGAATGACAGAAGTCAAGGGTTCAGAGCTGACTCATGTGGATTTATAACAGGATTTAACCCATATGAAATTTAAAGCCAACCCTTTCCACATCTATGTGGCATCTATATAGCCATGGCTCATCCTTTCTGTTTTCAGGGATATCAGGTTTGCTGAGACTCACGTTGGCTTTTCTCTCACACATACTTTACAGTCCCTATTTCATTTATTATATCATCTTTAAAAAGAGGTTTGTGAAGTTTCTCTGAATGACACTTGCTTTCTTCCACCTCTCTGTCAAAGAAAAATGTACATGTCTAAGGATACCTAATTCCTATTCTGGTCTGCAGCTTTGGACTGTGAAGTCATTGAGTGCTTATATTTGTGTCACAGGCTAGCTTTTCCACTGTGGGGCTTAGATTTCCTTAAATCCCAAATCTACAGCTTTATAACGCTTTACCTATACCTTTGAATGAGCAGGAATGAGTTACTGAGTGATGGGGACTGGCATGGACTTCCCTACAGTCTGCAAGTTTCCTTTCAATAAAGAAATGAAACCACCAGCAGCCCTAAGGGACAGAAAATAACAGAATTAATAAGAGATTCCCAAAATGACGTGGCTTCCTCTGTTACCAGTTGCAGAGAAAGACCAAAGGTGCATTAACCTGGTTCAGAACTTTCATAGTTGGGTGGGAATGTGTTTGTTTACACACAGCCCAGTCCAGTTGGGTAACGTGATAAATGTAGAGGGCAACATCTTCTTTCAGTAGCTCAAACCTAATAAGAATCTACCTTCACAGTATGTGTACGCTTCACAAACATGAGTGACTGACTGAATGGTTGTACTGATTCTTTTAGTGGCACAGTGCTATTGCGTAGCTTGGGTCCTTTAAATAGAGATGAATATTGTTTGTCCAACCATTATATAACAAACCATGTAGTATAGCAAAACTCCTCAGGTTGTATAAGAAAATATTAAATTGCATCACTAAGAACGTCTGGTACTAAGAAACATCTGGTTTCTTCGTAGCAATATTACTCAATATATAGAGAACGCAGATATTTCCTCACTTTAAAGTATCAGTGTAAGCATAGGTAGCAAAGTACTAGCACCTCCAAAGTCAAGAGGCCCTCAGGAGGATGGAGAGAGAAGCCTCATCCGTTCAGTCCCCATTCTCTCCCACCAAAGGGGATGACGGCACCTGAACAATAGCAAATCAGCAAATGGGCAAAATAAACACTGATGTAACATTCAAACTGCTCATGGGTCCTGACATTTTATTTCAGTTGTGACCTCACCAACAAATACATCCTGTCCTCTGCTTTGTTCCCATAAAACAACAACTCTTATTCTAACAGGGCTCAGAGAACAGATATCACACTCCTTTGTCTTCTCAAACTAGCATTCAAAGTGAGAAATAACAGGAAAGTCAGAAGAAAAAAAAAAAACAAACAAACAACAACCCCACCCTACCCCATGCAAACGCGGTCTGTGGAATTCAATGCCACATGACATCAACAAACTGAAATACTGCAGATAGTTCCACTGCTTACACAATGTGCATGCAAAAGCTTATCAGAATTCATGCCATGCAATGTAAAACCTCAGGGATAAGAAGACGAGCTTTCTTTGTTTTCTATATTGTGGTAATCGGCACAGCCCTTGGCCCAAGAAAGCTGCTTACCCTGAAGCTCAGTGCAGTGGTCACCTTCCAAAACGTTACCAGCTTAGTGGTTTGAACAGGCACAGTAGCTCCTGCTGCTGTGAGCACAGCTCTCCAAGGACACACCTTTGATGTAAATTGTAAACTACAAATGTTTGGTCCTAAAATTTGCTTTAACTTCCACTATGTTTCATTTAATTATTTTCCCAGCACATTGAAGATTGTACGGCACTCCTCTAATGTTTTTTTTTCCTTTTTTGGAGCATGTCTTTCACCCAAAATACATGAAAGTAACATTGCCATTAGTAAATTATGAGCTACTGATACATTTACCAGTTTAAACAGCAGCAAAAAATAGACTCAATTATTTTTAAAGTTACACTAATCCTCTCATACGTACCATTAGAAAGAATAACATCACTTCCTGCATCTTTTAATAAAATGGCTTAGAGCTTCACTTTTATGCTTACTGCTTTAAAGAAAAAAAAAAAAAGAAAAAAAAAAACAGATCTAAAATAGTGAAAATTATGGTTTAAAATATCTTTATTGTCTTCTATAATTTTAGTTTAGATAATGTTATTCCCCTAAACTTTACATTGTGCTAATTTTTCTCTCTTTATTTTTGTACTTTTTTCCTCAGCTACAGAGCATGCATTTCCCCCACCTTTTGCTTCTACTTCAAGGCTGATTTTTCCTAGGGACAGCATTGTTCAGCAGCAAGCAGGCAGTCATTTTAGCCTCTTTATTCTGCTTACCCCCCATTCTGTTATATTCTGTATTTTGTGGATATAAAGGATATACCTAAGGTGAGTTGAGACACTATTCACAAGATCTTTCTGCCCACCCCCACCCCAGTAACAATAATCAGAGACAAGGTGTCCTTGTTCTTTCCTTGCTACCAGAACACCCAGGATTGACAACTCTATACTGACTTGCTCAGTTAATCATACATGTTCTGCTGGAAATTATTACCTTTATTACAAAGCTGTGTATAGATAGAACTAAATGCTCATCTTTGCAATAAGAATGTGCTCTTGTGTAAAATAATTACTCCATTATCAGGTGTGCTTTAAGTATTGTGAAGTTGCTAGTCATTTTTCCCATTCTGTGAGGATTATAAAGAACTTGAATTTCCAAAGTACAGGATTTAAGACTATCAATTATTTCCTTCATGGGTTCCTCCCTTTCCAAAAGAAAATAATCTCCTCTGAAGAAGGTGTCATTCTTATGACAACAGAGGGAGTGCAATATCACACATTCAGTGAAAACGTTAGACTTGATTCAAAGTCCAAAAATTCGAAGTACATGGAAAATATCCTATTAACATCAGCGAGCTGTTCATCAGCTCCACTGAACAAAAGCTTCCGCTTGCTTAAGGTCCTGCTGATAGCTGTCAGGCTCTTGAAAGTTTTGACATCCTGGTTCCAGTTACATCAGCTCCTGAAGTACGATTTATACAGCTTTTCTGCTCATCTTGAGTGGTTAGGTATATTCAAGTCCTCCTTCCTTACTTCAGAAGCATGTTTAATATAGCTTAACTTTTAGATATTTACTTCAGCTTGTTAAAATGACAAGCATTACAGGGACCATGCCGGCAGTAATACCCAAATAAAGTCATATCCCTTTTAAGATACAAAGATTTTTGAAACCAAAGAGTTTCCCCCATGCCTTGCAATCCCTGTGATACTTAAACTTGAAAGAAACGACTGTTGTGTAATTATCATTTCCTGCAAAAGACGACCACTAAAATAACTTACAACTCTGAATGTTAGATGTAGCCGAACTCATTTACGCCTTCAGAAACATCAGGAAGTTCTTTGATTCAATAAACACTCTTGAGAACTGATGGGCTAAACAAGGCTTCCCTGCCAGGTGTCCTCTTTTATGAAATAAAGCATTACAGGAGCATGTCAAGAAAAAACAAAATTAAGACACTTACGAGCACCAGGTGTACTCAGAAGAGAAATAAATACCCCAAGACAAGAACGGAAAACAGGAAATCCAGCCAGGAAAATGACAGTTAGGTAACAGGCCTAACGAGTACAGCAGACAAAGGAAAGAAAATAACGTATGTATGTAGTCAGGGAAAGTGCCTTACATCCAATCCTCCACAAACCAACCCAACTACTTCCATTTTTTTGCATCCAGAATCGTCAATGTAAAGGTTTTTGATTTAGAAATGGAAGCTAAATGGATATCACAGCTGAAAACAGAACTGCACTGCAAACTATCTTGGTCCAACTGAGTACTGAATATTTATCGCCCAGAGGAGAAAAAAGGCCTTAATCAAGGCTAGCCCCCAAACCTTCAATCCTCTTTGTGCAAAGGCAGCAAACAGCAATAATTCAAACAGCAAGAACCAAAGCTGAAATATTTTCTCTGCTTGTGCCCAAAAAGCAGGATTGCAGCGAGAGCTACCCAGCATTTTTCACTAGGGATGGATTTTCGTTTTACTACGATCTGTAAGTAATACTGCCACAAGCTTCCCCCGCAACCCTTCCACCCGCGGCAGCACTACCAAGTGCAGTCAAAGTTAGGATAAAATAGGTAATACCAGCCGAAACTGGGAAAGCCAAGCTGAAAAAGCAGCAGCACCTGCAGCATTAATCCCCGCCCTGCCTCCCCAGATTTGCACTCCCCAAACGAGCCTGCTGACCTTGCCAGAGCAGTGGATTAGCCCATGCTATCACGGCCGCACCGCTTCCAGCTCTTGCCTTTCCTGGTGCTATGTGGAGGTGCAATGCAAGATGCTGGAACGGCGCTGCAGTCAGCAGGAAACACTGCTGTGTTTTGGAGCAAGGGGTATTTCTGGATGTGTTGGCTACAGAGTTTTCTGGATAGTCACCGTTAACTTTGAAGGACACACCGATATTTTGATCCCAGATGAATGCATTCTGCTCCTCCAGCTCATTAATGCCAATCTCTTCTACAATAAATAAGCTCTATAGCTGGTCTTCACTGGCCTCTCCTGGATGATTTATGTCATCAGCTTGCAATAAGTCATGCTGAAGTTTCCCTGCCCTAGATTCACTCCAACATTGTAACTAGTTTGGTGACTTCTTTCCAGTCTTTCAAATCCATTATTCAGCAAGCCGATGCTGATAATGCACTTTCAGCCAGGTTGCTTTCATCTTTCATTTTATTAAATGCAAATTGGATTCGAAAATGAAGGCGGACACTGCTATAATCATACTGGCAGGTAACAGTTTTATTCAGCTGTCAACAGAATTCAGCCTAAATAGATCATGGCACAAGAAAGAAATTGTATCAATGACTTTGCTTTGCTTGTATTTAAATATTACATCAAACCTATACTGTCACAGGGGACAAAAAGCAAGAACAAGTTGCAAACATAGCATTCTTAGTCCATATCTTTTCTCTTTTCCTGATCCTTAGTAAATCCAAGGGGAGTTCTTACGAAGTGAAATTTGTGCATTGTTTGCCAAAAAGGTAGCAGGGTGATAATAAACCAGACAGCACCAGTGCCACAGGGCCCCGCTTTATGTTACTGGCTTAGATAAACTAAATAATTAAAATGTTAAGAGCATGCTTTATGCATGGATGCTTTTAAGTTCCAGAGAGTTAAAAGTAAGTCAATAGAAAATATGTGATACAGATATATACCATTGATACCAATTCGTTGGTCTGTGTGTTATTTGTAATAAATAATACAATGGTCTGCTTTTCTCAAAGTAACTAATAATAATCAATTGTATTAATAATTTCTGAACTACATGTGATCATATCATTGTATAAAATAGGAGCCAGCTGTAGCACAAATTTTAACAATTACTTTGATGAGGTCTCACTCATGAATTGGACAGTGGTAATTTTTTCTAACATTGTGAGCATCCATCTGAGAGTGGCCATCCAGCCAGCTTCTTATCCACCGAGTAACGTTCTTTGTTATTAATATGAAAATATGCTGAGGCTTTAGTTAGAGAGGTTAGTAGGTAGATGGCTGACTATTTTTTTACGAAGGGGCAATTATTCCCTACAAGGAGGAAGGCAACACAGCTACAATCCCTCCAAAGAACAGGCTAAACCCTCTGAAAAGTCTCAGTACAGGACACAGCACTTAGCACAGTCACAGAAGGAAAAATTTTGGGTTTTCTTTAAATGGTGTAATTGTATTAACAAGTGGCAATGCCATAAGAAGATGGGAAGGTTAAGCATCTGGCCTGAGATCTAGCAAGACACGCCCAAAGCTTTGGGTACAGCATCAGAATCATTCCTGACATGTCTCATTTATTCTATTCTTCTCTGCAAGTGCAAAAGTCTGTTGTTAAGTGTCTAATTGTCTCATTTCTATTGCAGCAAGCTGCTTTCTCACCCACTAAAGAGCTATAATTTCGTGAGCTCACCACTTACTACAAATGCTGTCAGAAATGAAAATGAACAAGTGGGAGAAATACTTAAATCCTTCAACCCTTTCAGTGAAATAAAAAGCAGAAGGGAGTAAATAATCCTGTTGGTGCAGTCAGAAAGGGAACTCACCCTCTTACCTTTCTCCTCTCTCCTAACCAAGACAGAAAACTCAGTCTATTCACACCGGGGTCCCTCCATACCCAAAGGGTTTCAGAGGTGGCCTCTGCCCTGCACCAGGCCACTGATTTCTCCATTCCTCTGCACAGGTTCCTTGACAAAACTGAAACTAGATTCCTTCCATCTGCTTGGAGAAAAGTCCAACTAGATAGACAAAAGTCCGCATGAAGCCAACTCCTGCAAATTGGCCTTGGACTCACTTATCTTTGCCCCTCCAAAAGCTGGAGAAGTATGTCAAAATGCCCCCTCAAGTTCTCACATGCAACTATGCTGACAGAGCCCCAAGTCAGTTTGGACCCAGGTGTTTTGTAGTGCAAGGATCTTGGTTGCATCATGTGGAAAGAAAGGAATTAATAGCACTTTGCATATATACATACATATGTGTGTCTATGTGTGCACTTTTATTTGGAAAAAAAGTCTTATTTATAATTTGAACCAATTCTAATCTGAATTTCTTAAGGTTTTTTTTAATTTATTTTATTTCTCACAAGGCCATTAAAGAACGTAAGAAATTGTGCTGTGTACACTAATATATATATATATATATGCATATCTGGTATGCTTTCTGCCAGACTGTATATTCCGTCTCTAACAGACCGCCTCAGAGTGTTTCAGTGTCACAAGAAAACTCACCAGTATTTCTAATAAGGATTCTAATACTTGTATAGTCTGACAGATTGAGGTAAGAAATCTTTTTGTTTTAAAAAAACAAATTCTTAAATACACTTTTATGCCACAACTCACTCAATTCACAATCCCTTTACTGTGTCACGGATTTCTTTGTTAGACATACTTCAGTGTTGGGGACTGACCTATTGAGAAATACTTTCCCAACTGATGTACAGCAGAGAGAGAGCTCTGCTGTGATCTAAATCGTGAGCCTGCAGCAGAGGGCACTGTGAAAGCACCATATGCTACAGTCCTGCACTTAAAGAGCTGGAAAGGAAGAAGGGGCACCCCCCCAGGAACATGTGTGCCTTTTCTCTTGGTGCTTCTCTCATTTCACCTCCTGGAAGGTGACAGTGTTTCCCCCTCTAAGCTGGGAAGCATGAAGCAGGCTGTTTTATCACACCATGCTCCTAACAACAAGGCCAACTGAGTCTTTACTGAATAGCTACTGTCAATGAGACCTCCTTCCAAGTGAAATTTCATGGGCTGGTTCTCGACTAGTATAGACAGCCCACCTCTCCAGACCCTGCAGCTGGTAGCACTGTTGAGAAGAGGGATGGAGAGTTTTAAAACTGGGAGTTTGGGAATCAGTACACACAATCCCAGTAAATGACACATGCCTGTACTGCAGGCGAGCTGTGGATAGGCCTGGTCCATAAAGCCTGGTTGGGACATTGCTGGTTTAACTTTCAAAAGGTCCCTGGGAGAGACAATGCCATTAAAATACGGGTTTTATAATCCGTCATTTTCATTTGGAAGCTGAAGGCAGCTCTCTCCTGCTCTGCTTTTATATTCTACACTATCAGATATTCCCAAACACCCTACAAAGAGACTAAGCCTGCAGAGCTGAGATAGTGAATATTTACAGCAGTGCTCAGCAGCCAGCATCTCTGAATCTATCAACAGCTCCTTGCAGTAGGAATCAACCCTGTCTTTCTCTCTCTGCACAACTACTTTAAAGAATAATTTTAGAAAGCAAATGAACCATTGCAGGGCTATTAAAAGCATTAAATAATCCATAAGTAACAGTAAAATGGCACAAAAAGGAACACAATGTTATTAGAAAAGTCGGTTGTGTGTGGACAAAGGGAGGCTAACAAATGAGAAAGATATTTATTCACTGTGCCTGATCTACACCAAACCTACAGCCAATTGTACCAGATGGTAGGGCTGCCTTTAGCAAACACACCTCTTCTAGAACAAAAAAAGCCCAGTTAATAGACCATGGATCATGGTCCTATAAACTAAGCAAAGCTGTGCCTGCCCAGCACTGTTGGCTGACAGTTCCCATTAGGGAAGCATTACAGAAAACTTCCTGGGTTCTTCAGGAGGCATCTGGATTCGTTGGGAAGCAAGCAAGAAAAGGGAAATGGAATAATTCTGACTGTTGATCAGGTGATAAAAAAAAGATCATATCCAACTTTCCATGTCTGTGACGGAGGATACATTTGATTTGAATGGGAAGGCTTCACTTTCAAGTCACTATTTTCAGTCTTTCACCCATAACACAGAGCTAAAGAGCTGTGCATTTGAGAAACCTATCTCACACACAGTCAATTCGTTGGATGATAACCGTGAAAAGGATGTTGATTTTTGGTTTGAACTGTTATTTGACAATAGCTAATAGCGTTCTTAACTCTAGCACTGTGATGGAATTTAATGCATGGATTTCAAAGAGCTTTTCTACAATATAGAGGATGAAAGAAATTTCCAAAGCAAATAGGCATAAAATATTCATCAAGGGAAAACTGATTTCAGTTATTAGCCTGCAACAGCCTTCCCGACCCATGGAACACAGTATTTTGTTCACTGGCGCAGTATCACAGCTAACAGTCCTGTCAATCACATTAAGATTAATGACCCAATTAAGGACCAGCAGCAGACCAACTCCATTCTGTACAACAGATCAGAACCAGTTTCTAACAATTACAATCTAGCTGACAGTGTCTTCAAGTACAGAATAAATTTATGGGATTTTTTTTTCTCTACGCTTACAGAGCATAAACTCTCTCTGACCACAAGATGGCCCTCATAGTATATTGATGTGCTATGGTATACAACATCCTTGCCTGTTGCTTATGATGCGTAGCTTGTAAAATTCTGGCTTTGGTTTGGGTTTTTTTTTGGTTTGTTTGTTGCTTAGTTTATTTAGTATATATATAAAGTCTCCACTGTTACCTTTTGTTAACCGAAGGCAAAGCAAAAATCCTGACTGTGTCAGCTTAATTCACAGGCCCTGGGGCAGTCATGTTGCCCCAGGCTGATTTTGTGGCTATGCTGTCCCCAGGGCACAGAACCTCATGCACTGGCCCCAGCACAATGCCAGTGCACCTTGTCACTGCCCACTGTGACCTCTGCACATCCACATATCCCACAGTATAACTTCTGCACACCTCTGACCACTGAAAGAGTCAGCCGTGTGTATCTGGAGAAAGATCCTTTCCTCATCACAAGGTCAGGTGCCTGGCAAGCAGAGCTCCTTCTCTCTCTCCCATCAGGAGGTTTCACATCTCCTGCTGGTCATTGTTTTCCCAAGGATTCTTGGTATTCCTTCTGCAGGCAAATTCCACCTAGCATTGTTTCATTTCCTGTGTTTTCTCCCCAGTAGCTGTATGATCAGGCACAGTGACATCAAGCAGGGAGACAAAATTGTTTCTTTCGGTCTCTGCCTTATCGTGGACTCTCTTCAGCCTTTAGCTGCAGTGACAGAGCTCCAGTGTCTCTCTTTTAAGGCAGATGCCAGTCTAGAGTCAGGGAATTTCATTAGAGCACTCCCTGAAAGTTTAACTAAAGATTATTCAAAGCAGACCAAGGATTTAAAGACCTATATTGCCTTCTACCTAGAAATCTTCTAGTTTCCTGCCTGAACGTGTTCAAAATTTTAAAATGGAAGTGCTACAATGAGGAGTGTTAGCAGAAGGGAGGACAACCCCATCTCAGCCTAGCTGAGAGGCTTTCTAAAATCATGAAAACACGGAATCATTTCTTGATGATGTGGTGCTGACTCGGTAAAGTGTAGAGCTATCCCAGAACAGGACTGGGTATCAATCACACTTCAAATGTGTTTCTTGAATAAAAGAGCAGCAATAATTTATGCTCCAAATGTTAGTCGGGTATGTCTGTCTCCCATGGACTTCCACTCCTCCCAAATGGTGATAACAAGCACAAGTAAGGGAAAAAAAAAAAATTACAGAGTTCGGTTTAGGACATTTTGTTGTTCCTAATTTCACACTGTGGGGGCAAACTTTAGGCCTTCTCTTTTTCCTTTCGTAAGAAAAGAAGTTGAATATCTTTCCATCCTTTCTAAATGTGTAGGGCTTAACAGTGGAAATTAACTAGAGCACTGAGGTTTTGGGGATGTCAAACTTGCCAGCTTCACCCTCTCCAGCTCCAGTCTGTCTCTCACCTCTAATTTGTGCTTGAAAGCTAAAATGCAGGGTTTAGATGATTCAGCCAGTAATGCTAACCTTAAGCAATACATTTGTAAGGAACATCTGTGTAGCTGATTACTGATCATATATCATTCAGAACAATGAA
Organism: Tringa tobata; assembly: GCA_033628505.1. Lineage (NCBI taxonomy): Eukaryota > Metazoa > Chordata > Aves > Charadriiformes > Scolopacidae > Tringa > Tringa tobata. Next base: position 1,915,766 of record JAHREE010000155.1, on the reverse strand, counting down.
AAGCTTATGTGAGATATTAGAAAAGGCCCAATAAGACAGTTCTTTAAAGGATGAAAGACGCATCCTTGAGCAGCTCCAGAAAACTTAGCAAAAGCACTGAAGACACACTGAAGCAATTATTTCTTGATTATCACCCCAATACATAATTTGAATACAAAAGGAAAGCACTGTATTCCATTAAAGAGCAATAAATTTTGGATCTGTAAAACCAGAAATAATTCCTTGTGGATAGATAATCTGCCAAATACAGTTATAGCTAAACAGCACAGTTATCATTTAATGCAATCAATGGGTTTTATATCCCCTTTAAACTGCTGAAGATGTTGACTGATGTCAGTAATGCAAATTCAGAGTTCACCATAAGGAATGAAATCTAATTCCCTTCTTCCCTAAGAAAAATAATATTTGTACAGCTTTGAGGAACCCGTCCATGATATCTTCATGGCATATCAGCTCTTAAATTTGTGACCTCTAAAAAAGTTTGGAATACCAAAAGAATCACAAGAATTAAACAACAATCAAACATCACACCAAAGTCAGCTTAGCTCTGTATTCACCTCTGTGTTAGTGACCCTCCAGCAAAGGATGGAAAAAGGGAGGAAGCATCATCTCTCCTGCAGTTCTCTCCCAGCACTATTATCACTGCTACTGGACCAACTGAACTCAAAATTGAAGGCTGTGTATTTCTCTTAGCACAATTAGTTAACATATGCACATCACGTAACAGGCTTCCACAGCCCTAAGCAGAGGATGGTCATTGATTTATAAAGTGCAAAATCTCCTAGGAAATCTTGATCTAAAAGAAATTTCCCTGGATTTCATGACAAATCTGAAAATTAGGCTGGTTTTTTCATTCTTTATCTTTAAAAAAAAAAAAAAAAAAAAAAAAGAGTTCTTGCATGGATTTTTAAGCCACAATGAGTCAAGCTGTGTGAGTATTTGTGTGAACTCAGAGTACACTGAAATGCATCACCCTCATATGCTTACAATCAGTAACCTGGCTTAATGTCTACAGTTTGGCAGAGTCTGAAGTTTGAGCTCTTAGGTCCATCTGAATGCAAACCACAGAGGGGGAAAAAGTCAAAGCAAAAAGCAAATCAGCAGATCCCTACAGAAGCTGTGCTTCATTGGTTCATTCCAGTATCAGCAAAATATGTCTGGGTCTAGATCTGAACTGGGTTTATTCACTATTGCAGAGAAAATTTATTCATGACACTTTCTCACTGCCCTCTGTAATACTCTTTTCTGTACCCTACACATTGTTCTGTTCCTTCTCCCTAAATTAATTTTTCTCTAAAATTGTCTCCCCACTCACTCTTCCGTCACCCCACAGGTGGACCTTCTTGAGCAGGATGATGTTTTCTTTACTGTGAAGTTCTATGGGCTAACTTTACTATGAAGTTCTATGGTTCTATGTAATATGCAGTTACGGCTATATAAAATATTTTTAGCATTGCTCTCTATATGATTTCTCTAGAACTAACTGCTAAACAAACTCTTTGGCTTTAGACTTTATGTAAGCTTGAATACAGGTATCACAGAGGAAAAAGCTTTAGGTATGAACAGCAAGAAGACCTCTTGCACAGCAACGTATCAAGGAGCCAACAGGCTATGAAGGAGTTGGGCAGAAGCAGCCCTACCACTTCTGACAATCCAAGTGGGTTAGGAGAAGAAAGGACATAAGGGTGTTCAGCATTTTTAAGACTGTTACTAATTTTTCTTTCTCATGAGAGAAGTGAATACTTATAAGCCTTTCCAGGGAGCCCTCCATCATGCTGAAAAATTAGGTTGACAACTTTTCCATGAAAGACAAATAAAATGACCCTTATATCAGTTTGTATATCTTCTGCCCAGAATGGGACCAAAGGAATAAGTCTGAAAAGCATGAAAGTCTTCATGGGAAGAGATTTCCACTCTCCAAACCATTGATACACTGGATGTAGAAATGGGGGGGTGAAGAGGTGAGGGGGCCGATGTTCTTTTTATGTCAATTAAGCAACACTTCAGTCTCCATAATGCAGATGGATGTCACTGAAAAATACTTTTGCCTGCTGTACGCTTCCCTGCTGCTATTATGCACAATAAGTCACTGTGAAATATATCCAGAGCAATTTATGTCACTGTGCTGCCTCTGCTGCTTGGCTATAGAGGCAGGTGTGCTAAAGACAGAACCTTGGCTTTATGTGCTCTTCATTATTTCCCAGCCATCTGCTAAGAGGCAAAATAAATGGGTTCAGTATCTGCATGGAAAATTAAGCAATAAGGTTGGGAAGATAATTTCATATAGAAGTTTGTGACCAAAATTAATGTAAGCATGAGTCTGTCTGACTATCCCTGTACACTATACTGCCCAAACTAGACAATAAACTGAAGAAGGCTAGAGAAACGTGTTACATTGAGGAACAATAAAAATTGGTGCCAAATAAGTTTTAAATGGCTTTAGAAATAAAAGATGTGATTAAATGCCTTCAGGCTTTTTTGAGACTAGTATCCATAAAGGTTGCCAGTAACAAGAAATAAAGAAAGACCTCTTCTTTAAAATCCATGATTTTATCTTCAAGAGAAGAAGATACTTTGAAATTTCAGGTTTTCCAAGGTGAGATTCAGTTTTCAATGTGAAAGTGGGATGACCGGAAAGAACAATTTGCTTAGGCAACATATTATATGATTTTCACCCTGTTTAAGACATGAGTTTCAACCATAAATTAAATTCCCTTCCCAGGGACTTTGATTTAAAAAAAAAAAAAAAAAAATCCCAGAAATATTTAGGACAGCTTCTGCCATTGCTAGAAGATTTCACCACCTGCAGCTGTCTTTTAGTGCTGAAATAAGACCATGAGTTATCCAAAATGATTGTCTAATGCTGGCAGCTAGAGCTAACATTTCCTTGAAGCGATAACAATTCCTTTTCATGATGATTTGGGTGATACAAGAAACTGTATCATATTGCACACATCAATATTTTGCAGATTATTTATCTTAATGCTGGTGCATTTATCACAGGTCTTTTGTTGAGAGAAGAATATATATAAACAGAGAATCTCTCTTTATCAACAAAGAATCACAGTAGCAGGGAGAATCAGAGAGGAATGAGGCTGGAGAATGTCCTGAGTGCACCCCCTGCACCAGAGTATAGGTCAATTGGGAGAAACCAGGGCCTAGTAGAGTACCCTCTCATCCTCTATCAACATTAAATTAACACTTTTTGACTAACCCATTATTCTTAACAGACTACTTCTCCTTACTCTCATGATAGTAAAAATTGAGAGTAATGCCACTAAAGTTAATAAAAGTACATAAACAAAAAACAGATGGGATGAAATACTCCGTTAGTCAGGTTTGGGTCACCTGTCCTGTCTACTCCTCCCTGCTACGCTCTTCCGCTTTCAACCCTCCAACAGGGCACACAACAAAGTTAGTTGACCTTGGTTGTTACAGCAGAGCCTCTCTGCATACCATTTCTTGGTATTCACTATAAACATCAGACCTTATCTGCTAGAAGCAGACACTGTCTGAAAAATACACCGTTAATTTCAGAGTGTTGTTACTTAGAAGAAACTTAACTCAAATGTAGTGTTACTGAAAAGAAAATTGGTTCTGTTTTACCAGAAATCAGAACAAGAATGAAAATTGCATAACTTTACTGAATCTTTAGTGAAGTTGAGCCTGTCAAAATATTGTATAACATCAATTAGTATTGCCTTGTTCTGTTGTGATTATTGTTTTCCTAAGAAAACTATCACAGCTTTTCAGAAACACTGAAATGTGTTGAAATTACAGTCTGCTTTTTAAAAAGCCACATTTTCATAATTTCACTTGTACAGTTGGCCAGTTTGAAACAATCCTTCTTTGTGAACACCTTTAAGGGCAGATCTTGTAAAATGTCTAGTTCTTCAGGGAATTCTCCTTGAAAATTATTTGCGATGTTGTTCCTAGTTTTGCTTCTCTGGAGAAACTTCATATATATATTTTATATATACATTCATGTGTATGTGTAGATATAAATATTTATATACACATCATCATACTCTGGCTTTGTATCATAGTCCTTTGTGGCTTGTGCCCATGGAAGATGAATAGTTGCATTCATTCCTGCAATATCCATCACAGAAATCCTTCTTGATGCTTTGAACAAATATAGAGCAGCAGCTCTTGTTTATTCTGTCCCCACACTTGGCACAGGTGTGGGAAGCAGCTGACAGCAGCAGTTAAACAATTTACATTGTCCCTGTACAGGGGCCATGAGAACCTCCTCAGCACCTGTAGTGCAAGCGAGCAAAGCTTAAGCACTGCTGGGGTACCTTAGACCCAGATTTGCAGGCTTTGAACAAAATCAGGGACGGATTTTGGCGCTTATTGAAACAGTTAGTTCCACTAACCCTCAGAAAGGTGGTCCTCAGGGGAGGGCAGAGGGAATCATGCCATGGTAGAAAGGGATGGGTCCAGAGCACCCTCCAGCCCTCGCCCAGAAGAAATGTCATTTTGAGACAGCCATCCCTTGCACCTGCCAGATAAGAGGTCTTGACTGTCGCATATTATCAACAAAAAAGCCTGCACCAAGTGTGAGCTTGTGGCGTGCAAAGAGTCAAAATTAAAACCTTGGAGATATCTGTGTTTCTCTATGAAAAATAGCTTTTTTTTCAGTATTCCAGCAGAAGCGATACTTACCATTTTTTTTCCCTAATCTGAGCCTTAAAAGCATAGCCATACAACTTCACTGTAACCCTAACACCATCTTCTGTTTCACTGAGCATTAGCCTTTTTTGCTCCAGTGAATCTACTATTCTGCAGTCTGTCAGAGATGCTGCCTGGTGACAGATCAGTTTTGCTCCTGCTTTGATGCTACCAGGCCATCAGAACAGATTACGCACTTTTCTGGAAGCATAATTTGACCTGCTGACCGCTTATTACTGGTAATGAAATAGAAGCAAAGAACATGATTCCAGGGCCAAGAATGAATTTGCTAGGCTGGCAGTTACACAAAAAATAAAATTCTTTCCATTTATGTACTGTAGATGTATGTACTTTGTCTTTAGTTCCTGGCACACAATTTGAATAGAACCCTGAAATTTATTTGAGATTGAAATTAGACTTTAATGGAGATCAAACATGGGAGGCAGGGAACCCTCTGGTTTCAATGTTTCAAAGATATCCTTCCCAAATTGCAATAAATGTCCTTACTCTCCAGACTAACCCTCAGGGTTTTGGCATTAACCTATTTACCCTCCCCTCAGAGAGTGATTAGCTATAAGGTACCATTTTTTTTCTGAATGTTCTATCCAACAAACTTCTTGGGCAAAGTCCTTTGCCAAGCACTTCGGGAAAAGGTGACAGTAAAACCCTGCAGGGCTCAGAGTCCGAGGACAACACATTCTGCTTCATCGCAGCAGGTCTTCCTAGGACACACTAACCATTTCTTCATTGTGGTTGAGGGGATCAAAGTATCCCTGCATATCACCATGCAATTTTGATTGCCAGTATTGAGAAGTGAGAAGATGAACCAGCCCAATTTCAGCAGTGAAGAAAATATGCCATAAGTGAAGCTTGGGTGATTTCTTGGATGCTCTAACTCGGTGCAGCTAAAAGAGTGAGGCTGCAGCCATGATGCTTGAGACTCATTTCTAGCGTTACATCTGCTGTCATGGTTATGTTAGGACCCTGAGACCTATCTATAGGTCTGAACACTGAAAGACAAGACTAAGCGATGGGAATCAGGAAAAGATTAATGGAAAAATTATTCCCCTTGCCAATAAGAGGTTCAGTTTCAGACTGCTCTTTATTCTGTCAACTAACTTCATAGTCAGGAAGACTGAAAGAAACTGAACTTGAACAAGACATCAGAGAATCACAGCATCCTAAAAAATAATACATATATATATATAAAATATCATTAATTGTATTAGGAAAGCTTAGTGGAAACCCCAGTACTACCAGGTTCTACTTTGCTGGGATCCAGTATTCATAGTGAAACGCATAGCGCTTTACTATGTGATTACTCTTCAGAAAGGAAGCTTCTCCCTGGTTCAAAAATATGACTTGATTATGCCAGAAAAACAAAAAGCACTTTGAAGACCCAACAGCTTGAAACATGCAGTTGCTATTTCCAGCTCTGACTTCCTCATAGTTGGAGATCAGAGTTGTTAAGATAAATGTTTTGGGGTCATTATTTGGAGAAGCACATTCCTCTGCTCCTGGCTCACTTTTCAAGTATATGTTGTACCATTCCTCTCAGCTAAACAGATGCCCAAGAAGGATTATCGTTACAACTATTTAATAACTTTCCAGATATCTTACGGAATGAAGAATTTCAGAGCATTCTGAGTTCTGCAAGTTTCTCTCAGAACTTCCCAAACTACCCAATATCAAACCTTTTGATAAAGGGTAGTATAGCCAGACTGCAACCTTGGACCCACTTCCTCATCACCTCAACAAGGATTTGTGGATTTTCTAGTGACAGAAAACAGATCTCTTCAAAACAGAAGTAGAGGCTTTAGGGCATTTCCCTACTGAGACCTCACAGGGGCTTTGGACAAGAGACTCATTCAGTTATCTATTGCCTAGAACGGGAGACAACTGTATAGACCAATTTAAACAAGCTTTTAAACTAAAGCTTTTAAACTAAACAGTGACCTGCACATTTACCCAGAGCAATGTTGGATACCAGAGCAATCCAGCTGGCATCTTGCTTCCAGTGCCAGTGTTGCTTTTACCACCTGGCACTGAAGCTGGGTAAGAAGTAGCAACCTGTTTCACAGAAGTTATCCTTTTTCTGGCCGAATGGGCAATTCAACTGCTTAATTTATAGCATAAAAAACTCGGGGCTTAAAATGAAACTTAAAGGGATTTGTCTAATTCTGGGTGGATGGTTTTGGTTTTATTCCCTTTTTGAATTATTTCTACGTAAAACAGTAAGTTGAAACTTTTGATGAAGCCACTTGCTTTTGCCCTAAGACCTCATGTAAGCTGCCTTTTGGAAGAGGATTCAAGTAGAGCAGCAATTCCCCACTTGCATGGGGTGTTTTAGGCACTAGTTTTCTTTGGTGCACTGACCAGTGAGTGTTACAATGCCAGTCCCAGTAAGCTGCTTTTCTTCTACCTGAAGCACTATCTTCCTTTTCCCAGTTGTACCCTTTTGTGGTGAGTTCCCTGGTGTTGACCAACGTGCCACCCATCACACGTGGGGGAAAATCAGCCCTCCTCCCTGCTCAGTACACGTTCTAGCACTATATTAAATTTTATTAATTTCCCACTCAGGTATCATACAAAGAGTCCATTCACCCTTCCTCCTCAAGGTGCAGAGAGGAAGTGCTTCATGAGCATATCTCAGCCCCAAACATTTTGAGGATGACAGGGAGTTTATTGCTTCTTTTTCCTTTTTTCTCATTTAAACATTTCAAGAAGGGCCATAGGTTACATTCCCATTAAGGTCTTTTTCTTTGGAAATGCTCTGGTTCTCACACAAAGCACAATGCCTCATATGACTTAATTCTATCTCAAAAACTAACAAGTAAATGATCACAGAATACCTGAATAGCTTTTTAGTGATCAAGCTGAGTCTTTTACCAGACAGGGTCTAACTTAAGCAGCTTTCTTTTGTGTGTGAAAAATCCCATTTTTCTTCGTTCATTTAACAGGGAAAGACATCAGTCCCAGGTTGTTACTGAGTCTGTTATTTTATGCTTTAGGTTTAGAGCAGTGCTCTTAATACTGTGAAATTGAACTACCTCAAAAAGCTTTCCAATTTTCCTAGGAAGGGCCAAACAAATAATGGAGGGAAAAGGAGAAAAGAAAAAAAAAAAAAAAAAGAGTCCATCTGGCCAGTGACAAGAATGTAATTCACTATGGATTCTAAGGTTTTGAACATTTATTGATGTAAAATCCGTTTTCCTAAAAAGAAAGAGATTTCTTAATAGACAGAGTTATATAATCGACATGGTATTTTGTTCACATAGAGTGGAAGACATCCACATTTAAGTGCCTGCTCTGCTCTTTCTAACTGGAATCTCATTCTTTCATAAACTACATAGCTGTCCCCATTAGAGGAACTTTGGCATCTATCTGCTTTCTAAAAGCTATGTAATATTCCTATCAAGCCTTACCATGGAAAATATTCACAGATATTTCGGTGTGTACACATTAAGTGAGGCTACATAAGTTCAAAAATATTCCAGATAGCAAAAAAAATAATTTACAAAAAAGGGGGGAGTGCAGAGAGGAGAGGCAGGTTTCTTGGCTTGCAGAAGACTTCTAATTGAAAGTTTGGCAAAAAGCAAGGACAACAGAAAAAGTACATTTCCTGATGAATCTGCTCTTCCTAAATCTTGTTTGGGAGTAAGCCAGCATGCAAGAGAAATTAGGAAAGCAATATGACTACACATTTCCCACAATACAGGTCACAATAAAATTGAATGAGTTTCCTGATTTTAGATGCTCAGTCCCATTCCTCACTGTACCCTGATGATGTAAAGCCCTCCCAGGAGGAAAGATGTGGAGAAAGAAGATTGTTTCCAGAGAACCCTGCCCCCTGCTAAAAAGAGCACTTAAAAACAAAAAACTCCCAAAACAGACATGAGAAAATACAATGTCTGTGTTTTACTTTTGAAATTTACACCTTCTTTTTTTCTCAGATATATCCTATGAGTTTAGAATAATAGAGATATCACAAAAAAATATGAAAAAATATGTATTATTAACAATTTTTTAAAAATTAAGTTCTGTGTCTCAAGTTGTTCTGTTGTCTTTTCCTTTATGCCAACATGGAAGTGGTGTATCAACATTTCTAAGGTGTAATCATTTGCCTTAGTTCTTCTATAAGAGATATATTATGATAGCTAAGTTTAAGAGAGCTGTATGCTTTAACGTAAATCTACAGTAACTTAGCAGAAATAGACATATTCAATCCAAATACGCTACATGCAGATTCCATATACACTAGTATTTATATAGCTAAAATGTCTTCAAAACAATTTTAGATTTGTAAATTTAGCCAGCAGAAATAAGCTCTGAATAAGTATTCAGCTGGGCTAGACTCTTTTTTTCAGGAAGTAACTGCACTGAAATTCTTACAGACATGCACAACCAGTACACAGCATACAAAAAAAATTAAAAAAAAATTAAAACACGTCCTGGTGGTTTTACTCTTAAAGTATTACATGGCAGTGTCCCACTATCCAATCCATTTAACCCTATTTATGGGGTTAATGTCTGTCATTGAAGAAGACAGAGACATTAGGAGGCTACTCAATGAATCAAAGTTATAACAAGATCCCATTGAAACTGAAGTCACCGAAGTTCAAACATGAAATAGAATGTATGTTTGTATTGCTAGGTACTTCAAAACTGGCCTGTCACAATTATTTCTATTAGTGGACTACCTAGCAGCAATAGGTGAACTATTTATTAGTGATAAACTGATTTAATACTGATCATTCCTTTACAGGAAAACATCCTTTATTTGAGTCCTGAGTACTACTTTCTTATCACGCCATTTGAGGCTACACAGCTATGAAAATCTAACTCTTTTCAGAGGGCTGTCCCAAGCCACAAATTCATCCACAGAAATGCTGACTTTGGTGACCTGAATGTTGAGTATTAACCTGTCAAGACTAAAACACATTAGGCCTGAGTCCTACGCCACAGAAATCAAACAAAATTTTACCCGTTACATTGAAATTTCCATCCTTTAAGATAATCACACTTTGACTGCACAAGGCCCTGATCAACCTGATCTAAAGTTAGACCTACTTAGATTGGGAGTTTGGATCAAATGATCCTGAGATCACTTCCTACCTAAATTATTCTGTGATTCCCCAGAAAAAAAAAAGAATAATCAGTAGCTAAAATGAAAAAACTGCAGAAGCAGAACTTCAGAGATTTTCACAGCATCTACAACAGAGTCATTGAATAATATTGTTAGAAACAAGATTTTAAAGTGAAGATACAGAAATAACAGCTGAAAAATATTTTCTTGGAGAGTTAGTTAAAATGGCCAAGTGAGCCCTTCAAGGCACATGATAGCACAGGCTTTGTAGACATAAATCCTCTGCCTTCCCCAGCATTTAAAACAGCTGATTGAATGCTTCCCTTTTTCCCTTTCCACAGATGTGGAGCAAAGGACTGCTCAGATCACCTGAGTATGTTAACTTCTTCTTCTTTATATTTTCTTTAAGTTTTAAGCAAACAGGAAAATATTAAAAGGGTACATTACAAACCCTTTAAACCCAGGTGTTTTTCGGGAGATGCCAATGAGAATTTTTAGTTATGAAAAAGAAAACTCTGTTGAAGACTTAGAGGTGAACTGAAATAGAACAATTGGCAGCAATTGAGAAATGAAATTGTATTGTGGAATTTTTGATTACAGAGACAGGCTGATAATTGTATTTTTCTACAGAAATCCAGCTTTTCTGGAACAAAAAGCTTGAACTAAGAATATAAGATGAGAGAAGAACCTTACTTACACCTTTCCTTTTTTGACAAGCTACTTTCTCTCTTCTGTGTCAAAGTGCTTCCTGGCTCATTAAAAGGTTTAAACTGGCCGATTTTTTCACGCTCCATTCTGTGTCACTGAAATTTGGTGTTCAGACATTGATCTTTATGCAGAATCTGATTACAAGGTGAAGGCTAAAATATTTGCGATGTATGAGAATTGGATTCAGCTTTGAGTATATGCAGCTACTAGAGGAAAAATGCTGCACAATTTTCTTTCATTTGCAAACTATATGCACAGTCTCCTGAACAGTGGGATGAATGTTCAGTTGAGAAATATATTCAGTCAAACTTTTGATCACAAGAAAGACTAAGTCCAGCAGACGAGTTTGCTTCTACAGTACATCACAAGACAAGAATGATGAAAAAGATGAAGAGCTGGAGATAGTACTGTACCAACTGCCTGAACCACATTCTCTACCGTCTGACACGTACATGGGAAACCACTACAGCTGCACCAGTGAAGAGAATGTTACAATCCCCTCTCCTGCAGCCCCCTCACATGCACCCCTGACTTCAGAGTGAGCTGAATAAATCCATCTCTCCCTTCACTCCCACCCACACCGACACTCCTGTTAACTTGGATTTGAACTTGGATGCCAGATTGCAACCTAGAACTCAAACACATTCTGTTTGCTTGCTGGAGAGGAACAGTAACATTTTAAGTTACACTACCTATTTGCTCAGTGAATATAAAGAAGTCCTTATACCCTGCTTAAGTACAGCAAGTTACAGTTATCCATTATGACTTGAACATAACAGCTCTTCAGAATGAAGAAACAGAAATGAAGAAAATAAAAAGGGTCTTCCGTCGACCAAGGGTAAAACCATACTGTGAAATGAAATTATCATATAATACTACAATATCACCACATCATGCACTTCAAGCAGGTTCCTAAAAACATTTTCAGGTTAAAAGGGAAGTCCCTACCTAATTAAAAAAAAAAGACTGCATTGCCTTATGAGTTCTCTATACATTCATATGTTAGAAAGCAGGAAAATGACACATGCCATTTCTAAAGATCAAGCTTGATGACAGTATCACCCAAAAGAGAGCATGTCCTCACAGCAACTACACATCACACCCATTCCATAAGGATCCTAAGGCCAGAGTTCATGGCAATACATTTGTTTACTCTTGGTACCTTACACCTTTTGTCACATCTTGCCATCAGCAACTGAACACAACATATGAATGACGACATTCCCTTGGTTCCATTGCACGGAATATTCCAAACCCTTCACCAGTATAATAGGCAATCCCAGTACCACACTGGTCATTTTTTTCCACCTTATTCCTAAAGGATTTCACACAAACAAAGACAGAGATGGAATCTGTAGGTTGAAAAACATCGTGGTAGCCATTGGGCCCAGTTACTGAACAGGGGATATAAGAAAGTCACCAAGAGAGCAGGAGAAAAGTGATCCGTGCTTGTCCATACTGTGGGACTCATAAATGAGATTATTTTAACAGTTTTTCCTTAAAAATTGCCCATGCATTCAAATGTATTTATGAACAGCAGATTCCCACTCAAATTTATAAGAGAAATGTCACATACCTTGTTTGAATTAAGTAGTCAGAAAAAAAGCAATGCAATTCCTTTGAAACAGGCTTTTTTGGAGGAACAGTCTCATCAGAGCAGAGGAGAGGTCTCCCTGTGTCCCATGTTCCACATTGGGCTCACGCTGACTTCAGAAGAACTGAGGTGTTGCCAGTCCTGCAAGGAAGTTTTCTGCTTCAGATCCTGTGCAGACCATTACACCAGCTCCCACCAAAACTGAAGGTTTAGTGCTCTCTGCCACATTTGTCTGGAAATCCTACCATGCTGCTTGCTGACTGGGACATGCAAGTCAAAGTACACATAGTTGGGTAAAAAAAATAAATACACTTAAAAACCCCCACATCTTTGCAGAAATTAAACTTAGCATTTCCTGACCCCACTGTGCTAATTTTTGAGACCATATTTTGATAAGCTATGCTTGCAGTTCCCCTTATCTGTATTTAGGAAAGGATAAGAAAAATAAAAACTATCAGATTTACTCTGAGAGTATTTAATAGCTGATGAAGATGCAGAAGTTGTGGGGGTTATTAATTTTCTTTTGATTCCTTCAAGATACTCCTAAGGCTCTGCACAGATGCCCAGAAACCATTTGTACTCCAGCTTTTTATATAAATGATAGCATAGCAGAGAACTGGGTAATGTTCTGTTATCCTCCTTCCTGAGATGCGCATCAAACAAGCTAGCTTTCCTGTTCAAAATCTATTTCACAGTTTACAGAATTAAGAACATCTGGGATTCCCATGTTAACTCATGACATCTTGAACTGAAATAAATGAACAATCTTTTCCAACTGCTGAATATTCTGACCAAGGCTGAAGAGTAATTTTATAGTAATTGGAAACAAAACATTATTGATTGTAAAAAAAGAATTCAGAATGGAATTTTTTATTAAGTCAAAATGTTTTTCAGCAGCAATACATGACATTAGCTTCAGTAACATTTCCAGAAAAGGTCAGCCATTTCAGTGTAATTAGGCTATTTCTGCCCAGGGCACAGGACTGTGCCCCTGTACAACCAGATCCTATTTCCCATTTACCATTACTGACCTTCAGCACATCAGTCTCTCTCTGATGCCGACTGCAAAAAGCTTTGTGATAAGCAGGTGAAAGGCATTTTATCATCTCTTAGTCTAATCCTTACTAATTAATGACAGAGTAATTGGTTTGGTCTTATTGCTCATTACGTTCTGCTGTGTTAAATTAGTTTATCCTAATGGCTTAATTGAATAGATCACTTCCATGAGATGAATTTCCAGTCAATGACTAATGCAAAAAAGTGTTTTTTTTACAGCCATTTAAAGCATGTATGTAAGGCTGTATAACACAGGTTTCCTGAATATAGTTTGAAGTACCAGAAAGCCTAATCTAATCTGTATCCAGTTAGTTGTTTCGGAGATGAGATGTGTGAACCTCGTTATCTCAATTCATTGACAGGGTGGATGTGTCCCAGATGTAATAAATACTTTCTTCCAATTCTCAAGTCAGTAATAAAGCATAGAATTCAGTAAATGAGCCTAGTTTCTTTACTGTGAGTCTTTTGAATCCTTCTTGAAACTCTACGGTTTAATGATTTTCCTCCTGTATAAATGAACTTAAATAAATGTTATGCAACGTATAGGAATTTCCTTCCCAACATGTCATAGAAAAAAACTGTCAGCTACTGAAACTGTTATTTTATTAATAAATTAATATGTTTTTCCAAAATTATCTGAAACTACTAATTTTTTCTCCTGCTCTGACCCTGAGGAAAAGAATATAAAAAGTGAAAAATAGTATCCTCCAGCTGAATGTCCCTTCTGAAATGATTCACTATTCACTATTTTTAAGTGGGCATCAGATATGACTTATTGTGTTAAGACATAGTGTTTGTCAGAGACTCTCAGGAACAAGAGATACCATTTAATTTCTGTTCAGTTTGAGATTATATGTGCAGGGATTTGTGTGTGAGAAATAGGCTGTTCCTTTGGCTCTAAGTAAGCAAGATATACTCAAAAGATGGTACAGTCGCCAGGGCCGAGTAGAGCCATTCCTCAATTCCAAATAAACCCTGTGCTTACTTGTAACTCTTTTGCTTTGTCAGCATCCCTGCATCAGTCAGCAGACAGCCACTACAGAAGCCAGAGCACCAGGGCTCTCTCAATCCTTGCCCTCCCACCACAGACTTGACACGGCTTTCTTCTCTGGTCCTTTCCCCTGCCTAAACTCATAATTGGTAAGGACAGAAAGAGCTGGCAAGGTGAAAGCACACTATTATATTTATACTGAGTCCTTTGATGTCCTCTGATCCTCAGCAACTAATAGTTTTCTCCTCTTCTCATATTTTATCCTATTTTTAATTAGTACAACAGTTAGATACTGGAACACCCTAGACTCTTCTTTATGTTTGCTCCCTACTTACCTTCCTGGCAGTTCAAGTAGACTCCTAGCAGTCCTGGAAATTTTCTCCAAACACTTTTTTTTGTCTATGAAATCCTGAATTTCTTCCAATTCTTTTTAATTCATAGCAAAGAGAAAAGATCACTCCATGTTCTTGAAGACGTTTTGAAGAAACTTTCTCTCATTTTAGAAGTACCTACTGTAACATACTGAATCACTGCCAGGCCAGAGCATTGAAATCAAAGATTAAAAAAAAAAAACAACCTCATGCTTTTTTCATAATTAGAAGGAGTAGGTGTTTGCATTGTTTCAGGACATCGTTTGGTGCAGCACCATGTTGCCCCATATTATTGATTGCAGCATTACCATAAACNACTAACCATCAACCTAGGATGAAGACAGTATCTGACAGTATTAAACAGAAATGTAGTATCAAACTACTGAAAGCCCACTCTATCCTCTACATCTATGTAATATATACTACCTTTTTTTCCCTAAAAAATAAAGTGAATTTTTTTTTAATTATTTATATTTAATTATTTATACAATTATTTTATATAAAAAAGATTTATTGCACCTTTTTCCTCCTCTTTCTGTGGCTGTCCTTTGGTCCTCAAGGACAACACCTTCGTGCCTTCTACTGTAAATAGACTTAAATAACACCTAAGAAGGGGAAACGAAAATGGAGCAGGGAAGAGGTGAAAGAGAGAACACTATGAAAGAGGAAAAAGGAAATAATAAGGGAAGAGATTCAGTTAAACAGAGAGAAAAAAAATAGTTTGTATTGATGTTTTTATCACTGCGATTTGGTTTCATTCCGGTCCTCAGTGAAAACAAGAGAGGTGCTAGCTGTGGAGAGGAAGAGGGAGGATAGTATTTTCACAGTTGATTGGAAGAAATATTAGACAGTTTTAACTTACCAAGAGGAGCAAATATACTTACTGAACCAGCCACACCAAGTATGTGAAATTTGCTATTGAGAAAAGGCACAGAGTGGAACTCTTGGCATAGTGAAACACTCAAGAGAAATATATGATAGTACTTGCACAAAAATTGCACAAATCCTGTCACTATAACAAAGCAAGGAAAGGGCAATTGTTCCAAACACCTGCGTTCTGCTCATCACTTCGCTGATCACACCCTCAAGATTCAGTTTTGTTAGAAACCTGATGAACTCCATGACAGCCTTCCAGTATTAAGCAGTAAAATCTCCACACCCAAATGTGTTAAAGTGTTGTATTCATGCATTAGAAAACATATGGTACAAATTTGTAATTTGAGTTTTGTGCCTTTGCCATTGCTATTAGAGACCACCTTTCTCCTCTAACCTCAGAAGGAGACAAGAAGTAAATACAGACTCAGAAATTTCCTGTTGGGCTTGCCTTGTTATGCTTTTCCTAATTTATTTTTTCATGTAAACACTTTCACAGATGTGTCTGATGACCTCCCCTAGTTCCATTATATGCCTTTTCTCAACAGCAGATCTTTTGCGCTGAGGATGACTTATTGAGGGGAACATTTGGTCTTTTTTGCATGCAGCACTCACAGACATTGAGGTTGGTATAAATTAGTATCTTAAAGTCCAAGTTCTCTCTTCATCTGTCAACCCACACCACCCTATTTCCACTCTGGACAACAACAAAATCATAGACAGAAAAAAAAAGAAAGCAGCAGAAGACTGAAACAGCAAGGGTAATTCACAGACTAGCAGTAGTTCAATGAAGTGAGAGGGAAGTTTTAAGTTCACGTCTTAGATACAACTGTTTTGGAAAGAGAGAGAGGACAAAACTCTACCTTATGTCCCTGCTAGATCAATAGGCAATTGGATCTCATCTTGCCATGACCTGAGCAAACATGGCAAAAGAGGGTACCTAGTTTTTTGCACTTTAAGCTGCTTATTTATTCATAAAGGACAGCTTGTGATCCACCTGATCAAATTGTCATACAGTATGCATTGGTTATCAGAGATTGCAACTAGAATGTAATATTTTATTTAATTATTTTACAGAAAGCTTCTGTGAGAAGGGAAATTGAATTTTTCCTGCAGAACGCCATCATAATTTATTTAGATAAATATTGGCAAATTAATATAATCAAAAGACTGTCTGTACATCAGGCACCATTCAGTAGGTTTGAGAATAGCATATGTCATCTTGCTAAAAGGATAAGCCAGATGTTCAGCTTCTTTGTTCAGAGAACTTACTAAATAAAATTTGATAGAAGAAAGTGGCATGAGGCAGCCAGGATCGGATACAAAAAAGACTCTGTTGTTCAAGTGACAGAAGAACTTAAAGACCCTCTGAAGTAAACCTGCATCAGACCGGTGTGAGACTGCGCGAGAACATATCGCAGTAGGCAAAAGCAAGCTAATCAGGCCCAACAGCATTAATGTACCTGGAAATACCGGGACAGCAAAAGTGGAGATTGTAGCAGCAAGTAATGGGAGCAAGGGGGAAAGAAGACAAGCAGAAGGTAGTTTTAGTTCTGGATATTGCTAGTTCTGAAACAGTTTTCAGTAGACCTTGGTCTGCTTAGACAGCCAAGTAGCTACAGTACTATATACTGACATATGACAACTACCACACTCAAAATTACGCAAGAAACATTTAGACAACGTATGAAAAGGAAGTAGAATCGGCTACTGTTCTAAAAGCAAAGAGTCAGTCTGTGTAAAGCCAAGCTCTTTCAGACTCTAGTACAGTTTGGGTCTACAGTAGGATGTTCAAAAGGACTAGAGAACTTAGGAATTACTTGTTGGCAAGCAAAAGTTAGTTGAGTTTGGAGGCTGAATGGTGTCCCGACACCACGGACAAGAAAAAAAATAAAATAATGTGGGAGATAAAGACAGAAATGTGAACTTCAATCTTCAAGACTGTAAAACCAAACAGAAGGATAAAATATCACTAAACAAAGCCCTATATTTGGGAAAGATGCAAAAACTTCAAAGGATTCTGTCGTTTTGCAAGAATTTGGGAATATCAACAGACTTTTCACAGCATAAACAGAAAGGATAACAAGAGTAACAATAGCTCCAAAGAATTTTTCAGAGAACTAGTGAATAATAGCACAGCAGGATATAAATGGACTACATCTGAAAGGCAGTACAAAATTTAAATTTAAAGGCATATATTTTTGGCGTCACATTAAGTGGACTCAAATTCCCAAGCCAAAGGAATATTCCAAAGTGCCAAAAAATTCCGTGTCATGGCTGACCTTTGCACATTTCTACCACCTCTGATTATCTGGAATTCATAATACTGTTCCTGCATAATAAATATAAACAATTAATTTGTCCACTGATGCATTCTAGCAGAGGGGGTTTTAGACCACTTTGAAGACTCAGTTAAAAAAGATTAAAACCTGGAGGACGTTACAACACTCTCATCTGACTATTGCCTGATCTGATAGCACATCATTATGTAGCAGCATGAATTTAAACAGCTTTCAGCTAAGTATGGTTTGAGATGTGTTACTCCAGTTCTTTGGAAGGATTAGTTGAACCATCTTCATTAATGTGCTGAAGCACACAGCTTTACAAACTGCAAAAACTATAAAGCTTTGTCCTAAAGCAAACAATGTCATTGGCTAAAGTCTTACTTAACTGAAAACTGAAAACAGGAATGCACTGTTTGAGAAGTCTGGTCACATTAGTTAGAAAGCGCAAATACAGAGGAAAAGGAATGCAAAAATAAAATCCAAATGATGAGGGTCTGCACTTCAAGCTAATAATACTGTAGTGAATATACAATAGCAAACACTGTCAAGGCGGTTGGTAGCATAAGGACCAGATAGACACAAGCAGCTCAATTTTAGTTATATTCCCAGAAATGAGAAAGAAGGCAGGAATGGATACTGATTTGGAGGTGGTGATCTCAAATCAGAACAAACATACAGCATACTTAAACAAGTGAGCAGAAAAACTGGTAGATATATCTTCTCCTGACAGCTCTGAAGCTGTTTTAGGAACATCACATTTCCTGCCACCAGGCAATGCATCGCAGACCATAACAGTACATTAACTGGTAATTTAGGTAATGGAGTGCTTGTAAGAATTTGAAACGGCGCCTTTAACTATTGCTAGCACTGTGCATACCTAGAAAATAATGATGTGAGGAACTGCTTCTTTAAAGAACTGCTGGTAGGGAGCTGTGGGGCTGGCTGTGGTGGGAGAACACGCACACTAGCAAAAGCACTAAAACAGAGTGCAAGTGCATACTATTTCTGAGTTTCCACTGAACACCATCTACCCGCATCACTCATTAGAAAAGGTGCAAGAGAGGAAAATAAACTGGTCCTTAAAAACATTTACTTCTATGCAGAATTTTTACTCATAACATCTGCAAGAAAAATAAATACCACTTGAAAAAAGAAACAGAATTCTGAAACTATTCCTTCAAATGCCATGGAGCTTCTTTACAGTCAAGAATGGTTTAGAAGAGTAAAAGTACACTCAGGGGTTTCAAGTGAAATACTTGGCCATATATTTCATATTCTTCAAGCTAGAAAATGTGATGTCTTTGCATAGAATGTGGTGAACTATTGGCTTTACAAACATGTATCGTAGATCTTACCTACTTATGGACTTTGTTATCCTTAAAAGAGGAAAAACTCTTGAAAGTCAACAACACTACATGGTCTTTTTCAACTCCTATTGCCAATATGCAGAAATGTCAGACCCCATACCACATGAATTATACAGGAATCGACAGAGATCATAATTCTTTACTTTCTTTCCTATTTACTTTTCATTCTGGTTCTTCATTGTCCTTAAATGAATTAAAGTTGCTATATGTGAAATTCGATAATTAGAAAGTATTGGGTTTAGGGTAGAATTAATTTTAATCACAGTTCTTATTGTCTTTTCTTTGCTAATAAAAAGCTCAAACTTATTCTCCCTCTTCTCTTTCCTTACAATCTTATGTTAAAAATCCATGATGAAACTGTTTCTTTTAAGAACATCAACAATTAAAGTTACTCATTTATAGATACTTAATAAATTAGGAAATTAAAAGCTATTTGTACAGCATTATGTGTACACTGACAGATTAATGTAATGGACCACATTGGCTCAATATTTTCTAATACACCTACTAATATATTGCTTGACCTTTAAACTCACTTTTTAAAATGTGAGTTCATCTAGCTTGTAAACAAAATCAAGCAGGTATCTTCCAGATGATAAAGTGTCCATGTGTAAATTGCATGTGCAATTATTAGGGGATACCTGAATATGCTTCAAAGAGGAAACTTTTATACTTCATTTCACAAATTATTATAGAGATTACATTGAAATTCAGCTGCAGAGCATTTCCAAATGCCTAGCTTTTGGATCAACACATCTGTACTTCACATACCAGATAGAATATACACATTCAAGAAATTAGAGACAAAAATAAGAAAAGACATGTGATATTTCCCAAATTTAATCAATAATACTGTGACTAGAATTATCCTCTGAAATGTCAGAGGCACACAGTCAGCAAAGTTTTAGATTTTACATGACTACCCACGCCCTACCTATTTTGTATTTGTCAGGAATGCTATTATACAGATACTATACAAAGACATTATATTGGATACATAGTTTCCAGACTATGCAAAAGAATCCCAAAATAAAATTAGGTCAAAGCAATTTCACATTAGATTTTCCCATTCTCTTTCAAAAAGGAAGAAGAAACTATTTCCTTACAGCTGCCCTGGTACAGCTCTGTTTACATACTATGTCAAGTTTCCAAACCTCCCTTGTTTTGACTTGTTGACACAGTGTCCAGTAAAATATTCTGGATCATTAACCAGGCCTAAATATTTTTTCTGTTTTGTTTTACATAAACATGTGGTTGAATGGTTTTATTTAATTCAGAATTCTTCAGTCATCCCAAAAATTATATGATGTGCTTAAAGCCCACTTGAGGATAATTTCATGAAGAGGGATTTTCCTGTTTTACACATTAAACCTGTGGATCAGATGGAAAGTATGACCGACAGCTTGTTTTCTTGTTCTACTCTAGACCCTTTCAGGACTTTGGAAAAAGAAGCTGATTTTCTCTTTTTAAATATCTGAGACACAGAGCACATCTCCAGCTGCTCCTGGCATCACCCAGGCAGACTTCGACGCTCCTCTTGACATGAGGAATTTTACCACTGAACCAAAACGAACAAGATGAACTGATGGCCCCACAAGAGCTGCTATTCATAATTCCATCTTTCTTCATGGGTAACAAGTATCCACCCCCTCTCTACAGTTATCCATTGGGATCTGGCTTCATAAGCCCTTATGTCTTCCTTTCACAGAGCTGGGCTTTAAGCACCCTGTCATAATTTCAGAATCTAACAGATGTAGTGATTAGTTTGTACCGACTCCATCTGTTCAGCTATGAACTTCTTCCTGCCGGGCTTGTAAATGCAGATGGGAAAGAAAATTACACTCAATTGTTTTGATTTTTGGGGTGTTTTTTTTCATCTGTACAATCTCCTGGAAGCTGGAAGACAAAACAACAAAAAAGCCCAAAAGACAAAAACCCAAAGCAAACAGACATAGCAAAATTATTCCCATCTAGGTCAAATAAATCTACAGAGATAATCCACTTGTGATAGTCTTGTGATGTAGAATTTGAAAGGGAAAATAATCGAAGCCATTAGTGGATGAAAGCTATAACAAATATATAGTAAGTAAAATAGATCAACCAAAAAATACCATCTCTTGTAAATGTATGCACTAAGTAATTTTTTTCTGTGCTTCCTTATGTCTTTAGACAAAATCATTTAGATTTCACAAACAAAGTTCTGACATGATGAAAGAAAAGTAATTATTAGCATGACAAGTCCATTACTAAGGCAGCTCAGTTAATGTCTAGCTCATAGGAATTCCACCCCCACTTTCTCATTCAGCCATAAGAGTTTAAAATGTGTTAATAAATCTGAGTAATTCCCTTAAATAACTGTTTGAGTCTCATAATTTTAGAAATTCTAGTAAAAGCACTATTGAAAATCATTAATAATTCTATAACCTTATGAGCATAAACCAATTTCAGTCACAACATGAAGTAATAAATTTTTCAGTGTTATGCTAATAAAACTTACATAGCTCATCATCTAAGCAAAAGTGTCTGATGCGAAGTGTCCTGTCTGGTGGTCTTGATTATATATCAAGCCCCAAATGCCCCACATACATGCAGAGGGAAAGAAGAGCAGCCACTTAGTTTTAAAGCTCTTCTCCACAGGGTAAATAATATGGGAGCAGGGATCATTTTATTGGAGCAGAACAGGAAGGAAACCAAACACATAGGCTCTCTGGAGAGTACTTCCATAATTTTGAGAAGCATTCTACTCTGGCCTATGGGTAGAGACTAAATACTGGCCTGTGTAACATCAGTATGGCTCATGAACTTAATGGTGCAGATAGGAAATAGAGTGGTATTTGCCAGTAGTTTTATAGACATCTGCTTTCTGTTGCAAGCAGGGTGCAATGCTGGCCAAGAACTGCATCTGTCTGCTCTCAGAAATTGTCATGTGTGCCCTTAAAGAGAGGCAAAGATTTTCAGAAGTCTCCTGAAAGACTATGTAGAGATCCAAAAATGGATTTCAGACATACAAATCCAGTGTTGCAATCCTGAAACCCCCTTCACAAGCACCTCATTGTTCCAAGGACACCCAGCAGCATCTCAGCTTTGGTGGATCTCTTTGGCCTCCAGCTGATGGGTGAAGCTGATGGAGTTTCAAAGCTCAGGTATTTTTCCACCCCGGGTCCTCTCTGATCCCCTACGTGTTTTTATAGTATGCACAGTACAGAGGTACAGGATCAAACACCATGCAAGTATCAGTGGCTGTTTCAACTGTCTTGATACAACTTGAAGGAAGAGCTGCTTCTTCACTTATCCCATATTCTATTACACAAACACCTCCATAGTGCTGTCTTAAACTAAGGTGAGGGAAACTCACCTTCATTCTCTTCTTTGCCTGAGCAGATCCAAACATTTTTCCTGGTTGATATGGGTGCTCCTCAGGAAGGTAGAAGAATAAAGTTGGGACCCTACCAAATAAAGCACAGAATTAATTTTAGGTCCTCCATATCTGAAAGAAATCTCTGGACAATTTAACAATAACAGTCTAATGTACTAAATACTGCCTAGCTTGAAGGTAGCTCCATCTTTTCTCCCATTGCATTTTAAGGAACTGCTCAGAAGACTGGGTAAAGATGGCAGCACTAATCTTCTAAAGAGCAGCTTGGCAGAAGAAAAGTCCCTTTTCTCTTCTTCCTGCTGTGGAAAGCACCTATGCTTAAAAGAGGGATGAGCTGAGTACAAGCTCTGACCTTGGCAGACAAACTCCTTCTAAGGTCCTTTGGGATCCTGCAGTGGAGAGCTGGACACACCAGTTCCCTGCTAGTTGGTCCTATTGTCTGAAACCACCTCTCACAACTTCAGTGGCAAACCAGTGCCATTCGATTACAGATAGCTAGAAATTTATCGGATTAGAAAATACTGATTCAGAAAGACAAAAAAAAAAAATTAATAAAATTGTATTCAGGGAAAACCAGTTGAAATCATGATGTCTTCTATGTCAAAAATAGGCAACACACATTCAAACACAAGTCCTGGTGCAAATTATTTGTATATGGACTTACCTGTGAAAGAACATTTATCTGAAGGAATTACACAATTAGATGCAATGATTCAAACCGAATCAAAATTCCAGTAGGACAACGGCTTAGTGTTTTCAGCTGCAGCATTTTAAGGTGGTTTGTTTGTTTGTTTTCTGATAGCAAACAGCAAAATGGCAAACAAACAACTTTCTTTAGAAATAACAATAACAAAGATCAGAGTGCGGGGAAGAATAAACATGTTGTCATGTTTTCCTGTGTTTTTAAACTGATTTAGAACACTTTAATGCCTTGCAACACTATGGGAAATGATCTTAGAGTGGTAGTAACAAACGTAAAGTATCACGTTTTCCCATGTGATTTCCTAATTATAGCTGAGTAATATGACAGCCAATATTGCGCACAATTAAATGATGAATTAGGTCAATTGAAATCAGTGCACAGTTAAAACAACCTTCTGAGATGAACTTACAATGTAAGCAATAAAAGTATTTCAGATGAGGATAATAATATGTCAGGCTAGAATAACGATCCTTTTTACAAAGGATGGGAATGGTTTGTTATTCCCTCTACACCAATAAAAGTACCATTGTTACTTTTATGTTAAATAGAAGTATTTTATTTACACAGAATATTTTCATATAATCAATTGTTGCACATAGAATTTTTTCCGTCTCTTAATATACAACCCATTTTAATGATGCTAAAGGGAAGTACAAGGTTTGGAGCTTGCTTCAATTCTTATAAATTAAAACCTTTATATTGTGTTATACATAAACATGTGCCTGTGCACATCTGTTCATGTACAGACATACTCCTAACAGAAAAATAATGTTTAAATAATTTGACTCCACTATTTCAATATGGCTGTTATGTTTTCACATTGCATATTTGTTACTATTATTTGGTGTGTGATCCCAAGCAAGCATATACTTCTGTAATAAAAATATGAACATCTACAAATAGTTAAACAGATAGGATTAGTTTATTGCTAGCAGTTACAAGACTAGCAGTATCTTATGTGAAAGCAAATCAAGTTATGGCTTTCTCCTACAACCCATCCCTTTCACAGGAGCTTCGTATACTGTTCCCTTCTTCAAAGGCATGAATGTGTTGCAATTCCAGAGAAATTAGAATGGATACAGATCAAAGACAGACAATCTACTTTCTGGCTGGTGAAAGCCTTCTCAATTTATTTCTGATGGGATTTCATATTAACCAAGTTTTTTATGAAGGCGAGATTCTATCTCTCATACGCAACTAATAAAAATCTTCATTAAAGACATAAGGGTTTAAAAGTTAAGCACTCAAAAGTTAGAAAATGCCTAAATTAGTGTTCCCTTTGCAGCCAAAGTTTACACCGCATGTACATATGCACCACAAAACAATCCTTAGTTATTTTTCCCACCGGCTGTGAGCCAAATAACATATCATTCCCTGGTCCCATCTCCACAGACAGCTGAACTGCTTCGGTTGAATTTTTTCCAAAAAGATTCCCTTCAGGAAGCCATCCAACATGACTTTTTCAAGCAAAAGGTTAATGTTTCAAGCCTCAGCAAATGCAACCGGTCATACTTTGGGTTCTCATGGACTCTCACAGATGGTCCCATAGACAGGGCTGCCACATCTTTGCAAACTTGGATATAGACAATGAACCTCATGAGGATGCAAGGACACAGAATTCATTAGAAGAGAAAAGGGTCCAGCCATTGTGCAACTCACAGAGCCTCCTCTGCCATACAGGGAGCAGGAAAGGGATGGGATAGGAGACTACAAACATTACACTTGGACCACAAGGTTATTTCAGGACTGAGAGTGCATTTTATGTATCTGATTCATGCAGCTGCTCTTGGCACCAGACTATTACCCTACCTGGCCGTCTTGAGGTCTGCCTCAGATGCTATGGATCCCCAGATTCAGTTGTGCTGACCTATCCCACAGTGTCCTATTTCCTGCCTGATTTCAAGAAAAAAATACATGTATCTGCTCAGCAAGCCTAGATGCCACTGTTTTATAACCTGTACTTCTGCCTGCTTTTTCCTTCCAGGTTGGGCATTCAACACTATACTACTGTTTCAAATTCACAGCAAACCAATAACCAAAACCAGGCAAGTTTCTTCAGCGATTTGAGCTTGGAACATGATCTAAATTGCTGCCCTACACAACACAGTCTAACAAGAGGTCTGTATTAGATTACATGAAAAGGACTTGCAAGCAAATCTTCTCTCTCTTGCAACTATTAAATCTGCTACTAAGTAATACGATTTTGTTTCATTTATATGATATGACTTTGATGTGTGATGACGTATAACTTTAGCATTTTAATTCCTCCAGTAGAATATAGAACCAAATTGGCCAATTTCACTGTATACTTATGTCTTTCATGTTCATTTGAACCACACGCATTTACTATGAGCCAATTTCCTGAATGAATGCAAGGCCATCTCTGGAATTCCATTACAACACACATGCCTGCCTTGCGAAGCTCTACGCTGCACTGAGATTGTTTCTGGTACTCCTGCTACAGTATTTGAAGTTAGATAAGGTATCACTCCACTACACACTGGAGCATGAAGTGTTGACATATCCTTAAATTGTTTGGAGTGGTTTTCTTTTTCCATTAAATGTTTTTATTTCCACCACAGTGAGAACAGAATCAAATCCAAGACTGAGTCTCTGCAGATTTAATCATTTCCCTTGTTTTAATTGCAATTTAAAAGCATATTAATACCTATCTACATACCTATCTTTACTGTACCAGCTCAAATGAAGTCATTTCTTGCCTTCAACAAATTATTTCAAAGCAGATAAAAAAAGTATAAGTCATTGCTTTAAAAAGTACAGATGTGGCTGAGGTGTACGTACACTGGCAGCAATTAGACAGCATTTTGCTAAAGACATCCAGACAATGGATCCTCTTCTAGCTCCTTATGGTTTTCACAATTTGGACTGAACTTTTATAAATTGCTGTTACACAAACTGGGCTCTCCCTCCCAAGAAACCACGACTTAAGCAATGGAGATACAGGTCTGAAATATATTCAACAGTTCTACCTTCAAGGCATGAGAAATAAATATTGCTCTGTTCACCAAAGAAACTTACTGTGTAGCACACAATTGCTACAGCTTGTGATGGCAACAAGGAGGCGAGCTTTCTTTGATGGAAGTTGGATGTCAAAGGAGTCATCAGGCCTGTGGAGCCTTAAAAATACAGCGCTCCATTCTCTGAGGTATTTGCTTTTCAGCTATAAAAGTTCACAGGGCTTTTTGTGGCTGAGCTTGAATCATATTTAAAAAATGAAAACCATGTGAACCTCTATCTATTTTTACTGCTGTACCATTAAACTTCCATAGATCAGCGTAAGTGAGTTTACTGACATATAACTGAAAGCAGATCCTTTTATCTTCTCACCAAGAATAATGACATTATGCTGAGGTGATCATCATTAAAAAATGTCTCCACAGTTTCAGTGCCCAAATGTATTCCTGAACATTCAAGAGAATCAAAAGTCCTGTTTCTTTGCACGTTACAAAAAAAATAGGCATGGCATCAACACAGAGGACAGCACTTGAATTTCCACACCAAATAATAAGTGGAAAAATATTTCAGCCATTTTTGATTTCTGAAGTGTAACGGGAAGTTGCACTTTACATAAATCTTTATCACACCTTTCAAGTTATTTAAGGAATTTTTTTTCTATTAAAATATAACGCAAGTAAATGAGAACTAGGTGTTAGTAAAATGAAATAGTTCAAAGGAATTCTAACTAGTGCCTTCTCAACTCTGTGTCTCATTCTGCATCTACAGAGAATACCAAGATCCCGCAAGCAAAAAAACAAAGTGGATAGTTAGGGAACGTCCTGCGCTTAGTGTTTTACCCTGAGTATTACAGTGATGCAATGAACAGGTTATATGAAACTTTTTCAGCTTCTAATGAACACAGAAATTTATTATGTACTACTCATTCATGACTGAATAGCAATTTATGCCCATTAATAACATTTAAAAAACAACCAGACTTTGGTTTTCAATAAAAATCTTCATTCTCATTATTTTTCAAATTCTCTCAAGGCTGCTGAAAAACAATCTTCATTTTTTCTTGCTTTTTCTAACCATTCCACAGTCTCAGATTTTTCCTTCTGCTTAGAGTACTATAACATTTTTAACTAAACGGATAAAAGCTAGTTATGTTTATCACACAAAGAGTTTTGAATAAATTGGAAAGATATGCAGTCTGGAGAAAAGAAGCTGGCTGGAAGCTTTGCGCGTTCGCATAACAACAACATCTAGTTTTGACACTGAAGGCAGCATCTGTGTTTCTTTGTAGGGTGAAAGCAAATAAAACCTTCTGATGGGCTAAATACAGCCTTGAGATATTTTTAAAGAATAAAGTAGCTATTTTTACATTTCGTTGCAATGTCTCAAGCAGACATTCGTCAGGTTAGTCCTTTAATGCATCAGGGATTTTGTTTGCGTAGTACTTACTTTGCAGAGTAGCTGCAAAGATTTTGATATATATTTGTCAAGTCTTCATGACTATAGGGAATTTTTAAATATAAAAATTATGTTAAATATAAATATGTTGAGTTCTAGCCAACCAAAAAAAAACTGGGCAGAGTCAAACAAAGAGGCAGAGCTTCAAACTGCAAATGCACATTTTAATGGCACACAAAGAAACAGCCAGAAAAGTGTGGATCTTGTGCACTTTAACAATACTTTTCTTGCAACCCCCACATTGTTTTGGTAAATAGTTTGTTAAATAGTGGCATGTTGCCTCACACGTATTGCCTCACACATACAGAGTTATTAGCTAACAGTGAACAAGTTTTGCATGAATTTATGAGGCAATGGGGGAGGAAGCGACTTACTCATCTTCCCCAGATAAGTAGAAACTTTCCTTATAACCATAGCTGGAATGGAGTCCCACCCTGTAAGGATGAATCTCTCTCATGCAAGTTGGAGAATTCACCCCAACCCTCCCTTCCTCTTGATGGTGGAACACGAACATACCGTCTTCAGCACAAGTGACTTGATTAAGCATCTCTATTTTAACGCTACTCACACATCTATTTTTATCTTAGGCAGGCCATGTGGTTTTGAACTGTCATGTTTACTTGAGGCATTAGAGCAGAACTAGCAGACACATGGCACTCGTGAAAAACTGCAACCTGAATCATCACTGTTTAGTAACAGTGGAATCATTCACCTCAGCTCACAGTAAGAATAACTAATCCCCAAATCAGAACAAGCCATTCTAAATGATTAGCAGAGGTTATGGCAATTTGAAAAGACACTGCAGAATCAACTTTTAGAAAGAGACCACTACCATTTCTCATTTTCTTTGTAAGCAGTAAGAAATGTTGCTAATATGGGGGAGGAGAAAAAAAATCAGCAAGCGCAGCACAGAGAAGCCATTAATTCAGTAGCACAGTCCTAAGTGACCTTCACGTTCTCATTTTTGTTTCTTGCAGAGAAAGCAGGTAAGACACAGCAAAGCTGGTCTGATTCCCTTGGCCAAGCAGACCCTCATGATGAGGGGGTCAGGGCTGCAGGTGCTGTTCATGTCCCCCAAGCAGAGAGTTAATTCTGTTCAGCTTGTGCCCTCCAATCAGAAATTTGTCAAAAAGGTGACAGTTACAACACCTGTCCTTATACTTGTTGATTTGCACAGCGTATAGGCTGAGAGGACAGCAGCTCTGAATTTGCAGTATTAAGAACACGGTGTATTGCATTATACTCAGTCCTCTGCCACATGTATTTGGCTGAGAGCTTTTCCCCACCTGTTTATTCTGTTGGAACTCAGTCTTTTTTGTAGCACTTGTAATTTTGAAAGACGTTTTACATTGATTTTGCTGCTAACTGCTAATGTACAAAACAGTGGAATAGATGAGTATTTTGTTGTCCTGAAGATAAGCAATACAGATGGACAGCTGGGGGAAGGAGCTGTGATATAAAAGCATACCAGAACAGTAAGAGTGTAAAATCTGATTATTTCTACCATAAATCCCCACCACCAATATAGAAGATACAAAACAATCAGAAAGGAGAAAGATGCAGAAAAAACAGAGGAAAGATGAAAAATGGAAATTGCAAGAGAGTTGACAATAAGAGTGCTGATAAAAGTGCTGGGGGCAGCTTTTAATCTCTCTATTAGTTTGGTTTCTTAGTTTCTTCTGTACTTGGCTAGAATTACAGATTAAGCTATTTTTCCATGTGTTCTGGTTTTGGCTGGGATAGAGTTAATGTTCTTCATAGTAGCTCATATGGGCCTATGTTTTGGTTTTTGTGCTGAAAATAACGTTGATAATACAGTGATGTTTTTGTATTTCAACAAAGTCAAGGCCTTTCCTGCTCCTCAAGCCACCCCACCAGTGAGCAGGCTGGGGGTGCACAAGAAGTTGAGAGGGGACACAGCCGGGACAGCTGACCAAAGGGATATTCCATACCATATGACATCATGCTCAGCATATAAAGCTGGGGAAGAAGAAGGAAGAAGGGCAAGTTTGGAGTTACGGATTTTGCTTCCTAAGTATCTGTTCTGCATGATGGAGCCCTGCTTTCCTGGAGATGGCTGAACACCTGCCTGTTGATGGGAAGCAGTGAATGAATTTCTTGCTGATCTTTGCTGGGGTGTGTGTCTTTTGCTTTACCTATTAAATTGACTTTATCTCAACCCACAACTTCTTTCACTTTTGTTCTTCTAATTCTCTCCCCCATGCCGGTGAGGCCAGGGGGAAGGTGGGGTAGAGATGGAGTAGCTGTTTAGTGCATCGTTGCTGGCTAGGGTTAAACCATTACATCATGTGAATAAAAATAATTGATTCAGTCTCAGTGTGGGCACCATTAGAATTTAATAAATCTGAATTTGAAGGGGCACTGTTACTATATTGGGCATTTGTAGAACCTGAACCTGGGGTCTCCTCAGAAATGAGTCCTACTTTCATATCACATGAAAAAAAAAAAATGTTTCTCACATATTGGCTAACAAAACATAGCATCAGAAATACCAGCAAAAATCACCCAGCCCTGCTTTGATTTCTCTTCCAATTCACAAAAGTAGCAATACTACTTTCTGCAGAAAATGCTAATGTTCCTTGAATTTATTTAGACTTTTTACTTCTGTGTCCTCAGCTCTCTCAGAGTGCTACACACCAGGTGAACCCCTTGGCATGGAATTACTGACTATGTTGGTTGATTTTATTAAGTTGCCCAGAGCAGGAAACCCAAGTGTCTCAAGCAAATGAGAAACTCCTGTTCTGCTCCTGTGAGCTGTATCTACCTTCCATGCAACCTCATTTGAGAGATTTTCTTGCTCTGACTGCACGTAGTCAATAAAGCCTGAGGCAAGAGAGAAAAATTATAATTAGTTATTGCTCTCGGGTGAGAGGTCCCTGAGGAATATGGGTCCCTGGAAGAGTACCTTATTGGAGTTGCCCTCTGGGCAGCATGTCCTCACCAAACTGTATTTCAGATTAAATATTTTATTATTACAAAAATAATCTACTACAGGACTGATGTTTTTCTCCTTTTTCACAGTGAAAAGAATCCATGTTCATCTCACCATCCTGGCTTCAGACCAACCTCTCTTGCAAATAAGAGATTTCACCTACCTCAGAAATTGCGTAGCAGATCTGCTGATGTTGGAGCCTTGCAGGGCTTTTGGACACTCCACCCACTCCCAGGGATGCCTGGATGTCACAGCAGCTGGGCTCAACAACATCCCCACCTCCGTAGGGCTTCCACAGGCCAGTCGCTGACGCTGCTGAAGCATCACAACACAGGAGAAGCACCCAGAAGAACGTGAGGAGAGCGGACAAGTGGGACTCATCTCCAGATCTCTCCAGAGTGACCTGCAGGGTAAAACAGATGGGGAAGCATTGCCGCATTGTCTTGTCTCCTGGTGAGAGCACGATCACGAAGAGTGACTCTTCTGGCCGAGATCCTGCTGACGTGTGTATGACACTATCGTTTAACCCACTTTATGTACTTTTCCTTGTCTCCAGCCAACTTGTTTCCTTGTTTGGAGATACGGATTAAGATATGGAGATATGGACTAAGCCATGCAGGCCATGGTACTGGACTCTGTCAAAAGCTATTTTGAAATCCAAGAAGGCTACCTCTGTAACTTTCCTCATCTGTTCTTTGCATAGTTTCTCTGAAAATAAGTATACCAGACAACATCACACTTGATATTTTTACCTTTTATGAAGTTATACTGGCTTGGTTTTGTCATCCAGGATTTTTCCAGATGTTTTGTGATCTCACTTACAATTAACATATCCAAAATCCAAGCCTTACACTAACACTGAAATCAGACACGTACTTACAATAGCTTAATATCATTCCTGTGATTTTATTTTAGTTACATCTGAGCCTTTTCTATGGAAGAAAACAAAATGCACAGAAATAACAACTTTGAATAGCATCACCAACTCCTAATAATCTATTTAAAATTATTGATTTATTATATTTCACTGTTGAACATTTACACTGCAAAATGACTGTAGCTCTGTATTTCTATGGAAATTAGACACTGCATAGTCACATACACCCTGGGCTGAGCCCCCTGTTATTCACTCCACAGATCTGAAATTAAAATGGCATTCCTAATTTTCATAGTGAAAAGTGAAATGAACTAAGCAAAACGTGGCAGGATATATATATGACTGTGCAGCACTAATTACTACACTGGCAGGAGCCACTGGCATTCACATAACCTTAACAAGGCTTTGACTCAGAATGTTATTTTCCTACATGTTACCACCCTAAACTGAGTCCATTTTCATGAACTACTGACATTTTAGCACTAGCAGGACTATTTACAGCACAACCTGCTGACCAAAAATGAGCACATAGTTTACTGACGTGGTAGGTGATATTCCATTACTGGCTTATCAGTATTACAATAATTCATTTCCTTTTATCAAAATATCATCCTCTTAACTTAGTTACAGTGACTTGGATAATTCTTAGTAAAGAAGAGGGATGAAAGTCAGAAGAATCATCCCTGCTTAATTACAGCAAAAAGCATAGTTCCTGCTTGATGACCTGAAGTGTTTTAAAAGGGAAAATAATGTTTATATACAAGTGATGCTAACTTTCACTTGACAATTGCTTTTCCTTTGTTTCAAAACAGAAACATTTGAAATAAAGTTTACAAATGTTCAGGGGAAAAACCCGTTTCTCCTATATATATTTGCAAATTATCTAGTGCATTTGTTTCAGATCAATGAGAGCATATAAACTATTTCCCAAGAAGACACTGAAGTGAGCAGAAATACACCAGCCAAACATGGCAAAATGTGAACATTTGTTTGGGAGTGAAATGAAGCCGTGAGTGATATTTTGTGGGATTCAGTAGTGTCAAGTTCCAAATTATTTGGTAGAAGGAAGTAATTTAAAAATATATCAGTATTTCTTCAAGCATTGAATGATTTACTATAGCTCTGTCAAATCTTCCAGAACTGAAAACTGTTCCATCAAAGTCAATGTGAACTCTGCCAGTGAATTCAAGAGGAACAGGCTCATAGTAAACATATCAAATAAAATCTAATATTAAATTTTGCAAACCCTTTTAAAATCACTTTACCAGTTCTGTTGTACTGAAGCCTTAGAATGATAGTCTCTCAGTAAAGTGGATTAATGGCTCCTTGGAAGAGAAGATTACTGAAAAGATAGGTACAAAGACTGATATGCCTGTATAAAAATACAAGTACTTCTTACATACACGAGTATAGTTTATTCAGCTTTGAAGGTTAAATCACCCAAACCACTATCCTGCCCTCTGGCCATTAGCTCCTACTCACACA
The DNA here is from genome assembly GCA_033628505.1 of Tringa tobata. Lineage (NCBI taxonomy): Eukaryota > Metazoa > Chordata > Aves > Charadriiformes > Scolopacidae > Tringa > Tringa tobata. Next base: position 1,882,936 of record JAHREE010000155.1, on the reverse strand, counting down.
CAATACGCTCACCCAAAGAATAGATGCAGAGGAGATGCTGGTGGGACACGCAAAGCATACCCCTGAGCTGCAGCTATAAAACTGATTTGGCAGCCTTCAAACAGACAGCAGCAGGTAATGAAAAGTGGTGATTTGTCTTATACGGTTTATTTTTGATTTTTCTAATTAAAAAATTTTACTTTAAAAGTGAGTGCATTTTTCATGTGGAATTTTCTACATTTCCCAAGTCTCCTTGCCACTTGCACAACATGAGGCCTTGCATGATGGTTGTGTAAAAGTGGGAGGCAGAGGATCACTGAAATAGCAAGGTGCTAATTATATCTTGTCAAATGCAGACATCTTGGACTTCTTAACTAAAGTGGCAGAGGAATTTTTTTATGGTTATTTTCTAAAGTTCTCAGTAAGAAGAAAATGTTTGGGGTTTTTTTATTCCAGCTTTATCCCAAAAAGCTTTTACCATTGTTCTTCCATGTGCTATTAGTCTGTGAGTTTCTCATTCTACGGACTGTAGTACAGCAGTAAAAATTATCTCCTGGTTACATGTATTTGCAGAGAATCATATAGCATGCAGGTGCATTTGGAGGAGATAAATCAGAGTGAGATACTTTATTTTACATCATTAAAATTTTACATTGATGTAAAAAATTTTTAAATTAATAAAATCTTACATTGCCACCACATTCTCTTAAAAATCACCCCTTTTCTTCTGGGAGATGATGTAAAACCATAAATAAGAAAATTTAATGTGCTCTATTAAATCTTAACAGCCAGAATGTACAATCAAAGAAGTTATTCAGTTTGGACTGTTTAAAGCTGAAATTAGAAGGGATCACTGCTGATCTCCCAGAGCAGCAGGCAACATGGGCTGGAAGAAGGGTAACTACAAGGAACTTCAGACACCACAAGTTATACAGAGTCCACCAAAGATTTTACCAGAAGGCACAAATCTGCTGACAGACTAAGTCCAGCCACTAGAAATCCTGTTTCATCAGCCACAAATACAGATGAGAGAATAAGCTGTACTGATGACAGGCCTGACTTGAGATATACAGACAAGAATTTATGCAAGAAACATGAAATAATTTAGGTTAGAAGTAATGCTGGAGGTCATCATGTCCAACCCCCTGTTCAGAGCAAGGCAAGCTTTGAAGATGGGTATCACCTTGTGCTTTTGAAACGTGGTGGTACAGCTTCCTGGAGTTCGTCACCATGGAAAGAGAAATCTTGCCTACCACAGAGGGGCTGGTAACAGCCAAGATGGAATAGCCAGGGGCCTCAGATATTGTCTCAACTGCAGTGGAAAAATACCAGAGAAAGAAAAGGGAAAGCAACAAAGAAGATCACATCACCCACATACCAGATGAATCCATGAAGTTCAAGGTCTCATACTCACAAAGGGACTTGGTTGTGATGAGTTAAGCAATAATTGGACCCCAGGGGTCAGCACAGTTTTCTGTAGAGGAATGAGCACTCCAAACATGCATTGCAGTCGCAATCCTTCCCTGGTTGGGGGGGCTGTCTCTTTTACACATC